>JANFOE010000277.1:0-713409 GCA_025667525.1 Glebionis coronaria | reverse complement strand
AATTTTGACGAACTGAGTATTGCATCGTTAATCTTGAAATTGTAAATAGTTGCGCGCCTACATAAAATTTGGAATGGACCATGCAAGACTGATTAGTAGTCACCATAAAACTAATGAATAAACACTACATTTTCTTTGAAGGTTGCGAAAGATTAAATTTTATGAGATCTGCAAGAAGTGAAAAATAAGGACATAGTGTTAGGGACACCTACATATGTGCCTGTAGCATCTATTCTTCTGAGTCGAATTTACTCATCTGTGGAAATTGTCTTATTTGACAGTTGACAATTCTTTCTTGTCCAATTCTCCCGTAGTGAGATTCTTAGGAAAAGTATTTGATTACCGAGTGTTGATACCTGACTGGATGTATCGACGTTCCTATCATTTCTTTTGATTTGATTTCATTTAAATGAGTTGGGTAACGATCCGAGGAGCTTTCGAATGCGTACTTAAATTATGAAAACATGGGATATATTCATATTCATTAAGTGTTTTCTCTGTATCTGATTTGAAATTCTCTCGCGTAGATTATGCGTTGACCTTACTCTTTTAATAGTAGTTGTGTATCCTAATATCCCTGAAATTATGAAGGATTATGAATTATTATTAGACTTTTGAGAAGTTCACATCTTATCGACGGCAATGCAACTGGAAAAGTTGATAGTGCCCGTAGAATGGATTGATTGATTATGACATGACGACATTATCTTAATTGATGGGAACTCGAGTAGAATTCCCCTAAATGATAAGATGCTGATTATCGAAAGTGATCTAAATAATTCTTGATGGATGACTATATCCTGCATTTAGACTTGAAATTATAACGTGAATGGTTGTGAATTAGTTATAGACATTGTAATCTAGAAGAACTTAAAATAAATGTATTAAAAGATGTTTATGGTATTTGAAACTTTAGGAAGTATTTGTTAATGAATTACCTAGACTTTTGCCATTAAGGCAAGTTGAAATTGGTATTGATTATATTTCCGGTGCTGCACCTGTGGCGTGTGCACTATACGTCAGCACCATCTGAATTTAAGGAATTACCGTACAACTGAGAGAGTTGTCGGAGAAAGATTTTATTATACCAAGCCTGTCATCATGAAGAGCTATGGTTTTATCATTCCTTATATTTATAGATTACTGTGAACTGAGTAAATTGACAATCGAAAACGATATCCATAACTCGAAATGGAAGATATGTTCGATCATTTACAAGGTTCTAGCATATGTTTTAAAGATTTGATCCACGGCATGGTTATTATCAACTTCGCTTCCGCGAAGAAGATTATCTATTCTAATCACTGCATCCGGTACTTGTAATGAACATTATGAGTTTCACGTGATGTCGTTTGGATTGACTAATACACATGTAGCATTCATAAAATTGGTGAATCACGTGTGTAGGCTGTAATTTGATAAATTCATGCTTGTGATCATTAAGGATCATTTGTTTGTTTATAAGAATAAGAATGAGTTAATAATTATTTATAGATTTCCCTGAATTGGCCGAACAATAAAAACATGTACCTTAAATATTTAACATAAGACTTAAGACTTAATTCTTTACATGATTTAACCGTATGATTAATAGATAATGGAAGCTATATTGACTTTCCAAAGATTAGAACCATTAACGCTTAGGGATTAAAAACATAATCCTTTACATAAAATGATTGTTGGATTAATAATGGTAAGATGTATGCATATAGACTCTTCAAAAATTCAGAGCCCTTTTAAGACTTTGGATTTTACCAAAAAGAAATGGAAATATGTTTCGACAAAGGTTTTAACAAAGGATTTTTAAGGGATTATTCCCTTATACACAAACCATTTAACTAAACTTCTGTTTAGGGGTAAATGTTTGTGTATACTTCTAGAAAACTTAAGAAGAATTGAGGAAACTATATAATTTATGACTTGAAATTTGAAACGAAAATTTTTGCTTTTCAACTAAGAAAATTTTGACCAAAGTATAAACAAAGGTTTTTCGAACATTTACGAATCTTATTAAATATTTTCGATAAATCAACAAAATTCTTGTTGATTAAAGTTAAAATTTATTTTGAACATTTTATATGATTGGTCGAACTAAGAAATTTAAAATTTATACGCTTACCTTTCATAAAAATTTAATAATTATTGTTAATTTACATGTAATAATTATCGACGCTTTAGACGCTAGATTGAGAAAAACTGATAAAGATAATAGTAAAGACGAAACTAAAACATAGAAGATATGAAGAAAGAATTTTTGAATAAATACGGTTATGATATTCATTCCATCACGAAAGGTGAACATGAAAATTATATCATCATGAAAAATGAACATAAATACTGACACATTATGTATAAAAGATAAAGAACCAATTAGGATATATTTCTTAATAATGAACGTGCAAAATAAATTGCCAAACAATATAAAAATAAACGATGTTTGTGAAAAGGATAATATAAATAATAAAAAGTGGTTCGCGGCTAATGTGAACCATTAAAATTGAGAAGCCGATAGCGTTAAATGTTTTAAAGGGCCGTTTATGGTTGCCTAAATATGGAAAATTGTGAGATATAGTTATGTTGGAATCTGTAAGTATAAGTATTCTATTTATGTCATTTCTGACTAAAAGTATCTTTGTCTGAAGAAGTTGTACTAATGGCAAATTATGAAGGCAGACATCGCCTCATACATTAGTAAACGTCTAGCTATTGCAAAGGTCATCATCTGAAATTGATTCGATTTGGGTCATCTTCGACAGATTGACCAAATTTGCTAATATCATTCCCGTTAATGATAAATGCAAAAGAGTTATGTAAACATAGTGTGCCTGTATCGAACATCTATAACAAGATCCTCGCTTCGCATTGAAATTCTAGAGATTTGCTAAGACGTCATTGTGAACGAATCTTGATGAGAGTACTATGTACCACCCCAAATCGAAGGGACGAGGTAAAGTAACGATACAAAGTAATATAAGTGCTATTTTATGTTTGAATGAATGACCTTCGGTAATAAATCGTATAATCGTTTTCCTTTGGAGAGATTATCATTGATAATCATCTTGTTAGGATTGAGATCGAATCTTGTTAGGATCTAAATATTAGAGCATCTGTAAGCAAGAGTTGAGATAAAGACACCCGACATACACCCACTGTGAGTTGGACATGTCTTTTAGGTTTAAAGTTTCCTATGATGGCGAACCTAACCTTGCAAAATACCTGACCCGCGAGATCTGAAATGATTGTTGAAATTAGGATTTGATTATTAACTGCCGATAGTGGGCAGGAGGTTATGTGAATATGAACTGTAGATCTTGAAGTGCCAAATGGGTAGCGAAGTTATGCCACAAATTTTAACCTTGGAAAAATGAATTCATGATCTGACAAATCATGGGATATAAGTCTCCGTTGTATGGGACCATTGAGATGATATAAAAGATTGGTTTGAAAGGCATATAAGCTGGATCTACCCTAGGACTTCAAAGACTGCGTGAATTATGTTTCATATATCGAACTTGATGGAATATCTATCAAGTGAGAATCTGATTATTCTTAGTAGAGCTTAGATCGGCGAAAGGTTGCATTCATCAAAAACCCGTGAACATCATGGATAGAGAAAGTAAGTCAACATTAAGCCTGATCTTATTCCCGTAGTTATGTTTGATGAAACTCGCATATTGTAATGAATTACACTTGTGAGAAAAGACCGAATGTGGAGGAAATACCCACATGGCTTTAACTCTATAAGAAGCGAGTAGTAAGGTAAGATGATCTTTGAGGACAAAGATCCTGTTTAGGGGTAAATGCTGTGACAATCCGTCAATTTATGGTCAATATTTTATTCTCAATATTTATTTGAAAATATTATTTCATGAACTCACTTATTTTTTTGGGAAGAAATTTGGATTTACGTCTTGGAGTAGCATCGACTACGTCTACACCGGAGGATTCAACGTTACGTGCTTACGTTTATATACACCGTCTTTGGTGTCAGTCCGACATTTCAGAAAATAAATTTGTCCATGAATATTATTTTGGAGTTTTAAATTTGTGTTGATTCATAAACTCACAAATTTACGAGAAGAGATTAGGACTTACGATTTTATTTTAACGTCCCTTACGACTAAACCGGAAACCTTAGGATTACGTATTTACGTTTTCGAACTCCGTTTTTTATGAAACAATTTTCATTGGATTCGTTTTGTGACGTTGATTCATAATTTATAAAAACGTTTTTCGTAAAATGACCCGAGGGCACGCAAATCGAGAAAACTAGAATCGAGGAGTACCCGTAAATAAATGGGGATGAGACAAGTGGGACACTTGTCCCACCCTCATCAAAACCGGCCTTAACTAGTTAAACAAGACACTTATGTGTCAAGTGTAAGCTAAAGCTTACTACACTTGTCCTTTGCTTACAATGTAAGCTTACAAACATCAAAACCACTTGCAACAAACAACTCTCTCATTTGCAACTCATGCAAACCACCTCAAACTCTCTCATCTCTTCTCTCCTTGCCGTCCATATCCACCCCACAAACACCATTTTGATCAAAAATTAACCATGGAATCCTATGTTATTTCTACATATGTTGAAGCCCTCTTGAAGCTCTCTTGAATGGTGGTGATTATAACATCCATGGAGGAGTTTTCATGGTGTCTTAGGGCTGATTTTACACAAGGAGTACATGAAGCATGGTGGTCTTGAAGACGGTCATGGTTATTCACAAGTTTCTCCATCAAAAACCATGTCCAAATCACAACCTACATCAACTTGGTGGTATAAAGATTGTCCTCCTCATCTTCTTGTTATTTTGATTATGTAAACATGTATTTTATTTCCTATTGTATATGTATATGATGATTATATGGTGATAAAAATGTTATGTGGGGATTTGGTGTTGATAAACATGATTAAAAAGGTGAAAAACTATAAAGTACAAGGCTAAAATCTTGCTTAAAAGTGATGGCTGTATAAAACAGTAAAGAAACAGGTCATGGACTGATAAAATGATGATGTATAATGTATTTACAGTAAGCTATGGGTATTGTACACATGTGAGGGTTGGCCATGCAATGGAATCATTGTAATGAGTGAGATATGATCAAAACAAGTTTAAGATACAAATCTGAGTTCACTGTTTTGGACGATTTTTAGAAAATACTTAGAAGATGATTCAACAGTAGCTATAGAAGAGTTAAATGTAGCAAATATCTTGTAGTTTATGTGATAAAAATTTGAGCTTCTATCTCCATATAGAACTCTAGATATGGCAGTTTTTGTGAAAGTGAAGATAAAAATCAGATTTTGTAAATTAAAGAATAATACTATTATATAAGCACTCAAAATTATATTGTATAAAATGTAAAGTTAAAACCCACTAACTCATGAATTTTATTTATATAAGTATGTAAAAGGTTAAATAAGTGGACATTTTATAAAAATGGTAACTTGTTAAGTTTTATAAGTTATAAAACTATAAACATGATTTTTACGACTTTTTCGGCTAATACCGTAAAATTAACGTTTTTGTTAAATAAAACTTAGATGGTTGGACCCGTCTAATGTAAACTTTATAAAACTTATATACTGATATATAAACATGTATAGCAAGTAAAAACCGATAAGACCCGAACTATACGACATACGGACGTTAACGGACTAAATTAACGTTATTGGACTAATAATACAACAAAAATGGACTAAAACACTTATAAACTTATTATTGGGCTTAACCCATTTTGGCCCAACTTGTAAATTGTAGATACTGATAATATAAGTATAACATGGATTAAAACAAATTAAAGAACTTATAGTAAGTTTATTGGACTTAAAACACTTAGATGTGTAAAACTAGTAAACTAGTATAAACGTTACCGACATATAACACTAAAATTAGTAAACGAGAATATGTAAACCCACTTGATCATCATATATAAATAATCATCATATGTATACATAATCGTTATTTTTATAAAGTCATTGGACATGAGTCTAAGACGAGTATTATTTGTCTAGGTTTCCGTGATTGAAGCACGCACCGTACGTCCGAATTGCCGATAACCCGCCTTCCCACATCAACGTGAGTTCATAGCCTCGCACTCTTTTAAATGTTTTTATAAATTTTTTATAAACCCGCGAGGGAGATAACATGTTAGTTTTATAAAATAGGACGCCATTTGTCCCGATTGCTTGTTTATTGATTTGGACCCGAATGATTGTATGACCCGAATGTATGACCCGATAAACGATTAAAGGACCCGATAGATGAAATCAAATGGATTATTAAAGTTAGGTTATGTCACTAAAAGTCCCATTAGCATGAATTTTGAACTACCGGGATTTGGTAGACGCTTATGCATTTAATAGTACTATTTTGGGACGGTCACCCCAGTTCGCGCCTTGACGGTTGATCCCCGTCGTGCCACATTGATTGGTAAGCGAATTTATGTATGAGAAGATTTCCATAGCGTGACCTTTGTGACGACACACTACTTTAGATGGGCAAAATTGGTATCGGGTTAGCTACCCGTTGTTGGTTTAGTAAGGTAACAATGTCATGCGGCTTATAATAATCCAAAAACTAACGAAATACTACTAGACGCTCCGAATTACGATGTATTGCCTGACTAGCAATACAGGGTCATACTATAGATATTATGTTCGTGTTTTGGTTTTCATAACCACATTCATATAACGGTTTTTATTTGACTTTATATAACGTCATAAGACGTATTGTATGATGTTTTTACGACATTGGCTCGTATAATGATTTTTAAGGCAAACGCCTATATTATGATTTTTGATGAAGATTTGTATAAAATGACTTTGGCTATTTTATGGCCTATTAAAAAGATTTGTACAAAAAGGATTTTCAGTAATAATTTTATACTGATATTATATTGATGTATTTTATTAAACTCTATGAATTCACTCGGCGTTATCGCTGACCTTTTATTTTAACATGTCTTATCTCAGGTACTTGAAGGTAATTCTCGGGAAGACGACAAGAATTCATGGCCCACACTTAAACAACAATTTCCATTCAAATACTTTGTAAAACTTTGTATGAAATAATATGACTTGGGACCGATGTAACTTTGATGTTTATGAATGGAAATGATTTATTATTAAACGACGCGATTTTTATGTGTTGTCTATGATTTGAGTAATGTGCTATCCCGTAACACCAACGAGTCTTCCGCTGTATTGAGTTGTATAAATTTGGGGGTGTTACAGTAAGTCATTTAAGACCTTTTACATGTCATGCGTCTATTTTAAATACTCTTGATTATTTGGGGAAGTTTGATGGAAAATATGATCCATGATATCTTGTAGGATATTCGTTGCAAAGTAAAGCATATAGGGTTTATAACTTGGCATCTAAAAAGGTTGAAGAAAATGACCATGTTAATCTCTTAGAAAATAAGCCCAATGTCCAAGGAATAGGTTATGCTTGGATGTTTGATTTGGATTATCTAACTAACTCCATGGATTACTATTCTATGCAAAAGGATTGTCAAACTAACAATGCAGGTGAGGAGGTTGGTACAACAAAGACAGGTACTCAAGGAGGACCTTCTTCATCAGATTCTCAGGATGACGATGTTCACATTTTGTACCAAGTATGCCTACTGTTTCTCCTATGGATGCTACTTCCAAGAAGCAGACAATGCCATCAGCTGATGATCAAGCCTACCAATAGCTTCAGAGGCATCAAGATCAAGAAAATAATGCTACATATGCTAATAAGCATTCAGGAGAAGAATCTTTGGAATCACAACACTCAGCAGTACATATTACACCTAGCGATACCTCATATGCGAGTACTGCTAAGTCAAACTCTGCGAAGTCTGTTGATTCATTAGAAAATATTCTACAAGCTATGGACAATTAAGATGCATATGCTAGTACAAATGAAGGAATCTTCTTCAACGCTTCCTATGATGAGCAGGGTGCAGTAACTGATTTCAATAATTTGGAAACTGAATTTCTAGTTAGTTATATTCCTACTCATAAAGTCAACAACAACCATCCTACTGCTCAAATTATTAGAAATCCTAAGTCTGTTGTGCAAATCAGAAGACAACTTCAAGCCAATACTCAAACTCATGCAATTGTGAGTTATGTCAAACAACAATAGAGAACAAATCATAAAGAATACTCAGCATTGTTTGTTTGCATGTTTCTTATCACAAGTATAGCTTAAGAACATTTCTCAAGCTCTTGATGAAGAAAGTTGAGTAGATGCCATGCAAGAAGAATTAATGCAATTTGAACTACAAAAGGTTTAGATTCTTGTGGATCTTCCGTTAGGTAGAAGGGTCATTAGTACTAGATGGGTTTTCAGAAATAGGAAGGACGAAAGAGGTGTTGTTGTGAGGAACAAGGCAAGGCTTGTTGCTCAAGGATATAGACAGGAAGAAGGGATACTCTATGATGAGGTTTTTGCACCAGTGGCAAGAATAGAAGCCATTAGGTTATTTTTGGCCTTTGCATCATATATGTGTTTTATAGTCTATTAGATGGATGTGAAAAGTGCCTTTCTTTATGGTACTATTTCAGAGGAGGTATATGTTTCACAACCTCCAGGTTTTGTAGATCCTAAATTCCCCAACAGAGTCTACAAAGTTATCAAAGCACTTTATGGTCTACATCAAGCTCCAAGGGCTTGGTATGCAACCTTATCCACTTTTCTGTTGGAACATGGATATAGGAGAGGAACCATTAACAAAACTCTCTTCATAAAAAAGAATGCTAAGGATATTATCCTAGTACAAGTCTATGTTGATGACATTATTTTTGGTTCAACCAAGAAATCATGGTGTAAAGAGTTTGAAGCTTTGATGAAAGGAAGATTTCAGATGAGTTCTGTATGAGAACTTATTTTCTTTTTAGGACTATAAGTCAAACAGAGAAAGGATGGAATATTTATCAGCCAAGATAAATATGTTTCTGAAATCTTGAAGAAATTTTCATCTATGGATACAAGGAGTACAAGCACACCTTTTGAAGTTAAGAAATCTTTGTCAAAAGATGAACATGGTGAAAATATTGATATTCACCTATACAGGTTAATGATTGGTTCATTGATGTATCTTACCACTTCAAGGCCAGATATTATGTTTGCTGTGTGTACCTGTTAAACGTTCCAAGTCAATCCAAAGGTGTCACACCTACATGTTGTGAAAAGGATTTTTAAGTATCTTAAAAGTCAACCTAATTTAGGATTATGGTATCATAGAGACTCAACATTTGATTTGGAAGCTTACTCAGATAGTGATTATGTTGGAGCCAATCATGATAGGAAATCCACAACAGGAGGTTGTCAATTCCTAGGCAGAAGACTCATATCATGGCAGTGTAAGTAGCAAACTATTGTTGCTACTTCTACAACTGAAGCTGAATATGTAGCTGCTGCTCATTGCTATGGACAAGTACTTTGGATTCAAAATCAATTGTTAGACTATGGGTTCAACTTCATGAACACCAAGATTTACATTGATAATGAAAGTACTATTAGCATTGTTAAGAATCCAGTCATTCACTCCAAGACTATGCATATTGTGATAAGACATCACTTCATAAGAGATGCCTATGACAAAAAGCTTATTCAAGTCTTGAAAATTCATACACACAACAATGTAGCTGATTTGTTGACCAAGGCATTTGATGCAAAGAGATTTGAATTCTGGGTAACACATATTGGTATGCTTAACAAATGAACTACTGCATATGTTAAGGGGAGGTAATAGTTGTATAATTTTTATGCTAATTTTTATTGTATAGTGTTTGTTTTGTGTTTTTGATGTGATTGCAGGTTAATATAATAAGATAAAATAGGTTATAATGATAGTGGAATGCATGAACTGGTCAAATTTGTGAGGTACCGTTTTGGGTCCAAGTAACGCTAGCACAAATCCACATACCTAGTATGTTGTATGTACTGCTACATATCTGTTGTACCGTTGAGGGTCTCTTTTGTAAATTTGGCAGTTTCTTCGCGCTTGGGTTTGTTATTTACATAAATACTTACTCCAATTACACAATTGATTCACTTAATCTTTTATTCTTATCTCTTAAATTTATAACCTTCTCTCTACTTTTTCGATCATCAAAAATACTAATGGCTGCTTTACAAGTGATCTCTAAGCACAACCTAGTTGCGAACCTTGCTCAGAATGATGATTCTCTTGGTTTCCATGAGATAATTTGTTGATCCCTTTGATTGGATCTATATTCTGTTAAGAACTAGTATAGTAGTTTGTAATCAAACTAAAACACTTTGAGAACTCTTACTCAAGCTAAATAAGTTATGCGGAATCTAACTTATAAAGCACAGAAGAACATAATTACTTTTAACTATTCTATTATCTTATTAATCGACTTGAATGAGGTACATGAGTGTCATCGTACCTATGTTCCTTTTATAGAGTAAGGAACCTTAGAAACCTTAGAATATTCTATAAAGATAAGTATATCAAAGACGATATATTATCAATATTCTAACTATTAAGTATATCACATAAGATATACTCTAACTATAACTATGACATATCTTATACAAAGATATATTCGTCCTAATCAATATAGAAGTACTTACTTTATAAGTAGTAGTACTTACTATGTACCGCGTTAACACAAACGGTACTTGAAAGATACTAACAGTACTTAAATTACACTGACGGTACTTGACACTTAACAATAATTCCCAATAATCCTCCCCTAAACAAGAATGATAACTTGTTGTCTTCTTGTTTCTCTTTGTACAGAATGTATTTAGAATACATGTCTTCAGTCTTCTCTTCAACCTTTGGATTGAGCATGGAATTTGTACTTGTATACAACCGAATGTAGCCAAACACTTCAATATAGATCTTCTTCTGATAAGATAACCTTAAAATCCTATGAACATCATCTTTGTCTTCAAACTATGATCTTCTTGTGTCTTGTAAACATTCACTTGATTTTGTAGCAACAATAATTGTCTTCTTGAGTTAAATCTATGAACTTTGAATCATGAAATTTTGTCTTGATTTGATGAGACAAAACCTTCTAAGTATTATTTCCTTTAATACTTCTGTTCTTGCAACTTCCAACCTGAAATAAAACAGTTAACAACAAAAACCAATATGTATTGGCTTCATGATTTTTAGCAAATCATCAGCTATCAACGGATTTGACTTATTCTTTACCAGTTAGCCATACCCTCTAGAATAGCCAATACTTTATTCATAAAGAATAAGGTGTACTGATAACCCTACAATTTTTGGTAAATTTTCAACCATCAACGAATTTGATAATGTCTTTACCTAGTACCGTTTGTCTAGGACTAGCCAACTCTTTGTCTCGAAACAAGGTGAGTTAGAACCATATAGTTTTTAGAAAACTACCAGCTGTCAACGGATATGAGAAGTCTTTACCACAAACCGTTTGCTTATGGACTAGCCAGTTCTTATGTGTGTTAGACATGGTGAACTGAGAACCATTTGTGAAGTGTGATTGTAAATCAAACACTTAAGGCTCTTTCTCAGCTTCTTCCTCTTGATCCAAATCCTTGATTTGTTGTTTAACCATTCTAATCAACTCGAAAGCACCAACAGACTTTTTTTAGACTTCCAATTGTTGTTCCAACATTCTTTCCAACAATCTTCTCTCAAATGGATATCTCTTCTCTTGTAGCATATAATAAGTAACATCATGTATATCCAAAATATGTAGTCCACATGACCTATAATATCTCCAGTAACTAGGAACCTGATTCTCTAACTCCTTCAACATTTTTTATCACAGTTGTGTGGTTCATACATGAAGAGTAATTCATTATACAATAGTGATACCTCAATTTTACCAGCACTAGCTTCTTGAACTAACCTGAAAATATCTTGAGTATCTTGTTTGTCAATAATATGAAGAATATCTTCCAAAAGTCTGAATATTCTTGTTGTTCCATCAGTTCTTTGTATTCTATAAGCTTCTAGTCCTTGATCCATAGTATATATGTGACAATCCGTCAATTTATGGTTGATATTTTATTCTCAAATATTATTTGAAAATATTATTTTAATGATACAATATGAACTCACTTATCTTTTGGGAAGAAATTTTGATTTACGTCTTGAAGTAGCATCGACTACGTATGAACCGGAGGATTCAACGTTAAGTGCTTACGTTTACATACACCGTCTTTGGTGACAGTCCGACATTTCAGAAAATAAATTTATCAGTGAATATTATTTTGGAGTTTTAAATTTGTGTTAGTTCATAAACTCACAAATTTGCGAGAAGAGATTAGGACTTACGATTTTATTTTAACGTCCTTTACGACTAACCGGAAACCTTAGGATTACGTATTTACGTTTTCGAACTCCGTTTTTGATGAAACAATTTTTATTGGATTCGTTTTGTGACGTTGATTCATAATTTATAAAAACGTTTTTCGTAAAACGACCCGAGGGCACGCAAATCGAGGAAACTAGAATCGAGGAATACCCGTAAATAAATGGGATGAGACAAGTGGGACACTTGTCCCACCCCACTCCAAAACCGGTCTAACTAGTGCATGACACACTTGATGTGTCAAGTGTAAGCTAACTTAGCTTACACATGTCCTTTGCTTACAACTTAAGCGTACCATCCAACAAAACTAGCTACCAAAACCACACACTCTCATTTCACACATGCAAAACAACTCTCCTCTCTCTCTCACACTCATTTTGGCCATCGCATTTTCTCAACAAAACACCATCATTCATACAAAATTTAACCACAAACATATGTTATAATTAACATATGTTAATCTCCATTCAAAAAGATGAAGATTGGTGCAAGTTATAACATCCATGGAGGAGTTTTCATAGTGTCTTGAGGCTGATTTTCCACAAGGTATACATGAAGAATGGTGGTCATGAAGATGGTCTTGGTGCATCACAAGTTTCTCCATCAAAAATCCATGTTTTGATCAACCTACATCATCATGGGGGTATAAAGATTGTCCTCCTCATCTTCCTATTATTTTGATTATGTAAACATGTATTTTATTTCCTATTGTATATGTATATGATGATTATATGATGATAAAAATATTTTGTGGGGATTTGGTGTTGATAATCATGGATAAAAAGATGAAAAACTATAAGTAAAAATGGGTAAATCTTGTCTAAATGATAGGCTGTATAAAAACAGTAAAGAACCATATGGTAAACTGATAAAATGATGAAGTAGAATGGATTTACAGTAAGCTATGGGTCTTGTACACATGTGAGAGTTGGCCATGCAATGGAATCAAAATAATGAGTGAGATATGATCAAAACAAGTTTAAGATACAAATCTGAGTTCACTGTTTTGGACGATTTTTAGAAAATATTTAGAAGATGATTCAACAGTAGCTATAGGAGAGTTAATTGTAGCACATATTATGTAGTGTATGTGATAAAAATTTGAGCTTCTATCTCCATATAGAACTCAAGATATGGCAGTTTTGGTGAAGATGAAAATAAAAATCAGATTTTGGAAATTAAAGAATAATACTATTATATAAGCACTCAAAATTTAATAGTATAAAATATAAATTAAAACCCACTAACTTATGGATTCTATTTATATAAATATGTAAAAGGTTAAATAAGTGTACAAATTATAAAAGTGGTAACTTGTTATGTTTTATAAGATATAAAACTATAAACATGATTTTTACGACTTTTTCGGCTATTGCCGTAAAATTAACGTTTTTGTTAAATAAAACTTAGATGGTTGGACCCGTCTAATGAAAACTTTATAAAACTTATATACTGATATATAGACATGTATAACAAGTAAAAACCGATAAAACCCGAACTATAGGGCATACGGACATTAACGAGCTAAGTAAACATAGTGGACTAATACTTAAGCTAATAATTGGACTAAATGAGATAAACACTCCTAAAAAGAACTTATTGGGCTTAACCCATTTGGGCCCAAAATGGAAAGTATACATACTGATAAAATAAGTATAACAAGGATTAAAACAAGTTAAGGACTTATAATAGGCTTGTTGAACCTAAAACACGTAAATAGGTAAAACGAGAAAACTAGTATAAAAGTTATCGACACATAACACAAAAATGAGTAAATGAGAATATGTAAACCCA
This sequence comes from Glebionis coronaria, assembly GCA_025667525.1. Taxonomy (NCBI): domain Eukaryota; kingdom Viridiplantae; phylum Streptophyta; class Magnoliopsida; order Asterales; family Asteraceae; genus Glebionis; species Glebionis coronaria. Next base: position 699,278 of record JANFOE010000277.1, on the reverse strand, counting down.
CTTGATCATCATATATATATAATCATCATATGTATACATAATTGTTATTTTTATAAAGTCATTGGACATGAGTCTAAGACCGATTATTATTTGTCTAGGTTTCCGTGATTGAAGCACGTACCGTACGTCCGAATTGCCGATAACCCGCCTTCCCACATCAACGTGAGTTCATAGCCTCGCACTCTTTTAAATGTTTTTATAAATGTTTTATAAACCCGCGAGGGAGATAACATGTTACTTTTATAAAATAAGACACTATTTGTCCCGATTGTTTGTTTATTGATTTTGGACCCGATTGTATGACCCGATGAATGATTAAAGGACCCGATAGATGAAAATAAAATGGATTATTAAAGTTAGGTTATGTCACTAAAAGTCCCATTAGCATGAATTGTGAACTACCGGGATTTGGTAGACGCTTATGCATTTAATAGTATTATTTGGGGACGATCACCCCAGTTCGCGCCTTGACGGTTGATCCCCGTCGTGCCACATTGATTGGTAAGCGAATTTATGTATGAGAAGATTTCCATAGCGTGACCTTTGTGACGACACGCTACTTTAGATGGGCAAAATTGGTATCGGGTTAGCTCCCGTTGTTGGTTTAGTAAGGTAACAATGTCATGCGGCTTATAATAATCCAAAAATTAACAAAATACTAATAGACGCTCCGAATTACGATGTATTGCCTGACTAGCAATACAGGGTGATACTATTAATATTATGTTTGTGTTTTGGTTTTCATAACCATATTCATATAACGGTTTTTATTTTCATACAACGTCATAAGACGTATTGTATGATGTTTTTACGACATTGGCTCGTATAATAATTTTTAAGGCAAATGCCTATATTATGATTTTCGATAAGGATTTATATAAAATGATTTTGGCTATTTTACGGCCTATTACAATGATTTGTACGAATTGATTTTTGGTACTAATTTTATACCAAAGTTATATTAATGGAATTTATTAAACTCTATGAATTCACTCGGCGTTATCGCTGACCTTTTCTTTTAGCATGTTTTATCTCAGGTACTTGAAGGTAATTCTCGGGAAGACGACAAGAATTCATGGCCCGCACCTAAACTATATTTTCCATTCAAATACTTTGTAAAAACTTTGTATGAAATGTAATGACTTGGGACCGATGTAACTTTGTTGTTTATGAATGGAAATGATTTAATATTAAACGACGCGATTTTTATGCGTTGTCTATGATGTGAGTAATGTGCTATCCCGTAACACCAACTAGTCTTCCGCTGTACTACGTTGTATAACTTTGGGGGTGTTACAGTTTGGTACCAGAGCTCTCGTTATAGAGAACGAAAGATTTTTAAAACTAAGGTTTTGAATAAAACATTTCAAAAATCTTTTTACTAAAAACATTTTTCTAAAAACGTCTAAAAATCTTTTGACTATAACGATGCCGAAGAATTCCCGAGTTACCGACAAGGCCAGACTGAGAAGTGTTATTTTAATATATATATAACTTGGATTATATATATATATATATATATATCTTTACATTATATATAAGAGGAGGGATTTGCCACGTCATCTATTAAGGAACTAATCCTACGTGTCACGGGCTTAGAAAGTGGGCTTATTGTTTGCTTCATAAAAAAAACCCCGCACGCATAAAAAACCAAAAGTGTATACTTTTAAAATCCTAATCCTGCGATTATATGTCTTCTTCTTCGCTAACCCTAATATCATTTACTATTGGTTTTCACGATTAAAACTGACCATTATCAAGGTGAGTTTTTTTATGCCATATTCTTAAAAGACATTTCTGTGAATAATCACTTTTTTTTGTTCATCTTTGTTTCATGTCAATTGTTATGAGCGATTGAGCCCTAATTTTTTTATTCTAAATTTATTTGTTTTATAAGATTATGCATTAGTTAATTTACAACCAGATCATCTATAATCGAATGTTTCCTTTAGGATCATCTTCTCCACATTTATTATGAACCCTAATTTGTTCGTTGTATTCCAAATTAATTTTCAGATTCGTAATATCAGTACTTACTAATCGAATGAGGTAAGTTTAATTTATAATTGTTATTGTTTTTTTTTTGTAATTTAGCTATGTAGGTTGTTAGTTTACCAGCAGGTTGTTAGTTTACCAGCAAGTTGTTTTGGCACATTCTTATCAACAATATATGTTTTTAGTGGGACAAGTAGGCGGAGAATATTATTTTAAGCGTACAGATGAAGTGACTAGGTTTACGAGTTATGATTAGCTTTTTGAGCTTATTGTAGGTTATTAGAGATATGCTTTTGTTTCTAAACACTAATTGATATCATTCACTTATCATTTTTTCTATGGAAAGCCTACATTTATCAGGTTCGTTCTATGGAGTGACTTAGTCGGACTATAGAGGGCATATAGGAACAAAAGAACATGAGAATGCTGATGACATTGAACTACTTCATACTGGAAGCCAAATCTGCTTGCTGATTGGAGGTATAATGTAATTAAAATTGACTTTCTCGAGCAATTCGAGCACTTGGATTTCTTTCTCATGCTTGATTTGGAGGGAAAAGTACAGATTCTGGAATTCCCGGTAAGCCTTACATAGAAAAAACAATTGTAAGCATGCTGCATCAATGGTTACAGTAAGTACATTGCATATCGACAGGGTGAAAACTGTATCACATCGTCTTTCAGTTCACCCCTTTACTGCATCCTGTAAATGACTTCATTTTGCGTATGATATTTGGGATATGAGACTTTGCAGATCCATATGGTTTAGGAGATATGACTGCATGGCACAAAAGAAAAGAAATTATAACATAATGTCTCCAAAATCAGCTGAAAACCATACCTAAAAGAATCTGATAAACTGAACATAAAAGATAAGCTTTCCCGCTTAAATGAAAGTCACTCCTTAAATACTTGAACGAAAGTTCTAAGTTTTTTTAGCATCTGACCAAGCAAGGGCAAGTATCACAGGCTTGTGTGGGTTTGTAAAAAAGGGCATTGTGTACAACAAATAACTTTAGGGACGTGTATCAGATTAAATTTGAGCAACCTTGTTGAACTTCATCTGTGGAGGAATTTCATGATTACCCACCATTTACTTAGGTGTATTGGTTAATTGGTGTTTTTTATTCACCTAATTCTTCCAGTTAGGGGTTTAATCAGGTGGGGATTTGTTGGGTTTGGGTTTAACTGTGGGTTTTAAATTTAGGGCTCCTGTTCTTACCTACTTTGGATAATTTTTACCTGCTATGGATTAGATTTTCAGGGGGTGTTTTCGATTGTTTCTTTTATTGTTTTGTTGTTTTGCTAAGTTGGAAGGCATGATAATAAGTATGGCAACTTTATTCTGTAGGAAATGAGTCTCAAGGGTGGACACGGCCTGTATCTTGGCGGGGCATCACGACCACATTCGTGTTTACAGCCATGGCAGGTTTGCATACCTATGGGTGGATGTATCGCATTTTGGCTTTTTATTATATGACCTCAATGCCACGTATGTGATCTGTTTTTACCTATTTGAGGTTCTGCGGCAGTGTTAAGGACAAGCTGAGAAATAATTTACCATTAACTCTTGCTTAAAATTGTTTCTTTCGGAAGCCGTAAACTATCTTGGCTAACGAATATTGCTACATATCTTTGTTGTAAATTTTAGATGGTAATTGGTACTTGAAAGAGTACCGTTTGTAACTGAGATTAAAACAATGCCTTAGTTGTTCAATTCTATGATGATTCTAAATGGGTTCGGTAAAGCTGTGATTGTCGGTACTTTGGCATGGTAACTTTAACGTTGCAGCCGTATCAGATGTATCCCCTTTATTCGATCGTCCATTCAGCTGAGCCTACTGTACACTGTGTTTCCTTCTCTATATTGTTGATGCCCACATGCTGTCATGAGGTTAAATGACCTCGAAAAGGTGACAATGTGTATATGCATTGTGGCAGGCCAAGTTTTTTAGCCTCGCGGCCATGCTGCATTTTCAATCAGCTTATATTTCACGAGAACGAGCTTAGCAGTCGAGAGAGATGACCATTTTTTTATAATAACTCGCCAGAGAGAAAGGCGCGTGAAGGAAGAAGGGTGTGAGATCTGGAGAAAAGTGAATAAGTATCACATTGGTTTTTTAAGAATATACTGATAATTAAATAAGACGAGAATCATGGTGATATTGATTGTGAAAGGCTATGATGAATCTGAAAGGCTCCGGAAAAGGTGAGATTGTCCGCAGGCGCGGCAACATATTGCGTTTGCAGCCCGTAGGGCGGATGTATCCTCCTTCTTCAGTAGTTTGCCTAACTGAGCCTCCTGTACATTCACGTCTCTATTCCTTATCTTTGCGATGTGAGTTAAACAGTTGTATGTCTTTTGGTGTAGCTACAAGTTGGTTTTTTGATGAAGATATGAATCATGTATCCGACTTGATGGTTTATTAACATCTTTCTTTGCACACAGAACTAAGAGCAATTAAATGAACTAAAAGTAGTGAACAGGAGCATGTCGGGAGTCACAAAGTTCACTTTTATGTGGGTTTTCTGCAAGGTGTTTGGAATAGGTAATTTCATGGGTGTTTGTTGTAGCTTATAAGCATAAATGCGCCCATTTTAGGGGGTGTTTGTCTCATATTATATAGTCGGCTTATGGCTTATTTGGGTTTGTGCGTATGTTTCATAAGCTCATTTTTCGTGGCGTATTTGAAACTTTTCGGCCTATGTAGTCGAAGCAAACACTCCCTTACCGTTAAGATGGTTTTTTTTTGTGTAGGAGCCTATTAAGTATATCGGATATTAGTCTCAGCTGTTATTTTGCTGCTGATGTTGGTATCCAGCGGTGTTTAGATTTGTGAACTGCAACATCCATGTTTTTCGAAATCTTGGAAAAGCGAGCTGCAGTTTGGTAGTGTATGTGGCTGTTTTAGTATTACGTTTGAGTGAGTATTGTGTGTGTGAGCAGGTGTGTATTTAGGATAATGGGGCGGTGGGGGTTTGTAGAATACACTAGAAGATGCAAGGTCACGGGCACGGCGGCTGCTTCCGAAACTCCAGCAAGGGATCTGATGGTTGCGACGTCATAGGAGACGTCATAGGAGAGTGTCGCTGATTCCATTAATTCCGTGATGATCTGTGATTGTATTATTAAGGTTTCTTGCACTTGTGCTTGCGCTGTTACAAAAAGGACACCATATAGCTGCTAGGGGCTCGGGATGCAAGAAAATGCTTACTTAATTTGTTACTCATTATTTTTAGATTTTTTTATTCGAGGATTATTGATTATGGTATGAAGAAATCTAATTTGTGGGTTTTTATTATTTTGGTGATAACCATGTATGAAATGAATTTCTGTGAGATACTTTACTTGAAACTTTGAGCCTCTATGCAATACATGTTTAGCTAAAAACGGTTCTGAAGTAGTGTTTCTTTTTGTCTTATTGGTATTGATTCGGTGTCATGGAGGCTAATTTTGTAGAACCAGCTTACGACAAACAAAGGGTTTGAATGATTTATAGGCTTCTCAGCCGAGTTCAGTTTTTTATCATTTGTTACTGTAGAAGTGTAAAGGATTGGCAGCCGCATAATTTCTAAGGCGCGACTTCAGGTGACTCCTTCTTGCGGGTTACACGGGTTAGTTTTAACACTTCTATTTTTAGTGTAGCAATGTCACTGTAACTGCCATATATTTTATTCAAGCATCGTTACTTGCTCGCCATGCTACTAAATTAATAAAGTAGACCATATGTAGATTATAGAACTTTATACAACTTTTCTTAGGTGTCATTTCTTAGTTTATTTAAATGCCAAAGTTCGAATCGATTGACCAAGTTGATACACTAGGACTAATTCCATAGTTTTGTAGTATTTTGAGTGTAGATTGCTTATCATGTTGTTGCCAGCTTAATTTCAGGTCTTTTGGATGCTGTAACCTGTAAGGATCTGCAGAATAACGTCATCCACGGCTGGGAAAAGAAAGTGTCATGCTCAAATAGCACCTGACTCACTGTATGGTCTGGATTATATGCAAACTGGGGAGCTTGCTGCTATTATTATCAAGAACAAGACAAAAGAAAACTATGGATGCTTAGGGATCTTAGATAGCACAGTACGAATCAAGGATTATAGGTGAGCAAATTTGCAGTGATATCGTCATAACAAACACCAAGGATTTTGTGAAAAAAATGTTGGAGGTATAAAAAGACGTTTTCAAATAACTTCTACCTGATTTACTTCTTTGTCTCAAGATTTGTTGTTTCGTTTTGTTTTGAAGCGGTTATCAACCAAACAAAAGAAACTCTCAAGAATCTGTGTTCGGATTTGGCTACAATGGGTGACCTTAAACTTGTAGAGAGAATTTAAAGAACTATAACCTTGCTCCAGAATCTAACAAGCAGATAAAAGCAAATATCAAGGTGTCCTCAACTGAGGCCGGGGTTATTTTTGTAAAATTGATTATAAAACTTCAAATGTGCTGCAACGGATGTCATTGTTCTAGATGATTCATATTGACATTATGGATTACACCTCGCCACCAGTATGCAGTGATGCAGCTTTCCGAACCAGGTGGGCTGAGTTTGAATGTGAAAACAAGGTATTACCTCTATAATGTCTGTTCTCTATTACGTTTTTAGAGTTGACAACATGAGCATGATGGTTTAGGTAACAAGTCAAAATATGTTTGCTAAGTGTTCGAACAGGCCGTGTCGGGCTACGTTGTCCTGTAAATGCTTTTTTGCTATATTTAATTTTGTCCATATAGTTTTTCTTGATATACATATGGTGGTGAATTGAGGATGTGATAAGAAGTTTCTCTTCAAGAAGGTGACTAAGAATCATAAGAAGTAAACAGGTTTGCTAATTTTTCACTAATTTTTCATATGTCTAATTTGATTTTTTGTGAGTCGGCATACATTTTTATTCAAAATCAACTGCAATTGATTTTTCATGCTAGAAGCAGTCACTTTTAAAAAGCATTATAGTAATGTAGGATTTGTTGAAAGTTCACATCATTAATTCAAATAATTTCCATTGAGTCCCAAAAGTGACGTTAATATTCATGATATTTTATTTTGGAATATTCATGTTATTTATGCATAGCTCATTTAATTTTAGACTTCAGTTATTGTATAGTTGCAGGTGATGAGCTAATCGAAGAATATCAATAAAAAGATTACATGAACCTTCTACTTCTTTATATCATTCATTCTTTCTTTCTACATAGGATTACAAATAGAGCATTAAAATAACAATGACACCTCTTTATACAGTTCAAATAAAATTTACTTCAGTGGAGATGATTCAGCCTTTATGCTCATGTAAATTGTTCAAAGCATAGTGTTGTAGTGGGCACTTACCTACATTTCAACTCTCTGTGCATCTTTATCAAAAAGCATCGCTCTGGCCCCTTAACTCATAGGCAGATCAGCTAAACCTCGTCTATATATTGTTGCAGAGATGATTATCGGTCCTCCTCTATTAATCACTTTTGCAGGTTTGAGTCTCTCCACACACGGACAAAGATCACCAATGAACTTGCATATGAAGAGGGGCAACCGATTGTAAAGTAGGCTCTCTTGAGTACTAGAATCACTGATAGCCCGAAATCACCTTTTTATGGTGCTGGTGGTAGAGGTTATAGGTGCTGTTGGGACAGTTGGTTCCAATCATAATACTAACATGAGCACGAGATTTTAACAACCGATTGTGAAGTAGGCTCTCCTGAGTACCAGAATCACTGAGAGCCTGAAATCACCTTTTTATGGTGGTGGTGGTGGTAGAGGTTATAGGGGATGTTGGGACGGTTGGTTACAATCATAATAATAACATGAGCACGAGATTTTAACCCGTCCATGAGAGTCAAAAGATGTAACACAATTCTCCTTTTTACTTCACCGTTTGTTTTCTCACGCTTGCAGTACTTGAATCAATAAAATGATGGAAGGAGCATTTATCTTGGATTCCTCAAAAGAATGCTCTCGCTCTCACCAACCAACTTTGACATGATTTCTGTTTTGTTGCGACTAGAATGTGGATCTTGATTCTCTTCTAACATTTTATCATATATTTAAATATATTTTTAAGAGTATCTATTTTTTCTTTGATCATATGGTATCCGCTTCAACCTTTCAGGCAGTGGAGAGACTGGCTATAGCAATCAGGGAAACATTATGCATCTTTTCTTAGGTTGGTTCTCAAGAGAATGGCGAGGAACTATAAACCAATGGCATATTCACTGAAATGCAAGTGAGCCTTTTTGTTGTTCACTACAGGTACATTTAGTTAGTACTATTTTACACTTGAGTTATACAGGTGACAAAAGAAAAGTAAGGAACTTTAGATATAAATCTTGAAATATAGCACTCTAATATATCAACACAGAAAAATGAGGATCAACCTTTAACAACTAGGATTACCAGTATAACTCTACAAGGATAGCAGTCTCATATATCAAAGCATTTTGATTATTATATTTTGCAGTATTAACTGAACAGGATTGTGTTCTTTTTTCAGTGGCTTGCTTGAATTGAAAGGGGTTAGAAAATAGTTCATCGACCATGGTGGGCCTCAACTGCTGACATTTTTTCTGAACTGAGAGGGTGCCATAGCAGCATTGCAGACAATCGTGAGGCATTTCCAAGAAACTTAAACCTTGACTTAGATGAAAGATACTGTCATAATACCTTCCTCAACATGATAATAGACTGACCTGCCAAATTGAGGAGAAGCAAGGCTGATTAGTATCGAATTTCAGTGAACTGAAGATGCCTTCACCGATTCTATAAAATAGGGAACAGACGATATCAAGGTTTATTTCAGATAATGGATTAGTAGAGGACCTTATTGGCATTGAAAAAGAAAAGTCACTGGTCAATGCGTGGTCAGTGGAAGAAAAGGAAACTTTCTTGAATAAATATTCTTTGTTTGGGAAAAGATTCAACAAGATTTCCTCTTTTTCTCTACGCAGACCAGTTGTTGATTATGTTGAGTTATATTACAAGAATCAGAAGCCTGGTCTATTTTAGAAAATAATAAATAATTTGAAATTTGCAAAAAAGGGAGCTCTTTTATTAATCCGGTTTCGGGGAAGAACATTATGAATCTACTGAATGTGGTAAATAAGGAGCCTGTGCCTCTGGTATCAGATATGATATTAAGTCTACAGAAGAGTTTGTTGAAGAATGAAGATCGAATGATAATACGGAAGGAGTTGCTTACAGTAAAACCACTAACGCCGCCAACCTGGAAATTTCCCCATAAAATATGTGTTCTTATTCTGCATCAGGTGCCAAAGTTGAAGAATCTGAACATCAGTTAGCAAATGGGAACAAATGGGAATGCTATAAAGGACTTAACTTCTAACTCTATAGGCAATTATTTGGATCAAACCTTGGATCGTGGAAAACAAGTCCAGTCAGGAGCCAGTTAGCGATATGGTGTTGTCGAATCCGACTATTATACCAAAGAGGAGGAATGTTAGCCAGGATGATGCCATTGTGGTATGCCTTTTCATTTTGAGTTTTCTACATTTATTTTGAAATAAAAAATGTAATGGAAATTGTGTTAGAATGTGACAAGAGGCTGTTAATATATAATTGCAAGCTAATTCATATAATCTAAAGGAAGTTCCAGTAAAGATTGATAAGAATGACCGACAATCCAAAACAATGCTCGATAATTCATTACCAAACACTTAAGCTCTCTATTGTTTTCTTTTTTACAACAAGGAAGTTACTTTCTAGCAAGGATAAATGGATAATGCACAACATCATGGCAATTGGCAAATGGGTCTAACAAGAACAACTTGACATAAGACTACATGTCCTTCCTTCCTTACTTAAATATTTTCTCCTATTTCTTGACCTCTTTATAACTCCGACACTTGAGAAAAATTTATAAACTAGATATAATAATAGAGCTTTTGGATATAAAAGCATCTTCGTCAAAAATCAAAATATCAAATGTTGCAACTGAATAACAGAAGAGATTTCCAAGAGAAAACCACGTCCTCTATCAACTCGAAACACTTTTGAATCGTCAAATTTGGGGGTGTCCACAATTTGAGTTTGTAACGCAAAAACCAAAAATCGGATCGAACCCGAATTAAAACCAAACCGGACATATGTGTAGGTGTTTCATTCACAACTGATCAGTAAAAAAGATGTGAGTTTTTTTTATGAATTAATGTTATTGGTAGTTGTCTTATTTTGTATGAATTCACTTTATTATAAAGGTTCATTATAAACTTGCAATATATTAGTCTCATTTGAATTTATTTGTTTATCACAAACAAAATATTTATTATTATGAACATTACGTGTGTTGTGTACGAGTCGATACATATGATATTAATTATTTTTGCCAATAAAAGGTATTTACAGAATATACTATTTTTTTACCAATATTTGAAAAACAAAAAAATGTGAACATATAAAAAAAAATACCTTATAACTATTACTTTAAATAAAATGAATTGTTGGTAAAGTTTCTAGATTTTTATTGGTCATCTTTTCTTTTTAAGTTTATTTAACAATATCTTTAACATCATATTTTCCAATGATCATGATTAAATTGACGATTAAATACATTGTAACGAATTATTTGCATTAAAATGAAAAGATGTTGTCGATGGCTTTGTAAAAGAAAAGGAACCTAAGATAAATATAGCCACAAACCAAAAAATAATGTAAAAAAATAAATATATACATGCCTCATTTACAACATATCTTTGCAAAAATGGAAAACGTGTAGGCAAATGATGCTCATGATTCAGTTCAAACAAATCATTAACAAAAAAGCCTAATACCATCTTTTTTGGTTAACACAACCTTATCAACAACAATTAAATTACTTCTACGAAAAAGCGTATTCCAATGAACACCAAGTCAAAAGGCATTTCCATTATCGGTTTCAGAGATTACGCCACGATGTGCAAAAGCAAGTAAATCAAAAACAAAAAAGTTGAATTACATTGATCATCCCTTTCAAGATAATTAAAAAACTATAAATAACCAAAAAGGATATCTTTTATAATATATTCAAAAAATATATATTAAAAAACTCACATTATAATTCCGTTTATTAAAAAACGTACACTAATATACGGTGTGTCTCTTATGCACATTTATAAATTTTATGTACACAATATCTTTAAACATAATTCATAAATAAAAAATAAAAAATAAAGCTAATTAAAAAGATAAGAAGCAAACACAAATTAAATAAGAAAAAAAGTACTGTATAGATGCAAATTAAAAAACTTACAAACAAGTATTGTTGCTAATACTTACAAATAAATACTTACCTAAAAAAACAAACAATTATTCTACAAAATAAAAAACATAAATAACTAATACAACTAATACTTACTGATAATGCATAAAAAAGAACTATACATAAAAAATGAATTACAGACACATATTTTCCAAATGAAAAAATGTTAAACGACAATCATAAGTCATACCCGTCCATCGGACGGGTTTTGCCACTAGTATATATATATATATATATATATATATATATATATATATATATATATATATATATATATATATATATATATATATATATATATATATATATATATATATATATATATATATATATATATATATATATATATATGATGTAATTTTATTACATGATTGTTTGATGATTATTTTGATTTTTATACGAGGTATTTATACGACGTCGATTGTCACAAGTAACCCTAAATCCCCTAGTAAATTAATCGAAGCTATTCTCGTAGGAATTCTAGTTATCCTAGATCTAAACCAAGTTGTGGATATTTATGATCCCAACAAATAGTTGATATTCGTAGAAATGTAGATATTAGTTGATTGTGATATTAAAGAAGAATTGGTGAGATTAAATCCGATATCGATGTCATGACGATCTTTCCTTATAGAGTGGAGTTTTACAAAACGTTACCACCTAGAAAGATGTCATCTGATTCGTTGTCACCCAATTCTTAAATTGAAATCGAAAGGGTGAATGTTGCACTTGAGGCTGTTATTGGAACCATTACCCAAAAGCCTCATGCCACTAATACCTTTCCGAGAAGTCTAGTTGAATGATCAAGTCATTTCATATTAATGACTCATTTGATAATTGTTGATGTAAGAGCTATAGGATTGGAAATTAAGTGTTGATTCATATTGAGATTGTATTGCCTTTACAAGGCCGAAGAATAAGGTTGTAAGTATTGGAGAATGAGGTAGAATATCGCATTGAGTATAAAATTGGTTAAAACTTGAATAAAGTAAAATTTAACTTGTATGGAATATAAGATGGTTAAGAGGAAGTCGTTAAGTTTTGTGAATGAATTATAAGGTTTTAATTGATTGTTAGTTTGTGTTAAGGGTTGTTCCTAGACCACTGTCCAATGATGAGGATGCCCAGTGTCCAACAAATAAATTGAAGAAATCTTCTTCTGAATTGAGACCGATGGATCTTCTGGGACATGTTGAACACCTAATGACTTCTGTAGATTAGTATTCATTGTGGTATCTTTTAAAAATAATCCCTAACTTAACTGTGACATCAGTTGGTAGGATGAGTTCTGAGAATTGTATGACATAGTGACACGTAATGTGTTACGGTACAATTTGACTTGTTTGTGATTAATGAAAAGACTACCTTTGATTGCTAAATTCTACATATATCGATGTTATCTATCCTTTATTGCTTCATCCTAATGTTCACATTAGTGATGCAACCATTGAACAAGTACTCATCTCGATTTGAGTTACGTTGTGGATTATTCTCTTTGTATTCCTGAGTGCCATCGAAGTCATGAACCTCATGATTGTTTGGCTAAGCTCATTTCCTATCATATCGTAGTTATTTCTTGGTGAACGACTCTTCAACACTCTTTTGCAAGATCGCTCATTGTTTTTATAAAGATAAAATAGTATTTCTTGAAAAAAATTGAATTTTCATCACTAAAAGGATTACTCAAAGTAAGATTTGTAAGTGATTGTTATCGAAATGAAGTTGTTTATAAAACACTTTGGAAAACTTAATTGTTTTCATGATAAAGAAAATCTTTGTAAATTTATTTTGATTCTTATTTAAGAATAAAGCATGTAAATGTTTTTATTATAAACATGATGATAAAGTTTTGACGAACTGAGTATTGCATCGTTAATCTTGAAATTGTATATAGTTGCGCGCCTACATACAATTTGGAATGGACCATGCAAGACTGATTAGTAGTCACCATAAAACTAATGAATAAACACTTCATTTTCTTTGAAGATTGTGAAAGATTAAAATTTATGAGATCTGCAAGAAGTGAAAAATAGGGACATAGTGTTAGGGACACCTACATATGTGCCTGTAGCATCTATTCTTCTGAGTCGAATTTACTCATCTGTGGAAATTGTCTTATTTGACAATTGACAATTCTTCCTTGTCCAATTCTCCCGTAGTGAGATTCTTAGGAAAAGTATCTGATTATCGAGTGTTGATACCCGACTGGATGTATCGACGTCCCTATCATTTCTTTTGATTTGATTTCATTTGAATGACCTGGGTAACGATCCGAGGAGCTTTCGAATGCGTACTCAAATTATGAAACATAGGATATATTCATATTCGTTAAATGTTTTCGTCTGTATCTGATTTGAAATTCTATCGCGTAGATTATGCATTGACCTTACTCTTTAGATAATAGTTATGTCTCCTGATATCCCTGAATTTGTGAAGGATTATGAGTTATTATTAGTCTTTTGAGAAGTTCACATCTTATCGACGGCAACGAAACTGGAAAGTTAGTAATGCCAGTAGAATGGATTGATTGATTATGACATGACGACATTGTCTTAATTGATGGGAACTCGAGTAGAATTCCCCTAAATGATAAGATGTTGATTATAAAAAGTGATCTAAATAATTCTTGATGGTTGTCCATATCCTGCATTTAGACTTAAAATATTACCATGAATGGTTGCGAACTAGTTATAGATATTGTAATATTGAAAAACCTGATATGAATGTATTAAAAGATGTTTATGTTATCTGAAACTTTAGGAGGTATTTGTTAATAAACTACCTAGACTTTCGCCATTAAGGCAAGTTAAATTTGGTATTTGATTATATTCTCGGTGTTGCACTTGTGGCTTGTGCACTGTACGTCAGCACCATCTAAATTAAAGGAATTACCGTACAACTGAGAGAGTTGACGGAGAAAGATTATATTATACCAAGCCTGTCATCATGAAGAGCTATGGTGATATCATTCCTTATATTTATAGATTACCGTGACTGAGTAAATTGACAATCGAAAACGATATCCATAACTCGAAATGGAAGAATTGTTCGATCATTTACAAGGTTCTAGCAGATTTGATCCATGGCATGGTTATTATCAACTTCGCATCTGCGAAAAAGGTTATCTATTCCAATCATTACATCCAGAACTTGTGATGAACATTATGAGTTTCACGTGATGTCGTTTGGATTGACTAATACACATGTAGCATTCATAAATTTGGTGAATCACGTGTGTAGGCTGTAAATTGATAAATTCATGCTTGAGATCATTAAGGACCAATTGTTTGTATATAAGAATAATAATGAGTTAATAATTAGTTATAAATTTCCCTGAATTGGCCAAACAATGAAAACATGTACCTTAAATATTTAACATAAGACTTAAGACTTAATTCTTTACATGATTTAACCATGTGATTAATAGATAATGGAAGCTATATTGACTTTTCAAAGATTAGAACCATTAGAATTGAGAAGCCGATAGCGTTAAATGTTTTAAAGGGCCATTTATGGTTGCCTAAATGTGGAAGATTTTGAGATATAGTTATGTTGGAGTTTTGTAAGTATAAGTATTCTATTTATGTCATTTCTGACTAAGAAGTATCTGTGTCTGAAGAAGTTGTACTAATGGCAAACTATGAAGGCAGACATTGCCTCATACATTAGTAAACGTCTAGCTATTGCAAAGGTCATCATCTGAATTTGATTCGATTTGGGTCATCGTCGACAGACTGACCAAATCTGCTAATATCATTCCCTTTAATGGTAAATGCAAAAGAATTATGTAAACATAGTGTGCCTTTATCGAACATCTTTATCAAGATCCTCGCTTCGCATCGAATTTCTAGAGATTTTCTCAGAAATCATTGAGAACGAACCTTGATGGAGTACTATATACCACCCCAAATCGAAGGGACGAGGTAAAGTAACGATACAAAGTAATTTAAGTGCTGTTTTATGTTTGAATGATTGACCTTTGGTAATAGACCATATAATCGTTTTCCTTTGGAGAGATTACCATTGATAATCATCGTATTAGGATTGAAATCGAATCTTGTTAGAATCTATATTAGAGCATCTGTAAGCAGGAGTTGAGATAAAGACACCGAACATACACCCACTGTGAGTTGGACATGTCTTTTAGGTTTAAGGTTTCCTATGATGGCGAACCTAACCTTACAAAATACCCGACCCGCGAGATCTGAAATTATTGTTGAAATTAGGAATTGATTATTGACTGCCGATAGTGGGCAAGAGGTTATGTGAATGTGAAATGTAAATATTGAAGTGCCAAATGGGTAGCGAAGTTATGCCACAAATTTTAAACCTGGAAAAATGAATTCATGATCTGACAAATCATGGGATATAAGTCCCCGTTGTATGGACCCTTGAGATGATATAAAAGATTGGTTTGAAAGGCATATAAGCTGGATCTACCCTAGGACTTCAAAGACTGCGTGAATTATGTTTCGTATATCGAACTTGATGGAATATCTATCAAGTGAGAATCTGATTATTCTTAGTAGAGCTTAGATCGGCGAAAAGTTGCATTCATCAAAAACCCGTGAACATCATGGATAGAGAAAGTAAGTCAACATTAAGCCTGATCTTATTCCCGTAGTTGTGTTTGATGAAACTCGCGTATTATAATGGATTACACTTGTGAGAAAAGACCGACTGTGGAGGAAATAACCACATGGCTTTAACTCTATAAGAAGCGAGTAGTAAGGTAAGATGATCTTTGAGGACAAAGATCCTCTTTAGGGGTAAATGCTGTGACAATCCGTCAATTTATGGTTGATATTTTATTCTCAAATATTATTTGAAAATATTATTTTAATGATACAATATGAACTCACTTATCTTTTGGGAAGAGATTTGGATTTACGTCTTGAAGTAGCATCGACTACGTATAAACCGGAGGATTCAACGTTAAGTGCTTACGTTTACATACACCGTCTTTGGTGACAGTCCGACATTTCAGAAAATAAATTTATCAGTGAATATTATTTTGGAGTTTTAAATTTGTGTTAGTTCATAAACTAACAAATTTGCGAGAAGAAATTAGGACTTAAGATTTTATTTTAACGTCCTTTACGACTAAACCGGAAACCTTAGGATTACGTATTTACATTTTCGAACTCCGTTTTTGATGAAACAATTTTTATTGGATTCGTTTTGTGACGTTGATTCATAATTTATAAAAACATTTTTCATAAAACGACCCGAGGGCACGCAAATCAAGGAAACTAGAATCGAGGAATACCCGTAAATAAATGGGATGAGACAAGTGGGAAACTTGTCCCACCCCACTCCAAAACCGGCCTAACTAGTGCATGACACACTTGATGTGTCAAGTGTAAGCTAACTTAGCTTACACATGTCCTTTGCTTACAACTTAAGCTTACCATCCAACAAAACTAGCTACCAAAACCACACACTCTCATTTCACACATGCAAAATAACTCTCCTCTCTCTCTCTCACTCATTTTGGCCGTCCCATTTTCTCAACAAAACACCATCATTCATACAAATTTTAACCACAAACATATGTTATAATTAACATATGTTAATCTCCATTCAAAAAGATGAAGATTGGTGCAAGTTATAACATCCATGGAGGAGTTTTCATAGTGTCTTGAGGCTGATTCTCCACAAGGTATACATGAAGAATGGTGGTCATGAAGATGGTCTTGGTGCATCACAAGTTTCTCCATCAAAAATCCATGTTTTGATCAACCTACATCATCATGGTGGTATAAAGATTGTCCTCCTCATCTTCCTATTATTTTGATTATGTAAACATGTATTGTATTTCCTATTGTATATGTATATGATGATTATATGATGATAAAAATATTGTGTGGGGATTTGGTGTTGATAATCATGGATAAAAAGATGAAAAACTATAAGTAAAAATGGGTAAATCTTGTCTAAATGATAGGCTGTATAAAACAGTAAAGAACCATATGGTAAACTAATAAAATGATGAAGTAGAATGGATTTAAAGTAATCTATGGGTCTTGTACACATGTGAGAGTTGGCCATGCAATGGAATCAAAATAATGAGTGAGATATGATCAAAACAAGTTTAAGATACAAATCTGAGTTCACTGTTTTGGACGATTTTTAGAAACTATTTAGAAGATGATTCAACAGTAGCTATAGAAGAGTTAATTGTAGCACATATTATTTAGTTTATGTGATAAAAATTTGAGCTTCTATCTCCATATAGAACTCAAGATATAGCAGTTTTGGTGAAGATGAAAATAAAAATCAGATTTTGGAAATTAAAGAATAATACTATTATATAAGCACTCAAAATTTAATAGTATAAAATATAAACTAAAACCCACTAACTTATGGATTCTATTTATATAAATATGTAAAAGGTTAAATAAGTGTAAAAATTATAAAAATGGTAACTTGTTATGTTTTATAAGATATAAAACTATAAACATGATTTTTACGACTTTTTCGGCTATTGCCGTAAAATTAACGTTTTTGTTAAATAAAACTTAGATGGTTGGACCCGTCTAATGAAAACTTTATAAAACTTATATACTGATATATAGACATGTATAACAAGTAAAAACCGATAAAACCCGAACTATAGGGCATACGGACATTAACGAGCTAAGTAAACATAGTGGACTAATACTTAAGCTAATAATTGGACTAAATGAGATAAACACTCCTAAAAAGAACTTATTGGGCTTAACCCATTTGGGCCTAACATGGAAAGTATACATACTGATAAAATAAGTATAACAAGTATTAAAACAAGTTAAGGACTTATAATAGGCTTGTTGAACCTAAAACACGTAAATAGGTAAAACGAGAAAACTAGTATAAACATAACACAAAAATCAGTAAATGAGAATATGTAAAGCCACTTGATCATCATATATATATAATCATCATATGTATACATAATTGTTATTTTTATAAAGTCATTAGACATGAGTCTAAGACCGATTATTATTTGTCTAGGTTTCCGTGATTGAAGCACGTACCGTACGTCCGAATTGCCGATAACCCGCCTTCCCACATCAACGTGAGTTCATAGCCTTGCACTCTTTTAAATGTTTTTATAAATGTTTTATAAACCCGCGAGGGAGATAACATGTTAGTTTTATAAAATAGGACACCATTTGTCCCGATTGTTGGTTTATTGATTTTGGACCCGATTGTATGACCCGATGAATGATTAAAGGACCCGATAGATGAAAATAAAATGGATTATTAAAGTTAGGTTATGTCACTAAAAGTCTTATTAGCATGAATTGTGAACTACCGGGATTTGGTAGACGCTTATGCATTTAATAGTACTATTTGGGGACGATCACCCCAGTTCGCGCCTTGACGGTTGATCCCCGTCGTGCCACATTGATTGGTAAGCGAATTTATGTATGAGAAGATTTCCATAGTGTGACCTTTGTGACGACACGCTACTTTAGATGGGAAAAATTGGTATCGGGTTAGCTACCCGTTGTTGGTTTAGTAAGGTAACAATGTCATGCGGCTTTTAATAATCCAAAAATTAACGAAATACTAATAGACGCTCCGAATTACGATGTATTGCCTGACTAGCAATACAAGGTCATACTATTAATATTATGTTCGTGTTTTGGTTTTCATAACCATATTCATATATCGGTTTTTATTTTCATACAACGTCATAAGACGTATTGTATGATGTTTTTACGACATTGGCTCGTATAATAATTTTTAAGGCAAATGCCTATATTATGATTTTCGATAAGGATTTATATAAAATGATTTTGGCTATTTTACGGCCTATTACAATGATTTTTTACGAATTGATTTTTTGTACTAATTTTATACCAAAGTTATATTAATGGAATTTATTAAACTCTATGAATTCACTCGGCGTTATCGCTGACCTTTTCTTTTAACATGTTTTATCTCAGGTACTTGAAGGTAAATCTCGGGAAGACGACAAGAATTCATGGCCCGCACCTAAACTATATTTTCCATTCAAATACTTTGTAAAAACTTTTTATGAAATGTAATGACTTGGGACCGATGTAACTTTGTTGTTTATGAATGGAAATGATTTAATATTAAACGACGCGATTTTTATGCGTTGTCTATGATGTGAGTAATGTGCTATCCCGTAACACCAACTAGTCTTCCGCTGTACTAAGTTGTATAAATTTGGAGGTGTTACAATATATCCATCTAAAAATGGAAGACTTCTTTCCAAAAATCTCCGTGTCTATACATTGATCTTCAAAATTTACTATCTTCAAGTACTTTCTTATGCTCTCATCATCATCACTATATTCTGTTGTTGATTTAGCCTTTTTATTGGCTTCTAGCATCTTCTTTGTTGATCTTTTTCTTTTAACACCCTTGGAGGTTCCTTCAAATTCCATTGAACCTTCTTCCAAGTTTGTATGTACCGTTTCTTTAGTATGTACTGTTCACTGTGTATGTACTTCTTGTACATTTTCAGTCTTATCAACACCTTGAGCTTTATCTCCTTCATTCATTCTTTGAGTAGTCTCTGTCTCCTTTAAACTTTCCTTCTCCTTTCTACTTTTCCTCACATATGTAGTCTTGATAGGTGGAGATGTTCTTGTATGTCCAGCAGTACTTGATTCAAATCTAGGAGCACTTCGAAATTGTCTTTGTTGTTGCAGATGTCTTTTAGCTTCTTCAACAGCTATCTTATCTACTCCAGATCTAATCTCAACAAAATTCAATTCAGCTCTCTTGTGTTGTTCATACAAAGTCTTAATTTCCTCAAAATTCTTCTTGACCAATTGAGCATGAGTGAAATGCTTAACTTTCTAGAGAAAAGTCATCATTTGATTCCTAATATGCATGGTAGTTGGAGGCTTAATCCTTTCTCTTCTTCTTTTCTCAACAAATAATATTTGTTGCTCCCTTACCAGATCATCAATCAATTTTGCTTTTTCTTCCTCATCATAAGTATCCCTTTCTTCAGCTATTAATCAGTCTACAAGAAGCTCACTTGCATGTAGTTCAGCTTGAATCCTATCATACTCTTGTATATTCATTCTTGCGGTACTCTCTTAGCTTCAAGCAATTGCTGCTTTGCTGCAAGTTCCTCTTGTAACTCTTCTTCACGAATTTGTTCTTGCACTTTGAAAGCAAATTCCTCATCATGGTCTAGTTGATTAAATCTATACATCACTTTGCTTATATCATTTTCAGATTCTGATTGTAACTGCTTGTTGCCCTTATCCTTTATAATCTTTGATAACTTCTTCTTCAGCTTTGAAGATCTTTCTTCATCCATATTAGCTTGTTGTTGAATTACAATACCTTTAGTGGGCTGTGAAGCTTGAACTTTCTTACCTTTAGTTTTATCCTTTTTGGCAAGAACTTCTTGTTGTGTCTTCTTCTCAATCTCTGATTGTCTTTCTTTTTCAGCTGAACTCTTTTCTCTAAGATCAAGTAGTACTTGAGCTAAAGTCTCATCCTATCCAAAAGGAGTTTGACTTGCTAGTGAAGGTTGATCACCAGCAGTACTTGCATTCGGCTTAGTTGGCTTATCAGTACTTGGGTCTTCAACAATGTCAGCAGTACTTGCAGTTGGCGTAGTTGGCCTAGCAGTACTTGGATCTTCAACAATGTCAGCAGTACTTGTAGTCGGCTTAGTTGGCCTAGCAGTACTTGGATCTTCAACAATTTTGTCTTCACCAGTATAAGACACACTTGTTTCTTCAATCACAAAAGTATTTCCAGATACCTTTTCTTCTAATAAAGCTATCTTCTCAACTTGTAACTCCTCTTTCTTGTCTTATCTATAACTCACTCTTGATCTTGACAGTACATGGAAAGACTGTTTATTATGAAACCAGAATTGTCTTTGTGGTGGAGTTGAAGATATAGGAAATTGGACATTAATCTCCTCCAGCTTCTCATAGAAACTACTCCAATTCACTTGAAGTTGTGGTGATTTAGGTTGTGGATCTGGCTGAGTTACCAACATATCTTCAATTCGTGGTTCCTCATTAGCAGGATGTGGTTCTTCTTGTTGAAACTCCATGTTAGTAGGCTCCAAGCTATCCTTTTCAACACCAGTTTCTAAACCATTGCCATCTTCAAAATTACCAATGACATCATCATCAGCTTCAAAGTTGATGTCATTTCTAGAGACCCTTGTTTGAATATCAGAAGAAGGTAGTGGTTCTTCATAATTCCTCTCCTGTTTGGTTGCATTCAGTTTCCTTTTTTGAGGTTTCTGAATCTTAGCTTCTTAAGATCAGCTTTCTGAATAGACCTGTTCTGCCTCATCCAAGGAGATACCTTATTCCTTAGCTTGATTAGGCTGGCCTCCAATTCAACAATTTTCTTGTCTTGAACAAGCTTCTCCTTGTACACTACATGTACCTGTTTGGACAAGCTAGTGCACAAAGCAGTTAAATTTGCAACATCCACCACCTCTGTTGCTTGTGCTTGTGGTGAACCACTTGCAGCAATGGAAGCAACAGGTGCATGGATCATTTCATCTGAATTTGGTTGATTACCAGTATTATGAGAAGAAGATTAAGTATCTTCTAAGGTATGGGATCTTTATTTGTAAGGAGTTTGTTGAGAACCACTAGCAGTGCTAAGTTCCTCACCTTCTTGGTTGGCAGGTTGAGCTAACATATTAGGAAATAAGGGTGTGAAATTTCCTGTGAAGGCATTGCCTTGTTTGGTCAAGAAAGAGAAACTTTTCTTTGTAAATGTAGGAACATCACATGTATTTGTTAACTCTGGTAGGTTAAGGATTTGGTCATTAACTAAAGTCTGAATGAATCTAGGATACATTAAGAACTTCTTAACTACTTCCAAATTCCTAGTCATGCCGTCAAAATTTAATTTTGAAAAATGGAAAACTCTGTTATTTGCTAGACAAATACCAGCTGATGCCAATGCAGCATGGATTTGATCAAGAGAAGTACTTTTGGAGCTTAAACAATGTATAATGGCATGAAAAAGCAATTTCCATTGTGGTAAAAACAAAGCTTTAAAGAAAGTAAGACTTTTCTTACCACCCTGATAACCCATGGCTGCAAGGCCATCATGTATCTCTGTATTATTTAACATACTTAGTCCATTTTCATCATTTAGCCTCAAACTAGCCCTTAGTAGTACCTCAGTTACATAGATATTTCTATGATTCACCCTATCCTTATTGCAAGGTTGATCAAAAAGAGTACCTAACACAACAGTATTCCAAAATTGTTCAACAATAGGAATAAAGACAATGGGACTTACAGTAAGTACAAAACGAATATGACTTTGAGATAAAAATCCAAGTATCTCATGGAAACCAAGAGAATCATCATTCTTAGCAAGGTTCGCAACCAAGCTGTGCTTAGAGATCACTTGTAAAGCAGCCATTAGTATTTTTTATGATCGAAAAATTAGAGAGAAGGTTATAAAATTAAGAGATAAAAATAAAAGATTAGGTGAATCATTTGTATAATTGGAGTAAGTATTTATGTAAATAACAAACCCAAGCGCGAAGTGTAACACCCCACTTTGATAAGTGGACCGTTATACGTAATTATGGCGTGTCATCAAAGCATACAAGGTAATATGAAGTAAAACATACATGACCATAGCGAAAACCGGAATCAAATATCGGTTCCCAAAAATTAGCCCAAAACATGAATAAAGTAAATGAAATGAACGAAAGACAACACAAGCATAAGTATATGAAAGCAAATGGAGAAGAAGTGTACGACAGCTTCCATCCTACGCAATTCCTCCAAATGCTCGAGTCCGTCCTTGGGTACCTGCCGTTTTGGGACATGGAAAGGAAAGTAATGGCTGAGCATAACGCCCAGTGCACGGATATACGACATATTATGAATGGCTGAAACATAGATAAGACTAATAGCAGCGGAAATGTATAAGTCCTGGAAAACCTGGTATAACTTAGTAAAACTGCTTTTATAGTTTAAAAAACCTTATGTTTATCTTATAAAAACTGTTTAACATGTTAACTATTAAGCCTATATGGGTCACGAAATATCAACGTGCATGAATACTTGGAGGGGTGACCTCATCATGCAATTAGAGGGGTTGCCTCTAATTAATATAAGTTTGGGTAGGAGGGATCAGCTCCTTGTGAAGGATGCAAGGCACACACCACATTCACCTGAATAATCTGTCAAAAACATGTAACCTAGGATGCACCGATACGCCCCACATGATAATATAAAAATATGGCCAAAAGCTCACAGGGACGCCACGAGCTATCATTCCGTCGTGGTGAAGTCATAACACTGGTGCCTCTAGTGTTATGGTTATGGTACCTCCATAACTAGGTGAAATTGGTCATGCATGTATATGGCTTAGGCATTTAATTAAACATAAGCAAATCAAAACATATAAAACATATACTGGGAAAACAATTGGCTGCATACGGGGAATCCTAATAAGGAAAGAATGCCCATACTGAAAGGACGGAGAATCTGTACCTTATGTCCAATGAACGAGGAAGGCGAACAGAAGAGTCTCCTACTTCCATCTCACTAATGCTACATAAATAGTATACGTGTATAAGTATTCTGATTACAGAGTACGTAACTAGTTTTATATCATTTCTTAGCCTGTTTTATATGTTCATGTCTTGTTTTATTAATTTTAACGTTATGATGTATTTATCATGTGTTTTAAGTTTTCTGATTAAGTATTAACTGATATTCTTATATTATTATACTTGTAGTGTAATAATAATTAACTTTCTAAAAATAGCATGTTTCCTAATATAGAAAGTTTCCAAAAATAGAAAGTTCCCAACATAGATTAACTGCTTAAAATAGATTAGTTTCTAAAAATAGAAAGTTCCAAAAAAATAAAAAAAATAAATTTCCTAAAATAGAAAGTTTCCATATTTAGAAATAAGTTGAATTAATAAGCTAATAATGTAAGCTTAGTTTTACTGATTAAATATACTAAGTCATGTGATTAATAATATACTTTATTAATTGTAACATGTTAATTAAATAAACTATAGGTTATATGATTTAACTAAATATAAGCATGATTTAATTAAATTAAAGTGTATAAAATACTTTTGGTTAAACACGTAGTAATATCTATATTAATATAACCTAAGTCATGAAACTTAATTAATTATATGTCATGTTTTTAATAATTAATTAATTAATATAATGTAAATTAAATAATAAAATACTTAGGTTAAAATAATGTATTATTAAATAATAATAATAAACCTAAGTCCATGTTTTAATTAAATTAATTATATGCCATGTTAAATTAATTTAATTAACTTGTAAACTAAATATACTTGTAAAATTAATTAGGCTTGTAAAAATAATAAGGAACCGAACCCGTTTATTATATTAAACATGTCGTAAACCGGACCCGTGAAACCCGTGAACCGGTCCGAACCAAACACCCTCTAAAATAGTGGCAAACTGGCGTGAACCGGTTGCCTCTGCCTTTGTTAAACTACCACCGGCTGCGCCGATGGTGTCCCCTGCTTCTCGGCTAGCCGCTGACTATAATGTTCCTACCGGCAGTTGTCGGTGGTTCCCCCTGCGTTGTTGTGTGTTTCCCCTGCCTGACCAAACCAGCCACCGGCTGGGCCGGTGGTGTTGGTTTTTGTGGCTGCCGAGAACCAATCAAACCATAAGGATACCCCGACGCATGTCAGGGTCCCTTGTACTTGCTGTCGACCGAGACCACAACACCACCGAGACCTATGTCTCGGTTGGCGAGCGAACCAACGACGCCGATAGCCTTGTGGCTCTCGGTTTGTGAGGCGGCCGAGGCAAACAACCCGAAAACACCCTTAATTTTTACCCCACCATGATAATTAACATTTGTTTAATCTTGTTTTTATTATTTCCATAATCATATGCTATTAATTAATAAAAAAAATAAAAAAGAAAGGTTTTCGGATTACCAAAACGCGTGAAACAAAAGGAGAACGATCACACGAACACCATGCTTAAATATCTTAACCAAAAATCAGTCCAACACCCTTTTGTGGTATGTTCTTGTCGGCGGCCCAAGAGAAGGATATTTATCGTATCAATAATAATATACGTAAATACATACTTATATGTTCGTGATTCTTACGTTCATGATTTCAATTTCAAGATTATAATTATTGTTGTTAATAATTATCGTGTACTATCCATATTTAATACTTATCCTGTAATAACACGTACGTAATTCTTGTAATTAATATTCGTGACACGTGTTCCTGCTATATAAGGAAAGTTTTAATCTTGTACGTACGATTATTGGTGTATTGTTCATGGTAAAAGCATGCGGGTTTTACAACTCTTCCCCCCTAAAAAGAATAATTCTTCCCCGAATTATAGATAATGTAAACCGAAGGCAAAACATACCCGAATCAAATTCGAAGGGTATGTAAGATAACAGAATATGAAGGTGACATGGTAGAAGGGAACATGGAACGTGACATGGCTAAAAAGGACATGGAACGTGACGTGACTGAAAGAGTCTTACTGAATTACGAAAGGATGAGGGGATAAAATCCGGATGGAGTTGTCCGTTTCTAAGTGGCTTCCCTCTCGGAACGGTTCCTCCACAAGATCTTGACACAAATGATAAATCTTGGTCCTCCTGACCTTGACTTGAAAACACGAAGAGTTCATGGTTTTCAACGTAAGATAGATCCCCTGAATTTGATCGAGGGAATAAGAATTACCGTACAAGGGTAACTGAAACGTTATGATGCAAAATAACCTAAACTAACTGATAATAGTATTGTCTTAGCAATGATGCGCGAGACATGCTGAAACGTAGTACATGAAAAATTGTGAACGTGTAACAATTTTGAACGTGATACGTGGAGATATGGTGAGTGTAATATGGGCAAACATATCATGATGAATGATACCTGTAACATATTGTGAACGTGATATGGGAACCGTGGAATGAACATGACATGTGAAACAGATCGTGAACATGGAATACAGCGGTGGTAACGCCAAACGCTATAAGGTGAAACGTGGAATGTGACGTGAAACGTTTGTATGAGGATAGAGAGTTATACTAAACTTGAGTCTAGTCTCTCAAGTTCTTGCAAAACCACCAGAACAAAAATGAACGTACAATCGTAAGACAGGATACGGTCATGAACATGAATAGTGTCATGAACGTGAGCGTGAAAGCAAGTCGTGAAATTAGAACAAGGACGTGGACGTAAATAAGGAGCAAAAATGCGAACCTTGGTCTGACCCGATAACTGACGGATTACTAAGTGATCGGATGAGCCTTGGCTGGAAAATGTCCGATCAATCTATTGGTTCTGAAATCCTTGCGGATGTAAGGATTCTATAGACTTGATCAAACTGTTGGCAATAACCCAGATAACATCATGCTTCTTCTGAGTTTGCGTTAATCTGGTAACCAAAATCCATTGAGATCTTGTTCCATTTCTGTTCACAATTTCTGATGATGGAAAAACATCCTAGTCTGTTGGTGTTCTATCTTAGCCTGTTGGTATAACAGGTATTTAGATATGAACGTAATTGTATCTTGCTTCATAGAACTTGATACATAGGACTTTGCGAAACCTTGAGTCTCTAAATTTAGACTTCTCTTAGCGTAGGATTTTCTGGAACACCTAATGTTGTGTAGGGTTCTCACCTTTACGCATAAGCTGTGTCCTGGTAAGATTAACCTTGAGAATCTATGTGATGTAGCGTGTCATTGGAATCAACCATAATTAATATTGGAAAATTTCAGAGTGAAATTTCTCCTGTTGTAGAATTTGCAACATAGTGCAAATATGGTCTTGCTGTTCTTCTCTAGACTTAGAGGAAATCATGTTTTTTCCTCGATGAAAACACTGATGAATTTGTTTATGAGTTCATGGAAAATCATTTTATTAAGTTCATAATGCTGCTGGAGCATTTAAGAGACTAATACAAAATCATGAATCTAGCATGACCGAGTCGTGCATGAATAGCGGTCATTTAAATGTCTTGCTCTTTCACTCGTCACTGTTGGCAGCATAATCATGAATGCGATCTTGGAAAAGTGCTTAACACCATAAAGTCTATTGGATATGTTGTCGATACGTTTATGAATGGTGATTTGTTTAAATCGACGGTAGTCGACACATAATCTCATGTTACCGTCCTTCTCCTTGAAGGTTCTTCCGGAGTGTATGGGATGATTTTGGAATCATCGACTGGTTATGCGTAAAGGCACTTCAATAGTCGTGTCTTAACTGACAGCTAGAAAATTTTAACAGTCATGGCTCACAAGGCACATGCTTGTAAAGCATAGATAATTTGTACATATTTTCATAATTGAAAACCATGCTGAATGTATTCAGGAGACTGAACATTACCGTACATAATCATGAATCGTAGTATGGTGTGCTGTTCGTAGTCCATAATTAGTATTAAATTCAACTTCCATTTGTCCGAGGAAATGCGTTAGCAGCTTGGATCTTATCATTAGGCTGAAGGAAACCTTCATATATATGGGTGCTACGAATGGCGTCCTTCGTGGTCATGAATATATGAAATATGGCTACAAGGAATGAAATTTTCATCGAGGAAACGTGACAGATCTCACTGATACGCCAGTGATGGTACTGAAAGTCTTGTGGCCAGATTAATACATGGTACATCAAAATGGATATATCCTTTGGAGGGTACCCTTAATTTCTTAGGGATGTTCTGGACAGACATGAGTCATGTGTCTTGAGATAGAGTGCTCATGACATGTGTCTTGACTGATGTCTTGACATGCGTCTTTAGCAAAAGTACGTGAGACATGTGTCTTGACTGATGTCTTGACATGTGTCCCTAGGTGTAAAACGAATAATTTGAAACACTTAGGTTATTATGCCAGAATTGGCGGATTGGTTGTGTGAAAATCCGTTAATTTATGATCGATATTTTATTCTCAAGTATTATTTAAAACCATTATTTCAATGTTATATTATGAACTCACTTATTTTTGGGAAGAAATTTTGGGTTTACATCTTAAAGTAGCATCGACTACGTCTAAACCGGAGGACTCTACGTTACGTGCTTACGTTTACATACACCGTTTTTGTTGACAGTCCGACACTTCAGGAAATAAATTTATTTTTTAATATTATTTTGGGAATTTAAATTTGTGTTGGTTCCTAAACTCACAAATTTATGAGACGAAATTAGAGCTTTTGTGATTAATTTAACGTCCTTTACGACTAAACCGGAAACCCTTGGTTTACATATTTACGTTTTTGAACTCCGTTTTTTATGAGACAATTTTTATTAGATTCGTTTTGTGCCGTTGATTCATAATTTATAAAAACTTTTTTCGTAAAACGACCCGAGGGCACGTAAATCTAGGAAACTAGAATCGAGGAGTACCCGTAAATTAGTGGAGATGAGACAAGTGGGACACTTGTCCCACCCCCACTATAACCGGCCAAAACAAGTATACACACCACCCTTTGGTGGCAAATCCTCATAAACTCTAAGGACACTTGTCCTTAGAGAATTACAAAACCACTTGACACAAAACCAACATACCATAAACCATTTTTGCTCCATGCAAACAACCACAAATCTCTCTTTCTCTCCCTATTGTGTCCGTCCTATATCACCCAAAAACACCCCATTTGATCAAAAATTTCTACCATAATCTTTTATTTAACTTACACAAGATGAAAACCCATTGAAGATATATTGATTGGAGGTGATCCGAACAACTAGAAAGGAGATTTCATGAAGATCAAGGGCCGATTTCTCAAGGAGACTACAAATCTTGGTGATCTTAAAAGTGGAGTTGATATCTCATAAGATTGGTTACCCAAAACCAAGTCTTGTTCATCTAAAAACTCATCATTTCATCACTTTGGTGGTATAGAGATTATTTCTTCCTATCATCTTGTTATTTTGAATATGTAATCTTGTACTTTCTTCTTTTATGTATATGTAAATGATGATAATTGATGATTAAAATGTTATGTGGGGATTTGGTGTTGATAAATTTGGTTAAAAAGATTGAAATCTACATGTAAAGATGTTAAAATCATGCTTAAAATAGTTGGCTGTATAAAACAGTAAAGAACCTCATGATAAATTGTTAAAATTACTTGGATAAATTAATATACAGTAAGGTATGAGACATGTACATATGTGAGAGTTGGCTATGAATCCATAAAATGAGCTAGATATGATCAAAACAATATTGAAGTCCAAATCTGTATAGTCTGTTTTGGACGGACTGTTAGAGACATTTAGAGGTTGATTGAGAAGTAGCTAAACCGTAGTTAATTGTAGCACATATTATGTATTTTGTGCTACCCAAAAATGAGCTTCTGTCTCCTTATAAAACTCAAAATATGGTAAAAATGGTGAAAGTGAAATTCATAATCAGATTTGTAAAATAAAAGTATATATTATAAAATTAGCACTCAAGTAAAACTAATATAAAATGTCTACCTAAAACTCACTAACTTATATATTACTTATAAATAAGTATATATACTTTGATAATTAAATTAGACATTTTATAAAATAGCAATTTGATAATGGTTTATAAGTTATAAAACTATTTACATAAGTTTTACGTCTTTTCGGCTAAAACCAAACGATTAACGTTTTCGTCAAATAGAACTTAGACGGTCGGACCCGTCTAATGTAAACTTTTTATAAATCATCTACTGATGTATAAGTACATTTGACAATTAAAAACCGATAAAACCCGAGCTTTATAACATATGGACATTAACGGGCCAAAGTAGCCTTATTGGACTATTGACCCAATTAGTTTGGATAAACACTAATGGACTAACTCATTGGGCTTAACCCACTTGGGCCCAACATATGAGTATAGGCCTGATATTAAAATTATAATTGGACTAATATAAAATATTGGACGTTAATGGGCTTATTGGGCTTTAATATGAAATTGAATTGAAACTAGTATAACTAGTCTAAATTTGACTAACACATAACACTATAATGTGTATGAAGAGATAAAATCCCACTTGATCATCATCATACTTATGATGTCATCATATATATATATACATAGTCATTGTTTTTATAAAGTCATTGGACAATAGTCTAAGACAAGTATTATTTGTCTAGGTTTCCGTGATTGAAGCACGTACCGTACGTCCAAATTGCCGATAACCTGCCTTTCTCAATCAACGTGAGTTCATAGCCTCGCACTCTTTTAAATGTTTTATGAAATGTTTTATAAACCCGCGAGGGAGATAACATGTTAGTTTTAATAAAAATAGGACACAATTTGTCTCGATTGTTTGCTTACTGATATGGAATCGAATGATTTTATGACCCGATGAATGATTATATGACCCGATGAATGAAATGAAAAGGATTATTATAGTTAGGTTATGTCACTAAAAGTCCCATTAGCATGAATTGTGAACTACCGATATTTGGTAGACGCTTATGCATATAATAGTACTATTTGGGGAAGATCACCCCAGTTCGCGCCTTGACGGTTGATCCCCGTCGTGCCACATTGATTGGTAAGAGAATTTATGTATGAGAAGATTTATATAAGCGTGATTATTGTGACGACACGCTGTTTTAGATGGGCAAATGAGTTTCGGGTTAGCTACCCGTTGTTTGTTATAGTAAGGTAGTAATGTCATGCGGCTTATAATAATCCAATAACGAAAACACTCCTATACGTATTGAATTACAATATATTGCCTGACTAGAAATACGGGGTCTTATTATTGATATTATGTTCGTGTTTTGGTTTTACATAACCATATTCATATAACGGCTTTTATCTAACTCTATACAACGTTATAAAACGTATTGTATGATGTTTTTACCAGATTTGTTCGTATAATGGTTTTGAAGGCAAAAGCCTATAGTGGGATTTACAACAAAGATTTGTATGAAATGTTTTTGGCTTATTTATGGCCTTCGACAAAGAATTGTACAAAATGACTTTCGGTAATAATTTTATACCGATGATATATTAATGGATTTCATTAAACTCTATGAATTCACTAGGCGTTTTTGTTGACCTTTTCTTTTAACATGTTTTATCTCAGGTACTTGAAGGTAATTCTCGGGAAGACAACAAGAATTTGTTGCCCGCACTTAAATAACAATTTCCATTAAAATGCTTTGTAAAATTGTATGAAATACTATGACTTGGGACCTCTGTAATTTTATATTATGAATGGAAAATGCTTTATAATTAAACGACGCGATTTTAAGGCGTTGTCTATGATTTGAGTAATGTGTTATCCCGTAACACCAACGACTCTTTCGCTGATTTAAAGTATGAATATTTGGGGGTGTTAGAGTTTGGTACCAGAGCTCTCGTTATAGAGAACGAAAGATTTTTAAAACCAAGGTTTTGAATAAAACATTTCAAAATCTTTTAACTATAAACATTTTTCTCAAAATGTCTAAAAATCTTTTGACTATAACGGTGCCGAAGAATTCCTGAGTTACCGACATGGCCAGATAGAGAAGTGTTATTTTAATATATATATAACTTGGATTATATATATATGTTGTAATATGATTACATTATTATTTGATGATTATTTTAATACTTATACGAGGTATTTATACGACGTAGATTGTCACAAGAAACCCTAACTCCCCTAGCAAATCAATCGAAGCTATTCTTGTAGAAAATCTAGCTATTCTAGATCTAAACCAAGTTATAGATATTTATGATCCCAACAAATGGTTGATATTCGTAGAAATGTTGATATTAGTTGATTGTGATATTGAAGAAGAATTGGCGAGATTAAATCTGATATCGATGTCATGACGATCTTTCCTTATAGAGTGGAGTTTGACAAAACCTTACCACTTAGAAAAGTGTCATCTGATTCGGTGTTACCCAATTCTTAAATTTGAAATCGAAAGGGTGAATGTTGCACTTGAGGCTGTCATTGAAACCATTACCCAAAAGCCTCATGCCACTAGTACCTTTCCGAGAAGTATAATTGAATGTGTGAGTCATTTCATACTAGTGACTCCTTTGATAACTATTGTTGTAAGAGCTATAGGATTGGAAATTAAGTGTTAATCATATCGAGCTTTTATTGCCCTTTCAAGGTCTAAGAATATGGTTGAAAGTATTGGAGAATGAGGTAGGATATCGAATTGAGTATAAGTTGATTGAAACTTGAATAAAGTAAAAATTTAATTCGTATGGAATATGAAATTGTAAAGAGGAAGTTGTTGAGTCCTGTGATTAAATTATAAGGTTTTAAATGATTGT
Organism: Glebionis coronaria; assembly: GCA_025667525.1. Lineage (NCBI taxonomy): Eukaryota > Viridiplantae > Streptophyta > Magnoliopsida > Asterales > Asteraceae > Glebionis > Glebionis coronaria. The sequence continues at coordinate 666,785 of JANFOE010000277.1, read as the reverse complement.
TAGATCGTGTTAAGGCTTGTTCCTAGGCCATTGTCCAATGACGAGGATTCCCAGTGTCCAAGAAATAAATTGAAGAAATCTTCTTCTGAATTGGGACCGATGGATCTCTCGGGACAGGTGGAACACCTAATGACTCTTGTAGATTAGTATTCATTGTAGCATCTTTTAAAAATCCCTAACTTAACTGAGACACAAGTTGGTAGGATGAGTTCTTGCAATTGTATGACATAGTGACACGTAATGTGTTACGGTACAATTTTGACTTTGTGATTAATGAAAAGACTACCTTTGATTACTAAATTATACATGTATCGATGTTATCTATCTTTTATTGCTTCATCCTAATGTTCGCATTAGTGATGCAACCATTGAACAAGTACTCACCTCGATTTGAGTTACGTTGTGAATTATTCTTTTTGAGTGCCATCGAGATCATGAACCTCATGATTATTTGGCTAAAGCTCATTAACTATCATATTGTAGTTAGTTCTTGGTGAACAACTTTTCATCACTCTTTTGCAGATCACTCATTGTTTTTATAAGTTAAACAGTATTCCTTGAGAAAAAATGGATTTTCATCACCATATAGATTATTCAAAGTGAGATTTAGAAGTAATCGTTATCGAAATAAAGCTGTTTATGAAATACCTTGGAAAACTTAATTGTTTCCATAACAAAGAACATCTCTGTAAATTCATTTGATTTTTATTTCATGATTAAGCATGAATATATATATTTTAAACATGATGACAAAGTTTTGACGAACTGAGTATTGCATCGTTAATCCTAAAAATTGTATATAGTTGCGCGCCTACATACAATTTGGAAGGGGCCATGCAAGGCTGATTAGTAGTCACCATAAAATTATTAATAAACACTAAATTTTCTTTGAAGATTGCGAAAGATTAAATTTTATGAGATCTGCAAGAAGTGCAAAAATAGGGACATATTGTTAAAGACACCAACATATGTGCCCGTACCATTTATTCTTCTGAGTCGAATTTACTCATCTGTGGATATTGTCTTATTTTACAATTGACAACCCTTTCTTGTCCTATTCTTTCATGGCAAGATTCTTTGGAAAAGTATCTGATTACCGAGTGTTGATACCCGAGTGGACTTATCGACGTTCCTATCATTTCTTTCGATTAGATTTCATTTGAATGACCTGGGTAACGATCCGAGGATCTTTCTAATGCGTACTCAATCATGAAAACATGGGATATATTCATATTCGTTAATGTTTTCGTCTTTATCTGATTTGAACTTCTCTCGCGTAAATTATGTGTTGACCATACTCTTGTAATGTTAACAATGTCTCCATATATCCTTGAATTTATGAAGGATTATGAGTTATTATTCTTTAGAGAAGTTCACATCTTATTGATGTCAATAAAACTGGAAAGGTGGTCGTGCCAGTAGAATGGATTTATTGATTATGACATGACGACATTGTCTTAATTGATGGAACTCGAGTAGAATTCCCCTAAAAGATAAGATGTTGAATATCAAAAGTGATCTAAATAATTCTTAATGGATGACCATATCCTGCATTTAGACTTTAAATTATACCGTGAATGGTTGTGAACTAGTCATAGACCTTGTAATCTAGAAGGAACCTAAGGTGGATTTATTAAAAGATGTTTCTGTTATGTGAAACTTTTGGAGGTATTTGATGGTGAATTACCTAGACTTTCGCCATTAAGGCAAGTTGAATTTGGTATTGATTATATTGCCGTTGCTGCACTTGTGGCGTGTGCACCCTACGTCAGCACCATCTGAATTAAAAGAATTACCGTGAACTAGGTAAATTTATGATCAAAATCTATATCCACTACCCAAGATGATAGATTTGTTCGATCATTTATAAGGTTCTAACGTATGTTCTAAAGATTTGATCCACGACATGGTTATCATCAACTTCGCGTCCGTGAAAAAGATTATTTTCACAACATCCAGAACTCGTAATGAACATTATGAGTTTTACGTGATGTGTTTTGGATTGACTAATACACATGTAGCATCCATAAATTTGGTGAATCACGTGTGTAGGCTGTAATTTGATAAATTCATGCTCGTGATCATTAAGGACCATTTGTTTGTTTCTAAGAATAGGAAAGAGTTAATAATCATTTGTAGACAATGTTGAATCCAAGATCTTTAGACTCATATGATAACATAACAGAATAAAAACAATGATCATGAATAAGATGTTTAACAAGAAGAAGAATTCCCAAAGGGTTTGTATCATTTGATTAGCACAAACCACTCTAGTTGTGTGTACATTGAATCCCAGACCTAGAGATCATAAAAGCAGTAGGTTACATTTTGTGTGTTGGAACTAATGAATAAAACATATGCCTGGTGGTTCCTTTTATAACTTAAGGAACCCCGGGATACATGGAAACTAAATAAAGTAATAATGACTAAATCAAAACTGACTTATTCATTCTTATCTTGTGTTGACCAAATCTTCATACTTATCACTAGCAGTGGGAAGTACACTAGCAGGGGTAAGTACTCCAGCAGGGGAAACTTGCTCTAGCAGAGGAAAGTACCCCAGCAGGGGGAACTCCAGCAGTGGGATCTCCAACAGTGGGAATTCTAGCAGTGATAATGTCCTATTTGGTCTTTCTTGTTTCCATAGTGTTTTGACTCAACAACTTTGACCCAACAATCTTCCCCTAGTTGATAATGTCAAAACACTTCCCCTTAAACATACAACATCAAAGATTAACAGGCTGAACATTCTCTGTAGACAACTTCCCCTTTTTGACATGATCAAATAGGGGTCTTCTATGTAAACAACCTTGATTTTCAACTACTACCAACCAATACAATACTTCTAAACCAAGCATTTCACCTTTCAAAATACCCTCCATGAAGCACATAGGGCACATATCCTAATAAAAAATGATTTTGAGAAGTAGATACCCACATTAGTTGTAGTAATACCAATGAGCAGTAGCGAAAACCTTCACCTCAATGTCATATGTGAATGACTAACACTTTATCAAATGAGCTTCCCCTTAAAGTGTGCTAGTCATTGATGAATCTTCAATTCTATAGGCTTTATGTAATGATTACATATGAAGAAAACTGATTATAACTTACTTGATGATGAAGAAGAATAACCCGAACATGCGTTCTATATATTGCACTAACCACATGACAAAGAGAATCTATATACAAAATCCTCATTTTCCAAGAAAATGAGACACTAAGCACGATAATGTAACTCCTTCGAAAATATGTGCATAGGGTACCATAAGAGAGATCACATATTCCTAGATCTTGTATCACTTTGTCACTAAGCGTGTATGCATAAAACACATACTCGCGAAAATCTCCTTCATCTTCAAATAAATGATAAAAACTTTTCTTCATAATCAATAAAATTAAATCAAGCCTTTATACCTTTAAGACCAGTTGCTGTGAATATATCAAACTCCAAAACTTTGCTGTCCCAAAACTCATATCTGACAGCAGGGGGAACTTTCAAAAACAGTGGGAATCTATTAATGAAAGCAGGAGGGGATCTATTGAAGGCAGGGGATCGTAGCAGGGGAAACTTTTAGTGAAAGCAGGGGAAACTTCTTCAACAGAAGGGGAAACTTTTAATGCCCCTGTTTTTCTTATTAACTGTGCGAAACCCACATAAAGTGGGAATGAATTTATAACAGTGAAATAAATAACAAAAACAAAGAGCAATAAAAATACCTTACTGTTAAATCTTGTTCACTGTTAACCTGCACTCGGTATAAAAACACTGTCCCTTTGCACCATAAGCGATCTCGTTACTTTACACATAAAGTATTGCATCCTTCGTTGGAATATCAAACAGAATGCTAAAGAACAAATAGTATACACCCTTTTTTCGTTTTAAAACATGTAGATTTAAAACAATAGTAACCCACGTGATACCTTTAAGATTTTCGTATTAATTTGTTTGACCACAACTGTTGGGACCGCTTCACATTTAACAAGCCACTTTTTCCTTTATTCTTCTTAAGAATCAATGTTCTTTGTCTCTTCCGTCAGTAAGCAATAAAGAGCTGTATTACCCACCAACCAATTTCTTGAATAAAGAACTTTCACCCCACGTGCCTTCTTGTTAAACAATTTATAACCAATATCTTTTTGTTACTTCGTGTGAAATAAAGACCGAATAACATTCAAACATTATTCATTCTTCTTGACTTTTTGCACATATCAGAACATAAACTTAGCGGCAGCAATATTCCTCCCCTACGGCAACAACAATTAATTATATAGGGTTTCAACATAAACCCTAAATCTTCACAGCAACGAAATTAAACATCTTGATTCTCCTAGATATCTAGATCCACCCGCTCTGATACCACTTGTTGAATCTAAGATCTTTAGACTCAACAGAATGCCCTGATTTGGCCAAGCAATGAAAACATGTACCTTGAATATTTAACATGTGATTTAAGGCTTAATCCTTTACATTATTTGACCATGTGATTAATGGTAGTAAAATCTATGTGACTCTTCAAAGATTAGAGCCATTAAGGCTTTGGGTTTTACCAAAAAGAAAGCGCAAATATGTTTTGACAAATATTTTATCAAAAGATTTTTAAGAAATCATTCCCTTATACCCAGAACATATAACTAAACACCTTTAGGGGTAAATGTTTTTGCATACCTCAAGATAACCTAAGAGGGATTGAGGAAACCATTTAAACCACGACTTAGAATTTGAAACGACAATTTTTACTTTTCAACTAAGAAAATTTTGACCAAAGTATAAACAAATATTTTCGAACAATTACGGATCTTATTAGTTATTTTCGATAAATCAACAAAAATCGTGTTAATTAAATTCAAATTTATTTTGAACATTTTTATATAATTGATCGAACTAAGAAATCTAAATTTTTTACGTTTACGTTTCATAAAAATTGAATATTTATTATTTAATTACTTGTAATATCTATCGACGCTTTAAACGCCGGATTGAGCGAAACCAATAAAGATAATAGTTGAGACGAAACCAAAACTTAGAAAATATGAAGAAAGAATTTCTGAGTGAATTGTGGTCATGATAATTATTTCACCCAGAAAGGTGAATGTAGATACTAACACTTTATATTGAAAGGATAAAGAACCAATTAGGATGTGTTCCTTAATAATGATTTGGCAAAATAATTTGCCCGAACAATTTAAAAATAACTGATGGTTGTAAGAAGGATAATATAGGTAATAAAAAGGGGTTCGCGGCTAATGTGAACCATTAGAATTGTGAAGCCGATGGAGTTAAATGTATAAAAGGCCGCTTGTGGTTGCCTAGATATGGAGGATTTCGAGATTAGTCATGTTGGGATCTAGTAAGATTAAGTATTCTTTCATGCCATTTCTGATTAAATGTATCTTATCTAAAGAAGTTGTACTGATGGCCAAATTATGAAGGCAGACATCGCCTCATACATTTGTAAACGTCTAACAATTGCAAAGGTCATCATCTGAATTTGATTCGATTTGGGTCATCGTCGACAGACTGACCAAATCTGCTAATATCATTCATATTAAGGATATATTCTCTATGAAGAAATTGACTCATTTATATTTAAAGGTGTAAAACCCCCAAATTTATACAACTCAATACAGCGGAAGACTCGTTGGTGTTACGGGATAGCACATTACTCACATCATAGACAACGCATAAAAATCGCGTCTTTTAATAATAAAAGCATTTCCATTAATAAATATCAAAGTTACATAGGTCCCAAGTCATTGTATTTTATACAGGTTTTACAAAGCATTTGAATGGAAATTATTATTTAAGTGCGGGCCATGAATTCTTGTTGTCTTCCCGAGAATTACCTTCAAGTACCTGAGATAAAACATGTTAAAAGAAAAGGTCAGCGATAACGCCGAGTGAATTCATAGAGTTTATTAAAAACCATTAATATAACATCGGTATATAATTATTACCGAAAATCATTTTATACAAATCTTTGTAATAGGCCACAAAATAGCCAAAGTCATTTTATACAAATCCTTATCAAAATCACAATATAGGCTTTCGCCTTCAAAATTATTATACGAACCATTGTCGTTAAAAATATCATACAATACGTTTTATAACGTTGTATAGATTAAATAAAAACCGTTATATGAATATGGTTATATAAAACCAAAACACGAACATAATATCAATGATAAGACCCTGTATTGCTAGTCAGGCAATATATCATAATTCAATGCATAAAGCAGTATTTTGTTAATTGGATTATTATAAGCCGCATGACATTGTTACCTTACTACAACAAACAACGGGTAGCTAACCCGAAAATCAATTTGCCTATCTAAGTTAGCGTGTGGTCACAATAATCACGCTTGTGTAAATCTTCTCATACATAAATTCGCTTACCAATCAATGTGGCACGACGGGGATCAACCGTCAAGGCGCGAACTGGGGTCATCGTCCCCAAATAGTACTATTATATGCATAAGCGTCTACCAAATCCCGGTAGTTCACAATTCATGCTAATGGGACTTTTAGTGACATAACCTAACTTTAATAATCCATTTCATTTTATCTATCGGGTCATTTAATCATTCATCGGGTCATACAATCATTCGGGTCCAAATCAATAAACAGACAATCGGGACAAATAGTGTCCTATTTTATAAAAACTAACATGTTATCTCCCTCGCGGGTTTATAAAACATTTCATAAAAACATTTAAAATAGTGCGAGACTATGAACTCACGTTGATGTGGGAAGGTGGGTTATCGGTAATTCGGATGTACGGTACGTGCTTCAATCACGAAAACCTAGACAAATAATATTCGTCTTAGACTCTTGTCCAATGACTTTATAAAAATAATAACTATGTATATATATATATGATGATATTATACGTATGATGATGATCATGTGGGATTTTATATCCTCGTTTAACATTATAATGTTAAGTGTTGATAAATTTCTAGACAAGTTATACTAGTTCAACTTATTTACATTTTGAGGCCCAATAGGCCCATTACAAGCCCAATACATTTTATTAGCCCAATTATACTTTTAATATCAGTATTATACTTTACATGTTGGGCCCAAGTGGGTTAAGCCCAATAAGTAAATTTATAAATGTTTTACTAACTAGTCGGGTTTATAGTCCAATAATGCTAACTTAGCCCGTTAATGTCCATATCTTATAAAGTTCGGGTTTTATCGGTTTTACTTATCATCTGTACTTATACATCATTAGATAAGTTATAAAAATATTACATTGGACGGGTTTGATCGTCTAAGTTTTAATTGGCGAAAAACGTTAATTTTACGGTAATAGCCGAAAAAGTCGTAAAAATCATGTTTATAGTTTTTATACTTATAAATCTTATTCAACTACCATTTTTATAAAGTGTCCGTTTAAGCTTGGTCAGAGGTTTAGCTATTAAAGAAAATTCTTCAATGAATCGTCTATAATAGCCAGCCAATCCAAAGAATTGTCGCACCTCCGTTGGCGTTGTCGGTGCAGACCACCTCTTAATCACATGACTAAGAAATTCCATCCTTGTTAATCACATGACCAACATGAATTCCATCCTTGTTAATCAAATTTTGAAATATCAACAAGAATTCCATCCTTGTTAATCACATGACCAAGAAACTGAACAGAGTCCAACCAAAAATCACATTTTGAAAACTTTGCATACAACTTTTCATCCTTTAACAAATTCAAGATAGTCCTTAAGCGTTCTTCATGCTACTCTTTATTCTTAGAATAGATTAGAATGTCGTCAATGAACACTATCACAAATTTATCCAAATAGGTTTTGCACACTCGATTCATTAGATCCATGAATACCGCCGGTGCGTTAGTTAACCCAAATGGCATCACTTGAAATTCATAGTATCCATAACGAGTTCTCAATGCAGCACTGGGAATATCTTCTTCACGGACGCAAAGTTGATGATATCCAGACCGCAGATCTATCTTAGAATATACACTAGAGCCTTGTAGTTGATCAAATAAATCATCAATCCTCGGTAACACTCTCAAATTTCGTATAGGTACAGCGGAAGGGTCAATAGAGTATTACGGGATAGCACAATAGCTTAAATCATAGACAACGCATAAAATGGGTTGTACAAAGTTAAACATACATTCATTCGAATAAAAGTTTATTTTCTACACAAGGTCCCCCAGTTTCACAGTCATAAAATTTACAAAACATATTTCGAATGAATATTATTATTATGTGGGCCATCAGATTTGATCTCCATCCAAGTTACCTTCAAGCACCCGAGATAAAACATGCGAAAAATATATCAGCGAATGCCGAGTGAATTCATAGAGTTTAGTAAAAACCGTTATATAAAACAGTTATGTAATTCGGAAACACAAGCATAATATCAGTAATGAGACCCCATATTGCTAGTCACGCAATATATTATAATTCCATTCATATAGCATACATTATTTATGAGACCGCAGCCTCAGTATTTACCATTATCGGTATTTATTATCGGATTATTATAAGCCGCATGACATTGTTGCCTTTCTATAATATACAATGGGTCACGAGCCCGACAAATATGTGCCCATCTAAATCAGCGTGTCGTCACTCAAATCACGCTATATAAATCTTCTCATACATAAATTCGCTTACCAATCAATGTAGCACTACGGGGATCAACCGTCAAGGCGCAAACTGGGGTGATCTTCCCCAATAGTACTATTATATGCATAAGCGTCTACCAACTCCCGGTAGTTCACAATTCATGCTAATGGGACTTGTAGTGACATAACCTAACTTTTAATAATCTATTTCAATCATCCATTTTGGGTCATACAATTAATCGGGTCCATATCAATAAGCATACAATCGGGACTACTTGTGGTTTATTTTTATCAAAAACTCGCATGTTATCTCCCTCGCACGTTTACAAAACATTTCATAAAAAATTTAAAGAGTGCGAGGCTATGAACTCACGTTGGTTGGGAAAGGCGGGTTATCGGCAATTAAGATGTACGGTACGTGCCTCGATCACGAGAATCTAAACCAATAATACTTGGTCTTAGACTATCGTCAAATAACTTTATAAAAGTTGTTATGTATATGTAATGATGTAATAACATGATGATCAAGTGGGGTTTTATTTCCTTATACAATATTATTAGTTGCTAAGTACTTAGTTAACTTAGGCTTATTATACTAGTTTTAGTCCATTTACATGTTAAGGCCCAATAATATTAAGCAAAACTAGTTGGGCCTAGTGGTCCAACAAGGCTAATTTGGCCCATTATGGTCCATTAGTTACAAAGCTCAGTTTTTTTTATTTTTACTTGTCAAGTGTGTTTACATATCAGTGTATTATTTATAAAAATGTTACAATAGACGGGTCCGACCATCTAAGTTTTATTTGGCGAAAACGCCATCCTTTCGGTTTTAGCCGAAAAGACGTAAAATTTATATATAGTTTGTAGTTTAGAAAAACATTTGAGTTTTATTTTTATAAAATGTAATATTTACTTATTATAGTGTAAAAACTTATTTTATATTAGTTATATCAATTAATTACTTATACATACTTGTTTTATATATTTACTTACTTCAAGTGACATTTTAATAATATATACTTTAACTCAAATGTGATGTAAAATTTCATGTCCACCATTTTGATCATATCTTGAGTTCTACAATGAATTGGAACCCCAAATTTTTACTGTATAAACTACATGATATGTGATACAAATAACTCTTCTTAGCTCCTTCTCAAACAGTGTTGGGAATTATTTGTTAAGTGTCATGTACCGTTAGTGTATTCCAAGTACTGTTAACGTTATGTAAGTACCGTTAGTATTAACGCGGTACATAGTAAGTACTGCTACTTATAAAGTAAGTACTGCTATGATGATTAGGATGAATATATCTTTGTATAAGATATTTCATAGTTATAGTTAGAGTATATCTTATGTGATATACATAAATAGTTAGAATATTGATAATATATCGTCTGTGATATAGTTATCTTTATAGAATATTCTATGGTTTCTAGGGTTCCTTATTCTATAAAAGGAACATAGGTACAACGTCTTTCATGTACCTCATTCAAGTCGATTAATAAGAGAATCGAATAGTTAAAAGTAATTTTGTTCTTATGTGCTTTATAAGTTAGATTCCGCATAACTTATTTAGTGTTAGTAAGAGTGCTCAAAGTGTTTTAGTTTGATTACAAACTACTATACTAATTGATAGGTGTGAAAACACCCATCCTTTTTACCACTTAATTACAATAATAACCGAACCAAAATGTGTATTTTATGTCATTTATGTCGGAATTATGCGTGGTTTGTGTTTTTGTTGTGATTTAGGACGAAAAGGTGAAAAGTGGAAAAAACACGGCATTCACGGGCTTTTATCGAAGAAAAAGACGAAAGATGAAGTCGAAAGATCAAGAGTGGAAAAAGAACGGAAGTCCAAGACTAATTTTAAAGATTTATCGAAGAAAAAGTCAAAGGACGGAAGTTCACTAAAAAGCCGAAGAACTCGAGTCTTATTTATGAAGAAAATACAAGACGAGTTCAAAGAAATCCCGAAGACAAAATCATTTAAGCCCAAGATTTAAGAAGATTAAAGAAAGGAGGGACCTAATGACGCAATTAAGGAAAAGAGGAAAGAGGGAGGAAGCTTCCTAAGCCCCTCCCTAATCACCACTATAAATAGACCATTAGTTTTCATTTTTCTAGTTGTTGGTGGTTTGACAAACCATTCTTCCACCATTTTAATTCCTTGTCATTTATTTTCTTGCATTTGAATTAATTGTTATGCACTTTTAATCATTTTAATTTTCAAGTAAGTTTTCAATTATTGTTCTTTAATCTTTACTTTTCTTGTCTTAATCTCTCATCTTCCTTTCTTGATTCTTGTTTGCTTTTGGTGCGATTTACATTTGATCCGTGTTGTTCATTCATGTTTTCGTGCCTAAAAAGTTAATCTTTTCATGATTTGATTTAAAAGTTGTTTATTTTAAGTTTGGAAAAGTCGTTATTTGTGCTTAGTGATTTCGTTTCAGTTTTGATTCGTTCTAGTTTTGGTTAAAAGCTTATTTCCATAGCTTTTTGATCTAACTTATATTTCGGATCATAGAACCCAATCGGAAAGGGAAAACCCCTTTCCGATCGTACTTTCCGACCAGGCAGCATCCCTTTTTCCGATCTATAGATCGGAAAAGGGTTTAGTTTATTCCGATCTGACCCCTCTTTGATTATTCCGATTGATCTTTTTAGTTAATATTCCGATTGCACTAGTTTTGGCTTATTCCGATTGCTTCCAGTTATAACATTCCGATCATGCCATTTTTAAGTATTCCGACCAGCTCTCTATCCCTTATTCCGATCAGTCGTACTACTCATCATTCCGATCGGAATGTATTCCGATCGGAATATGTTGTTTCGTTTTAGTGTTAAGCTTGTTTGTTTTTTCGCCAATTTTTCTCGTTTTATTTTTAGTCCATTTTAATTTCGTTCCGCAATTTTATTTTATTGTCAATTTACTTTTCTTCAAACCTTTAATTTTACGTTATTTAATTTCTCGTCATTTACTTTTAAAGTTTTAAATATGCACCGTCTACGTTTTAACTAGTTTTAGTTTTAATTTCCCGTCCTTTATTATTAAGTCTTGCACATTTATTTTTCCAAAACCAAAAATATTGATTCACCAAGAAAAACTAATCTCACACTATTAACCGGAAATCAATTCGAGAAGATATCGAGAAAACGAACTTTTTCAACGAGCAAAATATATAACATTAAAATGGCGCCGCTGCCGGCTCTTTTCGTGAGGATCGAAAGTTTTTTGTGAGAGAAGCGTTGGCTTTTGGGATCCGTTCACTTGTGAACGTTATTTTTCGTGTCCAAAAATTTTCAAAAATCCAAAAACATTTGAAAAATCATAAAAATCATTTCTTTTTCAAAGTTTTGCACCAAAAATATTCTTCTTGCTTATCTATCTTTCTTTATGGATTTTTATGTCCATTGCGTCCGGTGTGGGAAACAATTATCTGGGAACAACTCTTGTCAATGGTGTACATGTGAGCGGTGCGGAAACGATATCGACTACACACAATCCGGATTTTGTCCTTTGTGCAACTCGACTAATTCGTACTTTTTGAACCTACCTCCTGTTCCCCCGTGCATCTATTGTGGAAGCGATTCTCATTGGCATGTTTCGTGCCTGGTTCAATACCCGTATAGACACGGGCAAGAACCGGGGTACAATTATGACAATGATAATAGCTATCAACAAGAGGCACCCAGTTTTTCTCCATACCCATGGTGCTATATTTATGGGGGCCCTCACGATGCTTCTTTTTGTGATTCGTCGCAAATCTTTGAGAAAGTACCGTGCTATCATCCTAGTGTCTATAACCGTCAGCCCCCACATCACACCCTCAATCATCAATCCTCTCAGCAAACTAGTCTTGATCAACAACTCACTTCTTTAAATGGCATTCTAGAAAGTCCAGCTCAACACCGAGCTGACTTACATCAGGAAAGGCAACCGTTGCTTGATGTGGACGAAACCTTGAAAGCCACCGACACCTTTTTGAGCCAATTTAGTCGTTTTCCCTTCTTTTCTACACCAAAATGTTTAATTACAGCGTGGGATAGGATCGGTGAAATTGAACATACTCGGGGCGATGAACAACAAAAGTTGCTGCATGAGCTTCTTAAAGATGTGGAGGTTATAAAGGAAGAGTTAGCCGACTACGTCACTCCTAATTGGACTCGTCCCATCTATTATGATGATGACGACGACGATGATGTCTACATTTTCAACCAATCTTCTGCAGTTGCTGCTCCTACTGTCGATGCTCCTACTGCATCTAAGGATCTAGATTCGTTGAATGAGCTTAGTGATGTTGGTCTCGACAAAGTATTGGATGATGAGGTTTGTGACTTACCTGCTATGGAGCCTGAGGATGACATTGCTCTTCCGGAAGAGGTCGATCCTAGTGATGACGATTCTTCTCTCTGCTATGAGACTTTCACTTTTGAAATTTCTCAATCTCCACCGGGAGATGCAGACGATGACAATTTATTCTCTCTGGTTTACGAGAAGTTCAACGATGAACTTGATCTTGTGGATGAGGTGGAAGACGTGCTTCTTCGCGATAGATTACGGAAAGTGCACCTTCTTATTGCTCAAATCGAAGAGTTGACTTCTCCTTCGCTTTCCAAGTCTTTACCTCCATCTATTCCTCCCGTTGAAGATAATGACCCATTGATGGAAGAAATCGATATCCACTCCATCCCTCCAGGTATTGATGATTATGACACGGAGGGGGACATTATTTTTGATAATTTGCTTCAGGAAGATATTGTCCCAAGTCCCCCTCCCGAGCACCTTTCTTCCTCCCCTTTAGCCACTATTTCGGAGGATGAGTGCTTTGACCCGGGAGGTGACATTGATTATGCTATGATTGATACCATTACGGCTTTGCCGTTTGCTCAGCATCCATTGTCTTTGGGGGAGGACAATGTGCTTACTTTACCAACCCCACCTCCCGTGGATCTTGATTTCACATACTTTACGTATGTTGAAAGGACCTTTCTCCCATACAAGACTTATCCCCCCGCCTCTCCTTTGTTGATGTCAACCGGGAACGAGGACAAGGTCTTTGATCCCGGTATTGCATTCGAGGCTTCCCTATGGACTATTTAATTCGGGGACGAGTCAGGCTCGTGACTCGGTTAATATAAACAAGCGCTCTTTGGGAGGCAACCCAATTATCTATCTATCTTTACCAAAAGTGTAGGGGGGAGCCCCGTGGTGTTTCTTGCTTTCTTTCTTATCATGTGCAGGGATTAGAGCTTCAAAGACACAATCTTGATGATTTTTGACGAACCGTGACTCCATGTTCCCTTCTTCCCGGTTCTATCCTAAACTCTTTTCGATTCACTATTTTATATTTCTCAATATTAAAATAGGAATCTCTTTAGTTGTCCCTTTCTTAGCGAGATTTAAACAAAGTGCACAATGTCCTAAGTGTAGGGGAGTTTACTCCCACATGCTTAAACATTGAGGACAATGTTTATATTAAGTGTAGGGGGACTTCTATCGAAGTTAAGTGGCCTTTTCCTTGTATTTGTCCTCATTTTAACCGGAAAATTTGATTTTTCGACATTTTTCAAAACTTTTGATCTATTTTGGCCTATTAGTTTTTCCCTTTGCATAGTAATTTTCTTTCTTATTAGAATAAATGTTTAATAAGTGGTTTTAATTTTCAAACGTTGTGAATATTTTGACTCAACCCGAGTTTACTTATCTAAGTTTACTCTAGCTAGTATCCTTAACATGTTTAAGTCAAGTTTTGCTAGGCTTTTATATAGGGAGCTATAAAACGCGAAAGTCTTAACTCTCACGGGTTAAGTACAAGAACTTTTCCAAGTTCCTATAATTGATCCTAGAGAGTCGTTTATCAAGGGAACTTTAAAATGTGATTTCTAAACTTGAAAAAGTCTAAGAGTTTGCAAGATCCTATAGGCGACTCGAAAACCCAAAACTTTAATTTAATAGGCTAAGCTTCCACGAGTCTCATTACTTGAGATTTTAAATTGTGGAGAACGAGAGATGATAGAGTCAATTATAAGTTTGGTATTCTTTCGGGAATTTATGTGAGTTAATTATAAGCCTATTCTCCCTCCGCTTGTTAATAAATTTATCTGCAATAAATGAGGTTGTACGATTTAAAAGGTTACTTAGCTTCTAGCCCCAGATCATTTAAAAGTTGCTCGGTACGGATTAGAGTTCATAGCCAAGGCATAACTTATTGAAGCGGGATGCGAAGATTGGCGAGTCCGAAAAGGCCCTAACAAGGCATGAGGGCTATATTTTGTTGCTAAAGATCCAAAAGTGATGTGAAGAATCATTTATTGAAAATCAATATGAAGGATCGAGACACACGACGAAAAGCAAACACTCCCCAAAAGATTATGGAGAAGTCTATCCGAAAAGACCCTAACAAGGTATGAGGATAAATAGATCCAAGTCCTAAAAGGAGGCGGATCGTTGTAAATCAAAGTCCAAAATAAAGATTGGAGAAAAATGAAGAAGTCGTGGTCCAAAGATGAAGAATCTCTCAAAACTTCAAGTGAAGAAATTCCTATTATGAAGAGAAGACCATTATTTCAAGAACGTCTCTCAAAGATTCGAAGTATGAAGTCACTGCCAAATATCGGTCCGAGAAAGGTCTCAAATCGTGAAGCGAGTTATGCCAAGATATGAAATTTATGAGGTCCCGAGAAGCAGTTTTAAAAGATTTGGTCCTTTAGCTAACTATTGATTAAATCGTTCACTTTATTTTCGGACTAAATAACTATCAAAATAAGTCAAATAATGCGTCCTCGTGATCATTCAAGACAACAATAAAATATAAGAGATACACCTAGGAATAAGGGAGTCTAAGTGAGTAATTGGCCCACATGAGTTTGTGTTAGTTTGCTAACTTATAATAACAATGATCTCGTTTTTAAGCTTGGTTTGGAGAAAGTGAAAACTTGAGGATGATGATCATTCACGACATTTCCAAAAACTAAGGTATGTTTTTAATTTCCTTACTTTGAATGTTTATAACTTTCTATCTCTTTAATAAAGGCCAAGGTAGGTTGATTATGATGGAAAATGTAAAAAGTGCTTTGTAACTAATGCATTGCATGAGGACATTGCAATGGTTAAGTGTAGGGGATTTGATAGGTGTGAAAACACCCATCCTTTTTACCACTTAATTACAATAATAACCGAACCAAAATGTGTATTTTATGTCATTTATGTCGGAATTATGCGTGGTTTGTGTTTTTGTTGTGATTTAGGACGAAAAGGTGAAAAGTGGAGAAAACACGGCATTCACGGGCTTTTATCGAAGAAAAAGACGAAAGATGAAGTCGAAAGATCAAGAGTGGAAAAAGAACGGAAGTCCAAGACTAATTCTAAAGATTTATCGAAGAAAAAGTCAAAGGACGGAAGTTCACTAAAAAGCCGAAGAACTCGAGTCTTATTTATGAAGAAAATACAAGACGAGTTCAAAGAAATCCCGAAGACAAAATCATTTAAGCCCAAGATTTAAGAAGATTAAAGAAAGGAGGGACCTAATGACGCAATTAATGAAAAGAGGAAAGAGGGAGGAAGCTTCCTAAGCCCCTCCCTAATCACCACTATAAATAGACCATTAGTTTTCATTTTTCTAGTTGTTGGTGGTTTGACAAACCATTCTTCCACCATTTTAATTCCTTGTCATTTATTTTCTTGCATTTGAATTAATTGTTATGCACTTTTAATCATTTTAATTTTCAAGTAAGTTTTCAATTATTGTTCTTTAATCTTTACTTTTCTTGTCTTAATCTCTCATCTTCCTTTCTTGATTCTTGTTTGCTTTTGGTGCGATTTACATTTGATCCGTGTTGTTAATTCATGTTTTCGTGCCTAAAAAGTTAATCTTTTCATGATTTGATTTAAAAGTTGTTTATTTTAAGTTTGGAAAAGTCGTTATTTGTGCTTAATGATTTCGTTTCAGTTTTGATTCGTTCTAGTTTTGGTTAAAAGCTTATTTCCATAGCTTTTTTATCTAACTTATATTTCGGATCATAGAACCCAATCGGAAAGGGAAAACCCCTTTCCGATCGTACTTTCCGACCAGGCAGCATCCCTTTTTCCGATCTATAGATCGGAAAAGGTTTAGTTTATTCCGATCTGACCCCTCTTTGATTATTCTGATTGATCTTTTTAGTTAATATTCCGATTGCACTAGTTTTGGCTTATTCCGATTGCTTCCAGTTATAACATTCCGATCATGCCATTTTTAAGTATTCCGACCAGCTCTCTATCTCTTATTCCGATCAGTCGTACTACTCATCATTCCGATCGGAATGTATTCCGATCGGAATATGTTGTTTCGCTTTAGTGTTAAGCTTGTTTGTTTTTTCGCCAATTTTTCTCGTTTTATTTTTAGTCCATTTTAATTTCGTTCCGCAATTTTATTTTATTGTCAATTTACTTTTCGTCAAACCTTTAATTTTACGTTATTTAATTTCTCGTCATTTACTTTTAAAGTTTTAAATATGCACCGTCTACGTTTTAACTAGTTTTAGTTTTAATTTCCCGTCCTTTATTATTAAGTCTTGCACATTTATTTTTCCAAAACCAAAAATATTGATTCACCAAGAACAACTAATCTCACACAATTACTAATTCTTAACAGAATATAGATCCAACCAAAGGGATCAACAAGTGGTATCAGAGCTTGTTGAGAAACTCTCAAAAACAAGAACACAACCCCAAACACTCCACACATCCCAAAACTCAATGTCTCAACCAGAAGGTGATGATGCTCACTTGAATGATGTTCAGAACCTTGATCCTATACCACAAGGACAACCACAAGTTGTGCATCCTGCACCAACACAAGGTGTTCAAGCCGTGAATGTTGTAGCTAAGTCTACACCAACACCGTCTCATACTCTATCTGTGGTTAAACTCCTAGTTCTCAAAGGTGACAATTATGAGACATGGGCTATGAAAATGGAACATTACTTGAATCACACAGATCACATTGTAAGGCAAGTTATCAAGAACGGAAATACACCAAAGAAGCTACACTGGTTGCAAGACAATACATGCTATGTTCTACCTACTGTGACTGTTGAGGAGGTACAAGCAGAGATCAGAGAAAGAAAAGCCAGAACTGCTTTGGCTGTGGCTCTTTTTGAAGACATTCTACCAAGCTTTCATCATTATAAGGATGCTAAAGCTATGTAGGATGCTATAAAACTTAGATTTGGGGGCAATGACAAATCTAAGAAGATTAAGAAGGTTGTTCTTAAGCAAGAATTTGATAACTTCTCAAATACTAGTATAGAGGGGATACATGGTGGATATGGAAGGTTCAGTAAATTGCTTATTCAGTTGTCATTTTATGGACAAGTAATTCCTAATGAAGAAGCTAATTTAAAATTCTTAAGAAGTGTTCCACCAGAGTGGAAAGCAATGGCTATGCACTTCATCACAAGAGATGATTTGGAAACAATTCCTTTTGATCATCTCTACAACAATCTTATAGCATATGAGATGGATGTGAAAGGCACTGAAGTAAAGACAGTGACTACTTCAAAGTCTAACTTGGCTTTTGTTCAGATGGGAACAGCGGTACTTACTTTCATAATACCGCTAGTGGATCTAGCAGCGGTACATACTTCACAAATACCGCTGGAGGACTTACAAGCAGTACTTACCCACAAAGTATTGAAAGCAGTCCTATAGTCTCTCAAAATTCACATGGAAGGTCTTCACTATTGTTTAGTGACAATGATGCCTTCTCATTCTTTGCTGGACAAGACAACAGGCCAAGATTAACAGTCAATGACTTGTTCCAAATGGATGATGCTGATGTTGAAAAGATGGATCTTAAATGGCAAGTTGCTATGGTGTCAGTAAGATCTAATAGGTTCTTCAAGAAGACTGGAAGAAAAATGACTGTTGATCCTAATGAACCATTAGGATATGACAAGTCCAAAGTTGAATGTTATAACTATGGATGGAATGGACACTTTGTAAGAGAATGCTCTAGAGATAAAGCTAAAGATAGCAATCAGAAGTCCAAGCACAACTATAGAACCAGTCTAAGAATAACTTAAAGCTTTCCAAAAGGAAATAGCAGGAGTCCTAAAGGAACCAAAGCATTGGTTACTTTAGATGGAGTGGTGAACTAGGCAGAAGAAGAAGAAGAGCTTGGTTTAATTGCTCTCTCACATGAAGATACTGAGGTACATCCTTGTTCTAAAGACTGTGTTCTTAAATTTAGTAGCCTAAAAGTAGAACTAGATGAACAGTATCAAAAGGTTAACACATGCACTGTAGAAGTAAAAGCTTTTAAACATGGTGTTGTTAAATTAGAAGAAAATATAGTTTTGTACAAAAAGGCTCAACAAAACTATGAAGAGAAAATAAGGATTTTGACTCTTCAAATGAGGGAAAACGATGTGGAAATAAAAGCTTTTGAAAGACAACTGTTAAAAATATCAACAGAAAATGAAGCTTTAAAAGCCAGTCTTTGTAATGAAAGGGAAGTAATTAATCATTGGCAAAAATCCTCTAAAGGATTGGGAAAATTGATTAATTCACAAATGGGGTACTATGATAAAACGGGCCTAGGATATATTGAGGACCAACCTGGGATAACCTTAACTGACAAGGACTTACCCAAAAGGGATTTTTGATAGTTTAATAAGTGTGTAAACACTTATCCTTTTGCCACTAAAATCAAGGAAAAACAAGACCTAATCATGTGTTTAATATCGTAAAAGTCGGAATTACGCGTGGTTTTGTGTTTTTGTGTGAAATAGGTACAAAAGATAAAAAGGAAAGAAAACACGGGATTTCACTATCAAATGTTGAAGAAAAAGTCAAAGAACCAAAAGAAACCGACGATCACGCAAAATGGTAAAATCGACACGGGTTTTGAAGAAAAGAAC
The DNA here is from genome assembly GCA_025667525.1 of Glebionis coronaria. Classification (NCBI taxonomy): domain Eukaryota; kingdom Viridiplantae; phylum Streptophyta; class Magnoliopsida; order Asterales; family Asteraceae; genus Glebionis; species Glebionis coronaria. Next base: position 647,283 of record JANFOE010000277.1, on the reverse strand, counting down.
AAGGAAGCAAATGTCAAGCTCGATTTTAGCGGATTAAACCTTTTATGAAGACAATTGGGCTTGTGGGTCTCACATTTGGGTATTTGGCCCAAAAGCCCAATAAGGAGATCAAGTTAACTAACTTTTGGAGTAAGGGCCCAATTACAAAGCCCATTTGGTTAATAAGTCTTTGGACGGATTGAGTAAACCAATGGGTCCAAATCCCATTAAAGTGAAACAAAGGGACGGTTTATTTACCCTAGTCAAACACACCGTTTATTATTTTACTCACCCACCCACACCCATTATTATTAGATACAAACAAGAACCCTCATTTTTTATCTCTCTCTCAAAACAAATACGCAGCTTTTCACCACCAAGAACAAACCCTAGAAAATTGGGGGTTTTTTATTAGATTGTGTGTGAACCTCACGCGCCCCAATTAATTCCCCACAATTTCGGGATGTAGAAGGTGCGCCAGTCCATCCAACGTGGCATTCCATCACGTCACAGCTCTCTTGTGATTGGTGGATTTTATCACCACCAATCATACCACCAATTAAAAAGGGCCACATAAGCTTTGAAGAAACACAACTAGCACAAAGGATTGCCACCTTGGCAATCCTTGTGAGGATGGTCTGTGTTTAACCGTGTGATCAAGAAAGAGAAGAGGGATGAAGGATCGAATGGCCAAGATTAATTTTAGCCTCAACAAACCACCTCAACCAAGGGTTGGGGTTTGCCTATAAAAACCCCATCAATATTCTGTAATGGTGTGCCATTTTTATTTTATTTTTTTATTTTATGCAAAAATTAGATGTTAGGTTTATTGTAATTTTTCTTTCAAAAGTATTGTAATCAGTTTATTATTAATAATAAATTTTATTTCGGTTTAATTCTTTCTCAACTTTAATTTTCTGTCAAAGTTATTACAATTTAATATTCAATATGTTTTAATTAATTATTTAAAATAAAGTTTGGTAGAAAATTTTCCCCAACTGGGAAGATTTATAATTCTGTTTCGGAAGTTTGTATTTGGTTCGAGAGACATAGCTCCTGGTTCGTGATTCAAGGGTGTTGATGGTTAAGGTGGTCTCGTTTTGTTCATAAGGAGGCTCAGCGTCTTACCTTCGGCCCAATGGTTTCGTCTCCAGGTTCTAGTTCTTTATTTTTCCAAGTTTTAGATTAAATTGTTTATCTATTAAAATCTGCTTATGTTATTGATCTTTTTATGTTTATTTGGTTCGAGTTTGTCTGATTTGGTATTTTGTTTGTTAAAGTTTTTTCTAGTCTGCTTTAATGTTAGTCCGCTTATATTCTTTGTTGCATATTGGACTGTGTGTTTAAGACTGCTACAATAGTCTGCTAGTTTTTGGTTTAGTATTGCTGATTGTTTAAGTTTATTTTCTTTTATGCAAAAATATTGATTTTACTTTGCTGCTTCGTTTTGTTAGTAATTAGCTTATTTGATTTAGATAAGTTTACATTTGCTTATTTTTAGTTTTAGACTCATCTGCCTATTATCAGTTTAAGTTTAGGTGCTTATTTGGTTTAGATCTTAGTTGCTATATAGTTTTCGATTGCTGCTTATTAGGTTTTATAGCTTACTTGATTGCGTTGTATTCAGATTGCTTTGCTTATTATTATAAGTTTATTATCAGTTTGTTATTTTTTTTTAGTGTCAGCTTATAAGCTTATTGTCTGTTTATTTTTATATGCTTATTTGGTTTTGAGATTTGCTGATTTGTTAATGCAACAGACCCACTTGGTCTGTATGTTTAAACTGTTAAAAATTCCAAAAACAAAATATACTAAAAAAATTTATTTCACGCTCGGTCTCGAACCCTTGACCTCTAGTTCATAAGTCCAACGTCCTAACCAACTAGTCTAGCCTTTCTTTTATGTTTAATTCAAGATTTAGTAATTAATATAGTTTCTTTTAATAGTAACTGTCAGTTTTAATTAAATAGTTTTAATACAAGTTTTAGTTTTTTAATTTTAATTAAAAGTTTTCTTTATATTTTCTTTTATAAAGATTAAAAATATATATATATATAAATATTTTAATTACTTTTATAAATTTAAATTGTTTTTTTATCTAGTTTCTTTTTATTTTTAATTAATATAGATTTTATATAAAATTAGTTTTTAAATTTTATTTAAATTCAAAATATTTTTAAATTAGTTTAATTAATTTTGTTTAGTTTCAAATTAGTTTTAAATTAGTTTTAAATTAGTTTAAAATAGCTTTCACATTTCTTTAAATAGTTTTAAATATAGTTTAAATTAGTTTTAAATTTTTAAGGTTTTTAGTTAATTAAATTAGATTTAAAATGGTTCAAATAGTTAATTAAATAGTTCTTAATTAAATAGTTTTTAGTTTTAAAATACCAAAAAAAATACGTTCTACCAAGAACAATTAATCCACGTTAAATTTGATATCAATTCGAGTCGAGTCGAGGAACGAAAAAAATATAGACTTTTAAGAATTACAGAATTCATAGATTAAAATGGCGCCGTTGCCGCTTCGCTCGTTACGATTGACGATTTTCGTGAGACGTTTGGATTTTGGGATCCGTTCATTTTGAACGTTACTTTATTGTTAACAAAATCAAAAACACAAAAAAAATCAAAAAGATAAAAATACAAAAAATTAAAAAATCAATAAAAGCAAACTCTTTCCTAAGATTTGCACCAAAAAATTTTAAAAATACAAAAGTAATACTTTTCCTAAAGTATTACACCAAAAATATTACGTATTATTGTTATTTTTTTATTTCGATTTCTTTCGCTTTTTATTGTGAATATATATTTTTCTAAAAAAAATACAAAATTTTTTTTCTTTTACTATATTATATTACGTAGAACAATTAATTTACCTACTTTTCAAATAAGACCTTAGTTGGTATTTCATCACCTAGCTATTTTATTCGAATCAAAAACAAAAAAATCAAGGAAAAATAGATAAATACTAGTAAGAAGTTTGAACTCGATTTATACAAACTATAAGGTGGGTATAAGGTGACGTGCTATAAAAGGCCGTCTAAGGAAAAAGGTTTTTAAGTGTTTTGTGCTACCACGTTTCCCCGCTTTCTTGTGCGTATATTGAGAGGGACGAACGATTATTTGTTTGCCAACTCAAGTAATATTAAGTATATATTTTTGTAGCTTTTTAATATTGCACCTCGAGAGGGATAATCCCTTTCCTCTCAAAGTCGACTGAGGTTTCCTACCTCATTCATAAAGTTTTATTTGTATGCGCACTCGCGCGCGTACATACATACCGATTGGTGTACCAAATACTTCTAATTCTTCCAAAAAGAAGAAGAAGAAAAACAAACAAACCGTCAATCAAGCCGATCCCGAGAATCTAGCTTGAACAGCACGATGGCAACGGATAATCGACAAATGATTGAGATTCTACAATCTCACGTTCAAGGAAACGATGACGCGATTGTGGTGCCGGATATTGGAGCGAATAATTTTGAACTTAAAATGGGTTTTATTCAAATGGTTTCCGCTACACCATTTTTAGGCCGTACTAATGATGACCCACACGCTCATATCAAACGTTTCATACAATTGGAAAATACCGTCAAATACAATGGGGTGCCACATGAGGCCATTCGTTTACAACTCTTTCCTTTTTCCCTCGAGGGACAAGCCCGGATTTGGCTTGATAAGGAACCACCCCAAAATAACACCACACGGATTGATTTAGAGACCAAGTTCATTAACTACTTTTTTCCACCATCACGGACCACCGCTTTAAGGAATGACATCATTACCTTTGAACAAAAATATGGGGAAACGTTTAGTCAGTCTTGGGACCGTTTTAAGGAGCTTTTACGAAAATGTCCACAACATGGTTTTACAAAAGTGCATCAAATCAATACGTTTTACAATTGTTTAACTCTCAATGACCAAGACTCACTTAATAGTGCCGCGGGGGGTAATATTCTTATGAAATCGGTAAACGAGGCTTGGACAATAATTGAAAACAAGGCAAAAGTTCAAACCAAAAGTGTACGGACTACAATAGCTAGTGCTAGTGATAATAAGGTGACTAATAAAATTAAGGAGCTTACTTCAATTGCGAAACACCTTGTTTTAAGAGATAACCATCCCACTACACATGTGAATGCCTTAAAAGAGACTTTTGAAACGTGTGAGACTTGTGGTGGACCACATTCGTATTTTAATTGTGATAAGGTTTACAATCAACAACAACAAGTTTATGCTTATAACACCAATGCTAATGAGCGGGTTCATTTCAAACCAAATGTTGATGTTAACTATTTGTCTTATACGAGTACTAACTATTTGGCTCCCCCGGGTTTTGTAGCTCCACAAAGACCACCCCCACCCGCCCAAAATACCCAAAACCAAAATAGGAACCAAGGTCCTCAAATGGGTAATTTTAAAGGGAATTCAAATCAAGGGAATTTTAATGGTCAAAATCAAGGGTTTCAAAATAATAACTTCAACCAAGGTTTTCATAATAACAACGGTTTTCAACCTCAATATCAAAAACAAGGTTTTCCTAATCAAGGGGTTAACAATCAAGGGTATAATCAAATGAACATGCATAATCCTCAAATGGACTTGGTTCTACAAAAAATGACCGAACATTAGAAAATTATGAAACAAATGCAAGAGTCCACCGATATGAAGTTCGTGCAAATGTTGCAAGCCCTTAGACCCCAAGGAGCCTTACCTTCTAATACCGAGATTAACCCTCGTGCTAATGTGAGTGTTATCACTACTTGAAGTTGAGCCACTTTAGTGGGACCTTCCATCTCTTCGCCCAATAAGGAGAGACAAGGCCCAGAGGTCATAATGAGTAATCCTACTCCCCCTTCGGTGATTCCTCCCACTACCACTTCTAGTACTAGTTCTCCATTGTCTAAAGAGCCTATCCCTAAGGTTGTTCAAGAAGCGAGTCCTTCTCCTTCTCAACCTTCGAAGTCTAAACCCAATATCCCTTATCCCTCTAGGTTAGACAAGGATAAAGTGCTCACCAAAGATGACGTTCATGTTTCCAACTTTTTGAAAATGATTTCCAACGTGAATGTTAACATTAGCCTTATTGAAGCACTTGCTCAAATGCCTAAATTTGTGAAAATGTTCAAAGATTTGCTTAATAAGAAAGAAAAAATGGTTGAGCTCGTGAACACTCGTTTAAATGAGAATTGTTCCGCGATTCTTCTCAAAGAGCTTCCCGAAAAGCTAGGAGATCCCGGATGATTCGTGTTACCTTTATCGTGTCCTCAAATTGATGATTGTATGGCTTTAGCGGATCTCGGCGCTAGCATCAATCTTATGCCACTCTCGGTATAGAAACAATTATCATTACCCGACCTTGTACCGAATCGAATGACTCTCGAGTTAGCTAATAGAACTCTCGCATACCCCGTTGGTATTGCCGAAGACGTTTTTGTTTGAGTTGGTACATTCACTTTTCCCATGGACTTTGTCGTCGTCGACTATGAGATGGATCCTCGTATTCTATTAATACTTAGTAGACCATTCTTACGATCCGGAAGAGCCTTAGTTGATGTGGCCGAAGTATAACACCCCAAATTTTGGGTCATAGCAGCGGAAGAGTCATTGGGTGTTACTGTCATGGTTCAACCTCAATATCATAGAAAACGCCTCAAAATGAGTCGTTTTGTTTAAACATACATCCATTTAACATTTTAATGATAAAACAGTTCATACACGGTCCCAAATAGTTTTAAAGTTTACATAACCAACCAAACAATAAAAGTTTCTTTGAATGGACATAGTTTAGAAAAGCGGGCCAAAACATTTTAATTTAGCAAGCTGCATGAAACCGCCTTCCTTGAGTGCCTTTAATAAGTGTGTAAACACTTATCCTTTTGCCACTAAAATCAAGTAAAAACAAGACCTAATCATGTGTTTTATATCATAAATGTCGGAATTACGCGTGGTTTTGTGTTCTTGTGTTTAAATAGGTACAAATGATCAAAAGAAGAGAAAACACGGGACTACACGGTCAAATGTCGAAGAAAAGTCAAGAAAAAGTCGAAGACAAAGTCAAATGATCAAAAGTGCGCCCAAGTTCACGAAAACCGACTAAACCGACAAAAGTTTGAAGAAAACAATCAAGGAAGCCGAAATCAAGTTCGTTTTTAATGGATTTCAACTTTTTGAAGATAATCGAGCTTAGTGGGTCCCACATCTGCTTATTGGGCCTGAAAGCCCAATAGTGATATAACTTAATCATTCTTTTTACACAAAAGCCCACAATTTAGCCCAAATTCACATCAAATATGAACTTTGGGCTGGCTAAACAAAAATCAGGGGAAATGTTTTAATTGGGCTTAGCCCATTTGATCTATACAAAGGACGATTTGTTTAACTTTTATGTAAATCCCCAGTCAACATCAAACTCACAGTCAACTCTCCAAACCACCCCCACACGTTTTCTTTAAAAAGTTTATATTTTTCACTCCCACACACGATTTACTCTTAACCCTCACACGTGTTTAACTCTTTACCCACTCCCCAAATAAAATAACTTTACCCCATCCCACATTTGACTTCGTTACAAACGAAGTAAAATAAAAACACACAACAGTCACCACTTTCTCTTCTCCAAAAAATACGCCCCCTTCCCTCATGAACCCTAATTTTTACATAAAAAATTAACCAACAGAAAATAGGGCTTTTACCCTTATTGGGTAATTCACACCCAAAGGAATAAATCCCCCCAATTTTCGTAGCAAACACTCAAGGAGATGATCCTCTCTCTCCAACGTGGCATCCTTTGAGTGGCCAAGACACCTCACCAAAACCAACCCTCCAATCATGTCAAGCCATGCTGGCAATCTGGACTCTTGGTTTTATTTCAGCCGTATGATCAAGTAAACAAGAAGAGAGAGAAGAAGATTGAAGAATTGAAGGGCTAGGATTGCAAGCCGTGGGCACCAAGGTTTGAGGGTTTTCCTATAAAAACCCCCATTTCTCACAAATGCAATTGTGCTTTTCTTTATTATTTTTAATTTTCAGTAAATTAGGTTTTAGGGTTTTAATCTTGTAATCTCTTTCAATTTCAGTAATGTAATCTCTCTTTTAAATTAATGAAAAGTTTTATTTTAATTATTCTCGTCTCTATTTAATTTTGATCTATTAAATTTCATTTCATCTACTGTTACTGTTCGTTTAAAATTATTGTTATGATATAAAAAATAAAAATAAAAATAAAAAATAATAAAGGAAGTAATATTATTTTCCCCACTGGAAAATAATAAGCATAAAAAGGTTACTGTTCGGGTGATTTTTGTTTGGTTCGAAGATTTTGGATCGAGAATTGGTTTTGAGCCGTTGATAATTTGAGGTGGTGTTTGGTGTTTGTTTCGGTTCTATAAGGTGGCTCAGCGCCAATCCTTCGGCTCAAAGGTTTCGACACAAGGTTCCAATCTCTTTTAATGTTCTTGTTAATTTTAATTTCAATTTGGTTGATTAATTTGCTTTTATCTGCTTATGTTATTATTGTTTGGTTTAGATTGTTATTTGGTTAGATATTAAGTTTAAATTGAATCTGCTATATTGTTTTTTTCATTATTATTGGGTATTTGATTTTTACTTATCTGCTGATTTTAATTGTCTAGTTCGATTGGTATTATAACTGCTATTTGGATCTGCTTGTTTTTTTATAATCTGTTTTGATTTGAGATAGTTTTTGGTTTAGATATCTGCTTATGATTTAGCTAGCTTAAGTTTATATAAGTGTACGTTTGGATTAGCTTATTTGTTTAGTTTATAGGTTGCTTATCGTATCGTCTGTTTGGGTTTGCTTATTTTGGTGATTTGAACTTAGACCTTAGCTTAATATATGTTTTAGCTTATTATTGAATTTATATAGCTTATTTTAATTTATAAACTGCTTATTCAGTTTTCTTTTCTTTTCTAGTGCTTATCTGTTTAGACTGTTTTTGTGTGTTGACTTATTGGTTTTGCTAATATATTGCTGAGCAACAATACATATCCTATTGATCTGTAAATAAAAAAAAAATATCAAACAAAATCTCGTCTGGGGTGGGATTCGAACCCCAGACCTCTTGTTCATAAGTCCAACGCCTTAACCATTCATCTAGACCCTTTATTTGTGTTTATTCTCCTTAGTTTAATTAATATAGGTAAGTTTGAATTTGGCAGTTTTAATTAATTAGGTAATTAAATTTGATATAAAAGTTTTATTTAGTTTAAATTAAAGTTTAATTAATCAATTTATTTAAATTTCATTTTAATTCAGTTTTTATAAAAATACAAAAAGACAAAAATAATATTTTATTTACATTCTTTTAATTTTAAATTAGTTTAAATTACTTTTATTTTTAAAATAGTTTATTTTAAGTTTTCAAATTTAGTTTTAAAACTAGATTTCAATTTATGAAGTTTTGTTTAAAAGTAGATTTTAATTAAAATTTTTTACTTTAATTTAGTTTTTTATAAAATTAGTTTTATTGGTTTTAATTACTTTAATATTTTTTTTTAAATTAGATTAAATAGTTTTTAATTAGTTTTAATTACAAAAGTTTTTAAATAGATAGTTTTTAGTTTAAAATTCTAAAATAGATTTTACCAAAAACAAAGTTAAGTCGATACGTTAAACCGGAAATCAAATTCGAGTCGAATCGAGGAAAAACGAACATTAATTGGACCAAAATTTATAGTTTCAAAATGGCGCCGCTGCCGCTTCGCTCGTACGATTGACGGTTTTTTGTGACGACGTTTGGATTTTGGGATCCGTTCGACTTTGAACGTTAATTTTCTTGCACAAAAAATCAAAAATCAAAAAAAAATCAAAAACTTTAAAATACAAAAAAAAAAAATTTAAAAATCACAAAAGCAATTTCTTTCCTAAGATTTGCACCAAAAAAATTTAAAAAAGACAAAAGTAATACTTTTTCCTAAAAGTATTACACCAAAAATATTACGTATTAGTGTTAATTTTTATTTTGATTTCTTTCGTTTTTATTGTGAATATATATTTTTCTAAAAAATACAAAAATATTTTTCATTTTATTATATTATATTACGTAGCACAATAAAATTACCTACTTTTCAAATAAGCCTTAGTTGGGATTTCATCACCTAACTATTGTAGTCGAATCCATAACGAGAAAAAATGGCAAAATAGATAAATACTAGTAAGACGTTTGAACTCGACATATACAAACTATAAGGTGGGTATAAGGCGACGCGCTATAAAAGGCCGTCTAAGGAAAAAGGTTTTTAAGTGCTTTGTGCCACCTCGTTTCCCCGCTCGCTTGTGCGTATATTGAGAGGGACGACCGATTATTGGTTTGCCAACTCAAGTAGTATTTACGTATATATTTTTGTAGATTTTTCATATTGCTCATCGAGAGGGAAAATCCTTTTCCTCTCAAAGTCGACCGAGGTCACCTACCTCATTCCAAAGTTTTAATTGTATGCGCACTCGTGCGCATACATACATACCGATTGGTGTACCAACTACTTCTAATTCTTCTAAAAAGAAGAAGAAGAAAAACAAAAAGACCGTCATTAAAGCCGATCCCGAGAATCGAGCTTTCGACAATACGATGGCAACGGATAATCGACCAATGATTGAGATTCTTCAATCTCACGTTGAAGGAAACGATGACGCGATTGTGGTGCCGAATATTGGAGCTAATCATTTCGAACTTAAATAGGGTTTTATTCAAATGGTTTCCGCTACACCATTTTTAGGCCGTACTAATGATGACCCACACGCTCATATCAAACGTTTCATCCAATTAGCTAATACCGTCAAATACAATGGGGTGCCCCAAGAGGTCGTTCGCCTACAACTTTTTCCTTTTTCCCTCGAGGGACAAGCCCGGATTTGGCTTGATAAGGAACCACCCCAAAGTATTACCACATGGATCGACTTAGAGACCAAGTTCATTAACTACTTTTTCCCACCATCACAGACCACGTCCTTAAGGAATGAAATAATCAACTTTGAACAACAATATGGGGAAACGTTTAGTGAGTCTTGGGATCGTTTTAAAGATCTTTTGAGAAAATGTCCACAACACGGTTTTACTAAAGTTCATCAAATCAACACGTTTTATAATGGTTTAACTCTAAACGACCAAGACTCACTTAATAGTGCCGCGGGGGGAAATATTCTTGTGAAAACAATGAACGAGGCTTGGGCCATTATTGAGAACAAGGCAAAAGTGCAAACCAAGAGTGTTAGGGCTAATATGGCAAGTGCTAGTACTAGTAATAATGAGGTGAATGATCAAATTAATAAACTTACTTCACTTGATGAATAACTCGCTCTAAAAACCGACGCCCTCACTACACATGTGCATGCCGTGAAAGAAAAAGTGAAACGTGTGAAACTTGTGGTGGACCACATTCATACTTTAATTGTGACAAGGTTTACAATGATCAACAAGAAGTTTATGCTTATAACAACAGTGAAAATGATCGGATTCATTTCAAACCAAATGTTGATGTTAACCATTTGTCTTACAAATCTAATAACTATTTGGCTCCCCCGGGTTTTGTAGCACCACAAAGACCACCCCCACCCGCCCAAAATAGGAACCAAGGTCCTCAACAGGGTAATTTTCAAGGAAATTCTAATCAACGGGGTTTTAATCAAAATCAAGGGAATTTTCAAGGGCAAAACCAAGGGTTAAATAATCAAGGATTTAATAACCAAAGCTTTCAAAATCAAGGATTTAATCAAGGTTCTAATCAATATCAAAACCAAGGTTTTCCTAATCAAGGTTATAATCAAATGAACATGCATAATCCTCAAATGGACTTGGTTTTACAAAAGTTATCCGACCATGAACGAATGATGAGAGAGATGCAAGAATCGACCGATAAGAAATTTTTGACTATGATTCAAACCTTTCGTCCCCAAGGTACCCTTCCTTCGAACACCGTGACCTATCCTAGGGCTAATGTTAATGCTATCACTACTAGGAGCGGTAAGACCACCGTTGAACCTTCCCCACCTAACCAAGGACCCGAGATACCTTCTTCTTCGACACAACCTCCTTCTTCTTCCACTTGTGACATACCTCCCGTTATGCATTCGTCTACACCTTATGTTCCACCGATACCCAAATTTTCTACCACACCTTCGGTTCCAAAACCGGTTCCTTCACCTTCTATTTCTATTCCTCCTCCTCCACCAAAGGATGTGAGTGAGCAATCCACTCCAAAGCCTTCATCTTAACCCAATATACCTTATCCCTCAAGGTTGCGGAAAGAGAAATTGAAGAATACGGATGATATTTAAGTTTCGAACTTCCTAAAAATGTTCAAACAATTGAATTTTAATATCACCTTTGCCGAGGCGCTCGCTCACATGCCTAAGTACGCTAAGATGTTTAAGGATCTTTTAAGTGATAAGGAAAAGTTGCTTGATATTGCCAATACCCAATTGAATGAGAATTGTTCCGCGGTTCTTTTAAGAAAATTACCGGTTAAGTTAGGAGATCCCGGTCGATTCCGTATTCCTTGTAATTAATGGGTGTTGAGAATTGTATGGCCTTGGCGGATCTCGGAGCAAGTATCAATCTTATGCCATTGTCCGTGTGGAAACAATTATCTTTACCCGAGCTAGTCCCCACTCGTATGACATTAGAATAGCTAACCGTACGGTTGCTTATCCGGTGGGGATAGCCGAGGATGTTTTTGTAGGAGTCGACAAATTCACTTTTCCCGCCGATTTCGTCGTAGTCGACTATGAAATAGATCCCCGTGTTCCCTTAATTGTGGGACGACCCTTCTTGAGAACCGGGCGTACATTAATTGATGTAGCCTCGGGTGAACTTATCATGAGGGTCGGGGATGAGAAAATCGTCTTTAACATGGGTAAACTTTCCAAACTTCCCGATGAGCCCGAATCCGTGAGTTACATCGATGTGCTCGACGAAGCATGCGAAGAACATTTTCACGAGGCTTGTAAGAGCAGGATTTCACCTTTACCTCATGTTGAGACCGTAGCTTCTATTTCTCCTTCATTGACTCCATTTGGAGAAAGTGACTTAGATGATTTTGAAGCTAGCTTGGGTCCTCTCGATATTAACTATGATAATTCTCCCACCAATTGGGATGAAGACATTCGTACCATTGAGAGACTCCTCAATGAGGACAATATTTCTCCACCTACTCCTAAGGAAGTTACAAATGATGATCCTACTTTGACTAAACCTTCCATTGACAATCCGCCGGATTTGGCTTAAGGATTTACCGTCTCATTTAGAGTACGTTTTCTTAGAGGAGGATAATAAGTTGCCCGTCATTATTGCTAAGGACTTAAAAGAAGATGAAAAATCCCGACTTATCGATGTGCTTAAGAATCATAAGAAAGCAATTGCTTGGAAAATCTCCGACATTCGCGGAATTGATCCTAATTTTTGCACTCATAAAAATCTCATGGAAGATGACTTTAAACCCGCAATCCAAAATCAAAGAAGGGTTAATCCAAAAATTCATGAAGTCATTAAGAAAGAAGTTATCAAACTTCTAGATGCCGGAATGATTTACCCTATCTCGGATTCGCCATGGTTTAGTCCCGTCCATTGTGTGCCTAAGAAAGGCGGAATCACCGTTGTTCCCAACGAAAACAACGAGTTGATTCCTACTCGAATTGTAACGGGTTGGCGAGTTTGCATCGACTATCGTAAGTTCAATGATGCCACTCGTAAGGATCATTTCCCTCTTCCTTTCATGGATCAAATGCTCGAGCGTTTAGCGGGTAATGATTTCTATTGTTTCTTAGATGGCTTTTCCGGATATTTTCAAATCCCTATCGATCCAAAAGACCAAGAAAAAACCACATTCACTTGTCCCTATGGAACATTTGCTTACAAAAGAATGCCTTTCGGCTTATGCAATGCTCCCGGGACTTTCCAAAGGTGTATGATGGTGATATTTCATGACATGGTTGAAGAAACTATGGAAGTCTTTATGGACGATTTCTCGGTATATGGTGATTCTTTCCCTTCTTGCCTTGCTAATTTAGAACGTATGCTCCAACGGTGTAAAGACACTCGTCTCGTTCTTAATTGGGAAAAATGCCATTTCATGGTAAAAGAAGGCATCGTCCTCGATCTTAAATTTCCAAAGCCGGTATCGAAGTCGACCGTGCTAAAGTTGACGTCATTGCTAAGTTACCTCCACCTACCACCGTCAAAGGAGTTAGAAGTTTTTTAGGCCATGCGGGATTTTATCGACGTTTCATCCAAGATTTCTCAAAAATAGCTCGTCCAATGACTCATCTCTTAGAAAAGGATGCTCCATTCATCTTCTCTCAAGAATGTCTCGACTCTTTCGAACTTCTTAAAGGTAAATTAACTAAGGCATCGGTCTTAGTCTCTCCAAATTGGGAGTTACCTTTCGAGCTCATGTGCGATGCTAGTGATTTCGCGGTAGGAGCGGTTTTAGGTCAACGAGTTAACAAACATTTCCAACCCATTCGTTATGCTAGTAAGACAATGACGGGGGCTCAATTGCATTATACCACTACCGAAAAAGAGCTTTTAGCTGTAGTGTATGGTTTTGAGAAATTCCGCCCCTATCTTGTGCTTTCCACCACCATTGTTTACACCGACCATTTCGCCTTGAAATACTTGTTGACCAAGCAAGATGCTAAACCGAGACTCCTTCGTTGGGTTTTGCTCCTACAAGAACTTAAAATCGAAATTCGTGATAAAAAAGGAGCGGAAAACCTAGCCGCAGATCACCTTAGTAGACTTGAGGATCCTTATCAAGAGGAATCTCCAAATCAAGAGATTAATGAATCCTTTCCCCTTGAGACCTTAATGTCTATTAATTCCAATCTTGATGATACCCCATGGTTTGCCGACATTGCAAACTATTTGGCGGGTGGTGTTCTTATCGAAGGGTTATCGTCCCAACAAAAGAAAAAATTCTTCAAGGACGTTAAAACGTACTATTGGGACGACCCTTATCTTTTCAAGCAATGTGCGGATTTAATCATTCGTAGATGTGTTGATGGGCCGGCGGCTTTACAAATCCTTGAAGCTTGCCATAAAGGACCCACCGGTGATCACTTTGGTCCTAATTACACCGCTAAAAAAGTGTTCGACTCCGGATTCTATTGGTCCTCCATTTATCATGATGCACATGAAATGGTTAAACATTGTGATGCTTGCCAAAGGCAAGGCAAGATCACACATAAATATGAGATGCCTCAAAATTTCATCCAAGAATGTGAAATCTTTGACGTATGGGGCATCGACTTTATGGGGCCGTTTCCATCATCGAAGGGAAACAAGTACATCCTCGTAGCCGTTGACTACGTATCAAAATGGGTTGAAGCAAAGGCTTTACCTACTAACGATGCGAGGGTGGTTGTTAACTTCATGAAACAATTGTTTGCTCGATTCGGTGTGCCTCGTGCTATTATTAGTGATCGCGGGACTCATTTTTGCAATGATCAATTCACACGAGTCATGGCTAAGTATGGTGTCAATCACCGACTTTCCACCGCGTATCATCCTCAAACTAATGGTCAAGCCGAGGTTTCTAACCGTGGTCTTAAGAGAATCTTAGAGCGAACCGTGGGAGAGCATCGCGCCTCATGGTCCGATAAATTAGACGATGCTTTGTGGGCTTTCCGTACCGCTTATAAAACACCTATAGGTTGTACCCCTTATCGCCTTGTGTACGGAAAGGCATGCCACCTCCCCATTGAGTTGGAGCATAAGGCTTATTGGGCCTTGAAATGGGCTAATTTTGACATAAGCAAAGCCAGTGATCATAGGAAAATCCAACTCAATGAACTTAATGAACTTAGGAATGAGGCTTATGAATATTCATTAATCTACAAAGAGAAGACTAAGCTCATTCATGATTCCAAGATTAAAAACCGAGAGTTCCACGTTGGTGATCAAGTTTTACTCTTTAACTCTCGGTTGAAAATCTTTTCGGGTAAACTTAAGAGCCGTTGGTCCGGTCCATTCACCGTGGCCCAAGTCTTCCCTTATGGCACCATTGAGTTATCCCAACCAAACGGGCCCAACTTTAAGGTGAATGGCCAACGGGTTAAGTTGTACTATGGAGAGGACATCTCTCACGAGATGATTCCATCCCTCTCCACATTTCCCTTGAATTAATTCGAGAAATCGAGTCGAGCTAGAGACTCGTGATAAATAAATCAAGCATCGTATAACTAGGTTAGATTTTTACCTTTACCATCCTTTCCACCCTTTTTCACCTTCATCCATGTCCACCAATAAGTGTAGGGGGGAGTCAAGTAGGTTGTTTGTGTGTTGTGATTGTGTGCAGGGACATGTGCTTTGATGATCCACTTATGGTATTTATGACGCGACCCGTGATCCCGTGTTCCCGTGTACCCGGTTCTATCAAAACTATTGTGATTCATGCTTGTATATAAATAAAACGAATAAATGTAATCACTTTAGTCGTCCCTTCCTTAGCTTGATTTTAAACAACGTACTCAATGTCCTATGTGTAGGGGAGTTTATTCTCCCACATCCTTAAACATTGAGGACAATGTTTATATCAAGTGTAGGGGGACTTCTATCGTATTTTAGTGGGCTTTTCTATCAATTTGACCCCATTTAACCGGAAAATTTTAAAAAAATTTCAACGATTTTCAAATTTTTGATCTATTTTGGCCTAGTAGTATTTTTATTTATTTTCTTTCCTATTATTATCGCATCGTAATAATTTCCATTTCAAGAATAAAGTCAAAAATGAATAAATAAATAAAATGGTTGTAACAAGTTTAGATGTCTTTGATATATTAGGCCCGTCGTGAATATTTTGACTCAACCCGAGTTTACTTATCCAAGTTTACTCTAGCTAGTATCCTTAACCATATGGACCTTAATTGGTTTATTAGGCTAAGCATCCACGAGTCTCATTCCTTGAGATTTTAAATTGTGGAGAACCCTGCTCGAAGATCGTAGATCGAAGAGGCAGTGGCTTCCTGCCCGAACCCGGCTTCCCTCTGAGATTGTAAATCGAAGAGTTAGTCGGTTCCTGCCCGAACCCGGCTTGGCTTCCTGCTTGCCCTAATTATAAGTTTGGTATTCTTTCATTAACTTATGTGAGTTACTTATGAGCTTTTTCCCCCATCGCTTGTTAATAAATATATTTGCAATAAATAAGGTTGTACGATTTAAAAGGTTACTTAGCTTCTAGCACAAGATAGTTTAAAAGTTGCTTGGTATTAATTAGAGTTCATAGCCAAGGCATAACTTATTGAAGCGGGACGCAAAGATTGGCTTATCCAAAAAGGCCCTAACAAGGCATGAGGATACCCGAGTCCAAAAAGGCCCTCACAAGGCATGAGGATTCACTTTTTGCTAAAGATCCTAAGATGATGTGAAGATCATTAATCCAAATCAATATGAAGGATCAAGACACACGACGAGAAGCAATTACTCCCCTAAAGATCATGGAGAAGTCTATCCAAAAAGACCCTAACAAGGTATGAGGATAAATAGATCCAAGTCCGAAAAGGAGGCGGATCGTTGTATATCAAAATCCTAAATAAAGAAGAGGATAAATGAAGAAGTCGTGGTCAACGTTTGAAGCATCTTTCAATCCTTATGAAGATGTATACCAATATAAAGAGAAGACCATAATTTCAAGATCGTCTCTCAAGATTTGAAGTTTGAAGTACAAGCCAAATATCGGTCCGAGAAAGGTCTCAAATCGTGAAACGAGTTATGCCAAGATATGAACTTTTTGAGGTTTCGAGAAGCAGTTTTAAAAGATTTTGTCCTTTAGCTAACTATTGATTAAATCGTCTCACTTTATTTTCGGCCTTAATAAATTATCGAAATAAGTCAAAAATGCATCCTCGTGATCATTCAAGACAAAAATAAAATACAAGAGATACACCGTAGGAATAAGGGGGTCTAATTGATTAACTAAACTACATGAGTAAGTGTTAGTTGTGCTAACTTGTAATAGCAATGATCTCGTTTTTAAGCTTGGTATGGGGAACGTGAAACTTGAGGGTGATTAATATTCATGACACCAAAGCCCTAATCTATGTCTTAGATTTCTTTACGAGTTTCTTCCATCAAATAATTTCCAAGTTAATAAATTGTTAAAACTTTTGTCTCCTTTTAATTTTTATCATTTCGTCAAAGTAGTAGTAGTAATAGTAATAGAGGCCATCATGGATTGATTATGAGAAAAATGTAACTTATGCTTTAAAATAATGCACTGCGTGGGGTCATTGCAATGGTCAAGTGTATGGGGATTTAATAAGTGTGTAAACACTTATCTTTTTGCCACTAAAATCAAGTAAAAACACGACCTAATCATGTGTTTTATATCATAAATGTCAGAATTACGAGTGGTTTTGTGTTCTTGTGTTTATATAGGTACAAATGATCAAAAGAAGAGAAAACACGGGACTTCACGGTCATATGTCGAAGAAAAGTCAATAAAAAGTCGAAGACAAAGTCGAATGATCAAAAGTGTGCCCAAGTTCACGAAAACTGGCTAAACCGACAAAAGTTTGAAGAAAACAATCAAGGAAGCCGAAATCAAGTTCGTTTTTAATGGATTTCAACTTTTTGAAGATAATCGAGCTTAGTGTGTCCCACATATGCTTATTGGGCCTGAAAGCCCAATAGTGATATAACTTAATCATTCTTTTTACATAAAAACCCACAATTTAGCCCAAACTCACATCAAGTGGGACGAATATCAACTTTGGGCTGGCAAAATAAAAATCAGGGGAAATGTTTTAATTGGGCTTAGCCCATTTGATCTATACAAAGGACGATTTGTTTCACTTTTATGTAAATCCCCAGTCAACATCAAACTCACAGTCAACTCTCCAAACCACCCCCACACGTTTTCTTTAAAAAGTTTATATTTTTCACTCCCACACACGATTTACTCTCAACCCTCACACGTGTTTAACTCTTTACCCACTCCCCAAATAAAATAACTTTACCCCATCCCACATTTGACTTCGTTACAAACGAAGTAAAATAAAAACACACAACAGTCACCACTTTCTCTTCTCCAAAAAATACGCCCCCTTCCCTCATGAACCCTAACTTTTACATCAAAAATTAACCAACAGAAAATAGGGCTTTTACCCTTATTGGGTAATTCACACCCAAAGGAATAAATCCCCCCAATTTTCGCAGCAAACACTCAAGGAGATGACCCTCTCTCTCCAACGTGGCATCCTTTGAGTGGCCAAGACACCTCACCAAAACCAACACACCAATCATGTCAAGCCATGCTGGCAATCCGGACTCTTGGTTTTATTTCAGCCGTATGATCAAGTAAACAAGAAGAGAGAGAGAAGAAGATTGAAGAATTGAAGGGCTAGGATTGCAAGCCGTGGGCACCAAGGTTTGAGGGTTTTCCTATAAAAACCCCCATTTCTCACAAATGTAATTGTGCTTTTCTTTATTATTTTTAATTTTCAGTAAATTAGGTTTTAGGGTTTTAATCTTGTAATCTCTTTCAGTTTCAGTAATGTAATCTCTCTTTTAAATTAATGAAAAGTTTTATTTTAATTATTCTCGTCTCTATTTAATTTTGATCTATTAAATTTCATTTCATCTACTGTTACTGTTCATTTAAAATTATTGTTATGATATAAAAAAAATAATAAAAAAATAATAAAGGAAGTAATATTATTTTCCCCACTGGAAAATAATAAGCATAAAAAGGTTATTGTTCGGGTGATTTTTGTTTGGTTCGAATATTTTGGATCGAGAATTGGTTTCGAGCCGTTGATAATTTGAGGTGGTGTTTGGTGTTTGGTGTTTGTTTCGGTTCTATAAGGTGGCTCAGCGCCAATCCTTCGGCTCAAAGGTTTCGAGACAAGGTTCCAATCTCTTTTAATGTTCTTGTTAATTTTAGTTTCAGTTTAGTTGATTAATTTGCTTTTATCAACTTATGTTATTATTGTTTGGTTTAGATTGTTATTTGGTTAGATATTAAGTTTAAATTTAATCTGCTATATTGTGTTTTTTTCATTATTATTGGGTATTTGATTTTTACTTATCTGCTGATTTTAATTGTCTAGTTCGATTGGTATTATAACTGCTATTTGGATCTGCTTGTTTTTTTATAATCTGTTTTGATTTGAGATAGTTTTTGGTTTAGATATCTGCTTATGATTTAGCTAGCTTAAGTTTATATAAGTGTACGTTTGGATTAGCTTATTTGTTTAGTTTATAGGTTGCTTATCGTATCGTCTGTTTGGGTTTGCTTATTTTGGTGATTTGAACTTAGTCCTTAGCTTAATATATGTTTTAGCTTATTATTGAATTTATATAGCTTATTTTAATTTATAAACTGCTTATTCAGTTTTCTTTTCTTTTCTAGTGCTTATCTGTTTAGACTGTTTTTATGTGTTGACTTATTGGTTTTGCTGATATATTGCTGAGCAACAATACAGATCCTATTGATCTGTAAATAAAAAATAAAAAATATCAAACAAAATCTCGTCTGGGGTGGGATTCGAACCCCAAACCTCTTGTTCACAAGTCCAACGCCTTAACCATTCATCTAGATCCCTTTATTTGTGTTTATTCTCCTTAGTTTAATTAATATAGGTAAGTTTGAATTTGGCAGTTTTAATTAATTAGGTAATTAAATTTGATATAAAAGTTTTATTTAGTTTAAATTAAAGTTTAATTAATCAATTTATTTAAATTTCGTTTTAATTCAGTTTTTATAAAAATACAAAAAGACAAAAATAATATTTTATTTACTTTCTTTAAATTTTAAATTAGTTTAAATTACTTTTATTTTTAAAATAGTTTATTTTAAGTTTCAAATTTAGTTTTAAAATTAGATTTCAATTTATGAAGTTTTGTTTAAAAGTAGATTTTAATTAAAATTTTTTACTTTAATTTAGTTTTTTATAAAATTAGTTTTATTGGTTTAAATTAGTTTAATATTTTTTTTTAAATTAGATTAAATAGTTTTTAATTAGTTTTAATTACAAAAGTTTTTAAATAGATAGTTTTTAGTTTAAAATTCTAAAATAGATTTTACCAAAAACAAAGTTAAGTCGATACGTTAAACCGGAAATCAAATTCGAGTCGAATCGAGGAAAAACGAACATTAATTGGACCAAAATTTATAGTTTCAGCCTTCTTCATGGACCTGAGATAAAACATACTATAAAGTCAACAAAAATGCTGAGTGAATGTATAGAGTTTAAATTAAATAAACGAACACAAGTATTCTGAATAAACCTTCCGTGGTTGACAATCATGTGGATCAGACATAATTATCGTTGTTATTTCATAAGTCTCGTGAAATTAAACATTAACATATATAATTTCAGCCCAACACACCTAGCCAAGTGCGTATATTTCTCTTATACAATTGCATCCGATGTTTCATTACTGGTGCATCACAACACCACGCGATAGCTAGTCGCGACCAGACTGGTGTCACCCCAATAGATCTATCCATAGTATTAGCGTTCCTTTCGATTAAAAATTCACGATTCATGGGTCTTTTATGGCTAGAGCAAACTTTTATAACAACTTTCATCTAAGCATACAATCGGGTCCTTTGTGTTCAATTTTAAAAGAAAGAGGGTTTACCACAACTTCTCGTTGTACCCTTCATTTATAATAAATGCTTTTCCAATAATAAGGGTTTCCACAACTTCTCATTCTACCTTTTTTATTTTATTAAAACAAGCATGTTATCCCCCTCGCGGGTTTTATAAAACAAGTAAACATGTCAAAGCGAGGCTATAGACTCACCTTGGTACGATAGTAGTAATGTGACGATCGCCGACGATTTGTGATGCCCGTTAAACACGAAGACCGCAACCTACCAAATAAGGCGCGTTCGTTAATAAACGACTAAAGTATAAATAATACTTAAATAATACGAAAGTCAATTTCATATAACCATGAAAATCCCGAAAAATTAACAATATAAGTGTACTTCTATACCCTTTTATTCAACACTATTCTTTTAAACACTTGCACTCTCGACATTGACCCGTCATAAGACGCCAAGTCAACGCAAGTCAAACCATCATTTTACTTCCCTCGGACCAGTAACTAAGTCATTTATATAATGACTTAACACTTGAGTAAGTCACCATGTCCAATAGTGAATACTCAACTCATGCCATACAAGTATTGAACTACGTGTCCAAAATACCAATCAGCATGTACACTCCAAATGTACACACCAATCTAACCTATCTAGACTTGTCCGATTTCGGCGAAACTTGGTGACAAACTCACACATAATATGAATAAGACTCAGTTTAAGTTTCATTCAAAAATATTACTTCTAAGACCTTCTGCCCGACACACCTTCGTGTTATAAAAACCGGACAGTTTTACGCCTTTGACTTGTAAAACCATTTTGACTTATCTAAACAATTCCGTTTGCAAAACCAACACTCGGGTTTGAAAATAGACTCATGACCTGAGGTCTAGTAACTTACAACAGTCCTTGAACATTTTTAAAACTCATTTTATAGTCGCCGAGATTCGATCCAAATATCGACAACAATTTTCGGATTGTGCCGATACTCGTCTCCCGGTACATGAATACTAAAACTAGCATAACTATTCGCTCGTAATGAGTTAGAAGCTCTACTTTAGCTCAAATCGAAGCTAACGAAATTCTCTACGACCCTGTCTAATTATTTTAACAAGTTTATTAAAGTAAGTAATTCAAAAATGTCCTTAAATTTACTGCCTAAAATTGACCATGTAAAAATCATACCAAAACAAATTTTCAACTCATTCTAACAATTCCTATGGTCCTAATATCATCCTAATATCATACTAACACATCTAGCTAACTCCTAACATCCTCAAATTTTATTAAAATAAAAATCAAATATAAAGAAACCATACATGCAACATCATCCCACTATGAATATAATAATATTAACAACATACATAGCCATAGAAATGGATCAAACATGATGTTCTTCATCAAAATTTGAAAATAAAAATTTAGTGGATGCATCTGGGAAAATTTTTATACCAATATGAAGCTCTTGAAATTTCTAGGATGGGTCTTCTTTTAGATTTGGAGGATTCAAAGTAGAAAATCAAAATCAAAATCAAAGGGTTGTATGATGATGGTGGTGGACGGTTTAGAGAGAAAGAAAGAGAGAGATTTTTTTTTTGTTAAATGAATTGTTTACTAAAAATTAGTTAGTGGAAAACCTTTATATAGTCCAAGGTTTGGGTGGTTTTTGTCATTTAGGCATAGTTTTGGTCCAAAAATGCAATTAAATAGTTTACAAGGTAGAAAACGTAAATTGTAAATTTTGAAAATATTTACGGGGCTCGGGTTTCGTAAAAATACTTTTCGAAAGTTAAAACGCTTCGTAAAAATAATAATAAAGCTTCGACACGACTTAAAACGCAATTAAATCGAAAACGTCGAAAATATAAAATATCGAGACATTCGATAATGAAACGTAAATTTTTGGGCATCCGTCGGTATCGCGATCACTAATAGTTATCGTCATTTGTTAAAACGTAAAACACGAGAAATAAAGATTAAATATAATAAAAATCAATTTTATGATTATTTGAGAATATAATATCGATACCTAACATATTCCTTGTCGGTTTTCATCTAATCGACATTTTTACGCTAGTTTAAAGTCATAACCTTCTCGGTTAGTCGATAAATTTTAAATTCTCATTAAAGTAAACACGTAACACGTAATAGTCGAGATTAAAATAACGACCTGAAATTGACGGGTTGTCACATCATCCCCACCAAAATAGGATCTTCGCCCTCGAAGATCAACTTGCGTTCTTACCCGATCGCTTGTTGAAATCAAAGAGATGAGGGTAATTCTTGCACATTTGGTCTTCTCATTCCCATGTATACTCCGGTCCTCTCCGAGAGTTCCATCGAACTTTGACAATTGGTATTCGGCTTTGCTTCAGTTGCTTGACCTCGCGATCCATGATCTCGATTGGTTCTTCGATAAAGTGCAACTTTTTATCAACCTTAACCTCGTCTAACGGTATAATGAGTTCTTCATCGGATAAACACTTTTTCAAGTTCGACACGTGAAAAGTGTTATGAATCCCATACAGTTCTTGTGGTAGTTCAAGTTGGTATGCCACGGGTCCTACTCTACATGCAACCTTGAATGGTCCGATATAACGAGGACTCAACTTCCCACGTTTTCCAAATCGTACAACACCTTTCCATGGTGATACCTTTAGCATAACCTTACCTCCCACGTTAAACTCCAATGATTTTCTTCTCACATCCGAATAACTCTTCTGTCGGCTTCTAGCAGACAACAACCTATTCTTGATTTGCACAATCATATCCGTCGTCTCTCTAATCAAATCTGGTCCAGTGAGTTGGGCATCTCCAACCTCACTCCAGCTAACGGGTGATCTACATTTTCTCCCATAAAGTGCTTCAAAAGGTGCAGCTTTAATACTCGCGTGATAACTGTTATTGTACCAGAATTCGGCCAAATGTAAGTGCTTATCCCAGCTACTTCCAAAGTCTATCACACAAGCACGTAGCATATCCTCCAAAGTTTGGATTGTTCTTTCGCTTTGCCCATCAGTTTGTAGATGATAGGCTGTGCTCATATCCAAATTGGTTCCTAATGACTTTTGAAGTGATCTCCAAAATCCAGAAGTAAAACGACTATCTCTATCGGAAATGATTGAAATAGGAACACCATGCTTGCACACGATTTCCTTCAGATAAATATCGGCAAGTTTCTCCAAACCGAACCTCTCGTTGATTGGAATAAAATGAGCGGATTTAGTCAAACGATCGACAATAACCCAAATTGCATCGAACCTAGACGGTGTCCTTGGGAGTTTTGTGATGAAATCCATCGTAATTCGCTCCCATTTCTAGATTGGAATTTCAGGTTGGACAAGTAATCATGACGACTTCTTATATTCAGCTTTCACTTTTCCACATGTTAAGCATTTCGCGACGTATGTTGCAATATCAGCTTTCATATTCGGCCACCAGTATAACTTTTTCATGTCTGGGTACATTTTGTCCGATCCAGGATGAATAGAATACTCGGACTTATGAGATTCTTACATAATCAAGTCTCTCAGTCCACCATATAATGGTAACTAGATTCGACCTCTCAAACATTTGATACCATCGGCTTGCGTCTCAAATGTTTCACCGTCTCCTCTAAATCTTTCGGCTGCAACATTTTCCTTCTTGCACGCTTCGATTTGTGCGTTCCGAATCTGCTCAGGTAAGTCATTATGAACTGTCACTACCAAAGCACGCACTCGAATTGGTTTCTCCCTTTCCTTTCGACTTAACGCGTCAGCTACCACGTTCGCCTTTCCCGGATGATAACGAATTTCGTAGTCGTAATCACTCAAGAGTTCAACCCATCGACGTTGCCTCATATTCAGCTCCTTTTGATCCAATATGTATTGTAGGCTTTTGTGATCAGTGAATACTGTACACTTCGTTCCATACAGATAATGTCTCCAAAGTCACAGAGAAAAAACCACAGCGCCCAATTCCAAGTCATGGGTAGTGTAGTTCTCCTCATTCTTCCTTAATTGTATAGAGGCATATGTGATCACCTTTTCACGTTGCATGAGAACGGCACCGTATCCTCGAAGAGATGCATCGCAATAAACAACAAAATCTTCACTTCCTTCAGGTAACGATAAGATCGGCGCACTACAAAGTTTCATCTTCAGGGTTTGGAAAGCTTCTTCTTCATCATCGCCCCACACATACGGTTTATTCTTCTGAGTCAGCTTAGTTAATGGTTTCGATATCAAAGAGAATCCTTCAATAAACCTTCGGTAGTAACCAGCCTAACCTAGAAATTGTCGCACTTTAGTTGGAGTAGTCGGAGCACTCTAATTCTTGATGGCTTCGATCTTTGCAGGATCAACATGTACCCCATTTTTATCAATCACATGTCCGAGAAATTATACAGAATTAAGCCAAAAATCACACTTTGAGAATTTAGCGTACAACTTTTCGTTCTTTAACAAGTTCAAGATAATCCTTAAGTGTTCGGCATGCTCTTCATTGCTCTTGGAGTAGATTAGAATATCATCTATGAAAACGATCACGAATTTATCAAGATACGGCTTTCAAATGCGATTCATTAAATCCATGAATACAGCAGGTGCATTAGCCAAACCAAAAGGCATAACCAGAAACTCATAATGACCATAACGAGTTCTAAACGCCGTAATAGGAATATCTTCCTCACGTATGCGAAGTTGATGGTAACCAGAACGAAGATCAATCTTGGAGAAAAAACGAGAACCTTGAAGTTGGTCAAATAAATCATCAATTCTTGGAAGCGGATAACGATTCTTGATTGTTAGCTTATTCAACTCTCGGTAATCAATACACATACGGAACGAACCATCTTTCTTCTTAAGGAATAAGACAGGAGCTCCCCAAGGTGACGAACTCGGTCGTATAAAACCCTTATCATATAGCTCTTGCAATTACAGACATAACTCCTTCAGCTCGGATGGGGCTAAACGATATGGCGCATGAGCCACGGGTGCAGCACCAGGAATTAGGTCAATTTGGAATTCTACTTGCCTTGGAGGCGGAAGTCTAGGAAAATCTTCTCGAAACACTTCAGGAATGTCACGGATAACAGGTACATCTTCGGCACGTTTCTCCTTCGATTCCTTCTCCAATACTTTAGCTAGGAATAACTGACAACCTCTTTTGATATACTTACGACCCTTAATGCACGAAACGATTTTTAGTCATGAATTACGCTGATCACCTTCGATAACCATGGTCTTGTCATCTAAGGGAATCCTAACTTTCTTTTCTCCACACAAGATAGTCGCGTTATACTTGGATATCCAATCCATTCCGATAATAATATCAAAACTTCCCAATTCGACAATCATCAAGTCTATTTTGAAAATACGGTTCAAGAGATTAAGAGAACATCCTAGGAGTGCACGATTGGTACAAACTAATTTACCATCAGCTATGTGACAATCCGTCAATTTATGGTTGATATTTTATTCTCAAGTATTATTTAAAAACATTATTTTAATGTTATATTATGAACTCACCCATTTCTGGGAAGAAATTTGGATTTACGTCTTGAAGTAGCATCGACTACGTGTAAACCGGAGGATTCTACGTTACGTGCTCACGTTTACATACACCGTCTTTGGTGACAGTCCGACAAGTCAGAAAATAAATTTGTCCGTGAATACTATTTTGAGATTTTAAATTTTTGTTGGTTCATAAACTCACAAATTTACGAGAAGAGATTAGGACTTACGATTATAATTTAACGTCCTTTACGACTAAACCGGAAACCTTAGGATTACGTATTTACGTTTTTTGAACTCCGTTTTTGATGAGACAATTTTTATTAGATTCGTTTTGTGTGATTGATTCATAATTTATAAAAACATTTTTCGTAAAACGACCCGAGGGTACGCAAATCGAGGAAACTAAAATCGAGGAATACCCGTAAACTAATGGGGTGAGACAAAACAAGTTTTGCCCCACCCCACTCAATATGGGATGTTTTAACTAAGCTAACAACACATTTGATACGTGTCAAAGCTTACAAAATAAGCTAGGACACTTGTCCTAGCCACTTTGTAAACAAGCTACCACATCAAAACCATTCCTCCCTAAACCACTTCCTCATTTCCATCACATGCAAACCACCAAAAACACACTCTTTCTCTCTACCATTTTCGTCCACTCTCTCCCTAAAACACCCCATTTGATCAATTTTAACCACAAACCATGTGTTATCTACACATATGGTGAAGAACTCTTGAAGCTCTATTGATTGGTGGTCAATTTAACATCCAAGGAGGTGATTCTAACATCCAAGGAGGTGATTTGGTGATGTCCAAGGGCTGATTTCTACAAGAAGTTTACAAAGATTGGTGGTCTTTAAAGTTGGTGTTGATCTATCATAAGTTCTTCCATCAAAATCCAAGCCTTGATCATAAACTACACAACCTTGGTGGTATAGAGATTGTTCTTCCTATCCTCTTGTTATTTTGATTATGTAATCTTGTATTTTCTTTATTTATGTATATGTATATGATGATGAATGATGATTAAAAATATTATGTGAGGATTTGGTGTTGATAGATTTGATAAACATGGGGAAAAAGATGGAGAAACCACATGTAAAAATGGTTAAATCTTGCTTAATAAGATGGCTGTATAAAACAGTAAGTAACTAAATGATAAACTGATAAAATGGTAAAGTGGAATCAATATACAGTAAGTATTAGGTGTTATACACATGTGAGAGTTGGCCATGCAATGGAATCATAAAAATTAGTGAGATATGATCAAAACAAGTTTAGAGTGCAAATCTGCCTACACTGTTTTTGATGAATTTATTAAAATATTTAGAAGTTGATTCATCAGTAGCTATAAAGAAATAAAATGAATCACATATCATGTAGTTTATGTGATAAAAATTTGAGTTCCTATCTCATTATATAACTCTAGATATGGATATTTTAGTGAACTTAAAATTTAGGACTGATTTTATGAAATTAAAGTTTAATATTTATTATATAAGCACTCAAATAAATATAGTATAAAATGTAAATTAAAACCCACTAACTTATATATTTCATTTATATAAATATGCATAAGAATAAATAAATGGACATTATATAAAAATGGTAGTTTGGTAAGTTTTATAAGTTATAAAAACTATATACTAAGTTTTACGTCTTTTCGGCTAAAACCGAAAGATTAACGTTTTTGTCAAATAAAACTTAGACGGTCGGACCCGTCTAATATAAACTTTTATAAACTCACATACTGATATATGAACTTATATAACAAGTAAAAACCGATAAAACCCGAAATTTACAACATATAGACATTAACGGGCCAAAGTAGCCTTATTGGACTATAAACCCGACTAGTTAGTAAAAAACTTATAAATTTACTTATTGGGCTTAACCCAATTGGGCCCAACATGTAAAGTATAATACTGATAACAAAAGTATAAAATGGATTAATACAAGTTAATGGACTTATAAAAGGCTTATTGGACCTAAAACATGTAAATAGGTAAAACTAGTAAACTAATATAAAAGTTGTCAACACATAACACAAAAATGAGTGAATGAGAATATAAACCCACTTGATCATCATCATATGTATACATAATTGTTATTTTTATAAAGTCATTCGACAAGAGTCTAAGACGAGTATTATTTGTCTAGGTTTCCCAGATTGAAGCACATACCGTACATCCGAATTGCCGATAACCCGCTTTCCCACATCAACGTGAGTTCATAGCCTCGCACTCTTTTGAATGTTTTTATGAAATATTTTATAAACCCGCGAGGGAGATAACATGTTAGTTTTGATAAAATAGGACACCATTTGTCCCGATTGTTTGTTTATTGATTTGGACCCGAATGATTGTATGACCCGATGAATGAATAGATGACCCGATAAATGAAATGAAATGGATTATTAATGTTAGGTTATGTCACTAAAAGTCCCATTAGCATGAATTGTGAACTACCGGGATTTGGTAGACGCTTATGCATATAATAGTACTATTTGGGGATGATCACCCTAGTTCGTGCCTTGACGGTTGATCCCTGTTGTGCCACATTGATTGGTAAGCGAATTTATGTATGAGAAGATTTACACAAGCGTGCTTATTGTGACGACACGCTAACTTAGATGGGAAAATTGAGTTTCGGGCTAGCTACCCCTTGTTTGTTGTAGTAAGGTAACAATGTCATGCGGCTTATAATAATCCAAATAACGAAATACTGTTATACACACTGAATTACAATGAATTGCCTGACTAGCAATACGGGGTCTTATTATTGATTTTATGTTCGTGTTTTGGTTTTTCATAACCATATTCATATAACGGTGTTTTTATTTAACTCTATACAACGTCATAAAACGTATTGTATGATGATTTTATGACAATGGCTCGTATAATGATTTTGAAGTTAAAAACCAATATTATGATTTTTGATAAGGATTTGTATAAAATGACTTTGGATATATCATGGCCTATTACAAAGATTTGTACAAAATGATTTTCGGTAATAATTTTATACCGATGTTATATTGATGGATTTAATTAAAACTCTATGAATTCACTCGGCGTTTTCGCTGACCTTTTCTTTTAGCATGTTTTATCTCAGGTACTTGAAGGTAATTCTCGGGAAGACAACAAGAATTCATGGCCCGCACCTAAATAACAATTTACATTCAAATGATTTGTAAAACCTGTATGAAATACAATGACTTGGGACCTATGTAAATTTGATATTCATGAATGTAAATACTTTATTATTAAACGACGCGATTTTTAAGCGTTGTCTATGATGTGAGTAATGTGTTATCCCGTAACACCAACGAGTCTTCCGCTGTATTGAATTGTGTAAATTTGGGGGTGTTATAGTTTGGTATCAGAGCTCTCGTTATAGAGAACGAAGGATTTTTAAAACGAAGGTTTTGAATAAAACATTTCAAAATCTTTTAACTATAAACATTTTTCACAAAATGTCTAAAAAAAATCTTTTGACTATAACGGTGCCGAAGAATTCCCGAGTTACCGACAAGGCCAGACTGAGAAGTGTTATTTTAATATATATATATATATATATATATATATATATATATATATATATATATATATATATATATATATATATATATATATATATATATATATATATATATATATATATATATATATATATATATATATATATATATATATATATATATATATATATATATATATATATATATATGATGTAATTTTATTACATGATTGTTTGATAATTATTTCTATATTTATACGAGGTATTTACACGACGTAGATTGTCACAAGAAACCCTAACTCCCCTAGTAAATCTATCGAAGCTATTCCCGTAGGAATTCTAGTTATTCTAGATCTAAACCAAGTTGTGGATATTTATGATCCCAACAAAATGGTTGATATTCGTAGAAATGTTGATATAAGTTGATTGTGATATTGAAGAAGAATTGGCGAGATTAAATCTGATATCAATGTCATGACGATCTTTCCTTATAGAGTGGAGTTTGACAAAACGTTACCACCTGGAAAGGTGTCATCTGATTCATTGTCACCCAATTCTTAAACTGAAATCGAAATGGTGGATGTTGCACTTGAGGCTGTACTTGGAACCATTACCCAAAAGCCTCATTCCACTAGTACCTTTCTGAAAAGTCAAAATTGAATGTATGAGTCATTTCATACTAGTGACTCATTTGATAACTATTAATGAAGGAGCTATAGGATTGGAAATTAAGGATAGTTATTATTGAACTTTTATTGCCCTTTTAAGGTCTAAGAATAAAGTTGAAAGTATTGGAAATTAAGGTAGGATGTTGCATTAAGTATAAGTGGACTGAAACTTGAATGAAATAAAATTTAACCCATATGGAATAATAAATTGGTAAGAGGAAGTCGTTAAGTCATATGATTGAATTATAAGGTTTTAATTGATTGTTGGTTCGTGTTAAGGGTTGTTCCTAGACCATTGTCCAATGATGAGGATGCCCAGTGTCCAAGAAATAAATTGAAGAAATCTTCTTCTGAATTGGGACCGATGGATCTTTCGGGACATGTGGAATACCTAATGACTCTTGTAGATTAGTATTCATTGTTGTATCTTTTAAAAATCCCTAACTTAACTATGACATCAGTTGGTAGGATGAGTTCTTGAAATTGTATGACATAGGGACACGTAATGTGTTACGGTACAATTTTGACTTGTTTGTGGTTAATGAAAAGACTACCTTTGATTGCTAAATTCTACATGTATCGATGATATCTATCTTTTCTTGCTTCTTCCTAATGCTCGCATTAGTGATGCAACCATTGAACAAGTACTCATATCGATATGAGTTACGTTATGGATTATTCTTTTTGAGTGCCATCGAGGTCATGCACCTCATGATTAATTGGCTAAGCTCATTTCCTATTATATTGTGGTTTGTTCTTGGTAAACAGCTTTTCATCACTCTTTTGTAGATCACTCATTGTTTTTATAAGATAAAACAGTATCCTTTGAGAAAATTGGATTTTCATCACTATATGGATTATTTAAAGTGAGACTTATAAATAATCATTATTGAAATAAAGTTGATTATGCAATCCTTGGAAAACTTAATTGTTTTCATAGCAAAGAAAATCTTTGTAAATTTATTTTTGATTCTTATTTAAGAATTAAGCATGAAAATGTTTTTATAATAAACATGATGATAAAATTTTGACGAACTGAGTATTGCATCGTTAATCTTGAAATTGTATATAGTTGCGCGCCTACATACAATTTGGAAGGGACCATGCAAGGCTGATTAGTAGTCACCATGACTTACTAATAAACACTAAATTTTCTTTGATGATTGTGAAAGATTAAATTTTATGAGATCTGCAAAAAGTGCAAAATAGGGACATATTATTAGGGACACCTACATATGTGCCCGTACTGTTTATTCTTCTGAGTCGAATTTACTCATCTATGGAAATTGTCTTATTTGACAATTGAGATTCCCTTCTTGTCCAATTCTCCCGTGGCGAGATTCTTTGGAAAAGTATCTGATTACCGAGTGTTGATACTCGATTGGATGTATCGACATTCCTATCATTTCTTTTGATTTGATTTCTTTTGAATGACTTGGGTAACGATCCGAGGAGCTTTCGAATGCGTACTCAAATTATGAAAACATGGGATATATTCATATCCGTTAAATGTTTTTGTCTGTATCTGATTTGAAATTCTCTCGCGTAGATTATGCGTTGACCTTACTCTTTTAAGGTTAGTTATGTCTCCATATATCCTTGAATTGTGAAGGACTATGAGTTATTATTAGTCTTTTGATAAGTTCACATCTTATCGACGGCAATAAAACTGAAAAGTTGATAGTGCCAGTAAAATGGATTGATTGATTATGACTTGACGACATTGTCTTAATTGATGGGAACTCGAGTAGAATTCACCCTAAATGATAAGATGTTGATTATCAAAAGTGATCTAAATAATTCTTGATGGGTGACCATATCCTGCATTTAGACTTGAAATTATACCGTGAATGGTTGTTAATTAGTCATAGATATTATAATCTAGAAAGAACCTAATATGAATTTATTAAAAGATGTTTCCGTTATCTGAAACTTTAGGAGGTATTTACTAGTGAATTACCTAGACTTTCGCCATTAAGGAAAGTTGAATTTGGTATTGATTATATTCGTGGTGCTGCACCTGTGGCGTGTACACTGTACGTCAGCACCATCTGAATTAAAAGAATTACCGTACAACTGAGAGAGTTGTCGGAGAAGGCTTTTATTTTACCGAGCTCGTCATGGTTATTATCAACTTCGCGTCCGCGAAGAAGATTATCTATTCCAATCACTATATCCAGAACTCGTGATGAACATTATGAGTTTCATATTATGTTGTTTGGATTGATCAATGCACATGTAGCATTCATAAATTTGGTGAATCACGTGTGTAGGCTGTAACTTGATAAATTCATGCTTGTGATCATTAAGAACCATCTGTTTGTTTATAAGAATAAGAATGAGTTAATAATTATTTATAGACTACCCGTACTTGTCCGAACAATGAAAACATGTACCTTAAAAAATTAACATGTGATTTAAGACTTAATCCTTTACATTATTTGACCATGTGATTAATAGAAAATGGAATATATTGACTCTTCAAAAAAAAAAAAATTGGAACCATTAAGGCTTTGGGTTTTACCAAAAAGAAAAAGTGCAAATATGTTTTGACAAATGTTTTATCAAAAGAACTTTTGAGGGATCATTATCTTATACCCAAAACATTTAACTAAACTCCTGTTTAGGGGTAATTGTTTGTGTGTACTGCTAGACAACCTAAGAGGAATTGAGGAAACCGTTTAACCATGACTTAAAATTTGAAACGACAATTTTTCCTTTTCAACTAAGAAAATATTTACCAAAGAATAAACGAAGGTTTTTCGAACATTTACGGATCTTACTAATTATTTCCGACAAATCAACAAAAATAGTGTTAATTAAATTCAAATTTATTTTGAACATTTTTATATAATTGGTCGAACTAAGAAATTTAAAACTTTTTACGTTTACATTTCATAAAATTGAATATTTGTTATTTAGTTACTTGAAATATTTATTGACGCTTTAAACGTCGGATTGAGCAAAACTGATAAAAATAATTGTTGAGACGAAATTAAAACTTAGAAAATATGAAGAAAGAATTTATGAGTGATTTTGGTTATGATAATTATTTCATCAGTGAAGGTGAATGTAAATACTGACACATTATATAGAAAGGATAATATAGATAATAAAAAAAAGTGTTTCGCGGCTAATGTGAACCATTAGAATTGAGAAGCCGATGGCGTTAAATGATAAAAAGGCCACTTGTGGTTGTCTAAATATGGAGATTTTGAGATTTAGTTATGTTGGAATCTTATAAGTTTAAGTATTCTATTTACGTCAATCCTGATTTAATGTATCATTATTAGAAGAAGTTGTACTGATGGCAAATTATGAAGGCAGGCATCGCCTCATACATTAGTAAACGTCTACACTATTGCAAGGGTCATCATCTGAATTTGATTCGATTTGGGTCATCGTCGACAGACTGACCAAATCTGCTAATATCATTCCTGTTAATGATAGATTCTCGATGAAGAAATCGAATCTTTGTATTTAAAGGAGTCGTGTAAACATAGTGTGCCTGTATCGATCATCTCTATCAAGATCCTCGCTTCGGATCGAATTTCTAGAGATTTGCTCATTAGTCATTGACAACGAATCTTGATGAGAGTACTGTGTACCACCCCAATCGAAGGGACGAGGTAAAGTAACAATACAAAATACTATAAGTGCTGTTTTATGTTTGAATGATTGACCTTTGGTAATAAACCGTATAATCGTTTTCCTTTGGAGAGATTATCATTGATAATTATCGTATTTGGATCGAGATCGAATCTTGTGAGGATATAAATATTAGAGCATCTGTAAGCAGGATTTGGGATTAAGACATCCGACTTACACCCATTGTGAGTTGGACATGTCTTTTAGGTTTAAGATTTCCTATGATGGCGAACCTAACCTTACAAAATACCCGACCCACGAGACATGAAATGGTTGTTGAAATTAGGATCTGATTATTGACTGCCAGTAGTGGGCAGGAGGTTATGTAAATATGAAATGTAGATCTTGAAGTGCCAGATGGGTAGCAAAGTTATGCCAAAAAATTTAACCATGGAAAAATGAATTGATGATCTGGAAGATCATGGGATATAAGTCCCCGTTGTATGGAACCATTGAGCTGATGTAAAAGATTGGTTTGAAAGGCATATAAGCTGGATCTACCCTAGGACTTCAAGTGATGCGTGAATTATGTTTCGTATATCGAACTTGATAAAATGTCTATCAAGTGAAAATCTAACTATTCCTTAATGAAGTTTAGATCGGCGAAAAGTTGCATTCATCAAAAACCCGTGAACATCATGGATAGAGAAAGTAAGTCAACAATAAGCCTGATCTTATTCCCATAGTTATGTTTGATGAAACTCGCGTATTGTAATGGATTACACTTGTGAGAAAAGACAGAATGTGGAGGAAATACCCACATGGCTTTAACTCTATAAGAAGCGAGTAGTAAGATAAGATGATCTTTGAGGACAAAGATCATGTTTAAGGGTAAATGTTGTGACAATCCGTCAATTTATGGTTGATATTTTATTCTCATGTATTATTTAAAAACATTATTTTAATGTTATATTATGAACTCACCCATTTCTGGGAAGAAATTTGGATTTACGTCTTGAAGTAGCATCGACTACGTGTAAACCGTAGGATTCTACGTTACGTGCTCACGTTTACATACACCGTCTTTGGTGACAGTCCGACAAGTCAAAAATAAATTTGTCCGTGAATACTATTTTGAGATTTCAAATTTGTGTTGGTTCATAAACTCACAAATTTACGAGAAGAGATTAGGACTTAGGATTATAATTTAACGTCCTTTACGACTAAACCGGAAATCTTAGGATTACGTATTTACGTTTTTTGAACTCCGTTTTTGATGAGACAATTTTTATTAGATTCGTTTTGTGTGATTGATTCATAATTTATAAAATCATTTTTCGTAAAACGACCCGAGGGCACGCAAATCGAGGAATCTAGAATCGAGGAATACCCGTAAACTAGTGGGGTGAGACAAAACAAGTTTTGCCCCACCCCACTCAATATGGGATGTTTTAACTAAGCTAACAACACATTTGATATGTGTCAAAGCTTACAAAGTAAGCTAGGACACTTGTCCTAGCCACTTTGTAAACAAGCTACCACATCAAAACCATTCCTCCCTAAACCACTTCCTCATTTCCATCACATGTAAACCACCAAAAACACACTCTTTGTCTCTACCATTTTCGTCCACTCTCTCCCTAAAACACCCCATTTGATCAATTTTAAACACAAACCATGTGTTATCTACACATATGGTGAAGAACTCTTGAAGCTCTATAAATTGGTGGTCATTTTAACATCCAAGGAGGTGCTTCTAACATCCAAGGAGGTGATTTGGTGATGTCCAAGGGCTGATTTCTAAAAGAAGTTTACAAAGATTGGTGGTCTTTAAAGTTGATGTTGATCTATCACAAGTTCTTCCATCAAAATCTAAGCCTTGATCATAAACTACACAACCTTGGTGGTATAGAGATTGTTCTTCCTATCCTCTTGTTATTTTGATTATGTAATCTTGTATTTCTTTATTTATGTATATGTATATGATGATGAATGATGATTAAAAATATTATGTGAGGATTTGGTGTTCATAGATTTGATAAACATGGTTAAAAAGATGGAAAAACCACATGTAAAAATGGTTAAATCTTGCTTAATAAGATGGCTTTATAAAACAGTAAGTAACTAAATGATAAACTGATAAAATGGTAAAGTGGAATCAATATACAGTAAGTATTAGGTGTTATACACATGTGAGAGTTGGCCATGCAATGGAATCATAAAAATGAGTGAGATATGATCAAAACAAGTTTAGAGTGCAAATCTGCCTATACTGTTTTTGATGAATTTATTAAACTATTTAGAGGTTGATTCATCAGTAGCTATAAAGGAATAAAATGAAGCACATATCATGTAGTTTCTGTGATAAAAATTTGAGGTCCTATCTCATTATAGGACTCTAGATATGGACATTTTAGTGAACTTAAAATTTATGACTGATTTTGTGAAATTAAAGTTTAATATTATTATATAAGCACTCAAATAAATATAGTATAAAATGTGAATTAAAACCCACTAACTTATATATTTCATTTATATAAATATGCATAAGAATGAATAAATGGACATTATATAAAAATGGTAGTTTGGTAAGTTTTATAAGTTATAAAAACTATATACTAAGTTTTACGTCTTTTCGGCTAAAACCAAAAGATTAACGTTTTTGTCAAATAAAACTTAGACGGTTGGACCCGTCTAATATAAACTTTTATAAACTCACATACTGATATATGAACTTATATAACAAGTAAAAACCGATAAAACCCGAAATTTACAACACATTGAAATTAACGGGCCAAAGTAGCCTTATTGGACTATAACCCGACTAGTTAGTAAAACACTTATAAATTTACTTATTGGGCTTAACCCACTTGGGCCCAACATGTAAAGTATAATACTGATAACAAAAGTATAAAATGGATTAATACAAGTTAATGGACTTATAAAAGGCTTATTGGACCTAAAACATGTAAATAGGTAAAACTAGTAAACTAATATAAAAGTTGTCAACACATAACACAAAAATGAGTGAATGAGAATATAAACCCACTTGATCATCATCATATTTATACATAATTGTTATTTTTATAAAGTCATTGGAAAAGAGTCTAAGACGAGTATTATTTGTCTAGGTTTCCGTGATTGAAGCACATACCGTACATCCGAATTGCCGATAACCCGCTTTCCCACATCAACGTGAGTGCATAGCCTCACACTCTTTTGAATGTTTTTATGAAATATTTTATAAACCCGCGAGGGAGATAACATGTTAGTTTTGATAAAATAGGACACCATTTGTCCCGATTGTTTGTTTATTGATTTGGACCCGAATGATTGTATGACCCGATGAATGAATAGATGACCCGATAAATGAAATGAAATGAATTATTAAAGTTAGGTTATGTCACTAAAAGTCCCATTAGCATGAATTATGAACTACCGGGATTTGGTAGACGCTTATGCATATAATAGTACTTGATATGAGCAAAAACTCATATCAATTAATCAACAAATCACCCTAAAACACATGAAAAATACCTAACCTTTGTGCTATAAAGCGGAATTATGTGGTATGTTTTGTGTTTGTGTATAAATAGGTAAAAATGATGCATTTTCAAGCAAACAAGAAGAAATCAAGCTTATTTGGATGAAAAAGACAAAGAAGGATCAAAAGTGACAAGACTTTGAAGTGCAAGGACCTATCTTGACAATCTGCCAAAGATGAAGGACCAAAAGTGTAAATATAACAAAGTCAAGATCAAAGTCAAATCTGGTCAACCTTCAAGTCAAACAAGTCAAAGGGCTTAAATGTTCAAGATGAAAGTCAAAGGACTATGTATGCCAGAGAAATAAAGTGCCAAGCTCAAATTATGAATCTGCCAATTTCAGGGACTGAATTGGCCAACAGCAGAAAGTGGTGATCCTTGTGTTTGCCTTTTGACCAATCAGAGAGCTGGAATTTTATCACACGGATTGAAGCAGCATAATGGGGCAACAAATCAACAGCGTTTGAGCTCATTCATGATAACGAGGAGCTATTAATGGACGAGTTTAATCCTAGATATCAGTCGAATCTCCATGAGCTATTTATGAGCCGCAAAGCACTATTCAACAAGCAATTAAATGCAGTCCAAGGCGTTAATGCAAAACACCTCTCCATGAATGTAGTCAACTATTTTATGCCAATGATGGGCATTTAAAACCCATTATCCCATAATCAACACAACTGGTTATGAATCTCATTAAACACCTCTCATTCAATCACATTTCACAGTTGTTTTAATCCGGATCAACACATGCATTGGCCAATAAATTCTTTCCACGTGGCATATTTTGGTTGGACAAAACACCTCATCACCTTCTTATTCAGCTTATAAATATATGCATTCTTCTTTCATTTTAACGTGTAGTTTTAGTGTGAAAAATACACACAGTAGATAGAAAAAGTTAGAATTCGGTTTCATTTTCAACTTACATTTCCTAAACACTAGTGTGTGTATCTAACAGACATTAGTTAGTTAGTAGTTATCAAGTAGTTACCATAGTTTTGTAACTGATTTCTCTACACAACATCAATAAAAGTTTTCCTTCCTTTTCAATTACCTCACAAAGATGCTCATCCTTTACTCTAAACTGTAATTTAGTTTGTTGCTGTCCTTTTCGAATTAATGTCGATTTCCTGAAGTTTTTAAAGGACGACTTGAGTTTCAGTTCTCTTGATGCTATTCATGATTTGATATTGTGAGAAGAAATCAGCTTTGCGAGTACTTATTTCTCCTCGAATTGTTAACTGGATAATCGAAGTTTGTGGAGAAGCTTATTAGCAGTTTCTTGTTGTTAATCTCATGGCGTTTTAGTACATATATAGCAGTTTCGTCTCATTTTGAAGTTAATCAAAAGCTTCACGCGTTTGTTTACTGGTGTTCGGGAATTGCTGATGTAACAGCCTATTGAAGGTCGTTGAAGAAGCTGTTTGATTAGTTTTTTTAGCTCGCCTACAACGGAGGACTAGGCGACAGCAATAGGATGGTTTAGATCGAGATAGCTTTTCGAAGATTCGAGATAATTAGGTAGCAGTCTCGGTTTAGCTTGGATCGAGTTTCGGTTTCGGTTCATGCAGTTGAATCATGATTTTGTTCATCCATGTTAAGTGATCATGCATAATCTTATGTGGGCGATGTTGATGGAGCTTAGTGAATACTATGTTGATTTCTGGATCGTTCAAGTTGAAGAATAGTGTGTGCAAGTATTGTCCTTAGTTTCTTTCTGCAAAGTATACTACAACGAATGTTTATGAAATCATAGCAGCCGTTACCTGGAAAGTTAGTGACGACTGGATGATTGTGTTATGTTCTTACTGTCATCATTTTTGAAGTTGATTAGAAGATAGTGGAACTGTTTGGTACATTGAAGTCACTGAATATGATCTAGTGTTCTAGTCGCAATGAATTCGCACACAACGGATTCTTAGTACTTGAGGAATAGAATCTAGCAGCAAAATCGTTGAAGTTGGATAAGAGTTTTAGTAGCCAAGAGAACCAGTGTAGTTGCGTTTTAATTCTAGTTCGAGTTAACTAGATTGGTTCAAGATTAGTTCAAAAGGACTATTTCGATATCAGTTTTCGGTTTACATTCGAAGGTGGTGATAGTTTAAAGCTAGCTCAGCGCTAAGCTTCGCCATCAACGGACTCGACTACGGATGGAATGGTTAAGCTCATTTTTCTATTAAACGCAAGTTTAACTTAGAGTTACTTTGCATGCTTTGTAGTTTTAGTAGTTAGAATTTGTTTACTGTTACAATTTAGAATATTTTGTGATCATACATGTTTAACTGTTAGTCATAAATTTGTTAAGTTTTTAACTGTTTGTAGTTTTAGCAGTAAGAATTGATAAGTGGTTAAAAATCTGTGTACTTAGAATTGTCATTTTAATCAAAATAGGATTTGGTAAATGGAAGGTTTAGAAATTTCATAAAAATTTAGTTTGTAAAAAAATAGTTAAAATTTTGTTAAAAAGTTTGTTAGATTTGGTTAAATAGTTAGTTGTAATTTTGTTGAAATTTGTTACATTTTCTAGTTAGTTAAGTTTGTTAAATTTGGTAAATTTGTTGGATTGTTGAATTAGTTACATTTTCTTGTTAAATTTGTTAGTTGGTTACTTGTGCTTTGCTTACTAGTTCCTTGTCCTTAATTGAATAAAAATGTGGTATTTGACAATTTTTTTTACGTATAAGTGGATTAATATTTTCCATTTTTTTACGTGTTGTTTGAATTAGACATAGCAAAGCCAAAAAAATATTACCAACCAAAAAACATTAAAAACTCGATCTTGTTAGGACTTTCAATTTGTTAAGAACTGAGAAAACGAACTTCATTATACACAAATTCAGTACTATTTGGGGATGATCACCCTAGTTCGCGCCTTGACGGTTGATCCCCGTCATGCCACATTTGACTTTACGAGAGTCTACCGATTGACGGTTTTCATTGGCTTTTGGGATCCGTTCACCTTGTGAACGTTATTTTTACGTATCATAAATCAAAAACAAATAAAAAAATAAAAAATATAAAAATATATAAAAACTAAAAAATTAACAAAACAATTCTTTTCCTAAAGAATTGTGACACCCTAGAATCGAGGTCATTAACGATACCCTAAATTACGCTAATTTTTGAAATTTTTGATAAGTTTTAATTCCTATAATTATAAGTATTTTGGTTAAAGCCGATGTTCGAGGTTATAATTTTTACGGTTGACGTTTTAAGAAGGACGATGACGATTACGATCCTGAGGGATGCCCAATTTTATATAATTTTTGACGATTTATCGATAATGTAATTTTTCGAGAATTTTATTTACGGTACGTGTTAAGTTGAGTCGTGTGAGTTTTATAGCCTTCCAAGTACATTTAAAGTATCCCAAAAATATTTTGGAGCATTCGGGAAGATTTCCGACTCCCGTAAAATTTTCAAAATTGACAAATGAGTCAAACCCGCAAAGTTTTGAGGTCGTTTTCTATTTAAGGACAAAAGAAGCCCAAAATAGCACTTAGGTCCCTCCTAACCCATCAAAAGGGCCTAAGTGAACAAACACACAAACACATACAACATTTCACAAGAAAAATCAAACATCACTCCCTCTCTTCTCTCTCAAACCCACGGTCACCCCCAAGAACACAAAAATCCACCTAAAATCTTTTCTACTTGATTTTTCAAAAATCTAAGGTTAGACCACGCTTAGTTTGGTCATTACCCACCTATTCATGTAATCAAATCCAACATGCATTGATAAAAATTTTTCAAGATTTTTCATATGATCCAAATTCGTTTTTGTGGCTAATTGAGCTAATGCATGTTAATTTTGAGTGTTATGGAAGTATAAACACCATGAAAACCCACCAAAATTAATTTGGTTGTGGTGATTTGGTCACCCAAACCCCACGGCAAAGGGGTTGTTTGGGGAGCCATGGTGGTTGATGAATTTGCATGTCATATTTGTGTTCGGTTTGTTGTTCTAGAAAGATTCATATAGGTTTTACTACTTGCATGTGTATTTTTCTTTGATTTTGATATTAAGATTGGTTGATCAATAGGGGTAGGATGGAAGTTTGATGTTAGGATATGTTTGGGAAGGCTTAGGATGATGTTTAGTGTTGGTTAGAAGTCTTGGAATCGAGTCTAAGCATGTTTTTGGTATAGTCATTTTTAGGCAGAAACATTTGGTCTATTTTGGAAAAATGATTTTTGTTCCAAGTCTTGAAAACTAAATATAGTGATAGAGGGTTTTTCTAGCTTTAATTTGGTATAAGGTAGAGCCCGTGACTCAAAACGAGCTAAAAGTTATGACATTTTAAAGATCGGGTACCGGGAGACGAGGACTTTCACAATCCGGATTTGTGTAAAGTTTTAGTCAAATCCCGAGGGTCACAAGTATAATTTGGTGAATGATCAAGGGTCAAAACTTGGTCCCTAACCTGTACAAATGAGTCTATATGTTGACTTATGAGTCAAGGAAGTCAAAGGTATTTTTCATATAGGTCAAAGTGGTCAAAAGTGGTCGAAGCGCAATTTCAGCCCGTAAAATGTAGTCGTGGAAATGAGTTGCGTGACGGGTCGTAAAAGTGAAAACTTTTGTTGGGCTTAAAAACATGTTATCTACAGGTCATATAGGATTTTTGGAAATTTTATCAAATTTTATAAGCATGGTTTAATAAGGTAAAACAGCCCGTACTTTAGTCAAGTACCGGCGAGAACGTGTAAAAAATGGACAACGTAGGTTATAAGAATGGATGGTATAAAATGAAAGGATACTTGTTGTTTTTGTTTTTGGCGTGAGTTATATTTGTCTTAAGTGACTTGTATATATGTATTTTATACAGTACCGTAAGTATTTAAATGAGATTACTCATTACGCGTTATTTGTGATAGGTGTTGATTTACCCGGGCATCCGTTTCATCGTCAGTGAACACTCCTCGAACTACCGACTACTTAATATCTAAGGTGTGAATTTATAGCCTCGCTTATATTATTTCAAATTGTTTTACCCGCGAGGGAAATGCATGCTAGTTTTTAAAAGGAACGTATATCATGAATGATTGTTAGACCCGAAAGTTGCCTTAGAAATTGTGTTGAGTACCAAAGTTGCAAAAGTCCCTAAATTCATGAACTATTAACTATTGTCTTGCCCTTGCGAAGGGGGAAATAGCCGCTTATGCAATTTGTAGTACTACGGGGTTAACGACCCAATGCTAGCCGAGAAGCTGTACTTATAGTAAGTTCTGCGGTAGATTATTTTGTATGAGAAATAAGGTATAATTGCAACTGATGCCTTTAGAAGGGGCACTGGTTTCATCTGAATCATGCCGGTATATTTACGCGGGTGATTGAGTTAACGGATTAGTGTCATGAGCTTAAACACAATTGTCAGTATCCTGATTATAGTTTGTTTGATCGACAAGACTATAAATGATCACGAATGGTTTTTATTATATATATACGTTCAAATGGATTGAAAAACCTATAAATTCCACTCAACGTTTTCGTTGACCAAATTTTTGGCATGTATTTCAGGTAACCGCTGAGCAGTAGGATGGAGCATGCATGGGATGGATGTTGTGTGATCGGCTTGGTGTCCGCTTGTTTTTCCCTCCTTTTCTACTTAAACAATTTTTATGTTTAATGTCATGAGGTTGTAAAACTGAAGTTTTTGGGGTTGAGATTCATGGGGACCGAAACGCTAAACTCTGTGCACTATTTGGGGTTGGAAAAACTGTGGACATGTATTATC
This sequence comes from Glebionis coronaria, assembly GCA_025667525.1. Classification (NCBI taxonomy): domain Eukaryota; kingdom Viridiplantae; phylum Streptophyta; class Magnoliopsida; order Asterales; family Asteraceae; genus Glebionis; species Glebionis coronaria. The sequence goes on along the minus strand of JANFOE010000277.1, from coordinate 604,174 downwards.
TAACAATTTTAAATGTTGAAATTTTAAGTCGACGTCTTTTTAGCGTCGTTTGATATCTCTTGTGTGCAATGAATACTGTGTAGCACCCATTGTTGTAGTTCCGCTGCGCATAACAATTGTGGGGGTGTTACAGATTGGTATCAGAGCCACGAGTTATAGAGAACTAGGTCGTTTTTGAAAATCCTAAACTATAACTTTTGGTGTCGTAAGAAAAGGGTCCAAGCACACACAACTATCCTGCATGGCTCCGGTAAGATTTATTGTTGTATTTATGGCATTTGACGTATACTTTTGAGTAAAGTATATATGTGGGTAATTATTATATAAGTATGGAATTACTATATGTAGACGTTAAATTTTACGTGAAATATCCGACATCGTAATTTTCATATTTATCATGCATGAGCATCATATTATTACATTTCGGGCATATGTACCACCTTTGCATTGCATTTGCATGCATATATTTATAATTATTGTATAATTACTTATGTACCCTCCGAAATTCGCTGTTATTGCAGGAATGGCCGAGGTACCGCCCAACGATAACGGTAACGATGTACGAGCCCAGGACCCCGACTCAAGGAGAACTACTTGTCCCACGCCTATGCGTACTTCCCATCTGGTTGGTGTACCAGATATCCCCAGAAGAGCCGAAGGTGCAATGAGCGCAAATTCTCTTCATCAAGGCATCCCAAGAATTTGCTGTCCCGGACCGAGGGATTATCATGACGTGCGACGGACTGTGAGAGGGTTGGAAGGATCGATGTGCATGAGGTATGTAGTGGAATCAAGGGTGGTCAGTAGATTCGACGAGAATGACAAGGCGGACGAAAGATTGTTGGAAAGGACTTCAAGAATTGCGTATGATGGGATGATGAACACAAGTGCCATCAACAGTTTGAAATCAATGGTTGCGAATTTGAGTGCTAGTCTTGATCGTGTGAGGGAAGATCAGATGAGGTTGTCGAGGATGCAGAGTTGGGAGCATCGTGTGAGGGATTCATTGCCCCCGGATTGGAGATTCGTGGACGATGTGGAGATGGAGGCGAATGACTTCATGGTTCAGCCGCCTACTGGAGGTGCTTGTATTTCGGTGGGAAGTCAAGGAGCGATTGAGCATGGATCCACATCAGGGACGAGAAAGGAAACAGAATGTGGGCCAGATGAGAAAGGAAAGGGAAAAGTGGATGATGTGGACGAGGACGTGAGTGATGAGGAAACCGAGGACGACGACGAGCCGCCATCCAAGAGGCAGTGTGGATCACCACATGCCTAGTTACTTGTTTTGTATTTTTCTTTGATCATTGTAATAGAACTATTTTAGACCTTTGTATGATGGTATTATGACGAGAAACTCAAGTACTTGATGTTTTGTGGTGAATGATTGTAGTGGCATTACTTGTCACGATTTTGGTTAACTATCAATACAATCTATGTTACCTTTCATGATCTGTGATATGTCTTAAATTTGATCTTTTGTGGTGTGAAATGATGAATATTAGTAACTCCGTAGTGATGTGTCGTTGTATGTATTTTATGTCTGGGAAACTTGATATGAATACTTACATTGTTTTTCTATTTTTCTTGTCTTGCAGAAAGAGATATTCGATAAAACAATGCCTCCAAAGTTGACTGTCGATCGTGTTAACAACATGATTCAGGAAGCGATAGCTAATGCGTTGGAAGCAGACCGAGCTGGGAGAAATCAGGATCCAGGAAGGAACGCGGGGAGACAACCAGCCCCGAGAGTGTGTACCTATTCTAGCTTTATGAAGTGCGGTCCCACGCAGTTCCGTGGATCAGGTGGAGCCCTAGAACTTAGGCGATGGTTGGAAAAAGTTGAGAGTACGTTTGAAATCAGTGGTTGTGCAGAGGCGGATAAAGTAAAGTTTGCAGCAGCTACATTTCTGGATGATGCGTTAAGCTGGTGGAACACCCAGGTAGCTACGGTGGGATTGGCTGTGGCGAATGCGAGAACGTGGAATGCGACCAAAGCTTTGTTGACAAAGAAGTTCTGCCCAGAGGAGGAATTGGGGCAATTGGAGGACGAACTGAGACACTTGACCTTAAGGAACAACGATATAGCTGCTTACACCAGGAGATTCAATGAGTTAAGTCTTTTGTGTCCGGACATATTTGCCAATGACGCCAAGAAAATGAAGCAGTATATTAAGGGTTTATCTAGCAACATCAAGGGTGAAACAACTTCGTCGAAACCTGGAACGTTTGACGAAGCGGTTCAAATGGCACACGCTTTGATGGACGTTAAGCTTCAGGATAAGCAGAATTACATTGCTGAGGGTAACAAAAGAAAATGGGAAGCAGCACAAGGCAATCAATCCCAAGGCCAGAACCGAGGAGGAAATCGAAACAACCAAGGGCCGAACCGTAATCAGCAGTTTAATCAGAGAAGGAACGAAGGGATGAGGGCCGTGACGAACCCTAGAGGTGTGAAAGTGAACCCCCATTGTGGAAAGTGCAACTTGTATCATGTTGGAAACTGCCCGTAGGCATGCGGCAAGTGTGGAAAGGCAGGCCATAGGACTGCTAGTTGTCGAACGGGAGGAGTAGCCACTGGGGCTAATGCTATCAGGATGAGAGGATGTTATAGCTGTGGAGAAAGGGGGCATGTGCAAGCAAATTGCCCGAAAGCAGGGAACAGACGGGGAGGAAATAATGCGGCAGCTGTGTATCAAGTGGGAACTGCTGATAAACCACAAGGTCCCAATGTGGTTACCGGTACGCTTTTGCTAGACGCTTGTTATGCTAGTATTTTATTTGATTCTGGCTCCGACAAGAGTTTTGTAGACGTTAGATTTAGTCGTCATATCGATAGAGAACCGGTATTGTTAACGACTAGTTATAATGTTGAATTAGCCGATGGAAAAATTGTTAGTACGAATTCTATACTGAAAGGGTGTACCTTGAAGTTAGGAAACTACACTTTTAAAATCGACTTGATGCCTATAGAGCTAGGATCGTTTGACATGATTGTGGGAATGGATTGGCTAATGGCGCATAGTGCTACGATTGTCTGTGGTGAGAGATTGGTGCAGATTCCGCTGAGGAATAGGGTTTTGACGGTTAAGGGAGACGAATGCACTTCTCGTTTGAAGGTGATTTCGTGTTTGAAGATGATGAAGTACGTAGAGAGCGGATGCGATGTGTTTTTGGCACAGGTTTCGAGCGATGGTGATGTAGAGGCGAGGATTGAAGAGGTACCAATTATTCGCGAGTATCCGGACGTTTTTCCAGACGAGTTGCCAGGTTTACCGCCTAATCGTGAGGTCGAGTTTCGAATTGATTTAGTGCCAGGAGCTGCACCGGTTGCACGTGCACCTTATCGTTTAGCACCATCTGAGTTAAAGGAGTTATCGGATCAATTGAAGGAGTTGATGGACAAAGGATTTATTAGGCCGAGCTCATCACCTTGGGGAGCGCCAGTGTTGTTCGTAAAGAAGAAGGATGGTTCATTTAGAATGTGTATTGACTATAGAGAACTCAATAAGCTGACGGTTAAGAATCGGTACCCATTACCGAGGATTGATGATTTGTTCGATCAATTACAAGGGTCCAGTGTGTACTCAAAGATCGATTTAAGATCAGGGTATCATCAACTGCGTGTAAGAGAGGAGGATATTCCTGTAACTGCCTTTCGTACGCGGTATGGACACTTTGAATTTCGAGTGATGCCGTTTGGGTTGACAAACGCGCCTGCTGTATTCATGGATCTTATGAATCGCGTGTGCAAGCCGTATCTAGATAAGTTTGTTATTGTTTTCATCGACGACATACTTATTTACTCTAAGAGTAAGGAGGAGCACGAGAAGCACCTGAGAAAGATTTTGGAGTTGTTAAGGAAGGAGAAGCTGTATGCAAAATTCTCTAAGTGTGAGTTTTGGTTGGAATCAGTGCAGTTTCTAGGTCATGTGATTGATAAGGAAGGAGTTCGTGTAGATCCTGCTAAGATCGTAGCAATCAGGGAATGGTCAGCACCGACGACGCCGACTGAAGTTCGACAATTTTTGGGTTTAGCGGGGTATTATCGAAGGTTTATCGAAGGATTTTCGTTGATTGCGAAACCATTGACGCGGCTTACCGAGAAGAATAGGGTGTATGAATGGGGAAATGAGGAAGAGCTTGCTTTCGAAACGCTCAAGGATAAGTTATGTTCCGCGCCGATTTTATCATTGCCTGAAGGAACCGAAGACTTCGTGGTGTATTGTGATGCGTCTCGTAAAGGTTACGGAGCAGTGTTAATGCAACGTGAGAAGGTGATAGCTTACGCGTCGAGGCAATTAAGGAAGAACGAGGAGAACTACACGACGCACGATTTGGAATTAGGAGCGGTGGTTTTTGCGTTAAAGTTGTGGAGACACTATCTGTATGGGACAAAGTGTGTTGTATTCACTGATCACAAGAGTTTGCAGCACATTTTAGATCAAAAGGAGTTGAATATGCGACAAAGACGATGGGTTGAACTATTGAGTGATTATGACTGTGAAATTCGCTATCACCCTGGGAAGGCGAATGTTGTAGCGGATGCATTGAGTAGGAAAGAACGGGAGAAACCTTTGAGGGTTAGAGCTTTAGTGATGAGTGAGAGCGTTGACTTAACCGAAACCATACTGAAGGCTCAGGAGAGAGGATTGATGAAAGGGAATGTTGAAGCCGAGAATTTGGGACGAATGTTGAAACCTCTTTTTGTGATTAGGTCTGACGGACTAAGATATTTTGAGAATCGAATTTGGTTACCATTGTGTCCATCTGAGGAAGGAAAGCCTGGAGTTCGAGAATTGGTTATGAATGAGTCGCATAAGTCGAAGTATTCGATACATCCTGGATCGGATAAGATGTACCACGACCTGAAGAAAGTTTATTGGTGGCCGAATATGAAGGCAGATATTGCTCGTTACGTCAGTAAGTGTTTGACTTGCGCGAAGGTTCAGGCAGAACATAAGAAACCATCTGGATTGTTGGTACAACCGGAAATCCCAGAATGGAAATGGGAGAAAATCGCAATGGATTTTGTGACGGGTTTACCTAGGACTCCTAGTGGATGCGATATGATATGGGTAATTGTGGACAGGTTGACGAAATCTGCTCATTTCTTACCTATGAAGAAGACGGACAGCATGGAAAGACTCGCCAGCGTGTACGTGAAAGAGATCGTCTGTAGACATGGAGTGCCGTTATCGATCATTTCGGATCGCGACAGTAGATTTACGTCGGAATTTTGGAGATCGCTTCAACGTGCGATGGGCACTGAACTGAGTTTAAGCACGGCTTATCACCCGGAAACTGACGGCCAGAGTGAACGAACGATTCAAACGATGGAGGACATGCTCCGAGCATGCGTGATTGATTTTGGAGGAAGTTGGGAACGCCACTTGCCTCTGGTGGAATTTTCGTACAATAATAGTTATCATGCGAGTATCAAAGCGGCACCGTTCGAAGCATTGTATGGAAGGAAGTGTAGATCGCCCGTGTGTTGGAGTGAAGTAGGGGAAAGTCAATTGACTGGACCCGAAATGGTATTAGAAACGACAGAGAAGATCGTGCAGATCAAGAACCGACTACTTGCTGCGAGAAGCCGACAGAAAAGTTATGCTGATAACCGAAGGAAACCGTTGGAGTTTGAAGTTGGAGATATGGTTATGCTCAAGGTATCGCCATGGAAGGGTGTAATTCGTTTTGGAAAGAAAGGAAAGTTGAGTCCGAGGTATATTGGACCGTTTAAGATCGTTGAACGAATTGGACCAGTAGCGTACAAGTTAGAATTGCCGACCGAACTTAGTGCTATTCATGACACGTTCCACGTATCGAACCTGAAGAAGAGTTTGGCGGATAAGGAATTGGTGATTCCTTTGGACGAGATTCGACTAGACGACAAAATGCACTTTGTGGAAGAACCTGTGGAAATCATGGACCGGGAGGTCAAGCGGTTGAAGCATAGTAGGATTCCTATTGTGAAGGTCCGATGGAATTCTAAGCGTGGACCGGAATACACCTGGGAACGTGAGGACTTTTTCAAGGAAAGGTATCCTCATTTGTTCCAGTAAGACGAAATGTGAGTACAAGAAGAGGCGAGCGCCGGGACGTCGCTCTCTTTAAGGAGGGGTGGATGTGACACCCTAGAATCGAGGTCATTAACGATACCCTAAATTACGCTAATTTTTGAAATTTTTGATAAGTTTTAATTCCTATAATTATAAGTATTTTGGTTAAAGCCGATGTTCGAGGTTATAATTTTTACGGTTGACGTTTTAAGAAGGACGATGACGATTACGATCCCGAGGGATGCCCAATTTTATATAATTTTTGACGATTTATCGATAATGTAATTTTTCGAGAATTTTATTTACGGTACGTGTTAAGTTGAGTCGTGTGAGTTTTATAGCCTTCCAAGTACATTTAAAGTATCCCAAAAATATTTTGGAGCATTCGGGAAGATTTCCGACTCCCGTAAAATTTTCAAAATTGACAAATGAGTCAAACCCGCAAAGTTTTGAGGTCGTTTTCTATTTAAGGACAAAAGAAGCCCAAAATAGCACTTAGGTCCCTCCTAACCCATCAAAAGGGCCTAAGTGAACAAACACACAAACACATACAACATTTCACAAGAAAAATCAAACATCACTCCCTCTCTTCTCTCTCAAACCCACGGTCACCCCCAAGAACACAAAAATCCACCTAAAATCTTTTCTACTTGATTTTTCAAAAATCTAAGGTTAGACCACGCTTAGTTTGGTCATTACCCACCTATTCATGTAATCAAATCCAACATGCATTGATAAAAATTTTTCAAGATTTTTCATATGATCCAAATTCGTTTTTGTGGCTAATTGAGCTAATGCATGTTAATTTTGAGTGTTATGGAAGTATAAACACCATGAAAACCCACCAAAATTAATTTGGTTGTGGTGATTTGGTCACCCAAACCCCACGGCAAAGGGGTTGTTTGGGGAGCCATGGTGGTTGATGAATTTGCATGTCATATTTGTGTTCGGTTTGTTGTTCTAGAAAGATTCATATAGGTTTTACTACTTGCATGTGTATTTTTCTTTGATTTTGATATTGAGATTGGTTGATCAATAGGGGTAGGATGGAAGTTTGATGTTAGGATATGTTTGGGAAGGCTTAGGATGATGTTTAGTGTTGGTTAGAAGTCTTGGAATCGAGTCTAAGCATGTTTTTGGTATAGTCATTTTTAGGCAGAAACATTTGGTCTATTTTGGAAAAATGATTTTTGTTCCAAGTCTTGAAAACTAAATATAGTGATAGAGGGTTTTTCTAGCTTTAATTTGGTATAAGGTAGAGCCCGTGACTCAAAACGAGCTAAAAGTTATGACATTTTAAAGATCGGGTACCGGGAGACGAGGACTTTCACAATCCGGATTTGTGTAAAGTTTTAGTCAAATCCCGAGGGTCACAAGTATAATTTGGTGAATGATCAAGGGTCAAAACTTGGTCCCTAACCTGTACAAATGAGTCTATATGTTGACTTATGAGTCAAGGAAGTCAAAGGTATTTTTCATATAGGTCAAAGTGGTCAAAAGTGGTCGAAGCGCAATTTCAGCCCGTAAAATGTAGTCGTGGAAATGAGTTGCGTGACGGGTCGTAAAAGTGAAAACTTTTGTTGGGCTTAAAAACATGTTATCTACAGGTCATATAGGATTTTTGGAAATTTTATCAAATTTTATAAGCATGGTTTAATAAGGTAAAACAGCCCGTACTTTAGTCAAGTACCGGCGAGAACGTGTAAAAAATGGACAACGTAGGTTATAAGAATGGATGGTATAAAATGAAAGGATACTTGTTGTTTTTGTTTTTGGCGTGAGTTATATTTGTCTTAAGTGACTTGTATATATGTATTTTATACAGTACCGTAAGTATTTAAATGAGATTACTCATTACGCGTTATTTGTGATAGGTGTTGATTTACCCGGGCATCCGTTTCATCGTCAGTGAACACTCCTCGAACTACCGACTACTTAATATCTAAGGTGTGAATTTATAGCCTCGCTTATATTATTTCAAATTGTTTTACCCGCGAGGGAAATGCATGCTAGTTTTTAAAAGGAACGTATATCATGAATGAATGTTAGACCCGAAAGTTGCCTTAGAAATTGTGTTGAGTACCAAAGTTGCAAAAGTCCCTAAATTCATGAACTATTAACTATTGTCTTGCCCTTGCGAAGGGGGAAATAGCCGCTTATGCAATTTGTAGTACTACGGGGTTAACGACCCAATGCTAGCCGAGAAGCTGTACTTATAGTAAGTTCTGCGGTAGATTATTTTGTATGAGAAATAAGGTATAATTGCAACTGATGCCTTTAGAAGGGGCACTGGTTTCATCTGAATCATGCCGGTATATTTACGCGGGTGATTGAGTTAACGGATTAGTGTCATGAGCTTAAACACAATTGTCAGTATCCTGATTATAGTTTGTTTGATCGACAAGACTATAAATGATCACGAATGGTTTTTATTATATATATACGTTCAAATGGATTGAAAAACCTATAAATTCCACTCAACGTTTTCGTTGACCAAATTTTTGGCATGTATTTCAGGTAACCGCTGAGCAGTAGGATGGAGCATGCATGGGATGGATGTTGTGTGATCGGCTTGGTGTCCGCTTGTTTTTCCCTCCTTTTCTACTTAAACAATTTTTATGTTTAATGTCATGAGGTTGTAAAACTGAAGTTTTTGGGGTTGAGATTCATGGGGACCGAAACGCTAAACTCTGTGCACTATTTGGGGTTGGAAAAACTGTGGACATGTATTATCTAACAATTTTAAATGTTGAAATTTTAAGTCGACGTCTTTTTAGCGTCGTTTGATATCTCTTGTGTGCAATGAATACTGTGTAGCACCCATTGTTGTAGTTCCGCTGCGCATAACAATTGTGGGGGTGTTACAAGAATTGACCAAACAAATTAAAAAAAATCCAAAAAGCAATCTTTTTCCTAAGAGATTGCACCCAAAAATATATATTATTGGATTCTCTCGGTTTTTATGTACATATAGTATTTTCTCTTAAAAAACTCATAAATACAAAAATATTTTCCATATATTATTATAAGTAAATACGTATACGTATAAGAACAACCAATTCACATATTCTCCATAAGTATTGCCGAGGCAATACACCGTGTTGAGGGGCGTTCCGGTCCTTGACACGTGTATCGATCAAACAAAATAAAGCAAGAATAGATAAATACTCTCAATAAGAAACAATTCGAAGAATACAAACAATTAAGTGAATAGAAAGGCGATGTGCTATAAAATGCCATCTAAGAGTCAATAGGTACTTAAGTGCTTCGCGCCACCTAACCCCCCGTTCACTTGTGAGTATTCTAAGAAGGAAGGCATCATTGGGGGTCTTGCACCCAAGTAGTACATACATATATATTATTTTCTTGTGGATATTTCATATTGAAACTCGAAGAGGATAATCCTTTTCTCTTCAAAGTCACACGAGAGCTTCTCTCTCATTCCTCGTATTGAGTTGCATGCTCACTCGCGGGCGTGCACAAATACCGATTGGTGTAGAACCTCTTCCTCCGAAAAGGAAGAAAAAGAGAAAGATTAAGACCACCACCGTCCATCAAGCCGATCACGAGAATCGTGCTTTGACTCCTCCACAACAAGAAGCCATGGCTGTTGATAATCGTTCTTTGATGGAACGTTTGCAAACCAATGTTCATGGATATGCTAGTGCTATTAGGATTCCCGACATTCCTGCAAATTCATTTGAGCTAAAAACGGATATGATTAACTTGGTTACAAACACACCTTTTTATGGAAACAAGAATGATAATCCTCATGATCACCTTAAGAGATTTCTTGCTCTTTGCAATACCCTTAAGTACAATGGAGTTCCACATGATGCTATTAAGTTGTTATTAGTGCCATTTTCACTAGAGGGACCCGCTAAGCATTGGTTAGACACCCAACCACCCGATAGTATCACCACATGGGATTGTTTCACCACTAAGTTTTTGAACAAGTTCTTTCCTCCATCTAAGACCATGGCTTTGAGGAACTTAATTATAGGCTTTCAACAAAAACCTAGTCAATCCTTTAGTGATGCTTGGGAGGAGTATAGAGAGTTATTGAGGCGATGCCCTAACCATGGATTGGATGAAGTTCACCAAATCAATACTTCCTATGATGGCCTTAAACCTTATCACCAAGACTCACTTAATGCTTCCGCGGGAGGAAATATTCTTCTTAAATCCATTCAAGAGGCCTTAGACATCATTGAGAATAAAGCAATGGTTCAAACAAATTCTCAATTTGAAGAAAGGGTTCATGTTATCCAAAACGATTCTCAAACACCTTGGGATAACCAATTCCTCAAGTATCACCAAGAGCTCATGCAAAATATAGATAGAGATCGTGAGATGAGTTTTAAGCAACAACAAGAAATGATTCAAGCCATTAAGAGCCTTTCATTGAATAATTCTTCAAATGATGTGCATGCCATTACTCTTTTTTGTGTAACTTGTGGAGGTCCCCATTCCTATGAACAATGCGATAAGGTGCAAGGTTATCAAGGGGAATGTTATGCTTACCAAGAGGAACATCGTGAACACTTCAAGCCAAATATCAATCCTAATAATCTTTCTTACAATTCCCAAAATTACCTTACTCCACCGGGATTCCCACCCAAACCACCCACCCAAATTCAACAAAATCCTCCTCAAGTGTTACAAAGGAATCAAGGGCAAAGACCACCTTACCAAGGGAACAACTATCGACCACCAAATACCTTTAACAATCAAGGAAATACCTTTCAAGGTAACAACCAAGGGTTTTACAATCAACCTCAACCTTTCCAACCCCAAGGTTTTCAAGGAAATGTGCCACAAGATTATAACACAACTGAGCTTCTTCACAAAATGAATCAAGAGCGTAAAAGGAGGTTCCAAGCTAATGAGAAGAGATTAAGAGAAATGAATGAAGCTCATGAGAAAAGAATGAGAGAAATGCATGAAGACACTAATAAGAAGTTTATGATGCTTTATAATCAAAGACCACAAGGGGCTTTACCTTCAAACACACAAACAAACCCAAGGGCAAATGTCAATGCTATTACAACGAGAAGTGGAAAGACAACAAAGGATCCTTCACCTCCTAAGCCTCTTATTGTTCCACCCACTTTTGTTCCTACTTGTGACAAGCCTTCTACCTCTACTTCACCACCTCAAAATGCTCCCATTTCTCCCACTTCAACACCTACTCATGAAGAACTCAATAAGGAAATTCCTTCATCAACCACTCAACCACAACCAAAACCAAGTCTTCCTTATCCATCAAGATTGAGAAAAGAAAAGCTTAAGAACAAGGATGATATCCAAGTTTCAAACTTTTTGAGGATGTTCAAGCAACTTAACATCAATATCTCCTTTGCGGAAGCTTTAGCCAATATGCCTAAGTTTGCTAAGATGATTAAGGACTTACTTTCTAACAAGGAGAGATTGGTGGATTTGCCTAATGCTTCCTTGGATGAAAATTGCTCCGCGGTTTTGCTTAAGAAGTTGCCTACTAAGCTTGGAGATCCGGGGAGGTTTTTGATTCCGTGCAATTTCCCGGGGGTGGAAAATTGTATGGCTTTAGCGGATTTAGGAGCAAGCATAAATCTTATGCCATTATCAGTTTGGAAGAGACTTTCACTTCCCGAGCTCACTCCTACTAAGATGACTCTTGAGTTGGCCAACCGTACTATAGCTTATCCGGTGGGAATTACGGAGGATGTTTTTGTTGGGGTTGATAGATTTACTTTTCCTGCGGATTTTGTGGTAGTTGATTATGATATGGATCCGAGAGTTCCTTTGATTGTTGGTAGGCCATTTTTGAGAACGGGTTGAACTCTAATAGATGTGGCGGAAGGTGAACTCATAATACGGGTAGGAGATGAAAGAGTTGTGTTTAACATGGGGAAGTTGTCTAGGAAATCCAATGAACCCGAGACCGTGAAGCATATTGATTTTATTGATAAGGAGGTAAATCAAGTTGATATCCTTGATGAAGTTTGTGGTGAATATTTTCATGAAGATTGCACAAGGGGTAATTATGATCCTCCATATGCTGAAACCATAGCTTCTATTACTTCATCCTTAGATTTTCATGAACCTCAAGAGCTAAACTTTGGTGACACTCCATATGACAATCCATTTTTCCATAATAATGATGATATTCATGCGGACTTTAGTGATGAAGAATCTCTTCTTTGTGATACACCAATATATGATGACTATAGTGATGATGAGATTTCTACTTGTGATTATCCATTTGTTGAAGATCATACTTCTTTGGGTTTTGAGGAATCACCAATCTTTGATAGACCTATCTATGATGTTTATGGTGATGAGTAGGATTCTATCATTGATGAGATTGATGAGTTTTTAGAGGTGGATGTACCTTTTTAGTATACTCTTGGATATCATGATGAGGAGGGGGACATACTCTATTTAGAATCTCTATTGCATGAAGATCCTTTACCTTCTTCCTTGCCCACCTAAACCTTTCAAAGTGATAAAGGAAAACAAGTCATGATGGTTCCTTCCAAGAGCTTGTTGTTACACATGCCTTCACAACCTTTCTCTCACCATGTGAACTACAAAGGAGAATCTTCTAAGGCAACCAACACTTTTTGTTTTCCCATCAAGGAACGGATTTTTGATCCTGGCATAGAGCTTGCTAAACCATCTCAGTATCCGCCTGATGCAACAAAAGGAAAACTTGTGAAAGATTTGAGAGTTTTAGCCTATAACCTTGTGAAGAACATATGGGAAACCATTTTGGAGAACAACACCTCACTCTTTTCACCATTGCTTGGGAAGTTAGTTGTTGAATTGTGTTATAAGTGGGATGGTAATTATGTATTTGATCCTGGGGGATATTTATGTAGTTTTGATCATTGAAAACTTGTTTTACCTCATCATGGAGACTTTTGTTAAAAAGGGGCAAAAAAATTTTCTTCTCCATGATAGGTTTTAGACACTTTTGAGTGTGGGATGAGTCGAGCTAGAGACTCCTTAAATCAAGCTTGAATAACTAGGATTAGATCATCTAGCATAGAGTGTGATAGGATAGGATTCATAAAAGGGTATATAGTCGAGATGAAGTGTAGGGGGGTGCCTATCTTTTGTCTTCTTCATGTTTGTAGGGTTGCTCTCTCTCATTTCATGCTTTGGAGCTTATGGAGGAGGCCCTTGTATCCGGTTCACTTCGTGACTATTGTCATCTTTCATTGACACCTTGTGCTTAAACATGAATTCACTACTAGTTGTCCCTTCCTTAACTTGGGTTAAGCAAAGTTTATTCATTGTCATAAGTGTAGGGGAAGTTTTTATACTTCCATGCTCTTAAACATTGAGGACAATGTTTAGCTTAAGTGTAGGGGGGTCTTCTATCGTAGTGACCTTACCTAGAACTTGTCATTGTCTTTCATGATAACTTGGAAAATTAATTTTTCAAACATTTTTCAAATTTTTTATCTACTTTGGCCACTAAAAATATGAATTCATAATTTTTACATCAATCATTTTTCATTTGCATAACACATTTGCATTGTATATATTTCTTCTTTTGTTCTTTCATCAAAAATATATAAAAAGGAAAAAATATAATAAAAACATGGTTTAACAAATTTAGACTTATTTGACATATTAGGCCCGCCATGGATATTTGACTCAACCCGAGTTTGCTCATTTAAGCATTCTCTAGCCAGTATCCTTAACCATGTAGTCCTTCATTGGTCTATTAGGCTAAGCATCTACCAATCTCATTATTTGAGATTTTAAATTTGTGGAGAATGGGAAATGATAGAGTTGAAGCAAGTATAAAAGGGCTAGATAAACTTCATGATAATTACTTGTGGCTAAACCCTTCTCTTCTTAACCTCTATTTTCTTCGCATGTATATATGTTAATAAATAATCAAGAACGGTTTTAATTGGTTTGTAATCTCTTATGCATTTTTGGCTAATCATTCATGGTTGATATAAGTACGTCTTAAGATTCTAAGTTAGAACGTTTTATGTGTACTAGACTTATGTTATGCTTAATACTTAGCGGGTGTTTTTCCTTTTATTCTTTTCAAATTTCTTTGTGAGGAATAAAGAAAAATAAGAGCGGCTTATGAAAAAAAAATGAGTGGCTAAAAAAAAAGAAAAGAAAAGAAAAAAAAATATATACAAGACTCCCAAGAGGGGCAGTGTGGTGTTAATTATAGTGACTATTGAGTTCCAATATTACCTTGACGGGTTGCGGGGATTCAATAGATTGCTCCAATCCAATATTACCTTGACGGGTTGCGGGGTTGAAGATCCAAAGTCTCAAAAAGATGGCGGATGTAAATTATTGCATGAGTTTTATTTTTCTTTCCTTAGCGAGTGTGTAGCTACTTATGAAAGCATGACATGAGGATTTTACACATAAGGCGAATGACTTATTACTCTTGAAACGGACTTATATTAGTTGTGAGCGGTTTTTCGAGTAATGGATGAGAGGATTACTTAGGATTAAAACCGTGCTTCCTTATTTTTGGATTTTACATTTCTTATACTTCACACTTGAAATAATGACAAATTTTCCCACAAGCAATTTGCTCAAATAATAACCGGTTCCACATTTAATTGTCATGAATAAGTTGATGCACTTTTTACTTGTGAATACAATGATCCCATTTTTAAGCTTGGTATGGGGAAAGTGAAACTTGAGGGTGATAAATGTCCATGGTACCCAAGCCCTAATCAAAGTCATTGAATTCTTTATGAGTTATTTCCATCAAAACCATTTCAAGAAAATTCAAAAAGATATAAATAGAATTGTATTTTGTTCATTTCATTGTTAAAAATCAAAATCATGCATCATATTGTATAGAGTAGTGTAGATGCATTTCATAATGGCCAAGGTGGATTAATTATGAGGAGAATATAAATTTGTGCTTTAAAATATAGCATTGCATGAGGACATGACAATGTTCAAGTGTAGGGGATTTGATATGAGCAAAAACTCATATCAATTAATCAACAAATCACCCTAAAACACATGAAAAATACCTAACCTTTGTGCTATAAAGCGGAATTATGTGGTATGTTTTGTGTTTGTGTATAAATAGGTAAAAAGGATGCATTTTCAAGCAAACAAGAAGAAATCAAGCTTATTTGGATGAAAAAGACAAAGAAGGATCAAAAGTGACAAGACTTTTAAGTGCAAGGACCTATCTTGACAATCTGCCAAAGATGAAGGACCAAAAGTGTAAATATGACAAAGTCAAAATCAAAGTCAAATCTGGTCAACCTTCAAGTCAAACAAGTCAAGGGGCTTAAAATGTTCAAGATGAAAGTCAAACTATGTATGCCAGAGAAATAAAGTGCCAAGCTCAAATTATGAATCTGCCAATTTCAGGGACTGAATTCGCCAACAGCAGAAAGTGGTGATCCTTGTGTTTGCCTATTGACTAATCAGAGAGCTGGAATTTTATCACACGGATTGAAGCAGCATAATGGGGCAACAAATCAACAGCTTTTGAGCTCATTCATGATAACGAGGAGCTATTAATGGACGAGTTTAATCCTAGATATCAGTCGAATCTCCAGCAGCTATTTATGAGCCGCAAAGCACTATTCAACAAGCAATTAAATGCAGTCCAAGGCGTTAATGCAAAACACCTCTCCATGAATTAGTCAACTATTTTATGCCAATGATGGGCATTTAAAACCCATTATCCCATAATCAACACAACAAGTTACGAATCCCATTAAACACCTCTCATTCAATCACATTTCACGGTTGTTTTAATCCGGATCAACAGATGCATTGGCCAATAAATTCTTTCCACGTTGCATATTTTGGTTGGACAAAACACCTCATCACCTTCTTATTAAGCTTATAAATACATGCATTCTTCTTTCATTTTAACGTGTAGTTTTAGTGTGAAAAATACACACAGTAGATAGAAAAAGTTAGAATTCGGTTTCGTTTTCAACTTACTTTTCCTAAAAACTAGTGTGTGTAACTAACACACATTAGTTAGTTAGTAGTTATCAAGTAGTTACCATAGTTTTGTAACTGATTTCTCTACACAACATCAATAAAAGTTTTCCTTCCTTTTCAATTACCTCACAAAGATGCTCATCCTTTACTCTAAACTGCAATTTAGTTTGTTGCTGTCCTTTTCGAATTAATGACGATTTCTTGAAGTTTTTAAAGGACGACTTGAGTTTCAGTTCTCTTGATGCTATTCATGATTTGATATTGTGAGAAGAAATCAGCTTTTCGAGTACTTATTTCTCCTCGAATTGTTAACTGGATAATCGAAGTTTGTGGAGAAGCTTATTAGCAGGTTCTTGTTGTTAATCTCATGGCGTTTTAGTACATATATAGCAGTTTTGTCTCATTTTGAAGTTAATCAAAAGCTTCACGCGTTTGTTTACTGGTGTTCGGGAATTGCTGATGTAACAGCCTATTGAAGGTCGTTGAAGAAGCTGTTTGATTAGTTTTTTTTAGCTCGCCTACAACGGAGGACTAGGCGACAACAATAGGATGATTTAGATCGAGATAGCTTTTCGAAGATTCGAGATAATTTGGTAGCAGTCTAGGTTTAGCTTGGATCGAGTTTCGGTTTCGGTTCATGCAGTTGAATCATGATTTTGTTCATCCATGTTAAGTGATCATGCATAATCTTATGTGTGCGATGTTGATGGAGATTAGTGAATACTATGTTGATTTCTGGATCGTTTCAGTTGAAGAATAGTGTGTGCAAGTATTGTCCTTAGTTTCTTTCTGCAAAGTATACTACAACGAATGTTTATGAAATCATAGCAGCCGTTACCTGGAAAGTTAGTGACGACTGGATGATTGTGTTATGTTCTTACTGCCATCGTTTTTGAAGTTGATTAGAAGATAGTGGAACTGTTTTGAAGTCACTGAATATGATCTAGTGTTCTAGTCGCAATGAATTCGCACACAACGGATTCTTAGTACTTGAGGAATAGAATCTAGCAGCAAAACCGTTGAAGTTGGATAAGAGTTTTAGTAGCCAAGAGAACCAGTGTAGCTGCGTTTTAATTCTAGTTCGAGTTATCTAGATTGGTTCGAGATTAGTTCAAAAGGACGATTTCGATATCAGTTTTCGATTTACATTCGAAGGTTGTGATAGTTTAAAGCTAGCTCAGCGCTAAGCTTCGCCATCAACGAACTCGACTACGGATGGAATATTTAAGCTCATTTTTCTATTAAACGCAAGTTTAGCTTAGAGTTACTTTGCATGCTTTGTAGTTTTAGCAGTTAGAATTTGTTTACTGTTACAATTTGGAATATTTTGTGATCATACAAGTTTAACTGTTAGTCATAAATTTGTTAAGTTTTTAACTGTTTGTAGTTTTAGCAGTAAGAATTGATAAGTAGTTAAAAATCTGTGTAGTTAGAATTGTCATTTTAATCAAAATGGGATTTGGTAAAAGGAAGGTTTAGAAATTTCATAAAAATTTAGTTGATAAAAAAATAGTTAAAATTTTGTTAAAAAGTTTGTTAGATTCGGTTAAATAGTTAGTTATAATTTTGTTGAAATTTGTTACATTTTCTAGTTGGTTAAGTTTGTTAAATTTGGTAAATTTGTTAGATTGTTGAATTAGTTACATTTTCTTGTTAAATTTGTTAGTTGGTTACTTGTGCTTTGCTTACTAGTTCCTTGTCCTTAATTGAATAAAAATGTGGTATTTGACAATTTGTTTTACGTATAAGTAGATTAATATTTTCCATTTCTTTTACGTGTTGTTTGAATTAGACATAGCAAAGCCAAAAAAATATTACCAACCAAAAACAATTAAAAACTCGATCTTGTTAGGACTTTCAATTTGTTAAGAACTGAGAAAACGAACTTCATTATACACAAATTCAGTACTATTTGGGGATGATCACCCTAGTTCGCGCCTTGACGGTTGATCCCCGTCATGCCACATTGATTGGTAAGCGAATTTATGTATGAGAAGATTTACACAAGCGTGCTTATTGTGACGACACACTAACTTAGATGGGGAAATTGAGTTTCGGGCTAGCTACCCGTTGTTTGTTGTAGTAAGGTAACAATGTCA
The DNA here is from genome assembly GCA_025667525.1 of Glebionis coronaria. NCBI lineage: Eukaryota > Viridiplantae > Streptophyta > Magnoliopsida > Asterales > Asteraceae > Glebionis > Glebionis coronaria. The sequence continues at coordinate 586,059 of JANFOE010000277.1, read as the reverse complement.
TGCGGCTTATAAAAATCCAAATAACGAAATACTGTTATACACAGTGAATTACAATAAATTGCCTGACTAGCAATACGGGGTCTTATTATTGATTTTATGTTCGTGTTTTGGTTTTTCATAACCATATTCATATAACGATTTTTATTTAACTCTATACAACGTTATAAAACGTATTGTATGATGATTTTATGACAATGCCTCGTATAATGATTTTGAAGGCAAAAGCCAATATTATGATTTTTGATAAGGATTTGTATAAAATGACTTTGGCTATTTCATAGCCTATTACAAAGATTTGTACAAAATGATTTTCGGTAATAATTTTATACCGATGTTATATTGATGGATTTAATTAAAACTCTATGAATTCACTCGGCGTTTTCGCTGACCTTTTCTTTTAACATGTTTTATCTCAGGTACTTGAAGCTAATTCTCGGGAAGACAAGAATTCATGGCCCGCACTTAAATAACAATTTCCATTGAAATGATTTGTAAAACCTGTATGAAATACAATGACTTGGGACTTATGTAAATTTGATATTCATGAATGGAAATACTTTATTATTAAACGACGCGATTTTTATGCGTTGTCTATGATGTTAGTAATGTGCTATCCCGTAACACCAACGAGTCTTCCGTTGTATTGAATTGTGTAAATTTGGGGGTGTTATAAGCTAGTTCTACCTCATAACTCGCGTCTAATTCGACCGGTTTGATATCAATTAAGGTACTAAAACTTGTAGACACAAAGCTTTTGTTGGCACCAGAATCAAATAAAGCTGTAGCATAACGGTTGTTCAGTAAAAACGTACCAGTGACAACTTTTGGGTTTTGCTTCGCTTCGGCTTCACCCAACTGATAAGCTTTTCCCTGGTTATCTCCACCACGTGCATTCTTTGGAGGTTGAGGGCATTGGTTCCTCATGTGACCTTTACCTTGGCAGTTAAAACACGTCACTCCCTTCTTTCCTGGTCCCTAACAGTCTTCAGTCTTGTGACCTAACTTGTTGCACTTCCCACACTTAGCACATTCACCAGTATGAGACTTCTTGCAGCGTTGACATCTGGTTCCCTTATCAGCAGATGTAGTTTCAGTCAACGTATTAGCATTACCCCTCCTTCGGTTTTGATTCCTGTTGTGAGATTGACGGTTATCACGACGATCATCACTATCATTTTCATCTCTTCTTTTATTACCTTCAGAAACACCATCAGCCTTGTCTTGGATGATTTGACCCATTAGTTGGTAGGCCATACGAACAGCTTCATCAATATTGGCAGGTTTAGATGAGGTCACATCACCACGGATGTTGGTCGGTAAGCCTCGAATATACTGCTCCACCTTCAAGTATTCTGGGTTAACTTTGTTTGGACAAAGTAGAGCAAGCTCATGGAATCTGTTTGTGTATCCATCAATGTCAGTACCCTTCAGACTCAGCTGATATAGTTCATGTTCTAACCTCTGAATAACACTCCTTGGACAAAATTCCTCAGTCATCCACCTTCTTACTTCAACCCATGGTGTAGCATAAGCAGCATCCATACCCATTGATTCCATTCTTCCATTCCACCAAGTTAATGCTCGCCCTTGAAGAGTAGCAGAGGCAAACATCACCTTGTCTCCTTCCTCACTTCCACTAAATCGAAACACGAATTCCAATGTTTCAAACCATTGCATTAACCCAACAGCACCTTCAGTACACTTAAAAGTTGGAGGTTTGCATTTCATGAAGGATGTATAATTACACTTCTTGTTTTCAGGAATCACTGGTCTATCAGCATCACCAGTTCCAGCACCAGCATTGCCAGCTCCAGTATTACCAGATCCAGTAGTACCAGCTCCAGTAGTACCAGCTCCAGTATTTCCAGCTCCAGTATTGCCAGCTCCAGTATTGCCAGCTCTAGTATCGCCAGCTCCACCCGATCCACCAGCTCCACCGGATCCACCAGTTCCACCAGATCCACCAGATCCACCAGCTCCATTATTCATATTTGCCATAAACGCATTCATAGAGACCTGAAATTGATCAGCTACTATAGCACGTAACTAAGTCTCAGTCAACTGTTTTGGTGGCATAATCCTGTTACACAATTCACATCAAAATGAGTATTCATTCAACGCTTGTGATAACAAAATATGAATAACACAAAATAAGAATAGATAAATGAAAAGAAACAAGAAAGGATGATAGAACGAAGAATATAATTTAGACAAGGAACGAAGATTCACGAGGAATGAGTCAAAAGACAGGGATTTCTATTGTGACAATCAGCGTCGTTTGTAAATCACGTATTAGTATTATAATAATCAAATAATAAACATTTATAAATAAATAAATGTAATCCATTATGCTTTAAGCATAAATAATAATTAAATATGTATAACATATATATACTTTTCTTGTTCTCGTCCATTGGTAACTCGGAGGTTTCGCTTACAGATGTTATAGTCAAAAGATTTCAAAATTTTATGTTTGGAAAATCTTTTCATTCTCTATATCTTGAGCTCTGATGCCAATCTATAACACCCCCAATTTCGGGTCATAGCAGCGGAAGAGTCATTGGGTGTTACTGTCATGGTTCAACCTCAATATCATAGAAAACGCCTCAAAATGAGTCGTTTTGTTAAAACATACATCCATTCAACATTTTAAAGATAAAACAGTTCATACACGGTCCCAAATAGTTTTAAAGTTTACATAACCAACCAAACGATAAAAGTTTCTTTGAATGGACATAGTTTAGAAAAGCGGGCCAAAACATTTTAATTTAGCAAGCTGCATGAAACCGCCTTCCTTGAGTGCCTTCTTCATGGACCTGAGATAAAACATGCTATAAAGTCAACAAAAATGCTGAGTGAATCTATGGAGTTTAAATTAAATAAACGAACACAAGTATTCTGAATAAACCTTCCGTGGTTGACAATCATGTGGATCAGACATAATTATCGTTGTTATTTCATAAGTCACGTGAAATTGAACGTTAACATATATTATTTCAGCCCAACACACCTAGCAAAGTGCGTATATTTCTCTTATACAATTGCATCCGATGTTTCATTACTGGTGCATCACAACACCACGCGATAGCTAGTCGCGACCGGACTGGGTGTCACCCCGATAGATCTATCCATAGTATTAGCGTTCCTTTCGATTAACAATTCACGATTCATGGGTCTTTTAAGGCTAGAGCAAACTTTTATAACAACTTTCATCTAAGAATACAATCGGGTCCTTTGTGTTCAGTTTTAAAAGAAAGAGGGTTTACCACAACTTCTCGTTGTACCCTTCATTTATAATAAATGCTTTTCCAATAATAAGGGTTTCCACAACTTCTCGTTGTACCCCTTTTTATTTTAATAAAACAAGCATGTTATCCCCCTCGCGGGTTTTATAAAACAAGTAAACATGTCAAAGTGAGGCTATAGACTCACCTTGGTACGATAGTAGTAATGTGACGATCGCCGACGATTTGTGATGCCCGTTAAACACGAAGACCGCAACCTACCAAATAAGGCGCGTTCATTAATAAACGACTCAAGTATAAATAATACTTAAATAATACGAAAGTCAATTTCATATAACCATGAAAATCCCGAAAAATTAACAATATAAGTGTACTTCTATACCCTTTTATTCAACACTATTCTTTTAAACACTTGCACTCTCGACATTAACCTGTCATAAGACGCCAAGTCAACGCAAGTCAAACCATCATTTTACTTCCCTCAGACCAGTAGCTAAGTCATTTATATAATGACTTAAAACTTGAGTAAGTTACCATGTCCAATAGTGAATACTCAACTCACGCCATCCAAGTATTGAACTACGTGTCCAAAATACCAATCAGCATGTACACTCCAAATGTACACACCAATCTAACCTATCTAGAATTGTCCGATTTTGGCGAAACTTAGTGACAAACTCACACATAATATGAATAAGACTCAGTTTAAGTTTCATTAAAAAATATTACTTCTAAGACCTTCTGCCCAACACACCTTCGTGTTATAAAAACCGGACAGTTTTACGCCTTTGATTTGTAAAACCATTTTGACTTATCTAAACAATTCCGTTTGCAAAACCAACACTCGGGTTTGAAAATAGACTCATGACCTGAGGTCTAGCAACTTACAACAGTCCTTGAACATTTTTAAAACTCATTTTATAGTCCCCGAGATTCGATCCAAATATCGACAACAATTTTCGGATTGTGTCGATACTCGTCTCCCGGTACACGAATACTAAAACTAGCATAACGTTTCGCTCGTAATGAGTTAGAAGCTCTACTTTAGCTCAAATCGAAGTTAACGAAAATCTCTACGACCCTATCTTATTAGTTTAACAAGTTTATTACAGTAAGTAATTCAAAAATGTCCTTAAAGTTACTGCCTAAAATTGACCATGTAAAAATCATACCAAAACAAATTTTCAACTCATTCTAACAATTCCTATGTTCCTAATATCATCCTAATATCATACTAACACATCTAAATAACTCCTAACATCCTCAAATTTAATAAAATAAAAATCAAATATAAAGAAACCATACATGCAACATCATCCCACTATGAATATAATAATATTAATAACATACATAGCCATAGAAATGAAACAAACATGATGTTCTTCATCAAAATTTGAAAATAAAAATTTAGTGGATGCATGTGGGAAATTTTTATACCAATATGAAGCACTTGAAATTTCTAGGATGGGTTTTCTTTTAGATTTGGAGGATTCAAAGTAGAAAATCAATATCAAAGGGTTGTATGATGATGGTGGTGGACGGTTTAGAGAGAAAGAAAGAGAGAGATTTTTTTTTTGTTAAATGAATTGTTTATTAAAAATTAGTTAGTGGAAAACCTTTATATAGTCCAAGGTTTGGGTGGTTTTTGTCATTTAGGCATAGTTTTGGTCCAAAAATGCAATTAAATAGTTTACAAGGTAGAAAATGTAAATTGTAAATTTTGAAAATATTTACGGGGCTCGGGTTTCGTAAAAATACTTTTCGAAAGTTAAAACGCTTCGTAAAAATAACAATAAAGCTTCGACACAACTTAAAACGCAATTAAATCGAAAACGTCGAAAATATAAAATATCGAGACATTCGATAATGAAACGTAAATTTTTGGGCATCCGTCGGTATCGCGATCACTAATAGTTATCGTCATTCGTTAAAACGTAAAACACGAGAAATAAAGATTAAATATAATAAAAATCAATTTTATGATTATTTGAGAATATAATATCGATACCTAACATATTCCTTGTCGGTTTTCATCTAATCGACATTTTTACGCTAGTTTAAAGTCATAACCTTCTCGGTTAGTCGATAAATTTTAAATTCTCATTAAAGTAAACATGTAACACGTAATAGTCGAGATTAAAATAACGACCTGAAATTGACGGGTTGTCACACGAAGGGGAGTTAATTCTTAGGGTTAGGGATGAACAACAAGTTTTTAAAATGGGAAAAATCACAACAAAATCAAATGAAAAAGAGTCGGTCAATATGATTGATGTTCTTAATTATGAAAATGAAGAGATTTTTATTAATCCTTATGGAATTCAAAAGTCTAATAAAAATGAATTTGTGATAACTTCATCCCTTCCCTTAGAGCCTCAAATTTTTGAAACTCCTATTTATGATACCTATAGTGATGACACTTCTTCAAGTGATCACACTATCTTCGGTTTAGACGACCCGTCTTTTGACCCACCCACTTTTGACCTACCCATTTTTGATACACCAATCTTTGATACTTACGATGATGACACTTCTTTAAGTGATCTCATTAACTTTGATGACCCACCCCATGATCTTAATGCACCTCATATCTCTATGAGTGATTCTTCCATGCAGACTCCTTTTGACTTTTATACCCCAATTTTAGAAGTCATGACTTTTGAGGAGGATCCTCTACCCTTAGAGATCATTCCTACTTTAGAGGATATTCCATTTGAGGAGGATTTAGATATCTTTCTAAATACATATTTCCCTCACGAGGATGAGTTTTCCTATGACTCCGATGATACTTATGTTTTCACATCAAGTTTGGAAGAGGACGACTTTCCCACTTTGGATTATGATGATATTTTGAGCTTAAATGTCAACACGTCTTGCTATTTTTCCGTTAAGGAATCGGTGTTTGATCCCGGAATAGAGACTTTCGTGCTTTCATTGCAATATCACCATACCACCCTTTCATTTAAAAGATCATTGCCTAAGGATACCCCACTTTTCTTTGCCTTGTGTGATTTTACCACCTCGGGGTTTAATTCCTTTCGTGATGGAAATTATGTGTTTGACCCGGGTGGATTTTTCATGGGCTATTCCTTATATGACTTTGCTTCACCTTTTATCATGGAGAGATTTTCCTCCATTGGAAATCTCGGTTATCCCATGATTTTCCCATTTGAATGATGATATTCAGGAAATCGAGTCGAGCTAGAGACTCGTGATAAATAAATCAAGCATCATATAACTAGGTTAGATTTTTACCTTTTCCATTCTTTCCACCCTTTTTGCCTTCACCCATTTCCACCAATAAGTGTAGGGGGAGCCAAGTAGGTTGTTTGTGTGTTGTGATGTTGTGCAGGGATGTGTACTTTCATGATCCACTTTTGGTGCATTTGACGCGACCCGTGATCCCGTGTTTTCCATGTACCCAGTTTCTTCGATAAGTTTTTTCTATTGTGATTCAATTTTGTATATAAATGAATAAATGAAATCACTTTAGTTGTCTCTTCCTTAGCTCGATTTAAACAACGTACTCAATGTTCTAAGTGTAGGGGAGTTTATTCTCTCATATGCTTAAACATTGAGGACAATGTTTATATTAAGTGTAGGGGGACTTCTATCGAATTTTAGTGGGCTTTTCCATGAATTTGACCCCATTTAACCGAAAAATTAAAAAAATTTCAACGTTTTTAAAATTTTTGATCTATTTTGGCCTAGTAGTATTTCCATTTATTTACTTTCCTCGCATCATATTTATCATTTCAAGAATAAAGTCAAAATAAATAAATAAATAAATAAAATGGTTTTAACAAGTTTAGATGTCTTTGATATATTAGACCCGTCGTGAATATTTTGACTCAACCCAAGTTTACTTATCCAAGTTTACTCTAGCTAGTATCCTTAACCATATGGACCTTAATTGGTTTATTAGGCTAAGCATCCACGAGTCTCATTCTTTGAAATTTTAAATTGTGGAGAACGAGAGTTGATAGAGTTGATAATAAGTTTAAGGGTTAATTCTTGCTTATATGAGTTTTGTGGCTCTTTCTTCCCGCTTGTATATTTAATTGCTTAATAAATGATGATTTTTGCGGTGTAGATTCGATATCTTAACTCTTAGCCAAATCTTTTATCTCCTTGTAATTAAAGCATGAACACATTAAGGGTGCTAGCGTTGTGGACTTCCGACTAAGGTGGCTCATAACCACCAAGTAGGAGGTATTCAGACCATGGGACCGCGAAATTTGGCCTACTATATATATATCATAAATAAGAAAGAATAAGATTAAAACATGACCTCAAGGAGCCTTAGGGTGTGGGGCATGTAGCACGAACCTTGTCATTAGAGCCTTAGGGTGTATGGCATGGTAAGTGTTGAATAAAAATTGATCAAAAATCAATTCCCTTGTCTATCGTTCAAGGAGCCTTAGGGTGTGGACAATATGTGAGGAGCATTTTTACATCTTAAAGAGCCTAAGGGTATATGATGTGAAGTTGCTAAACTCCACATAAAGTCTACATGACTTTGGAGGAATAAGTAATAAGTAGTACTATTGGTCAAATTTTGGGTCCGAGAATTTATTCCCCAAATCGTTTTAAATTATCCTTGATGTGGGCTTACTTTAGTGACAACGTTTTTGAGGACGAGGTTAGGTTTTGAGTGTCGAGTTTGCACCGTTTTGCCTTCATTTTTGGATTAATAAATATCAAATAAGTCAAATGAGCCTACGGGTGAATGACAATCCTTAGAAGCTAGAGATACAACTTAGTAATTAGAGAAAGAGTATTACACAATTGTCTTGTATAAGTGATTTTAACTTAAGGACTTTTATGTAAACAATGATCTCGTTTTTAAGCTTGGTATGGGGAACGTGTAACTTGAGGGTGATTAATATTCATGACACCAAAGCCCTAATTTAAGTCTTAGATTTCTTTACGAGTTTCTTACATCAAATAATTTCCAAGTTAATAAATTGGTATAACTTTGGTTTCCTTTAAAGCTTTATTTTTTTATCGTAGTAGTAATAGTATATTTCAATAAAGGCCAAAATGGTTAATTATGAGAAAAATGTAACTTTATGCTTTAAAATTATGCATTGCATGGGGTCATTGCAATGGTCAAGTGTAGGGGATTTAATAAGTGTGTAAACACTTATCCTTTTGCCACTAAAATCAAGGAAAAACAAGACCTAATCATGTGTTTAATATCGTAAAAGTCGGAATTACGCGTGGTTTTGGATTTTTGTGTGAAATAGGTACAAAAGATCAAAACGAAAGAAAACACGGGATTTCACGGTCAAATGTTGAAGAAAAAGTCAAAGACAAAGTCAAAGAACCAAAAGAAACCGACTATCACGCAAAACGGCAAAATCGACACGGGTTTTGAAGAAAAGAACAAGGAAGCAAATGTCAAGCTAGATTTTAGCGGATTAAACCTTTAATGAAGACAATTGGGCTTGTGGGTCCCACATTTGGGTATTGGGCCCAAAAGCCCAATAAGGAGATCAAGTTAACCAACTTTTGGAGTAAGGGACAAATTACAAAGCCCATTTGGTTAATAAGTCTTGGGACGGATTGAGTAAACCAATGGGTCCAAAGCTCATTAAAGTGAAACAAAGGGACGGTTTATTTACCCTAGTCAAACTCACCGTTTATTATTTTACTCACCCACCCACACCCATTATTATTCGATACAAACAATAATCCTCTTTTCTTAACTCTCTCTCAAAACAAATACGCAGTTTTCACCACCAAGAACAAACCCTAGAAAATTTGGGGTTTTTGATTAGCTTGTGTGTGAACCTCACGCGCACCAATTAATTCCCCACAATTTCGGGATGTAGAAGGCGCGCCAGTCCATCCAACGTGCATTCCATCACGTCACAGCTCTCTTGTGATTGGTGGATTTTATCACCACCAATCATACCACCAATTAAAAAGGGCCACATAAGCTTCGAAGAAACACAACTAGCACAAAGGATTGCCACCTTGGCAATCCTTGTGAGGATGGTCTGTTTTTAACTCTGTGATCAAGAAAGAGAAGAGGGATGAAGGATCGAATGGCCAAGATTGATTTCAGCCTCAACAAACCACCTCAACCAAGGCTTGGGGTTTGCCTATAAAAACCCCATCAATATTATGTAATGGTGTGCCATTTTTATTTTATTTTTTTTATGCAAAAATTAAATGGTAGGTTTATTGTAATTTTTATTTTAAAAGTATTGTAATCAGTTTATTATTATTAATAAATTTTATTTCGGTTTAATTCTTTCTCAACTTGAATTTTCTATCAAAGTTATTACAATTTAATATTCAATCTGTATATAATTAATTATTTAAAATAAAGTTTGGTAGAAAATTTTCCCCCACTGGGAAGATTTATAATTATGTTTCGGAAGTTTATATTTGGTTCAAGAGACATAGCTCCTGGTTCGTGATTCAAGGGTGTTGATGGTTAAGGTGGTATCGTTTTGTTCATAAGGAGGCTCAGCGCCTTACCTTCGACCCAATGGTTTCGTCTCCAGGTTCTAGTTCTTTATTTTTCCAAGTTTTAGATTAAATTTTTTATCTATTAAAATCTGCTTATGTTATTGAACTTTTTATGTTTATTTGGTTCGAGTTTGTCTGATTTGGTATTTTGTTTGTTAAAGTTTTTTTTAGTCTGCTTTAATGTTAGTCTGCTTATATTCTTAGTTGCATATTTGACTGTTTGTTTAAGACTGCTACAATAGTCTGCTAGTTTTTTGTTTAGTATTGCGGATTGTTTAAGTTTATTTGCTTTTATGCAAAAATATTGATTTTACTTTGCTGCTTCGTTTTGTTCGTAATTAGCTTATTTTATTTAGATAAGTTTACATTTTCTTATTTTTAGTTTTAGACTCATCTGCCTATTATCAGTTTAAGTTTAGGTGCTTATTTGGTTTAGATCTTAGTTGCTATATTGTTTTTGATTGCTGCTTATTAGGTTTTATAGCTTACTTGATTGCGTTGTATTCAGATTGCTTTTCTTATTGTTATATGTTTATTATCAGTTTTTTATTTGTTTTTTTAGTGTCAGCTTATAAGCTTATTGTCTGTTTATTTTTATATGCTTATTTGGTTTTGAGATTTGCTTATTTGTTAATGCAACATACCCACTTGGTCTGTATGTTTAAACTGTTAAAATTCCAAAAACAAAATATACTAAAAAAAAAATAGTTCACACTGGGTCTCGAACCCTTGACCTCTAGTTCATCAGTCCAACGTCCTAACCAACTAGTCTAGCCTTTCTTTTATGTTTAATTCAAGATTTAGTAATTAATATAGTTTCTTTTAATAGTAACTGTCAGTTTTAATTAAATAGTTTTAATACAATTTTTAGTTTTATTAATTTTAATTAAAAGTTTTCTTTATATTTTCTTTTATAAAGTTTAAAAAAATAAAAAAATATAAATATTTTAATTACTTTTATAAATTTAAATTGTTTTTTTATCTAGTTTCTTTTTATTTTTAATTAATATAGATTTTATATAAAATTAGTTTTAAAATTTTATTTAAATTCAAAATAGTTTTTAAATTAGTTTAATTAATTTTGATTAGTTTCAAATTAGTTTTAATTTAGTTTAAAATAGCTTTCACATTTCTTTAAATAGTTTTAAATATAGTTTAAATTAGTTTTAAATTTTTAAATAGTAAGGTTTTTAGTTAATTAAATTAGATTTAAAATAGTTCAAATAGTTAATTAATACTTTTTAATTAAATAGTTTTTAGTTTTAAAATACGAAAAAAAATATACGTTTTACCAAGAACAATTAATCCTCGTTAAATTTGATATCAATTCGAGTCGAGTCGAGGAACGAAAAAAATAGACTTTTAAGAATTGCAAAATTCATACATTATAGTTCTAGTGAGGTAGATCATACACCTGAAAATGATAGATATGCTGAAGGAATGAAGACAGTTCCTCCACCACTATCAGGAATTTTCATGCCCCCTAATAATGATACAAGTATAGAGTTAGAAGAACCAAAAGTTAATAATGTCTTAAACTCTAGTACTTTGTCCCAAGAAAAGACTGTTGTGACCAAAAATATTGTTTATCCACCTTTAATGAACAACTTTGTTTCTAAGGAATCTAAGTCTAGTTTTGCTCCCAAGCAGGTAAAAACTCCTAGCAAGATATTAGAAAACAATATAATAAAGTGAAAAGGGGTGGGCTAGGTTTTGAAAAAGTAAAGTCAAAACAACCTTTTGGGTCTTCTTTAAGAAGAAAAGGATGTTATGTTTGTGGAAGTCTAAATCATTTTATCAAAGACTATACATTACATGAAGATAAAATTGTGAAACAAAAGGCTACACAAAGGGTCATGAAAAACAGTAATGGGAAAAATGCATAAGTTTATAGGAATCAGAAACTTAAAAATGACAAACCTAAGTTTGATCACACAAGGGTAGTTAAACAGGTTAAAAATAACTCTACCAAAATTTTGTTCCTAGGGCAGTACTTATGAAACAAGGTCTGGTACCTTTAAAGTCTGGTAAACTAAGTACCAGCAAGTCTAGACCTGCAAGTACTGCTAGACCAAACTTAAGTACTGTTGGTTTAAAGTCTGTAAAACCAATGTTCTCCAAGACTTCTAAGAAAGTTTTTGAAAAAGTTAAAACACCTAGAAGTAAGGACAAAAACAAACTAGTGCAAATGTGGGTTCCTAAAAGAGATAAATCATGGATTAAAACAAGTACCGTTAAAGCAGTACTTAAGTCAAAAAGTTTGAGCACATAGAGTCACCCGATGACTTTGACTACATAAATGAAACCATGAAGTATAAGAGTAAAAGTAGCATTACTAGGAATGCTTCAGTACAAACTCTTAAATGTGTAGGTCCCACAAGATCCGAGCCAAATGTGGCTTGGGTCCCTGTTAAAAACTAATGAGTTTTTTTGTGTGCAGGGGCATCTAATTGATGAACTAAAAGATAAAGCAATAATAGATAGTGGATGCTCAAGACACATGACAGGAAACAAAGATTTTCTTGCTGAATTTGAAGAATTTAGAGGAGGTCCAGTAGCCTTTGGAGGTAGCAAAGGTAGAATCACTGGCAAAGGGAAAATCAACACAGGAAAGTTGGATTTTACAAGCCTTGGACGATGAAGACTTATATGCTAGTCCAACTGAAGGAATCTTCTCCTAAGCTTCCTATGATGAGCAGGGTGCAGTAACTGATTTCAACAATTTAGAAAAAGTAAATCCAGTCAGTTCTATTCCCACTCATAAAGTCAACAACAACCATCCTACTACACATATTATTTTAGATCCCAAATCTAATGTACAAACCAGAAGACAACTGCAAACCAATATTGAAACTCATGCACTTGTGTGTTATGTCAAACAACAGCAGAGAACGAATCATAAAGATACTCAACATTGTTTGTTTGCCTGTTTCTTATCTCAAGTAGAGCCCAAAAACATCTCTTAGGCTCTTGATGAAGAAAGTTGGATAGATGCCATGAAAGAAGAATTAACACAATTTGAGCTACAAAAAGTTTGGATTCTTGTGGATCTTTCCTCATGTAAAAGAGTAATTGGTACTAGATGGGTCTTCAGGAACAAGAAGGATGAAAGAGGGGTTGTTATAAGGAACAAGGCAAGATTTGTTGCTCAAGGCTATAGACAGGAAGAAGGGATAGACTATGATGAGGTTTTTGCACCAGTGGCAAGGATAGAAGCCATTAGGTTATTTTTGGCCTTTGCATCATATATGGGATTTATAGTCTATCAAATGGATGTGAAAAGTTCCTTTCAATATGGTACTATTTCAGAGGAGGTATATTTCTCACAACCTCCAGGTTTTTTAGATCCTAAATTCCCCAATAGAGTCTACAAGGTTATCAAAGCACTTTATGCTCTGCATCAAGCTCCAAGAGCCTGGTATGCAACCTTATCCAACTTTCTGCTAGAACATGGATATAGGAGATGAACCATTGACAAAAATCTGTTCATCAAGAAGAATGCTAAGGACATCATTCTAGTTCAATTTTATGTTGATGACATCATTTTTGGTTCTACCAAGAAGATATGGTGTGAAGAGTTTGAAGCTTTGATGAAAGGAAGATTTCAAATGAGTTCTATGGGAGAACTAACTTTCTTTTTGGGACTACAAGTCAAACAAAGGAAAGATGGAATATTTATCAGTCAAGATAAATATGTTGTTGAAATCTTGAAGAAATTTTCATGTATGGATACAAGGAGTACAAGCACACCTTTTGAAGCCAAGAAGTCTTTATCAAGAGATGAACATGGAAAAGATGTTGACATTCATCTATTTAGGTCAATGATTGGTTCATTGATGTATCTTACTGCTTCAAGGCCAGATATAATGTTTGCTATGTGTGCCTGTTCAAGGTTCCATGTTCATCCAAAGGTGTCACATCTACATGATGTGAAGATCAAGATTTTTAAATATCTTAAAAGTCAACCTAATTTAGGATTATGGTATCCTAGAGATTCAACCTTTGAATTGGAAGCTTACTCAGATAGTGATTATGCTGGAGAAAATCATGATAGGAAATACACAATAGGAGGTTGTCAATTCCTAGGCAGAAGACTCATATCATGGCAGTGTAAGAAGCAAACCATTGTTGCTACTTCTACAACTGAAGCTGAATATGTAGCTGCTGCTCATTGTTGTGGACAAGTACTTTGGATTCAAAATCAATTGTTGGACTATGGGTATAACTTCATGAACACCAAGATTTACATTGATAATGAAAGTACTATATGCATTGTCAAGGATCCAATATTTCACTCCAAGACAAAGCATATTGAAATAAGACATCACTTTATAAGAGATGCTTATGACAAAAAGCTTATTCAAGTCTTGAAGATTCATACAGACAACAATGTAGCTGATTTGTTGACCAAGGCATTTGATGCAAAGAGATTCGAATTCTTGGTGACACATATTGGTATGCTCAACCAATAACATGCTGCATATGTTGAGGGGAGGTAATAGTTGTACAAATTTTTATAATTTTTATTTTATAGTCTATGTTTTGTGTTTTTGATGTAATTGCAGGTTAATAGAAAAAGATAAAAGAGGTTAAATTGTTAGTGGAAAGCATGAACTGGTCAATATTGTGAGGTAACGTTGTCACTCCAAGTACCTCTAGCACAAATTCAAGTACCGCTTATGTTCCATGTACCGCTACATGTCCGTTGTACCGTTAAGGGTCTCTTTTGTAAATTTAGCGGTTTCTTCGCGCTTGGGTTTGTTATTTACTTAAATACTTACTCTAATTACACAATTGATTCACCTAATCTTTTATTTTTATCTCTTGATTCTATAACATTCTCTCTAATTTTACGATCATCAGAAATACTAATGGCTGCTTTACAAGTAATCTCTAAGCATAATTTGGTTGCGAATCTTGCTACGAATGATGACTCTCTTGGTTCCATGAGATGCTTGGTTTTCTATCTTGAAGTCATGTTCGCTTTGCACTCACTGTAAGTCTAGTTGTCTCTATTTCCATTGTTGAACAATTTTGGGATACTGCTGTATTAGGTACTCGGTTTGGTCAACCTTGCATTAAGAATAGGGTGAATCATAGAAATATATATGTAACTGAGGTACTGCTACGAGCAAGTTTGAGATTAAATGATAAAAATGGACTTAGTATGCTTAACAATACAGAGATTCATGATGGCCTTGCAGCCATGGGCTATGGAGGTGGTAGGGAAAGTCTTACTTTCTTTAAAGCTTTATTTTCACCTCAATGGAAATTGCTTTTTCATGCTATTATTCATTGTTTAAGTTCTAAAATTACATCTTTTGATCAAATACTTGCTGCATTGGCATCAATTGGTGTTTGTCTAGCAAATAACAGGGTTTTTAATTTTTCAAAATTAATTTTTGAAGGTATGAATAGGAATTTGGAAGGAACTAAGAAGTTTTTAATGTATCCTAGATTCATTCAGACTTTAGTTAATGACCAAATACCTAACCTACCAAAGTTAGCTGATACATGGGATGTTCCTTCATTCATAAAGAGAACTTTCTCTTTCTTGACCAAACAAGGCAATGCCTTTACAGGAGCAGTAACACCATTGTTTGCTCATATGTTAGCCCAACCTGCCAATCAAGGAGGTGAGGAACCTAGCCATGCTAGTGCTTCTCGGCAAACTCCTTCTCACCAGAGTTCCCATTCCCTAGAAGATTCACAATCTTCTTCTCACAAAGTTGGTGTTCCACAAAACACTGATGAGATGATCCAGACACCTGCTGCTTCTATTGCTGCTAGTGGTTCACCACAAGCACAAGCACCAGAGGTGGTGGATGTTGAAAATTTAACTGCTTTCTGTACAAGTTTGTCCCAACAGGTACAGGTGTTGCAGAAGGAAAAGCTTGTCCAAGACAAGAAAATTGCTGAATTGGAAGCTATCCTACTCAAGTTAAGGAACAAAGTGTTACCTTGGATGAGGCAACATAGATCTATTCAGAAGTCTGCAATCAAAAAGAAAAGATTCAGGAACCACAAGAAAAGGAAACTGAATGCAACCAAACAGAGGAGGAATTATGAAGGATAACCACCTTCTTCTGATAATCAGACAAGGATCTCTAGAAATGACATCAATTTTGAATTGGATGAAGATGTCATGGGTACTTATGAAGATGGAACTGGTTTAGAGACTGGTGTGGATGAACCTTCAAATATGGAGATTCAGCATGAAGAACCACAGCCTACTCATGAGGAGCCACGAGTTGAAGAAATTTTGGTAACTCAGCCAGCACCACCACTTCAAACAAATTGGAGTGCTTTCTATGAGAAGTTGGAGGAAATTACTATTCAGTTTCCTATATATTCAACTCCATCACCACAAAGACAAGTATGGTTTTAAAGGAAACAGACTTTGCAAGTACTGTCTAGATCAAGAATGAGCAATGAATCAAACAAGACTGAAGAGGTGCAAGTTGAAATGATGGGTTCTATGGAAGAAAGAGTATCTTGTGATACACAAGTGATTGAAGAAACAAGTGTGTCTAATACTGGTGAAATGAACATTGTTGAAGATCCAAGTACTGCTAAGCCAACTAAGCCGACTGCAAGTACTGCTGGCATTGTTGAAGACCCAAGTACTGCTAAGCCAACTAAGCCGATTGCAAGTACCGCTGATGATCATCCTTCACTAGAAAGTCAAACTCCTTTTGGAGAAGATGACACTTTAGCCCAATTGCTGCTTGACTTAAGAAAGAAGAATTTAGTTGAGAAGACTAAACAAGCAGAGGCAGAGAAAAAGACACAAAAAGAAGTTCTTGCCAAAAAGAATCAGATTCAAGGTAAGAAAGTTCAAGATTCACACCCTACTAAAGGTATAGTTATTCAAAAACAAGCTAACGAGGAAAGATCTACCAAGATGGAGAAGAAGCTACCTAAGATTGATCCAAAGGATAAGGGGAAGAAGCAATTATTATCAGAGTCTGAAGATGAAAGTGATTCAGGTGATGATATAAACAAAGTCATGTACAGACTTAATCAAATAGACCATGATGAGGAATTTGCTTATAGAATGCAAGCACAAATTCGTAAAAATGAATTAAAGGAAGAACTTGTAGCAAAGCAGGATTTGCTAGAATCTAAAAGAATACAGCAAGAATGGAACATACAAGAGTATGACAGGATTCAAGCTGAATTACATGCAAGTGAGCTTCTTGCAGACTCATTGATAGCTGAAGAAAGAGATGCATATGATAAAGAAGAGAAATCAAAATTGATTGATGATCTGGTAAGGGAGCAACAAAGATTCTTTGCTGAAAAAAGAAGGAAAGAAAAGATTAAGCCTCCAACTACTATGCAAATTAGAAATCAGATGATGAACTTTCTTTAGAAAGTTAAGGGATTTACTCATATTCAGCTGGTCAGGAAGAATTTTGATGAAATCAAGACTTTGTATGAGCAAAATAAGAGAACTGAAGTGAATTTTGTTGAGATTGGATCTGAAGCAGATAGAAAAGCTGTTGAAAAGTTTAATAGACATCTACATCAACAAAGGCAATTTGGTAGTACTCCTAGAATTGGGCCAAGTACTGCTGAACCTACAAAAACATCTCCACCTATCAAGACCACTTATGTGAGGAAGAATAGAAAGGGGAAGGTAAGTTCAGGGAGGAAGTGACTGCTTAAAGAATGAATACAGGAGTTGAAACTCAAGATATTGCTCAGACTGAAAATGTACAAGCAGTACATACACAGTCATCAGTACATACTGAGGAGACGGTACATACAAACTTGGAATAGGGTTCAACAGAACTTGAGGGAATTTCCAAGGGTGTTAAAAAGAAAAGGTCAACAAAAACAAAGAAGAAAGCCAGGAGAGCTAAATCAACACCAGAGGATAGTGATGATGATGAGAGCTTGAAGAAGTACTTGAAGATTGTAAAATTTGAAGATCAATGTATTGATACAGAGAGTTTTGGAAAGAGAGCATCCATTGCTAAATGGATTTACTCTATAGATCAAGGACTTGAAGCTCATGGAATTCAAAGAACTGATGGCACAACAAGGGTATTCAGACTTTTGGAGGATATTCTTCACAATCTTGACAAACAAGATATTCAAGATCTTTCAAGGTTAGTTCAAGAAGCCAGTGCAGGTAAAACTGAAGTATCACTATTATACTGGGAATTTCTCTTTATGTATGAGCCACACAATTATGATCAAGAAATGTTGAAGGAATTAGAGAATCAAGTTCCTGGTTACTGGAGATATTACAGGTCATGTGGATTGCATATTTTGGAAGTAGATGATGTTGCATACTATATGCTGCAAGAGAAAACTTACCCTTTCAAAAGAAAATTGTTGGAAAGGATGTTAGAACAACAATTAGAAGTTACAGAAGAATCTGCTGATGCTTTGGAGTTGATCAGAATGGTTAAACAACAAATCAAGGATTTGAAAGACGAGGAAGAAGCTGAGAAAGAGCCTTTAGTGTTTGACTTTCAGTCACACTTCACAAATGGTTCTCAGTTCACCATGTCTAACACACATAAGAACTGGCTAGTCTATAAGCAAACGGTTTGTGGTAAAGACTTATCAAATCCGTTGAATGCTGATAGTTTGCTAAAACTATATGGTTCTAACTTACCTTGTTTCGAGACAAAGAGTTGGCTAGTCCCATACAAATGGTACTAGGTAAAAACTTCATCAAATCCGTTGATGGTTGAAAATTTACCAAAAACTGTAAGGTTTTCATTACACCTTATTCTTTGTGAAAAAAGTATTGGCTATTCCAGAGTGTACAGCTAACTGGTAAAGAATTTATCAAATCCGTTGATAGCTGGTGATTTGCTAAAAATCATGAAGCCAATACATATTGGTGTTTGTTGTTAACTGTTTTATTCCAGGTATGAAGATTGCAAGCAAAGAAGTATCTAAAGATACTTAGAAGGTTTTGTTATCGTCAAATCAAGACAAAGGTTCATGATTTAAGAGTTCAAAGACTAAACTTAAGAAGACAATAAATGACGCTGCAAAGATAAGTGAATGTTTAGAAGACACAAGAAGATCATAGTTTGAAGACAAAGATGATACTCATTATGTTTGAAGATTATCTTATCAGAAGAAGATCTACATTTGAAGTGTTTGGCTACATTTATTTGGATACAAATACACATTACCAAGTTCAATCCAAGGATGAAGAAAAGACTGAAGACATGTATTTTAATACATTCAGTACAAGAGAAACAAGAAGACAACAAGTTACCACTTCTTGTTTAGGGGAGGATTGTTGGGAATTATTTGTAAGTGTCAAGTACCGTTAGTGTATTACAAGTACTGTTAATGTTATGTAAGTACCGTTAGCATTAATGCGATACATAGTAAGTACTACTACTTATAAAGTAAGTACTGCTATGATGATTAGGACGAATATATATTTGTATAAGATATATCATAGTTATAGTTAGAGTATATCTTATGTGATATACCTAAATAGTTAGAATATTGATAATATATCGTTTGTGATATAGTTATCTTTATAGAATATTCTAAGGTTTCTAGGGTTCTTTACTTTATAAAAGGAACATAGGTACAATGTCTTTCATGTACCTTATTCAAGTCGATTAATAAGAGAATCGAATAGTTAAAAGTAACTCTGTTCTTCTGTGCTTTATAAGGTAGATTCTGCATAACTTATTTAGTGTTAGTAAGAGTGCTCAAATTGTTTTAGTTTGATTACAAACTACTATACTAATTCTTAACAGAATATAGATCCAACCAAAGGGATCAACAAACAGCCTCTTAGTATTTATAATAATTCGTCTAAAACAGACCAGACAGATTAGTACCACAAAAGTGTTTTGGCCATATCTTGCTCATTTTTAACATTCCATTGTGTGGTAAATTCACCACTTATGTAAAAATCAATTATCTATCTTTATATTAAATAATCTAATCTATTTAACCAAGTAAAAATATTGAAAGTTACTGTTTATTACAGCCTACTTGTTAGGTTAAGTGATGTTGGAGTTTTTACTACCCTTTTAGGAAAAGAGCAATAAATAGGGCAAGTGAGCACGACGATTTAGGAAAACCGTGTGTGGATGACCCTAAAAGTGAGTTCGTTCTCGAGGAGGCTAGTGTGTTGTGTATTGAATTGATATTGATTTGTGATTATATGATTGAGAAAGAAAGAAAGCAATGAGATTAGAAGAGAAAGACGGTTACGAAAATGAATTAAACTAAGACGAAAAAGGCGATCACGCAAAACCGTAAATAGTGCAAAAATTAAAATTTTAACCTAAAAATTCCTAAAAATTACTAAAAATCCCCAACAATATTCTAAGAGTTTACAAAAAAATCTAAACTTGCTAAAACCTTTAAATTAACTAGATAGTGACTTTTTAATGCTAATTAAAGCCCTAAAAATCACAATTAATTATTAAAAAAAAACCCTAAAAAAGATTTCAAAGTTTTTAAACCTCAAAAATAACCTAATTAAGCTAAAAAGTATTTTTTAAAATTTTGAAACCAAATAAAACTATTTTTAAACACTTAAAAACTATTAAAATCAATTAAATCTTAAATTAATTCTAGAAAATAATTGAAAAGTCCTAAAAATATTTGGAAAGTTACAAAACTCCTAATTTAGTGTCTACAATCTAGGAAAAATGAAAAAACTTAAAAAATTAAACTTTCAGTTTTTAATAATAAAATAATAATAAAATAATCAAAAAAATTCAAAGTTTACTAAAAAATTCTAAAAAATTACTAAAAATCTTAAATAATGTAACTAAGACAAAAATGCAATTAAAAGTTTCTAAAACCTATTTAATAATTTTATATTAAATTTTAAAGTTGGTAAAAAACCCTAAAATCAAATAAAATTAAAAATTATACTTTTTGAAAACTTTTTTGGCTGTAAATCTCAAAATACTTTAATAAAACCAAAAAACTATTTTTTCAGATTTTTAAAATTACTTTTACTATTTTTTATTCACTTTTTAAAATTTAAACTAAAAATAATCCTAGAAAATTAAATAAGTACGGGAAAAATAATATTTTTGAACCAAAAAGTCCCTAACCTATTTGAAAACAAAAGAAAAACACTAAATGTGAAAAAGCTTAAAGGAATAAGCTGAAATCAGCTTAATATTAAGCTGTTAGCTAAATAAGCCAAGAAACAACAACCCTTTAAATATTAAACGTTGCAAGATTGTACCAGTCAAAGACCCTAGGGCAACTGGTTAGAGCGTTTGTGTGTGGGAGGAGTGGCGCAGGTTCGAGTCCTGGCCACGTCCTTTTAGAACTTTTTTTTTTAACTTTTAAAACTCAAACCTGTGATGACTTAATCCCAAAAACACAACTCACAATCCAAATTAACTAGATTAGAACAAGTTAGGACCAAAAAATGTGCTCAAATAGGTATTGAATAACTGATGAACAAAACTAGAGTCTTCACAAGTGAAGACAGAATCAAGAGGGCTTGATTCTTGAGTTTTTGTGGATGTTTGATGGACAAATGGCACCCTTATACTCAGTTGAGTATAAGGAGTCAGTAAACAACACAAAGAACACACAAGTCTTAACAAATTCAAGCACAAAAGACCCTAAAAGTTTCTGATTAAGCTATGAACTTGACTGATGAACAGTTGAGCTATTTTATATGCATAAAAACGAATTTCAAATGCCAATAACTTGCAATCTAGCTTAACAAGTGACAAATAAGCAGAACACCAACCTTAAACAACCTATCACTTAGCAATGGGGAAGATTGATAATCAAATTTCCACAAAATTTAGGCAGTAAAGGTATTTTACTGATTTTTTTACCCTTTTCCAAACTTAAAGCATGCAAATTTGTGTAAACTTCCACAATACTGAAAACCAATGACACTTACAACCTAATAGCAACCCTATGAGTGTGTTTAGACAGGTATAAAAGCAAGATTAAATCATTACACCCTACTTATATCCTAATCCAAACACCCCTTTAATATTTCAGAAACAAAATTTTCAAAGCAAAACTATCTAAATCCTAACCAAACTGAATCAAACTCAAACTAACATGCAAAAAAAACACATTAACTAGCAATTACAAGCAAATAAACAAGCACTTAACAACTTGAAGTCAAAATCATGCAAAATCACACAAATTCAGTAAATCATGAAAACTAAAAATGGAACAAGGAAGTACCTTGTTGGACCTACATCCAGGCCCAACTAAGGCTGCTTAGCCTTCTCCAAATAGGCCCGAGCCTATGCTGAGCCTTGAACAACAAGATTTCAACAACCTGCTAAGAAAAAGTGAAGATAAACAAGCACAATAACAATACTTTCTGATTTTTCTGAAACCTTTTTAAACCTTTTGAAAACCTTTTCAATACTTCTCAAATATGTTCCTTTAAAAACACTTAAATCATCCAACTTACAAACAAGATTTCACAAAAGGAAATCAAAATTTCAGAAACTTTTGAAAACAAGACTAAATTTTAAAAACTTGAAAAATAAACAAACTTGGAACTTAGACCACAATCAAACAATGTAAATTAAGATGGCTCTTTTCTTCTCATCAACAAACTTTAATCTTTTTTTCATTCATAAAAAAATAGGACTTACAAAGTTGTGACCCAGGAGAAAAAAGAACAAGAGGTATGCACAATCCGCATCCTTCTTATATAGGTCCTCATAGAACTATCTAGATGACAGGAATAAAATAATATAAACTAAAACCCTAATGGTTTGAAAATCCAAAAATGCCCTTGTGTTTTGACTGGAATTTGGTCAAGATGCCAACATGTGATGATACCAGCTATTGTTTGTTGATCTAGAGCGTTCATTTGAGCTTGGGGTCTAAGTAGTGTGATCCAAACGTTCATCTTGTCGGTTTTAGGGTTTTGAGGGAAAGGGACGGGTGCAGGGGTGGTCCTACAATCACATGGGTTTGTTGTGAAAAGATTCTGGGTTGGGGGATTGGTTTAGTGTGGGGTGAATAGTAAATCTGGAAAACATTAGGGTAAACCCCTTTGTTTTGAAGGTGATTAAGGATTAGGGTTTATATGTTCTTGGAGGATATTAGGAGGGGTTTAGATCTGGTTTGGGGAAAGTTATATTTAAATTTTGTGTTAAGTGGGAAAGTTAGTGTGGGATTTGACCAGGTTTGACTGAGTTTATTTAAATAAACCAGCTAGTGGAAGGTGACGTGGGAGGGAAGTGGTGAGGTGGAGTGTTGTGAGTGGAGGATGGAGGTGAAGTGGAAGAATGATAGGCTGTGGTAAGTTTAGATGTATGTTGCTTTTAGTCCCTCAATTCCTAAGCTTTATTCACTTTGTAAAATCAGCCAACAACTTCATTTTCCTTTGTAAACATTTTTGACAACTTGGCAGTTTTGGCACAAAATGTTTTCTAAACTTGTTTTAAGGACTAAAAGTGTAATTTTAGCAATCTTCAAGGACTTTCAGTGACATGTCTTCATACTTCAAGGTGTTGACTTGTTTGTTGACTTCTTGGAGGACCAATATTGACAATTTAGTTTTGTTGAGGGACTAAATTTGCCAATTCTTCAAAGTTAAGGGTCCTTTTTGTAATTTTGACAAACTTTAGGGACCAAACTTGTAATTGTGAAGATACAAGGGTATAAAGTGTCAATTCTTCAAACTTGGAGGACCAATCTTCATAATTCTTCAAATCTTCAAGGGTTTTCTTTTGAAAATTCTTCATTAGGGCTTGGTTTATCGTGCGGCTTCGTTTCCCGTGTTCGCTTTGATTGATTCTTGTGATCTTTTTGTCATTTCCTCAATATCCGTACCTAAAACACACAAGCAACAAACACAAGCATATATTTGGGTATTTTGATGATATTTGATGCATTTTAAGCCCGATTTGGACGATGAGACTATGTATAAAAGCAGTCTCATCACTCCCCCATACTAAACCATTGTCGTGCCCTCACACAATGCTAGAATAAAGTATCGTAGCATCTCCAAAATTCATTTTTATTCACTTTATTGAATGATAAACTAGCTACACTACTACTATTACTACTACTTGCGTTTTAGACATAATGTATGATTTTCATCGCAAAATGGGACGTTTAGGTTCATAGAATAAGAACACGTGAATGCTTCGTTAGAAATAATTTCATCGTCCTCGATTTTCACTCCAATTCCATGCCAAGCATGCAACGAGATCATTGTCATTATAAGTTAGTAATGCTAACACTACTCATATGCCCTAATCACGTACTTATTCTCCCATTATTCCTAAGTTGTATCTCTTATATTTTATGATGTCTTGAATGTTTCACGAGGATACATCATTGACTTATGCGATAATAGAGATTTAGGTCTAAAAATAGAGTCATAACGGTGTAACTAAGACCATCAAATCAATAACCCCTCCTAAGAGACAACGATGTTAAAAAATTAAGTTGACAAGAAGAATCGATAAACACGGTTTTATAACGGTTTTGAACATGAGACTTATTACCAAGACTTTTATACGCCCCCTAACGGAAGGGCCTTATTATCTTTGGTTTACCTCCATCTTTTATTCAACTTCGCCATGAAGCTTTTATTATGACTTCGGTCTTGCCTTGCCTTTTATTATCCGCCTCATCGGTGGTTTTATTAGCCAAAGACGTATATCCTCACGCTAAAGCGAATTTTGGATCTTTAAAGCTTCGAAGATTAAGGCTTGATTCACTTTCAATTTTGCATAGATTTTTCGGCCTTGTGGGGCTTCAAATTGTTTGCTAGATTTAGGTGAGCACTTGAAATCTTATTATTGGATGAAGCTTTCGATTATTAGGGTGCCAATACTTCAAAACCGTGACGATGGCGATACCTTAATGTCTTCCCAATTTAATTACACGGAAGCTACTAGAAAAGACTAGAAACCCAACAATCCTAACTAAACCGCTAAGTCAATATTTATTAAGCAAAAAATATTTACATGCGAAGGGAGAATAAGCAAACAACGAGAACACATGAGTTTTTGAAAGAATACGAGTACTCTACGTTTAGCATAGTAACTTATAATTAACTCTATCATTTCTCGTCCTCATTTAAGAGACTTAGCCTAATGTGTAGTTAAGGAATCAAAGCTAAGTGCTCAACACGCACGGTCGAGTCAAAAATTACTCTTATTCTCGCCATCGGAAAACCTACATTCGTGTCTTCAAACACTTATAAAACATGAGAAAAATTTAAAATTTGGCCATTTTTAGCCTTATTTTGCAACAAAAACGATAACAAAAAGATAAACTTTGGAAAGCGTGAAGGTTTGGCAAGGCAAGTATCTATTCACCCCCCATACTAAAGTTAAACATTGTCCTCAATGTTTCGAGTCTAGGGGTGCAAACATCCCCATACTAGAGACGTAGTCGAATGCCTAATCTAGCATGGAAAGGGTGTAACCATTAAATTAATAGCCGTTTATGAAGTGTGCTAAAAACCTAAGGTTAAAACATCAAAAGGATATATCATGGATATTGAGAAAGTCTTCAAAGCAAACCATCGAGTGCTCCCATAAAACGAACACGAGAGGCTCCAATCGTGAAAATCATGATCATCTAAAGTTCACAATTCACAAACAACCACGGAACAAAGGTTGAAAGGGCAAAAATCCCCACACGTAAGCTACATTAGAAAGAGATAATATGTACATGGATAAGCATGGGACTCCCCTACGAGGCACCTCGTTTTTGATTACCGAGTCATGAGCTCGACTCGATCCCCTCAATACTAATTATCATTGGGGAAAGTGACTTGGTCGAGGTAGTTCAAGGATGGAACTTTCCCGCCAAAGTAGTGCTTCAACCTATGTCCATTCACCTTGAAGTTAGGACCATCATCTTGAGCTAGCTCGATGGTCCCATACGGAAACACTTGAGTCACGGTGAATGGACCGGACAAACAGGATTTTAACTTACCGGAAAAGATTTTTAATCTTGAATTAAAAAGCAAAACTTGATCCCCAATGTTAAAAACCCGGTTTTTAATTTTAGAATCATGCAACTTTTTAGTTTTTTCTTTGTAAATCAATGAATTTTCATAAGCAATATCCCTCAATTCATCTAATTCATTCAATTGCATTTTCTGGTGTTTTCCCGCGGTCTCCATATCATCATTACAATGCTTTAGGGCCTAATAAGCCTTGTGTTCTAACTCGATAGGCAAATGACAATTCTTTCCATACACAAGCTTATAGGGAGTGCACCCAATGGGCGTCTTATGAGCGGTCCTAAAGGCCCATAAAGCATCGTCCAACTTATCCGACCAAGTTTGTCGATTTTCCCCAACGGATCTCTCCAAGATCCTTTTCAACTCTCGGTTTGAAACCTCGACTTGCCCACTCGTTTGTGGGTGATAAGCCGTAGAAATCCGATGTGTAACCCCATATTTCCTTAGAACCCTTTCAAATTGGTCGTTACAAAAATGGGTTCCACGATCGCTTATGATAGCACGAGGGGTTCCAAACCGAGAAAACAATTGCTTCAAAAACATGACTACCACACGAGCATCATTGGTGGGCAAGGCCTTTGCCTCCACCCACTTAGATAAGTAGTCAACCGCAATGAGAATGTACTTATTACCACGAGATGATGGGAACGGCCCCATAAAGTCTATACCCCAAACGTCAAAGATCTCACGCACTTGGATGATATTTTGTGGCATTTCATCTTTTTGTGAGGCTTTTCCTTGTCGTTGGCATGCATCACACGACTTCACAAGATCTTGTGCATCTCGGTAAATAGTAGGCCAAAAGAAGCCGGCATCACACACCTTCTTAGCCGTGAGATTAGCACCGTGGTGACCACCTGTGGGTCCCTCATGGAAAGCTCTAAGGATATTAGAAGCTTCGGTGCCAAATACACAACGTCGGATGATTTGATCCGCACAAGTTCGAAACAAAAGTAGAACTTGACGTCACGAAAGAATTTTCATTTTTGTTGAGTCGTCATACCCTTAATGATGAAGTTACCCGCATGGTAATTTGCAAAATCCGCAAACCATGAGGTGGAAGAATCAAGCTTAGAATTCACTACACCAAGCGTCTCGAGCGGAAATGTTTCGGTGATTTCCTTCGGCTCGTAAACACTTTGGTGAGGATCTTCCAAACGAGAAAGATGATCGGCCGCTAGATTCTCGGCTCCTTTTTTGTCAACGATTTTGTGATCAAATTCTTGAAGGAGGAGAATCCAACGAAGTAATCTAGGCTTAGCATCTTGCTTCGCCATGAGATACTTAATAGCCGAATGGTCCGTATACACTATGCATTTCGTCAAGACGAGGTAAGGTAGGAATTTCTCAAATGCATACACCACGGCAAGGAACTCCTTTTCTGTTGTAGTGTATTTAAGTTGAGCCTCGGTCATCGTCTTGCTAGCATAGTGAATAGGTAAGAAGTGCTTATCATGACGTTATCCCAAAACGGCCCCAATAGCGTAATCACTAGCATCACACATAAGTTCAAAGGGGAGGTTCTAATTTGGAGCAACAAGAATGGGAGCTTCGGTAAGTTTCCTCTTAAGAATTTCAAAGGCTCGTACACAATCTTCGTCAAAGACAAAACGTGCTTCTTTTTCAAGAAGATGTGTAATGGGTCGAGAAATCTTCAAAAAATCCTTGATGAATCGACGATAAAAGCCCGCGTGGCCTAGGAAACTCCTAACTCCCTTAACGGTTTTGGGATGAGGTAATTTGGCGATGACGTCTACCTTAGCTTGATCTACCTCAATCCCCGCTTTCGAGACCTTGTGCCCTAAGACGATTCCACTCTTAACCATAAAATGACATTTTTCCCAATTGAGCACAAGGTTGGTTTCCTCATAATGTTTCAACATTCTCTCTAGGTTCGACAAACACGAAGTGAACGAATTACCAAACACGGAAAAGTCATCCATGAAGACTTCCATCGTCTTCTCGATCATATCATGAAAAATAGCCATCATGCACCTTTGAAAGGTTCCCGGTGCATTGCAATGTCCAAATGGCATTATACAATAGGCAAACGTTCCATATGGACACATAAACGTAGTTTTTTCTTGATGACGAGGATCGATGGGAATTTGGAAGTAACCGGAAAAACCATCTAAAAAGCAATAGAAATCGTTTCCCGCAAGACGCTCCAACATTTGGTCCATGAAGGGCAAGGGAAAGTGGTCTTTTCGAGTGGCTTCATTCAACTTTCGATAGTCAATGCACACTCTCCACTGGTCACGAGTCTAGTAGGAATCAACTCGTTGGCATCGTTTGGCACAACAGTCATTCCTCCCTTTTTAGGGACACAATGAATAGGACTCACCCAAGGGCTATCGGAAATAGGGTAAATCATTCCCGCGTCAAGGAGCTTAAGGACCTCCTTTTTGATGACGTCATGAATTTTGGGGTTCACCCTCCTTTGACTTTGGATTGTGGGATTGAAATCCTCCTCCATTAAGATTTTGTGGGTACAAAACTTGGGATCGATTCCCTTAATGTCGGATAACTTCCACGCAATTGCCCCTTTGTGGTCCTTAAGAACATCGACAAGTGCGGTTTTTTCATCATTCGAAAGATCCTTCGCAATAATAACCGGAAACTTTTCGTCCTCCTCCAAATAGACATATTCGAGGTGAGGAGGTAAATCTTTCAACTCGAGTATAGGTGGTTCCTCAAGTGAAGATTTGGGCTCGATACTCATAACCTCCTCGGGTGGAGGAAATGGGAAATCGTTAAGAAAATCCTTGATAATCGAGAAGTCCTCATCGTTGTCGAGGTCTTCGTCACAAGTACGTGGAACATTGCATTCTTTCAACGTAAAACCACCACCTTCAAATGGAGTGAAGGTTGGTGTCGAATTATCAAGAATTGGATCTAACATAGTGGGATTGCCACTAGTTTCTTCATCACCAAACCCTAAAACTTCTTGTGAAAATTCCTCGCAAACCACGTCGATCATATCAACGAGGTTTATGGTAGCAACGGAATAAACATGAGAAAGTTGAGAATTTTGAGTTGCGTTTATAACAAGTTCCTCGTCGTTGAAACGTAAGGTGATCTTTCTAGCATGCACATCAATTAAAGCCATAGACGTATCTAAAAACGAACGACCTAAAATGAGAGGAACTTGAGGATCCGTGGGGATATCAACAACGATAAAGTCTACGGGATAGTAGAACTTCCCCACTTTCACAAAAACGTCTTCCACCAAACCACATGCACGAATTGTGGAATGGTCGGCCAACTCGATAGACATTAGTGAAGGAGTAAGATTAGGAAGATTGAGCGACTTGAAGATTGCAAGTGGCATCAAGTTAATGCTAGCACCAAGATCGGCCAAGGCATAGCATTCTTCCATATCTTGAATTGCACAAGGGATCAAAAATTTACCGGGATCACCGACTTTTTGAGTTATGCGATTAAGATAAACCGACGAACAACTAGACAATTGATGCAATTTCTCCTTGTTGTTCAACATACTCTTAAAGTTAGCGGCAAATCGAGGCATCATGACCAAAGCATCGGTGAAACTCACATTAAGGTGCAACTCACGAAACATTATCATAAAAAGCTCAAATTGGTAGTTGTCGCGCTCTTGTCGTTTCTCCTTCCTAAGTCTCGATGGGTAAGGCAAGGGTGGTTGGGGTTGGGGCATAGGCATAGCCTTTGGAATCTCGGGTTCCAATGTTGGTAAAGGGTCGACCGTAGGTGTGGCATGAGCGGTACTTTGTGGGCTTGAATATGCTCCTTTTCGACCACCACCTCGGGTTCTTCCTCAATTTCCTCCACCGTTGGAGTAATTGGTTGAGGAGTCGGTTCTTTAAGTGCCTTACCACTACGTGTGGTAATCACTTTCATCTCTCCCTTCGGGTTTGAAACGGTGTTACTAGGAAGATCACTCGAAGTAGAGGCTTTGTTTCCCATGACGGCTTCTAAAATGGCATTAAGCTTATCATCTTTACTATTAAACTTAAGATCTTGACTAGCGGGTTTTTGGTAAATTCTTTGTTAAAGCCTAGCATGACTTTGTTCAATCTTATTGTTTTGAACTCTAATTTGATTAGCAAAATCATTTTTCAACTCATTTCTCATGTTAAGATTTTCCTTCACAAAATTAGCCAACTCGTTGGTGTTTTTAGCCGTGTCCCTAGCTTGACTAGCCAATTGCTCTTGAATGTTTTCCAAAATCTTATCATTTGCCGTAGCGTAATTCAAAAAGTCCATTGGAAGTTCTTTAGTGTAAACATTTTGAAGACCTTGACTCGTGTTTTGAAAATTACGGTTTTGGTTTTGATTTTGAAATTGGCTACTAGTTCCTTGATTCCCATAGTTGTTATTACCCTTGAAATTGTTCCTTTGATTGCTTTGGTAACCAACTTGATTGTTTCGATAATTGTTAGCATTTTGATTTGGTGGAAAACCCGGTGGAGTCAATTGATTAGTGCGAGGAACTTGACCGTTTTGGTTATAAGTTCCCGCGGCCGCGGAGGCACTCGAAGTGTTACCACCGTTGGTAATGCACTCGGAATAATCGTGAGCTCCACCACAATACATACAAGAAACCTCAACCGCTTTAGCCGTAGCGGGAGTAGGTTGTTCACCAACATTAAATTCAATTAACAATCCTTTCAACTTATCAAAAATCTTGTTCTCCAAATTAGCCTCGATTTGGCAAGCATCAACGGTGTGTGACAATGAAGGCGAAGGCGAAGACGAAGTCTTACGAGCACTCGACGTGCTACAAGGACTATAGACCTTAGACCTATTCTCAATGATTAACAATGCTTCCTCGACCGTCTTACACAAAAAATTACCACCCGCGGCGGCATTAAGATAATCACGCTCATGATCGTTCAAGCCATTGTAAAACGTGTCAATTTGATGCAAGTCGTAAAAACCATGATGAGGACATTCGTGCAACATTTCCTTAAACCTATTCCAAGCCGTTGAAAAACTCTCATTATACTCTTGTGAAAACTTTGAAATCTCGTTTTTCAAATGCGTAGTCTTAGAGGGCAGAAAAAATTGGTTCACGAATTTTGAAACGAGATCCTTCCACGTCAATATAGAATTGGGTGGCTCTTTCTCTAACCAAATTTTTGCGGGCCCCGCTAAGGAATACGGAAAAAGCATAATCTTAATCTAGTCGTTTGAAACGTCCTTAAACTTGCACGTGGCGGTGAGACGATTAAATTGGCGAATGTGGTTATGAGGATTGTCCTTTTCGTCACCTCGAAACTTGTTGTTTTGAATCATGGATAACAAACCCGTCTTAACCTCAAAATTCTCCGCAAGGATAGCGGGAATCACAATCGCTTCTTCATAACCCTCGGTGGGTGCTTGAAGCAACTCCATCATAGTTCGATTAGCCATGGGTGCTTCTTTCACTACAATGGGTTCGTCAATAGGAGACTCCTCACTAGAAGGAGTGGTTGATTTGTTTCTTTGTTTACGAGCACGTCTTGCTTTGGAGCGAGTTTGCATAAACGTCACGTACAACGAGAAGGCGAGCAAAGAAGATTCTTTTTTGTGTATTTACTTTTTCAATTTTTTTTGTGGTTTTTGATTGTTTTTACTTTTTTTGGATTTTTGGAATGTATTAGGTAGACACAAAATCTACAAATCTCCTCCTTAATCAAATCTCTCGATTAAAGAAGCCTCAAGGAATGAAAACGATCACGTGAAGTAAACGCCTTCGATGACTTTAGAACGATGGTGGAACACCAAATCGTTCAAGAGGGTTTAATCAATAGAAACCAAGAAAATATATATGATATGTAATAATACTTTGGGCGGCAAAACCCTCGATTAGCTTTCAATCTCAAAATACGCACAAGCAAGCAGAGGAAACGAGGAGGCGAGAAGCACTTAAGAGCCTTTTTCCTTTAGGTCGTGAAATACAACCGCCTTATACCCACCTTATAGTTTGTATTTTTCAAAATCGAGCTTCACGAAAGTATTTATCTATTTTTGCCTTTTTTCTTTGGTTTGAGATTTGAATACAATGATTGGGTAATGACCTCCCAAGCCAAGGTTGTGATTTCTCACGTATTTGGAGTACTTGTAAATTTATTGTTCTACGTATACAATATAGTAATAGTATTCACACAAAAAACCGAAAAACGATAATACGTATTAGTAGAGTGCTACTAATACAAATACTAATTATGGCTATTATAAAAACAACAATTGTTCAATCAAAACACAACACGCCTCCCCGGCAGCGGCGCCAAAATGATGTTGGAGTTTTTACTACCCTTTTAGGAAAAGAGCAATAAATAGGGCAAGTGAGCACGACGATTTAGGAAAACCGTGTGTGGATGACCCTAAAAGTGAGTTCGTTCTCGAGGAGGCTAGTGTGTTGTGTATTGAATTGATATTGATTTGTGATTATATGATTGAGAAAGAAAGAAAGCAATGAGATTAGAAGATAAAGACGGTTACGAAAATGAATTAAACTAAGACGAAAAAGGCGATCACGCAAAACCGTAAATAGTGCAAAAATTAAAATTTTAACCTAAAAATTCCTAAAAATTACTAAAAATCCCCAATAATATTCTAAGAGTTTACAAAAAATCCAAACTTGCTAAAACCTTTTAATTAATTAGATAGTGACTTTTTAATGCAAATTAAAGCCCTAAAAATCACAATTAATTATTAAAAAAGAACCCTAAACAAGATTTCAAAGTTTGTAAACCTCAAAAATAACCTAATTAAGCTAAAAAGTATTTTTTAAAATTTTGAAACCAAATAAAACTATTTTTAAACACTTAAAAACTATTAAAATCAATTAAATTTTAAATTAATTCTAGAAAATAATTGAAAAGTCCTAAAAATATTTGGAAACTTACAAAACTCCTAATTTAGTGTCTACAATCTAGGAAAAATGAAAAAACTTAAAAAATTAAACTTTCAGTTTTTAATAATAAAATAATCAAAAAATAATCAAAAAAATTCAAAGTTTACTAAAAAATTCTAAAAAATTACCAAAAATCTTAAATAATGTAACTAAGACAAAAATGCAATTAA
Source organism: Glebionis coronaria (assembly GCA_025667525.1). Lineage (NCBI taxonomy): Eukaryota > Viridiplantae > Streptophyta > Magnoliopsida > Asterales > Asteraceae > Glebionis > Glebionis coronaria. Next base: position 553,335 of record JANFOE010000277.1, on the reverse strand, counting down.
AAGTTTCTAAAACCTATTTAATAATTTTATAATAAATTTTAAAGTTGGTAAAAAACCCTAAAATCAAATAAAATTAAAAATTAGACTCTTTGAAAACTTTTTTTGTTGTAAATCTCAAAATACTTTAATAAAACCTAAAAACTATTTTTTCAGATTTTTAAAATTGCTTTTACTATTTTTATTCACTTTTCAAATTTTAAACTAAAAATAATCCTAGAAAATTAAATAAGTACGGGAAAAATAATATTTTGTTGGGTCAAAAAGTTGATGTGGCAGAAACTCAAAAACGAAGAAAACATGAAGAAATTGTCCAAGCGTTGTCAAGAGTTAATCAAGCGTTGATAAGAGCAAATTAGGCGTTGATAGCTCAAGAGTTGTCATGTACAATGTAAGCATTGTTACATGCAATTCAAGCATTGACAAAACGTAGACAAAGAAGCTTATGGAAGCTTCTATTTAGATAAACATGCAAAAGATATTCTGCATAAGTTTATTTAAATAGAAGATTTACTTTATTCATCATTATCTCTTGTAAACCCTAATCCTTATACTATAAAAGGAACCAAGGGTCTTAGGTTTTACATATCAATTCATTCACAATGTAAACCTAAAAGCGTGTGTGCACTAGACGTGGGATTCAATGTATACACATTTAGTGGATGTTTGTTATTAATATAATGAACATCCCTTTTGTTTTAATTCATGTTATTCGTGCCTAAACACCTTGTTAATGTGTCGTGTTCTAATTCCGCTTTGATTGTATAATCATATGAACATGATGCATTCCTAGTTGCTTAAAAGATCCAGAAACCAAGGTTTCCACAATTGGTATCAGAGCCTCGTGGCTCGTGATGCTAGGACCAACAAGGTGTTCGTGTTTCGAGAAGAAAAGAAAAATCCGTCTAGGGTTTTTCTGGACGTTTTTGTGTGCGCAACAGTATTCAGAAGGTCATAACTTTTGATTGAACCGTTGGATCGTCACGAAATTTTATATGTGTGTTCTACATACATAGATCTAAACATCCACCGGAGGGATTGTCGAGTTTTATCCCCAATCAAAGTTATTAAGCGTCAAAGAGGGCTGCATTGATGATTTTCAGATTTTTTGTTTACATAAAATCATGTTTTAGGGTTTTTCTACAAACCCTAGATCAATTCAAGAAGACACAAGAGATAATTTGCAGCAGAGATGATGAATCTTTAAGCAGCAAGAAAAGGGTTTTACAAAACCCTAAATCGATTTTTAAACTCTAAAGTTAGGGTTTCTATGCCTAAAATTATGTTTAGGGTTTCAAAACTCTTGACCTACTCATGATGTTGCAGTTCCATGTTATGGTTGCTGTATTCGATTCTTGATGAAGACACAAGTTTAACCATGTCAGACGTGAGAAAGTATTTTGTCTGGTTGTGACAGCAGTGTTACGAATTTATCACATAAAATCAAGGTACTGGTTATTTTATACGAAGCATACAGGGAAGATTTTGGTATGCTAAGTTCAAGGAGATGGATAAGTACATGTTGATTCATCGTGTGAAGACAAACAACCAGTAAGAAGCAGATTGGTACTTCACGTTTATTTAGAAGAAAAAGACGTGGTCCAAGGTAAAGATAATACAACTTGTTTTGTATTAAGTCTATTTTGGGAGAATATTTGTTTTCTTGATATTCATCATGTGGGCCAAGCGTTGATAAGTTATCCTTAAACGTGAAGAGAGTATGTTGTTGTTACTTGGTTGACTGATTATAGGATACGCATAGTTGCTGATTTTTAGGGATTTATCCCTACAAATTCTTCATGTGATATTTAGCTTGATTTTTGGAAGGATATCAAAAAGACGTGAGTTGTTGCGTGAATTTTGGAGTATATATCTCCTACAATCTTGACAAAGGGACCTGTGACAAAGGAAGATTGTTCTGTTTATGGAAACAGTTATGATGACTCACGAACGTATTGGAGCTGATCTAGTTTGACGTGGGGTTGATTTAAAAAGGAATTCACATGGATAATATCTTTATCCTGTTATATTTATTTATTATAACTGCTCTGCCATGTTTCCCTCGATGACGTCAGCAGGAAAAAGACGCTGATAAGTGTGAAGTCGACGCTGACGGGGAGAAGTTTGACGCTGACAGAATAAGTCAACGTTGATAGAGTTGACAGTGTTATCCGATATGTGAGATTTTGAACGCTGACACGTATTGTCCGATATTGGACAATACATCTGACTTAGATCTTGGATGAAAAAGGATATTGGACAACACAGGAATCACTGCTGTTTGAGAAAATTAGTACGTTTTGAGCACACAAAAAGGAGGATTATACACACGAAGGTACATGGAATCTCCGTTTTAATTTAGAATATCATGATGATATTTATGGCTCGGATATTTTGAAAGGGATTAATGATTTTTAAGTAAGTTAGCAACAATTCATGAAGAATTTTATTGGATATTTTAAACAATGTAATCGGGATAGCCTTGTGAAAGAGTTATCTGTTTCCATACTTTTACATATGGTATGAAGATGTTATTTCATTAAAATTCGTCATGAAGAGGTGTTGGCTTAAGGGGAAGAATTCTTATGGTAAGTTTGATGATTGAAGAAGATTTTCGCGAGTTTGTGTTCTATCATATCTTAAAGTTGTGCACTCTCAGCCATAGACTTTAAAGGTAACTTGTTCGTGCTTTACATGGTTGGTGACGAAGACTTGTCATAACACTTGAAGGAGTTACATTATCGTGCTCAGTGTCTCACAAAGGATGAGAATTTTGACAAGAGATCGAGGTCTGCTTATATTTCCTCTCATCATATAAGTTCGACGTCACGTGGATAATACAAGACATGGAACACAAGATTGGGTTATTCTACTTCTACATCAAGAATATCTTATTTATTTTTTGTCAAGATCATTACTTAGAGCTACTTTTGGAGAATCTTCAACATTGCATACATTGTTTACTTCCTTGTTGATGTGACAAAAAGGGGAAGAAATACGTGCTACACTTGAGGGGAAGCAATTTGAAGATCATGTACAACTTACAAGAGATACACATAGAGTTTTGCCACCATCAACTAGGGGAAGATTGTTGGGTCAAAAAGTTGATGTGGCAGAAACTCAAAAATGAAGAAAACATGAAGAAATTGTCCAAGCGTTGTCAAGAGTTAATCAAGCGTTGATAAGAGCAAATTAGGCGTTGATAGCTCAAGAGTTGTCATGTAGAATGTAAGCATTGTTACATGCAATTCAAGCATTGACAAAACGTAGACAAAGAAGCTTATGGAAGCTTCTATTTAGATAAACATGCAAAAGATATTCTGCATAAGTTTATTTAAATAAAAGATTTACTTGTTTATTCATCATTATCTCTTGTAAACCCTAATCCTTATACTATAAAAGGAACCAAGGGTCTTAGGTTTTACATATCAATTCATTCACAATGTAAACCTAAAAGCGTGTGTGCACTAGACGTGGGATTCAATGTATACACGTCTAGTGGATGTTTGTTATTAATATAATGAACATCCCTTTTGTTTTAATTCATGTTATTCGTGCCTAAACACCTTGTTAATGTGTCGTGTTCTAATTCCGCTTTGATTGTATAATCATATGAACATGATGCATTCCTAGTTGCTTAAAAGATCCGGAAACCAAGGTTTCCACATATTTTTGAACCAAAAAGTCCCTAAACTATATGAAAACAAAAGAAAAACACTAAATGTGAAAAAGCTTAAAGGAATAAGCTGAAATCAGCTTAATATTAAGCTGTTAGCTAAATAAGCCAAGAAACAACAACCCTTTAAATATTAAACGTTGCAAGATTATACTAGTCAAAGACCCTAGGGCAATTGGTTAGAGCGTTTGTGTGTGGGAGGAGTGGCGCAGGTTCGAGTCCTGGCCACGTCCTTTTTGAACTTTTTTTTTTTAACTTTTAAAACTCAAACCTGTGATGACTTAATCCCAAAAACACAACTCACAATCCAAATTAACTAGATTAGAACAAGTTAGGACCAAAAAATGTGCTCAGATAGGTTTTGAATAACTGATGAACAAAACTAGAGTCTTCACAAGTGAAGACAGAATCAAGAGGGCTTGATTCTTGAGTTTTTGTAGATGTTTGATGGACAAATGGCACCCTTATACTCAGTTGAGTATAAGGAGTCAGTAAACAACACAAAGAACACACAAGTCTTAACAAATTCAAGCACAAAAGACCCTAAAAGTTTCTGATTAAGTTATGAACTTGACTGATGAACAGTTGAGCTATTTTATATGCATAAAAACGAATTTCAAATGCCAATAACTTGCAATCTAGCTTAACAAGTGACAAATAAGCAGAACACCAACCTTAAACAACCTATCACTTAGCAATGGAGAAGATTGATAATCAAATTTCCACAAAATTTAGGTAGTAAAGGTATTTTACTGATTTTTTTTTACCCTTTTCCAAACTTAAAGCATGCAAATTTGTGTAAACTTCCACAATACTTAAAAACAATGACACTTACAACCTAATAGCAACCCTATGAATGTGTTTAGATAGGTATTAAAGCAAGATTAAATCATTACACCCTACTTATATCCTAATCCAAACACCCCTTTAATATTTCAGAAACAAAATTTTCAAAGCAAAACTATCTAAATCCTAACCAAACTGAATCAAACTCAAACTAACATGCAAAAAAAACACCTTAGCTAGCAATTACAAGCAAATAAACAAGCACTTAACAACTTGCAGCCAAAATCATGCAAAATCACACAAATTTAGTAAATCATGAAAACTAAAAATGGACCAAGGAAGTACCTTGTTGGACCTACATCCAGGCCCAACTAAGGCTGCTTAGCCTTCTCCAAATAGGCCCGGGCCTATGCTGAGCCTTGAACAACAAGTTTTCAACAACCTGCTAAGAAAAAGTGAAGATAAACAAGCACAATAACAATACTTTCTGATTTTTCTGAAACCTTTTTAAACCTTTTGAAAACCTTTTCAATACTTCTCAAATATGTTCCTTTAAAAACACTTAAATCATCCAACTTACGAACAAGATTTCACCAAAGGAAATCAAAATTTCAGAAACTTTTGAAAACAAGACTAAATTTTAAAAACTTGAAAAATAAACAAACTTGGAACTTAGACCACAATCAAACAATGTAAATTAAGCTGGCTCTTTTCTTCTCATCAACAAACTTTAACCTTTTTTTCATTCATAAAAAAAACAGGACTTACAAAGTTGTGACCCAGGAGAAAAAAAAGAACAAGAGGTATGCACAATCTGCATCCTTCTTATATAGGTCCTCATAGAACTTTCTAGATGACAGGAATAAAATAATATAAACTAAAACCCTAATGGTTTGAAAATCCAAAAATGCCCTTGTGTTTTGACTGGAATTTGGTCAAGATGCCAACATGTGATGATACCAGCTGTTGTTTGTTGATCTAGAGCGTTCGTTTGAGCTTGGGGTCCAAGTAGTGTGATCCAAACGTTCATCTTGTCGGTTTTAGGGTTTTGAGGGAAAGGGACGGGTGTAGGGGTGGTCCTACAATCACATGGTTTTGTTGTGAAAAGATTCTGGGTTGGGGGATTGGTTTAGTGTGGGGTGAATAGTAAATCTGGAAAACATTAGGGTAAACCCCTTTGTTTTTAAGGTGATTAAGGATTAGGGTTTATATGTTCTTGGAGGATATTAGGAGGGGCTTAGATCCGGTTTGGGGAAAGTTATATTTAAATTTTGTGTTAAGTGGGAAAGTTAGTGTGGGATTTGACCAGGTTTGACTGAGTTTATTTAAATAAACCAGCTAGTGGAAGGTGACGTGGGAGGGAAGTGGTGAGGTGGAGTGTTGTGAGTGGAGGATGGAGGTGAAGTGGAAGAATGATAGGTTGTGGTAAGTTTGGATGTCTGCTGCTTTTAGTCCCTCAATTCCCAAGCTTTATTCACTTTGTAAAATCAGCCAACAACTTCATTTTCCTTTGTAAACATTTTTGACAACTTGGCAGTTTTGGCACAAAATGTTTTCTAAACTTGTTTTAAGGACTAAAAGTGTAATTTTAGCAATCTTCAAGGACTTTCAGTGACATGTCTTCATACTTCAAGGTGTTGACTTGTTTGTTGACTTCTTGGAGGATCAATATTGACAATTTAGCTTTGTTGAGGGACTAAATTTTCCAATTCTTCAAAGTTAAGGGTCCTTTTTGTAATTTTGACAAACTTTAGGGACCAAACTTGTAATTATGAAGATAAAAGGGTATAAAGTGTCAATTCTTCAAACTTGGAGGACCAATCTTCATAATTCTTCAAATCTTCAAGGGTTTTCTTTGGAAAATTCTTCATTAGGGCTTGGTTCATCGTGCGGCTTCGTTTCCCGTGTTCGTTTTGATTGATTCTTGTGATCTTTTTGTCATTTCCTCAATATCCGTACCTAAAACACACAAGCAACAAACACAAGCATATATTTGGGTATTTTGATGATATTTGATGCATTTTAAGCCCGATTTGGACGATGAGACTATGTATAAAAGCAGTATCATCACTAAGTTTTCATCAACTTTTACATGTAGTTTTAGCCTTTTTAACCTAATCTAGTAACACAAAATCCCCATGCAATATATTGATCATCATTTATATCATCATACATATAAATTTTTGAAAAAAGTAGATGAATACATTTACAAAACTAATAGGATGATAGAAAGAACAATCTCTATACCAACCAATTATGGACATTACAAAGGATGAAGTTAGACAGGCTGTTTGGGACTGTGGGAATGATAAATCCCCAGCACCTGACGGGTTTACATTCTGATTTTACAAGTATTTTTGGAAAATCATTAAAGATGATGTCTTTGAGGCTGCCAAATGTTTTTTTGCTGAAGGCGTTATTCCTAATGGATGTAATTCCTCTTTCATTACCTTGATCCCTAAAATTCCTAATGCCAATACCGTGAAAGACTTCAGACCTATTAGTCTCATTGGGAGCTTATACAAGATCATTGCTAAAATTATGTCGAATCGTCTAGTTGTGGTGTTAGGTGGGATTGTAAATGAGGTGTAGTCGGCTTTCATAGAAGATAGAGAGATTCTTGATGGTCCGTTCATTCTTTATGAAGTTCTCGAATGGAGTAAATGATAGTTGTAATTTTACGTCTTTTAGGAAAAAGAGCGTAATTAGGGTAAGTATTAACAAGTGGTTGAGGAAAACCACGAGTTATGACCCAAAGTGAGGATCGTTCTCAAGGAGGCTAGTGTGTTGTGTAGAGAGATGATTAACTTTGTGATTATATTGATTATGAGAAGAGAAAATAGAAAGGGGATAAGAAGAGAATGACGGTTACGATGACAGATTAAACTCAGACGAAAAGGTCGTACACGTTAAACCGTAAAAGCACCAAAATTAAAAGATTACCCTAAAAATTCCTAAAAAATTGCAATAAATCCTAAATAATGTAATTAGAGTTTATAAAAAATCAAAAAAATCACCCAAACCTTTTATTTAATTAAATAATGATTTTTTAATGCTAATTAAAGCCCTAAAAACCAATTTAATTAACAAAAAGCCCAAAATGAGATTTTTTTCAATTGTAAACCTCTAAAATGACCTAACTTAATTTAAAACTATATTTGAAAATTTTAAAATTAATTAAAACTATTTAAAAGCAATTAAAAACTATTAAAACATAAAATAATTATAAAAATTAATCTAAGGACAATAAAAATATTCTAAAAGTTGTAAAATTCCTAACTTAATGTATTTAACCTAAGAAAAATATAAAAACTTGAAAAATCTAAATTTTAATTTTTAATAATAAAATAATAATAAAATAATATTAAAAATCCAAAATTTATAAAAAAATTCTAAAAACTTGCAAACTAGCTTAATTTAACCTAAATAAACAGAAAATGAACTTGAAATTACAAAAATACCCCTAATGGGCCTCCAAATGGGCCAAAAGTCCAAACAGCCCCCTTAATGGGCTCAAATAGGCCCAATAAGCAAAATGTTGTCCAATTAAGCCCAAAAACTCCTATCTGACTCAAAATTTGATTCTGAACACAATTTTTCAAAGGCCTAAAAGCTGAAAATGTGAAATAAGCTGTCTTATACCAAACAGCTTATTCTTAATGGGCTTTTTGGCCCATTAAGCTATAAGATGATGCCATAAGCTCAAATTAGACACACAAGCTTCTTTTGAGTTGCTTAAGACTTTTGTAAAAAGAAATTTGAAATAAGCTAAAGGAATAAGCCTGAAAATGCAAAAAGCAATCTACAAAAAACGACAAAATAGTCGTTTTTGAGTTCTAGGCTATCCCAAGAGCTGATTCAAATTGCAAAAGCTTTTAAATGACTTAACTACGCTTAATCAACAAAAAGTTTTCAAATAAGTTCAATCAATAAGCTGGAATAAGCAAATAAGCACTTATGAAAAAGTCAAATGAGTTGGTTTCCTAGCAAAAAGTCACAGTCAAAGTCTAATAACCTCTAGTTCAAACAAATGGGTCAAATAATGAAGATCTATTACAAAAAATAAGTTGTTGCAGGTCTGGATAAGCAAAAATGGCTTATTAATAAGCTGAATGCAAAATTACACTAGCAGGGGCTAGTTTTGGGTGTTGAGCAGTGGAAACTTTTTCCACTGCTTGACTTCTTGACTTTTTGTCTTTAGTGACTTTTTTGGAGATTCAAGTTACACAAAGGCACCCAAATGACCAGTGGATCAAGAGGAGTCAAATACAACAAAGAAATCACAATCAACAATAGCCAATTAGTACAGTTAATTCAATCAATCACCAGATATGCACAATACATGAACACATAAGCAGTTATGAACTTATAAGCTGTTTTAGCAAATTTCAGCCAACCAAATTGCACCAAAAGCATACACAAGCTATTATAAACTTAAATGAACAAGTTTAAACAGTTTTCATGCAATGGCTCAAAGCCTAAATCAAGATTCAAGCAAATGAAAGTTACTGAGGAACACTAACACAAGCAGATTTTACTTTTGCTGATGCAGTTGACCAACAAGCCAAATTCAATCACTCAGATCTATCACATATGTTATATTAATGATGATTTAACAACTTTTAACCCTAAGCATGTATAAATTCTAGATTTTACCAAAATCTTAGGTCAAAAACAGTTAAAATCAACTAGATATAGCACAATGTTTGATTTGAGGTTTCAAACCCAAAAACTTGCAGCAATATGCACTCAACTAAGTATTAAACAGATACAAAGCAAAGACACAAACTTCCAATCACAAAATAACACAATATGATTCAAGACAGGTAATCCCAAACACCCTTTTAACTTTTCAAATCAAGATTTTCAAATCAAAAATGCATTCCAAGGTTACCCAAGCCCAAATCAACACAACAATAGATGAGATATACAGATTAGAACAAGATTAAGCCACAAAATCAGCAAGAACACAAGTCACACACAAATATCACAAATATCTAATATTTTATCAGATTTTGGGATTAAGTATGCAAACCTCATGGATGTACATCCACACCCACGAATTTTGAGCTTATGTACTAGCAAGAACAATTACAAGCTTCCACAACAAATCCTGCTAAGATTCAACAAGGTTAGAAGCAAAATATCAAAAACAGAAAGGTTAAAAAGCCTTAATTAATGCAACTCTTGTATCCCACTCTTGATTATCCCCAAGTTATAGGCTTCACCACACCTTGATAACTCAATATCAAGATGCTATGATTAGCTTTATAGCCTAAGAATTCCAAGGTGTACCAAGAAACTTAGCAAAATATCAAGCTTGAAGGAAAATGTGCAAACTTTTGCACACTCCTTAAAAACAGGTTTTGAGATTCAAGATTAACAAACTAAGAGCAATAATAAGCAGTAAACAACAATGGCACTTGAGTTTTCTTCAAAGGTTCAAACACATTTCATTAAACTGAATATGGATTTACAGAATTTTGAACAAAGGAAAATTCAAGAGCAAAGTGAAATGAAATGAGTCTTATGCCTTATATAGGCTACAATGAACTAGTTAAGAGCTAAAAAACGTAACCCTAATTGCTGTGAAGTCCCAGAAATGCCCCTTGTAGGGTTTTGAACTTTGAAGATCATGTGACTGTTTCTTGGATTGTTGTGGAGCTGCCAAGATAAAACTGAATCCAATGGCTTGTAATGAGCTTAGAAAGTAAGCTTGAATCACACACGTTGGATTGTTGTCCAAATTTTGGCAGTATGCACAAGAGTGTAGCAGGGGAATCTTGTGTGGGACTGAGGAGTGATGTGGCATGAGTTTTTAAGGTTGGGTTATGACTAAATCATCATTAATCATTAATCTGGAAAATATGGAGGTTTAATTTTTGCTAAAACACAAATACCCAATTTGTGTTCTTGGTGAATAGTTGCTGTGTTTAATCCGTTTTTGGTTTGGACTAAGTTTAAAATTGTATTAATGGCGCCAAGATTAACAAATATTAATCTGATGAAGTGGAATGGTGATGTGGAGGAAAGGCGTGTTGTGATTAGTGGGTTTGGTTGAGTGGGGCACGTGTCACCATGACACTGGTCTAGGTAACAATCCTTGTCTGCCAGCTTTAGTCCCTTTTCTTGTTTCTTTCTTTCACTTTGTAAATAAACACAACATAATCCGTTTTCTTTGTTAATGAAGTTTCAAACTTCATACTTTTGCCCCAAAAAGTTTTGTAAAGTGAATTCAGGGGTATTTCTTGCCAATTTTTGATTCTTGAAGGACTGATTTGGTATTTTGTTCAAGGATAATGGTCTTAACTTGTATGATTGACATTTTAGAGGACTGAAATTGCCAAATCATGATTAATGAGGGACCATTTTTGCCAAGTCTTCAAAGTCAAGGGTCCTGTTGGTAATTTTGACATTTTCAAACGACCAAATTTGTAATTCTTGTAACTTGGAGTCCTTCATGGTATGTTTGACTTTGAGGATGATAATGGTTGACAATTTAGTTTTGATGAGGGACTAAAATTACCAATTCTTCAAAGTGGAGGGCCCTTTTTTCAATTTTGACAAACATTATGGACCAATCTTGTAATTATGAGGATACAAGGGTATAAAGTGTCAATTATTGAATATTGGAGGACCCTTCTTCATAAATCTTCAAATCTTCAAGGGTTTTATTTGGAAAATATTCATTAGGGCTTGGTTCAATGTGCGGCTTCGTTTCCCGTGTTCGTTTTTGCATGATTCTTGTGATCTTTTGTCATTTTCTCAATATCCGTACCTAAAATACACAAGCAACAAACACAAGCATATATTTGGGTATTTTCATGATATTTTATGCATTTAAAGCCCTTTTTGGACGATGAGACTATGTATAAAAGTAGTCTCATCACTCCCCCATACTAAACCATTATCGTGCCCTCACGCAATGCTAGAATAAAGTATCGTAGCATCTCCAAAATTCATTTTTATTCACTTTTATTGAATGATAAACTAGCTACACTACTTCTATTACTACTACTTGCGTTTTAGACATAATGTATGATTTTCATCGCAAAATGGGACGTTTAGGTTCATAGAATAAGAACAGGCGAATGCTTCGTTAGAAATAATTTCATCGTCCTCGATTTTCACCCCAATTCCATGCCAAGCGTGCAACGAGATCATTGTCACTATAAGTTAGTAATACTAACACTACTCATATGCCCTAATCACGTACTTATCCTCCCATTTTCCTAAAGTTGTATCTCTTATATTTTATTATGTCTTGAATGTTTCACGAGGATACATTGTTTGACTTATGCGATAATAGAGATTTAGGTCTAAAAATAGAGTCCTAACAACCCCTCCTAATAGACAACGATGTCAAAAATCTAAGTCAACAAGAAGGATCGATAAACACGGTTTTTATAACGGTTTTGAACATGAGACTTATTACCAAGACTTTTATACGCCCCCTAACGGAAGGGCCTTATTATCATTGGTTTACCTCCATCTTTTATTCAACTTCGCCAAGAAGCTTTTATTATGACTTCGGTCTTGTCTTTCCTTTTATTATCCACCTCATCGGTAGTTTTATTAGCCAAAGATGTATATCCTCACGCTAAGGAGAATTTTGGATCTTTAAAGCTTCAAAGATTAAGGCTTAATTCACTTTCAATTTTGCATAGATTTTTCGGCCTTGTGGGCTTCAAATTGTTTGCTTGATTTAGGTGAGCACTTGAAATCTTATTACTGGGTGAAGCTTTTGATTATTCGGGTGCCAATACTTCAAAACTGTGACGCTGGCGATACCTTAATGTCTTCCCAATTTAATTACACGGAAGCTACTAGAAAAGACTAGAAACCCAACAATCAAGACTATACCGCTAAGTCAATATTTATTAAGCAAAAAATATTTAGAAGCGAATGGAGAATAAGCAAACAACGAGAACACATTATTTTTTGAAAGAATACGAGTACTCTACGTTTAGCATAGTAACTTATAATTAACCTATCATTTCTCGTCCTCCTTTAAGAGACTTAGCCTAATGTGAATTTATGTAATCGAAGCTAAGTGCTCAACAGGCACAGTCGAGTCAAAAATTACTCTTATTCTCGCCATCGGAAAACCTACATTCATGTCTTCACACACTTATAAAACATGAGAAAAATTTTAAAATTTGGCCATTTTTAGCCTTATTTTGCAACAAAACGATAAAAAAAGAGATAAACTTTAGAAAGCGTGAAGGTTTGGCAAGGCAAGTATCTATTCACCCCCATACTAAAGTTAAACATTGTCCTCAATGTTTCGAGTCTAGGGGTGCAAACACCCCCATACTAGAGACGTAGTCGAATGCCTAATCTAGCATAGAAAGGGTGTAACCGTTAAATTTAAAGCCGTTTATGAAGTGTCCTATAAACCTAAGGTTAGAACATCAAAGGATATATCATGGATATTGAGAAAGTCTTCAAAGCAAATGATCGAGTGCACCCAAAAAACGAACACGAGAGGCTCCAATCGTGAAGGTAATGATCATCTAAAATTCACAATTCACAAAGAACCACGGAACAAAGGTTGGAAGGGCACAAATCCCCACACGTTACTACATTAGAAAGAGATAATATGTACATATGATAAGCATGGGACTCCCCAACGAGGCACCTCATTTTTTGTTACCGAGTCATGAGCTCGACTCGATCCCCTCAATGCTAATTATCATTGGGGAAAGTGATTTGGTCGAGGAAGTTTAAGGATGGAACTTCCCTGCCAAAGTAGTGCTTCAACCTATGTCTATTCACCTTGAAATTGGGGCCATCATTTTGAGCTAGCTCGATGGTCCCATATGGAAAAACTTGAGTCACGGTGAATGGACCGGACCAACGGGATTTCAACTTACCGGAAAATATTTTTCAAACGAGAATTAAAAAGCAAAACTTGATCCCCAATGTTAAAAACCCGGTTTTTAATTTTAGAATCATGCAACTTTTTAGTATTTTCTTTATAAATTAATGAATTTTCATAAGAAATATCCTATAATTCATCCAATTCATTTAATTTCATTTTCCGGTGTTTTCCCGTGGTCTCCATATCATCATTACAATGCTTTAGGGCCCAATAAGCCTTGTGTTCCAATTCAATTGGTAAGTGACAATTTTTCCCATACACAAGCTTATAGGGAGTGCACCCAAGGGGCGTCTTATGAGCGGTCCTAAAGGCCCATAAAGCATCGTTCAACTTATCCGACCAAGATTGTCGGTTTTCCCCAATCGATCTCTCCAAGATCCTCTTCAAAGATCGGTTTGAAACCTCGACTTGCCCACTCGTTTGTGGGTGATAAGCCGTAGAAAGCCGATGTGTAACCCCATATTTCCTTAGGACCCTTTCGAATTGGTCGTTACAAAAATGGGTTCCACGATCGCTTATGATCGCACGAGGGGTTCCAAACCTAGAAAACAAGCTTTTCAAAAACTTGACTACCACACGAGCATCATTGGTGGGTAAAGCCTGAGCTTCCACTCACTTAGATAGGTAGTCAACCGTGACGAGGATGTACTTATTACGACGAGATGACGGGAACGACCCCATAAAGTCAATGCCCCAAACGTCAAAGATCTCACACACTTGAATGATATTTTGTGGCATTTCATCCTTTTGTGAGGCTTTTCCTTGTCGTCGGCATGAGTCACACGACTTCACAAGCTCATGTGCATCTCGGTAAATAGTAGGCCAAAAGAAACCGGCATCAAAGACCTTCTTAGCCGTGAGATTAGCACCGTGGTGACCACCCGTGGGTCCCTCATGACAAGCTCTAAGGATGTTAGAAGCTTCGGTACCAAATACACAACGTCGAATAATTTGATCCGCACAAGTTCGAAACAAGTAAGGGTCGTTCCAAAAATAGAACTTGACGTCACGAAAGAATTTTCGTTTTTCTTGAGTCGTCATACCCTTGATGATGAAGTTGCCCGCATGGTAATTCGCAAAGTCTGCAAACCATGGGGGTGGAAGAATCAAGCTTAGAATTCAATACACCAAGTGTCTCGAGCGGAAATGTTTCGGTGATTTCCTTGGGCTCGTAAACACTTTGGTGAGGATCTTCCAAACGAGAAAGATGATCGGCCGCTAGATTCTCGGCTCCTTTTTTGTCAACAATTTTGTGATCAAATTCTTGAAGGATGAGAATCCAACGAAGTAATCTCGGCTTTGCATCTTGTTTAACCATAAGATACTTGATAGCCGAATGATCCTTATACACTATGCATTTTGTCAAGACGAGATAAGGTCGAAATTTCTCAAATGCATACACCACGGCAAGGAACTCCTTCTCCATTGTAGTGTATTTAAGTGGAGCCTCGATCATCGTCTTGCTAGCATAGTGAATAGGCAAGAAGTGCTTTTCATGACGTTGCCCCAATACGGCCCCAATAGCGTAATCACTAGCATCACACATGAGCTCAAAGGGGAGGTTCCAATTGAGAGCAACAAGAATGGGAGCTTAGGTAAGTTTCCTCTTAAGGATTTCAAAGTCTAGTACACAATCTTCGTCAAAGACAAAACGTGCCTCTTTTTCAAGAAGATGTGTAATAGGTCGAGAGATCTTTGAAAAATCCTTGATGAATCGATGATAAAAGCCCGTGTGGCCTAATAAACTCCTAACTCCCTTAACGGTTTTGGGATGAGGTAATTTGGCGATGAAGTCTACCTTAGCTTGATCTACCTCAATCCCCGCTTTCGAAACCTTATGCCCTAAGAAGATTCCACTCTTAACCATAAAATGACATTTTTCCCAATTGAGCACAAGGTTGGTTTCCTCACAATGCTTCAACATTCTCTCAAGATTCCACAAACACGAAGTGAGCGAACAACCAAACACAGAAAAGTCATCCATGAAGACTTCCATTGTCTTCTCGATCATATCATGAAAAATAGCCATCATGCACCTTTGAAATGTTCCCGGTGCATTGCAAAGTCCGAATGGCATTCTACGATAGGCAAACGTTCCATATGGACACGTAAGCGTAGTTTTTTCTTGATCACGAGGATCGATGGGAATTTGGAAGTAACTAGAAAAACCATCTAAAAAGCAATAGAAATCGTTTCCCGCAAGACGCTCCAACATTTGGTCCATGAAGGTCAAGGGAAAATGGTCTTTACGAGTGACTTCATTCAACTTACGATAGTCAATGCACACTCTCCATCCGGTCACGAGTCTAGTGGGAATTAACTCGTTGGCATCGTTTGGCACAACGGTCATTCCTCCCTTCTTAGGGACACAATGTATAGGACTCACCCAAGGGATATCGGAAATAGGGTAAATCATTCCTGGGTCAAGGAGTTTTAGGACTTCCTTTTTGATGACGTCGTGATTTTTGGGGTTCACCCTCCTTTGACATTGGATTGCGGGCTTGTAATCCTCCTCCATTAAGATTTTCTGGGTACAAATTTTGGGATCGATCCCCTTAATGTCAGATAACTTCCACGCAATTGCCCCTTTGTGATCCTTAAGAACATCGACAAGTGCGGTTTTTTCATCATCCGAAAGTTCCTTCGCAATAATAACTCGCAACTTGTCTCCCTCCTCCAAATAGACATATTCGAGATAAGGAGGTAAATCTTTCAACTCGAGGATAGGTGGTTCCTCAATTGAAGATTTGGGCTCGATACTCATAACCTCCATGGGTGGAGGAAATGGGAAATCGTTAAGAAAATCCTTGATAATCGAGATGTAACACCCCATTTTGATAATGGAATGTCACGCGTAATTATGGCGTGTCATCAAAGCATACAAGGGTAAATGTCTAAAACATTACATGACCATAGGGTAAACCGGAATCAAACATCGGTTCCCAAACATAAGCCCAAAACATAATAAAGCAAAGGAAATGAATGAAAGACTAAACAAGCATAAGTATATGAAGACAAAAAGGAAAAGAAGTCTCTGGCAGCTTCCATCCTATGCACCTCCTCCAAATGCTCGAGTATTTACTAGGGTACCTGCCATTTTGGGACATGGAAAGGAAAGTAACGGCTGAGCTAAACGCTCAGTGCACGGATATAGACATAGTATAAGTGACTAAAACATAATAGAGACTTAATAGCAGCGGAAATGTATAAGTCCTGGAAAACCTGAAACATGTTCATAAAACTGGTTTTATAGTTTGAAAAGCCTTATGTTTATCTTATGAAAACTGTTTAACATATTTTACCATTAGCCAATATAGGTCATGAAAATCCACCGTGCATGAATACTTGGAGGGGTGACCTCATTATGCAAATTAGAGGGGCTGCCTCTAATTTAATATACTAGTTTTTGGGTAGGAGGGATCAGCTCCTTGTGAAGGATGCAAGGCACACACCACATTCACCATGAAATCCTTACTGAAAACATGTAACTAGGATGCACCCATACGCCCCACATGATAAATATAATAATATGGCCAAAAGCTGAAGGGACGCCACGAGCAATCACTCCGCCGAGGTGAAGTCATAACATCAGTGCCTCTAATGTTATGGTTATGGTACCTCCATAACTAGGCGAAACTGGTCATGCATGTATATGGCTTTAGGTATTCTAATTAAACATAAGCAAATCAAACACATAACTTATACTACGGGTAAACATTTGGCTGTATACGGGGAATCCTAATAAGGAAGAATGTCCATACTGAAAGGACGGGAATCCGTACCTTATGTCCAGTGAACGAAGAAGATGAACTGAGAGGAATCCTACTTCCGTATCACTAATGCTACATGAATACATACATGAATAAGTATCTGCTTACTAAATACGTAACCGGTTCTATGTCATGTCTTAGCTTATTTTATATGTTCTTATCATGTTTTACTGTTTTAAAGCCTTAAACTGTGTTTATCTAATATTCTGATTACTCTGATTAAGTATTTCTGGTAATTCATGTATTATTATACTTACTGTGTAATAATAAGTAAATTTCCAAGAATAACAGGTTTCCTAAAATAGAAAGTTACCAAAAATAGAAAGTTTCCAAAAATAGAAAGTTTCCAAAAATAGAAAGTTTCCAAAAATAGAAAGTTTCCAAAAATAGAATTACTGCTTAAATTAGATGAGTTTCTAAAAATAGAAAGTTTCCATAAATAGATCAACTGCCTTAATTAAATAAGTTTCCTTAAATAGATTAGGTGCCTGAAATAAATAAGTTTCTAAAAATAGATAGTTTCCATAAATAGATTAGCTGCCTTATTTAATTATGTTTCTAAAAATAGAAAGTTTCCATAATTAGAAATAAGCTGGTTAAATAAGCTAAGTATGTAAGCCTAAGTGTTTTCATGATTATTTTCTAAGTCATATGATATAATGTATAGTTTATTAATTATTTCATGTAATTAAAATAAACTATAGGTTAAAATATTTAATTAAAGTATAACATGTTTTTAGTTAAATAAAGTTAAATACTTAGGTTAAAACATGTATTATTATTTATTAATAATATAACCTAAGTCATGTTAATTAATTAATTATAACCATGGTTTTTAAATAATTAATTAATTATAAGTCTTAAAAATATATAATACTTAGGTTAATAATTTCATGATTTTAATAACTAATATAACCTAAGTCATGTTATTAAATTAATCATGTTGTATTCATTAATTTAATTTTAACATAAGATTATAAATGAAAATAATCATAACATACACCGTGAATCGGATCTTGACTAAGAACTATGAACCGGACATGAAATCGACACCATACCCTGAACCAAATCGGGGTTACCCTTGTCTTGTTGCTGCCGTGGGACCCACACCAACCAACCGGGGCTATATGGTCTCGGTAGTGGTCATGTAGCCAAACCGAGACCCTCTCGGGTTCGATTTAGGCGCGGCCAAGAACAAAACACCCCTAAAATATTACTTTTTGATTTATTCCAAATCCAATTCCATGTTAGATCTATGATTTAATTAGGTTTTATAAAAAAACATAACATGTTCTTAATTATTTAAAAGAATAAATTAAAAGAAAAGGGTTAAAGGATTTACCGAATGCGTGGATCTAAACAATGATGAACAAACACGAACACTAGCAATAATTCCAAGATCCAAGATCAATCAACACCCTCTTGGTGTGTTGTATGGGTGGCGGCCAAAAGACAAGGAAGAGGAGGAGGAGAACTTTTAGGTTTTCTAAAATATTTTGTAAAAAAAATATGAGTAGTGTTTTTCCCTTAACCCCCCCCCCCCCCCCCTTAGTAAATTTTGATGGGCTTGGCCCATCCTCCTTCCTAATTTCGTGGCATATGGGCCCACATGAGGTAACCCGATCATTTTCGGTGTCTAATTAATAAGTGCGTTCTCGTGTTCGTGTTTTACATGTTTGTTCGTGTTTATTTGTGTTCGCGTTTTGTGTGTTCTCGTTAAATAATTACCGTGACCTAATATATTTATTCGTGTTCGTAATAAATATATATACGTAATTAATATTAGCTCGTGATTTAATTACGTTCATGATTTCATGATCGCATGTTCGTGATTAATTATTGTTTAAATAATTATTGCGTGTTCGTGCGTAATAAATACATATCGTGTTCTAACACGTACGTAATACGTAAAATCCTAACACGTAAACGTTAGCGTACTATAAAAGGAAAGTTTTAATCTAGTACGTACGATCTTAAGGGTACTATTCATGTTAAAAGCATGCGGGTTTTACAACTCTTCCCCCTAAAAAGAATAATTCGTCCCCGAATTATAGGTAACCTAACTGAAAGAGAAACATACCCGAATCAAACTGAGAGGGTATGTAAGATAATTGAACGTGCGGGTTTCCTGGCAAAGGAACGCGGAACATGACATGTCTTGGAAGGACATGTAACGTGACGTGACTGAAAGGACATATCTAATTGATGAGAGAAAACGGATAAAAGTCTGGATGAACTTGTCCGTTTCCAAGTGGCCTCCCTCTTGGAACGGTTCCTTCAGAAGATCTTGACACTAGTGATAAATCTTGGTCCTTCTGACCTTGACTTGGAATACGAAGAAATTCTTGGTTATCAACGGAAGGTAGATCCCCTAAATTCGATCGAGGAAAATAAGAGTTAACGTGCTAGGGTAACTGAAACGTTACGATGCAAGACAATCTGACTTAACTGATAATTAGAAACGATGCACGAGACATAAAGAAACGTAGTACGTGAAAAATTTTGAACGTGATACGTGAAAAATTTTGAACGTGCTACGTGGAGATATGGCGAGTGTAGTATGAGTAAACATATCGTGATCCATGATACGTGTAACATATCTTGATCATGATATGAGGAACGTGGAATGACCATGACATGTGAAACATATCGTGATCATAGAATATAATGGCGGTAACGCCAAACGCTACAAGGTGAGACGTTGAATATGACGTGAAACGTCTATCTGATGATGGAGAGTTATACTAAACTTGGGTCTGGTCTCTCAAGTTCTTGCAAAACCTCCCAAATGAGAAAAATAAACGTAAAATCGTAAGCCAAGATACGATCATGAACGTGAATAGTGTCATGAACACGAGCGTGAAAGCAAGTCGTGAAATTTGAACAAGGATGTGAAGTAAATTAGGAGCACAATTATGAATATTTGTCTGACCCGATAACTGAGGGTTTGCCAAGTGATCGGATGAGCCTTGGCTGGAACATGTCCGATCAATCTGTTGGTTCTGAAATCCGTACGGATGTAAGGATTCTGCAGACTTGATCAAACTGTTGACAATAACCCAAATAGAATCATGCTTCTTCTAAGTTTGTTGAAATCTGGTAATTAAAATCCATGGAGATCTTGTCCCTTTCCGATTCACAATTTCATATGATGAAAACATCCCAGTCTGTTGGTGTCCTATCTTAACCTGTTTGTATGACAGGTATGAAGATATGAACGTAACTGTATCTTGATTCATCGAACTTGATACATAGGAGTTTGCGAAACTCTGAGTCTATGAATCGAAACTTATCTTAGCGTAGGATTTTCTAGAACACCTAATGTAGTGTAGGGTTCTCTCCTTTACGCATAAGCTGAGTCATGGTAAGATTAACCGTAGAAAGCCATGTGATTCAGCGTGTCACTGAAATCAAACATAACTGATATTGGAAAAAAATTTCCAGGGTAAAATTTCTCTTGTCATAGAATTTGCAATATAGTGCAGATATGGTCTTCATGTTCTTCTCTAGGCTTAGAGGAAAATAGGTTATCCTTAATGAAAACACTGATGAATTTGCTTATGAGTTCATGGAAACTCAATTTATTAAGTCCATAATGTTGTTGGAGCATTGATGAGACTAATTCAAAATCATAAATCTAACATGACCGAGTCGTGCACGAATAGCAGTCATGGACATGTCCTACTCTTTCACCCGTCACTATTGGCAGCATGATCATGAATCCGATCTTGTCAATACATGGAGGAGAGTAACGGTCGTAAATGGTGATTTGTTTTAAAAAAATCGACGGTAGTCGACACATAATCTTATGTTACCGTCCTTCTCCTTGAAGGTTCTTCTGGAGTGTAAGGAACAATTTTGGAATAATCCGTTGGTTATGCGTAAAAGGAATTTAGTAGTCGTGTCTTACTGACCACTAGAAAATTTTAGCAATCATGGCTAACAAATCACATGCTTGGGATGCATAGATAATTTGTACAGATTTTCCTGATGGAGAATCAAGCTGAATGTATTCAGGGGCCTGAACACTACTGTACATAATTATGAATCGTAGCATGGTGTGCTGTTCATAGTCCATAATTAGGATAAAATTCATCTCGTATCTGTCCGAGGAAATGCGTTAGCAGCTTGGATCTCATCATTAAACTGAAGGAAAACCTTCGTATGCATGGGAATACGAAAGGCGTCCTTCATGGTCATGAATATATGAACTATGGTGAAAGAAATGAAAGTGACATCGGCAACGTGACAATTCTCACTGATGCGCCGATAATGGTATTGAAATTCTTGTGGCCTGATTAATACATGGCACAACAAAATAGATATACCCTTGGAGGGTACCCTGAATTTATTAGAAATGTTCCATAGTTGGACGTGAGTCATATGTCTTGACTCGTTTCTTGGAACTATAAGCATGACATATGTCTTGACTGGTGTCTTGACATGTGTCTTCAAGAGGTATACATGAGACATGTGTCTTGACTGATGTCTTGACATGTGTCTTCAGCAAGTATACGTGAGACATGTGTCTTGACTGATGTCTTGACATGTGTCTTTAGAAAGTATACGTGAGACATGTGTCTTGTCTGATGTCTTGACATGTGTCTCGAGATGTGAAACAAATATAACCACAATATAAGGTTATTATGCCAGAATTGGCGGATCGGTTGGACTACTAATCCTTGTATTTCTGATCACGTCCGTGGCCAGAGTTTCGGTTGCGATTTCTAGCATAGTTGCTGTCATAGTATTGGTTACTATCGTCCTGTCTGTCAGTTCCATGATGGTCATTCTCATGACCGTGATTCATGTAACTATTCAACTGAGTGGCCGGCTGGTACCGGTTTGCACTCATATGGCTGAAATAACAGCCGAATGACGTGTGACATGTAACTAAGAATTAGGGACAATGATTGATGGGAATCGTCTGATTGTGAAGCATCTTCTCGTCCAATTGCTTTGCTCCGACGACTTTGTCTTCTTCTTGTAGGATCTCCAGGTTGTGAACAGCATCCGCATCTCGTAGCGTCTCCGAATGTCAGCAGCATCAACCTTTAGTAACATTTTCAAGTTATGAGCGGCATCAGCAATTTGTAGAGTATTAGCAAGTGGACATATGCCTAAGATGATTCAGAATCGACTAGCGAATACTCGTGCAGTATTGCAAGTGAAATACACATGGATTTAGGTACGTGTAATACACATGGAACACGGTACATGGAGTACACGTTGAATGTACATGAATTGATCGGTATGGGGTCGATCATTTGTCATGATTTAAGGAAAGTATACCGGTTAAACGGTTAGGAAAACCATCATGATAACCTGGCAGTATTAGCATATACATCATTCTGGTTATAATGGAAACGTTAAAGTGTGGTTACACAAAATTCAACGATGATTTGCCTGACAGCATGATCAATGAAAACCAACCATGACTATCATGAAATCATGATTCAATGAAATCTAACAATGTCTTGCAGGACAACGTAAATAACAAAAGAGGCGTAAAACATAATCAACATGAAGACGGAATTATCATGAAGAAACATGAAACCATCTATCACGAAGAAGTGTATAACATAATCAGCATGAAACCGAAGTTAACCATGATAGTATGAAAACATACTTGACATAAAAACATAATAACTTATGAGGGGACATGAAAAAAAAAATTTTATGCCAATTTAAATTATGAGAAAAATTTTATGCATGAAAAGCAGTGCATGAATGCGTAATGTAGTTTATAAAACCATTATATGTGCGAGGGAACGCCTATGGGTCGGTTCCAAAACAAAAGACATGGCGAGGGGACGCCTATGGGTCGGTCCCAAAGTTAAAAGTTTCAATAAAAGCACATGCGACTAAATAGGGCCAGTCCTGTACCAACCATTACTTAGTCATAATCCCTACAACAATGATACATGAAACATAAATAAATGAAACTCATCTGTCAAAACTTATCAGAATTTTTTTATGTGACTAATTATGAACTACTGGGGTTCAGTCCACAAAGCCACAGTTCACGAGGAACATTATGCATGAAACAATGACACATAACTAAATATGAATGACGGTTGTCCATCCATATTAGTAAAACAATATCGATGAAAACATCAAGGTTAAAACCTCAAGGTGCTGAAAACATCATGGTTAAAACAACAATGCGCTGAAAACATCAATACATGGAATAACAAACTTTTGCTTAGGATGTAACACCCCCAAATTTATACAACTCAATACAGCGGAAGACTCGTTGGTGTTACGGGATAGCACACTACTCACATCATAGACAACGCATAAAAATCGCGTCGTTTATTAATAAAGCATTTCCATTCATAAATATCAAAGTTACATCGGTCCCAAGTCATTATATTTCATACAAAGTTTTTCAAAGTATTTGAATGGAAAATATTGTTTAAGTGCGGGCCAAGAATTCTTGTCGTCTTCCTGAGAATTACCTTCAAGTACCTGAGATAAAACATGTTACAAGAAAAGGTCAGCGATAACGCCGAGTGAATTCATAGAGTTTAATAAAATCCATCAATATAATATCAGTATAAAGTTATTACTGAAAATCATTTTGTACAAATCATTTTAATAGGCCATAAAATAGCCAAAGTCATTTTTATACAAATCCTTATCGAAAATCATAATATAGGCATTTGCCTTAAAAATCATTATACGAGCCAATGTCGTAAAAACGTCATACAATACATCTTATAACGTTGTATGAAAATAAAAACCGTTATATGAATATGGTTATGAAAACCAAAACACGAATATAATATCAATAGTATGACCCTGTATTGCTAGTCAGACAATACATCGTAATTCGGAGCGTCTAGTAGTATTTCGTTAGTTTTGGATTATTATAAGCCGCATGACATTGTTACCTTACTAGACCAACAACGGGTAGCTAACCCGATACCAATTTTGTCCATCTAAAGTAGCATGTCATCACAAAGGTCACGCTATGGAAATCTTCTCATACATAAATTCGCTTACCAATCAATGTGGCACGACGGGGATCAACCGTCAAGGCGCGAACTGGGGTGATCGTCCCCAAATAGTACTATTAAATGCATAAGCGTCTACCAAATCCCGGTAGTTCACAATTCATGCTAATGGGACTTTTAGTGACATAACATAACTTTAATAATCCATTTAATTTCATCTATCGGGTCCTTTAATCATTTATCGGGTCATACAATCGGGTCATTCATTCATTCGGGTCCAAATCAATAAACAAACAATCGGGACAAATGGTGTCCTAATTTTATAAAAACTAACATGTTATCTCCCTCGCGGGTTTATAAAACATTTATTAAAACATTTAAAAGAGTGCGAGGCTATGAACTCACGTTGATGTGGGAAGGCGGGTTATCGGCAATTAGGACGTACGGTACGTGCTTCAATCACGGAAACCTAGACAAATAACAAATAATACTCGTCTTAGACTCATGTCCAATGACTTTATAAAAATAACAATTATGTATACATATGATGATTTTATATATATGATGATCAAGTGGGTTTACATATTCTCGTTTGCTCATTTTAGAGTTATGTGTCGGTAACGTTTATACTAGTTTACTAGTTTTACCTATTTACGTGTTTTAAGTCCAATAAACTTATTATAAGTTCTCTAACTTGTTTTAATCCCTTTTATACCTATATTATCAGTATGTATACTTTCCATGTTGGGCCCAAATGGGTTAAGCCCAATAAGTTCTTTTTACAAGTTTTTATCTTATTTAGTCCATTTATTAGTCCAATATGCTTAATTAGCTCGTAAATGTCCGTATTTCTTATAGTTCGGGTTTTATCGGTTTTTACTTGTATTAGATACTTATATATCAGTATATGACTTTTATAAACTTTACATTAGACGGGTTTGGTCGTCTAAGTTTTATTTGGCGAAAAAACGTTAATTTTACGGCGATAGCCGAAAAAGTCGTAAAAATCAAGTTTATAGTTTTTATTATTTATAAATATTATTTCACCACCATTTATATAATTTATCCATTTAATTAACCTTTTATATATTTATATAAATAAGTTTTATAAGTTAGTGGGTTTTTATTTTACATTTTATACATTAAAATGTGAGTGCTTATATAATAATAATAAACATTAATTCCAAAAATCTGATTTTTATCTTCATGTTTACCATTTTTACCATATCTAGAGTTCTATAATGAATTAGAAGCTCATTTTTGGGTGACATGTTCTTCATATTATGTGCTACATTTAACTTAGTTATAGCTACTGCCCATTTTGAGTTCATCTTGCCTTAACAGTCCCTACAAACTGCTTATTCAGATTAGACCACCTAACTTGTTTTGATCATATCTCACTCATTACAATGATTCCATTGCATGGCCAACTCTCACATGTGTACAAGACATATAGCTTACTGTAAATGGATTCTACTTCATTATTTTATCAGTCCATGACCTGTTTCTTTACTGTTTTATACAGCCAACAAATTTAACCAAGATTTTAACCTTGTTTCTTATGGTTTTTCACTTTTTTAATCATGTTTATCAACACCAAATCCCCACATAACATTTTTATCATCATATAATCATCATATACATATACAATAGGAAATAAAATACATGTTTACATAATCAAAATAACAAGAAGATGAGGAGGACAATCTTTATACCACCATGATGATGTAGGTTTTGATCAAAACATGGATTTTGATGGAGAAACTTGTGCATAGCCAAGACCATCTTCAAGACCATCAATCTTCATGATCACCTTTTGGAAAACCAGCCCCAAGACACCATGAATACTCCTCCTTGGATGTTATAAGTTGCCCCAATCTTCATCTTTTTGAATGGAGATTAACATATGTTAATTATAACATATGTTTGTGGTTAAAAATTGTATGAATGGGGTGTTTTGATTGAGATATGGGACGGCCAAAAATGGGGAGGAAGAGAGAATGTTGAGTGGTTTTGCATGTTGAAATGGATGGTATGTGAAAGTTTCTAGTTGTTTTAGATGAGTGTAAGCTTACATTGTAAGCAAAATGAACAAGTGTAGCATTTGTTTATGAGGTGTTGACACCTCATGGTGTAACTAGCTTATATGGCCGGTTTTGATGGGGGTGGGACAAGTGTCCCACTTGTCTCATCCCCATTTATTTACGGGTACTCCTCGATTCTAGTTTCCTCGATTTGCGTGCCCTCGGGTCGTTTTTCGAAAAACGTTTTTATAAATTATGAATATACGTCACAAAACGAATCCAATAAAAATTGTCTCATCAAAAACGGAGTTCGGAAACGTAAATACGTAATCCTAGGGTTTCCGGTTTAGTCGTAAAGGACGTTAAAATAAAACCGTAAGTCCTAATCTCTTCTCGTAAATTTGTGAGTTTATGAACCAACACAAATTTAAAACTCCAAAATAATATTCATGGACAAATTTATTTTCTGAAATGTCGGACTGCCACCAAAGACGGTGTATGTAAACGTAAGCATGTAACGTTGAGTCCTCTGATTTAGACGTAGTCGATGCTACTTCAAGACGTAAATCCAAATTTCTTCCCAAAATAAGTGAGTTCATAAAATAATATTTTCAAATAAATATTGAGAATAAAATATCAACCATAAATTGACGGATTGTCACAGCATTTACCCCTAAACAGGATCTTTGTCCTCAAAGATCATCTTACCTTACTACTCGCTTCTTATAGAGTTAAAGCCATGTGGGTATTTCCTCCACATTTGGTCTTTTCTCACAAGTGTAATCCATTATAATACGCGAGTTTCATCAAACATAACTACGGGAATAAGATCAGGCTTAATGTTGACTTACTTTCTCTATCCATGATGTTCACGGGTTTTTGATGAATGCAACTTTTCGCCGATCTAAACTTTACTAAGAAGAATTCAGAATTTTCACTTGATAGATATTTATCAAGTTCGATTTACGAAACATAATTCACGCAGTCCTTGAAGTCCTAGGGTAGATCCAGCTTATACGCCTTTCAATCCCAACTTTTACATCATCTCAATGGTCCCATACAACGGGGACTTATATCCCATGATTTGTCAGATCATGAATTCATTTTTCCAAGGTTAAAAATTGTGGCATAACTTTGCTACCCATTTGGCACTTCAAGATCTACATTTCATATTCACATAACCTCCTGCCCACTATCGGCAGTTAATAATCAAATCATAATTTCAACAATCATTTCAGATTTCGCGGGTCGGGTATTTTGTAAGGTTAGGTTCGCCATCTTAGTAAACCTTAAACCTAAAAGACATGTCCAACTTACAATGGGTGTTTGTCGGGTATCTTCATCTCAACTCCTGATTACAGATGCTCTAATATTTAGATCCTAACAAGATTCGATCTCAATCCTAGTATGATGATTATCAATGATAATCCCTCCAAAGGAAAACGATTATACGATCTATTACCAAAGGTCATTCATTCAAACATAAAATAGAACTTATATTACTTTGTATCGTTACTTTACCTCGTCCCTTCGATTTGGGGTGGTACATAGTACTCTCATCAGGGTTCGTTCTTAATGATTTCTGAGCAAATCTCTATAAATTCGATGCGAAGCGAGGATCCTGATAAAGATGTTTGATACAGGCATACCATGTTTACATAACTCTTTTGCATTTATCATTAACGGGAATGATATTAGCAGATTTGGTCAGTCTGTCGACGATGACCCAAATCGAATCAAATTCAGATGATGACCTTTGCAATAGCTAGACGTTTACTAATGTATGAGGCGATGTCTGCCTTCATAATTGCCATCAGTACAACTTCTTCAGACAAAGATACTTTTAGTCAAAAATGACATACATATAGTACTTATACTTACAAATTCCAACATAACTATATCTCGCAATCCTCTATTTTTAGGCAACCACGAGTGGCCTTTAAAACATTTAACGCTATTGTCTTCTAAATTTTTAATGATTCATATTAGTCGTGAATCCCTTTTTATTATCTATATTATCCTTTTTACAAACATTGTTTATTTTTATATCGTTCGCCAATTTATTTTGCACCTTAATTATTAAGGAACATGTCCTAACTGGTTCTTTATCTTTTCTACATAATGCGTCAGTAATTACGTTTACCTTCCTGATGAAATAAATATCACAACCGTATTTATTCAAAAATCCTTCTTCATATCTTCTATGTTTTAGTTTCGTCTTTACTATCATTTTTATCCGTTTTACTCAATCCGTCGTCTAAAGCGTCGATAATTATTATAATTAATTAAATAATTATTAGTTAATTTTTATGAAGCGTAAACGTAAAAGTTTTAAATTTCTTAGTTCGACCAATTATATAAAATGTTCAAAAATAAATTTTGAATTTAATTAACAGGATTTTTGTTGATTTATCGAAAATAATTAAAATAATTAATAAGATCCGAAAATGTTCGAGAAATCTTTGGCTATACTTTGGTCAAAATTTTCTTAGTTGAAAAGCAAAAATTGTCGTTTCAAATTTCAAGTTATGGTTTAAATGGGTTTCCTCAATCCTTGTTAGGTTGTCTTAAGGTATGCAAAAACATTTACCCCTAAACAGAAGTTTAGTTAAATGTTTTGGTTATAAGGGAATAATCCCTCAAAAGTTCTTTGTTAAAACCTTTGTCAAAACATATTTTCACTTTCTTTTTAGTAATAATCCAAAGTCTTAAAAGGGCTCTTAATTTTTGAAGAGTCAATTTATATTCCATTATCTATTAATCTCATGGTTAAATCATGTAAAGATTCAAGTCTTTAATCACGTGTTAATTATTCAAGGTATAGGTTTTCATTGTTTAGCCAATTCAGGGCAATCTATAATTAATTATTAACCTCATTCTTATAACTGTGAACAAACAAATGGTCACTAATGATCACAAGCATGAAGTTATTAAATTACAGCCTACACACGTGATTCACCAAATTTTATGAATGCTACATGTGCATTGGTCAATCCAAACGACATCACGTGAAACTCATAACGTTCATTACAAGTACCGGATGTAGTGATTGGAATAGATAATCTCTTTCGCATATGCGAAGTTTGATGATAACCATGCCATGGATCAAATCTTAAAAACATACGCCAGAACCTTGTAAATGATCGAACAAATCTTCCATTTTTATGGATATCGTTTTCGATTGTCAATTTACTCAGTCCACAGTAATCTATAATATAAGGAATGATAACACCATAGCTCTTCATGATGACAGGCTTGGTATAATAAAAGCTTTCTCCGACAACTCTCTCAGTTGTACGGTAATTCCTTAAATTCAGGTGGTGCTGACGTACAGTGCACAAGCCACAAGTGCAGCACCGGAAATATAATCAATACCAATTTCAACTTGCCCTAATGGCGAAAGTCTAGGTAATTCACCAACAAATACTTCCTAAAGTTTCAGATAACATAAACATCTTTTAATACATTCATATTAGGTTCTTTCTGGATTATAATATCTATGACTAATTCATAACCATTCATGGTATAATTTTAAGTCTTAATACAGGATATGGTCATCCATCAAGAATTATTTAGATCACTTTTGATAATCAACATCTTATCATTTAGGGGAATTATACTTGAGTTCCCATCAATTAAGACAATGTCATCATGTCATAATCAATCAATCCATTCTACGGGCACTATCAACTTTCCAGTTGCATTGCCGTCGATAAGATGTGAACTTTTCAAAAGACTAATAATAATTCATAATCCTTCGCAAATTCAGGGATATTAGGATACACAACTACTATTAAAAGAGTAAGGTCAACGCATAATCTATGCGAGAGAATTTCAAATCAGATACAGATGAAAACAATTAACGAATATGAATATTTCCTATGTTTTCAAAATTTGAGTACGCATTCGAAAGCTCCTCGGATCGTTACCCAGGTCATTCAAATGAAATCAAATCATAAGAAATGATAAGAACGTCAATACATCCAGTCGGGTATCAACACTCGGTAATCAGATACTTTTCCTAAGAATCTCACTACGGGAGAATTGGTCAAGAAAGAATTGTCAATTGTCAAATAAGACAATTTCCACGGATGAGTATCTTCAACTCAGAAGAATAGATGCTACAGGCACATATGTAGGTGTCCCTAACACTATGTCCTTATTTTTCACTTCTTGCAGATCTCATAAAATTTTAATCTTTCACAACCTTTAAAGAGAATGTAGTGTTTATTCATTAGTTTTATGGTGACTACTAATCAGTCTTGCATAGTCCATTCCAAATTGTATGTAGGCGCGCAACTATATACAATTTCAAGATTAACGATGCAATACTCAGTTCGCCAAAATTTTATCATCATGTTTATAATAAAAACATTTTCATGCTTAATTCTTAGATAAGAATCAAAAATAAATTTACAAAGATTTTCTTTGTTATGAAAACAATTAAGTCTTCCAAGGTGTTTTATAAACAACTTCTTTTCGATAACAATCACTTATAAATCTCACTTTGAATAATCCTTATAGTGATGAAAATTCAGTTTTTCTCAATGGATACTGTTTTAACTTTATAAAAACAATGTGTGATCTGCCAAAGAGTGATGAAGAGTTGCTCACCAAGAACTTAACTACAATATGATAGGAAATGAGCTTTAGCCAAATAATCATGAGGTTCATGACCTCGATGGCACTCACGAAGAATGATTCACAACGTAACTCAAATCAAGATGAGTACTTGTTCAATGATTGCATCACTAATGCGAGCATTAGAGACAAGCAAGAAAAGATAGATAACATCAATACATGTAGAATTTAGTAATCAAAGGTAGTCTTTTCATTAATCACAAACAAGTCAAAATTGTACCGTAACACATTACGTGTCACTATGTCATACAATTCTCAGAACTCATCCTACCAACTGATATCTCAGTTAAGTTAGGGATATTTTTAAAAGATACCACAATGAATACTAATCTACAAGAGTCATTAGGTGTTCCACTTGTCCCAGAAGATCCATCGGTCTCAATTCAGAAGAAGATTTCTTCTATATATTTCTTGGACACTGGGCATCCTCGTTAGTGGACAATGGCCTAGGAACAACCCTTAACACGAACTAACAATCATTTAAAACCTTATAGTTCAATCAAAGAACTTAACGACTTCCTCTTAACAATTTCTTATTCCATACGAGATAAATTTTATTTTATTAAAATTTCAACCACTTTTATACTCAATTCGATATCCTACTTCTTTCTACAATACTTACAACCTTATTCTTCGTCCTTGTAAAGGCAATAAAAGCTTAATATGATCAACACTTAATTCCAATCCTATAGCTCTTACAACAATAGTTATCAAATGAGTCACTAGTATGAGATGACTCATACATTCAATTAGACTTCTCGGAAAGGTATTAGTGGCATGAGGCTTTTGGGTAATGGTTCCAATAACAGCCTCAAGTGCGACATTCACCCTTTCGATTTCAAATTTAAGAATTGGATGACAACGAATCAGATGACATCTTTCTAGGTGGTAACGTTTTGTCAAACTTCACTCTATAAGGAGAGATCGTCATGACATCGATATCAGATTTAATCTCGCCAATTCTTCTTCAATATCGCAATCAACTAATATCTATATTTCTACTAATATCAACCATTTGTTGAGATCATAAATATCCACAACTTGGTTTAGATCTAAGATAGCTAGAATTCCTACGAGAATAGCTTCGATTATTTTACTAGGGGATTTAGGGTTCCTTGCAACAATCGACGTCGTATAAATACCTCGTATACTTATCAAAATTATCATCAAACAATCATGTAATAAAATTACATCATATATATATATATATATATATATATATATATATATATATATATATATATATATATATATATATATATATATATATATATATATATATATATATATATAATCCCAGTTATATATATATTAAAATAACACTTCTCAGTCTGGCCTTGTCGGTAACTCGGGAATTCTTCGGCACCGTTATAGTCAAAATATTTTTAGACATTTTGGGAAAAAAGTTTATAGTTCAAAGATTTTGAAATGTTTTATTCAAAACCTTGGTCTTTTTTTTTTAAAAAATCTTTCGTTCTCTATAACGAGAGCTCTGGTACCAAACTGTAACACCCCCAAATTTATACAACTCAATACAGCGGAAGACTCGTTGGTGTTACGGGATAGCACATTACTCACATCATAGACAACGCATAAAAATCGCGTCGTTTATTAATAAAGCATTTCCATTCATAAATATCAAAGTTACATCGGTCCCAAGTCATTATATTTCATACAAAGTTTTTCAAAGTATTTGAATGGAAAATATTGTTTAAGTGCGGGCCAAGAATTCTTGTCGTCTTCCTGAGAATTACCTTCAAGTACCTGAGATAAAACATGTTAAAAGAAAAGGTCAGCGATAACGCCGAGTGAATTCATAGAGTTTAATAAAATCCATCAATATAATATCAGTATAAAGTTATTACTGAAAATCATTTTGTACAAATCATTTTAATAGGCCATAAAATAGCCAAAGTCATTTTTATACAAATCCTTATCGAAAATCATAATATAGGCATTTGCCTTAAAAATCATTATACGAGCCAATGTCGTAAAAACGTCATACAATACGTCTTATAACGTTGTATGAAAATAAAAACCGTTATATGAATATGGTTATGAAAACCAAAACACGAATATAATATCAATAGTATGACCCTGTATTGCTAGTCAGGCAATACATCGTAATTCGGAGCGTCTAGTAGTATTTCGTTAGTTTTGGATTATTATAAGCCGCATGACATTGTTACCTTACTAAACCAACAACGGGTAGCTAACCCGATACCAATTTTGCCCATCTAAAGTAGCGTGTCGTCACAAAGGTCACGCTATGGAAATCTTCTCATACATAAATTCGCTTACCAATCAATGTGGCACGACGGGGATCAACCGTCAAGGCGCGAACTGGGGTGATCGTCCCCAAATAGTACTATTAAATGCATAAGCGTCTACCAAATCCCGGTAGTTCACAATTCATGCTAATGGGACTTTTAGTGACATAACCTAACTTTAATAATCCATTTAATTTCATCTATCGGGTCCTTTAATCACTTATCGGGTCATACAACCGGGTCATTCATTCATTCGGGTCCAAATCAATAAACAAACAATCGGGACAAATGGTGTCCTAATTTTATAAAAACTAACATGTTATCTCCCTCGCGGGTTTAAAAAACATTTATTAAAACATTTAAAAGAGTGCGAGGCTATGAACTCACGTTGATGTGGGAAGGCGGGTTATCGGCAATTAGGACGTACGGTACGTGCTTCAATCACGGAAACCTAGACAAATAATACTCGTCTTAGACTCATGTCCAATGACTTTATAAAAATAACAATTATGTATACATATGATGATTTTATATATATGATGATCAAGTGGGTTTACATATCTTGTTTGCTCATTTTAGAGTTATGTGTCGGTAACGTTTATACTAGTTTACTAGTTTTACCTATTTACGTGTTTTAAGTCCAATAAACTTATTATAAGTTCTCTAACTTGTTTTAATCCCTTTTATACCTATATTATCAGTATGTATACTTTCCATGTTGGGCCCAAATGGGTTAAGCCCAATAAGTTCTTTTTACAAGTTTTTATCTTATTTAGTCCATTTATTAGTCCAATATGCTTAATTAGCTCATAAATGTCCGTATTTCTTATAGTTCGGGTTTTATCGGTTTTTACTTGTATTAGATACTTATATATCAGTATATGACTTTTATAAACTTTACATTAGACGGGTTTGGTCGTCTAAGTTTTATTTGGCGAAAAAACGTTAATTTTACGGCGATAGCCGAAAAAGTCGTAAAAATCAAGTTTATAGTTTTTATTATTTATAAATATTATTTCACCACCATTTATATAATTTATCCATTTAATTAACCTTTTATATATTTATATAAATAAGTTTTATAAGTTAGTGGGTTTTTATTTTACATTTTATACATTAAAATGTGAGTGCTTATATAATAATAATAAACATTAATTCCAAAAATCTGATTTTTATCTTCATGTTTACCATTTTTACCATATCTAGAGTTCTATAATGAATTAGAAGCTCATTTTTGGGTGACATGTTCTTCATATTATGTGCTACATTTAACTTAGTTATAGCTACTGCCCATTTTGAGTTCATCTTGCCTTAACAGTCCCTACAAACTGCTTATTCAGATTAGACCACCTAACTTGTTTTGATCATATCTCACTCATTACAATGATTCCATTGCATGGCCAACTCTCACATGTGTACAAGACATATAGCTTACTGTAAATAGATTCTACTTCATCATTTTATCAGCCAATGACCTGTTTCTTTACTGTTTTATACAGCCAACAAATTTAACCAAGATTTTAACCTTGTTTCTTATGGTTTTTCACCTTTTTAATCATGTTTATCAACACCAAATCCCCACATAACATTTTTATCATCATATAATCATAATATACATATACAATAGGAAATAAAATACATGTTTACATAATCAAAATAACAAGAAGATGAGGAGGACAATCTTTATACCACCATGATGATGTAGGTTGTGATCAAAACATGGATTTTGAAGGAGAAACTTGTGCATAGCCAAGACCATCTTCAAGACCATCAATCTTCATGATCACCTTTTGGAAAACCAGCCCCAAGACACCATGAATACTCCTCCTTGGATGTTATAAGTTGCACCAATCTTCATCTTTTTGAATGGAGATTAACATATGTTAATTATAACATATGCTTGTGGTTAAAAATTGTATGAATGGGGTGTTTTGATTGAGATATGGGACGGCCAAAAATGGGGAGGAAGAGAGAATGTTGAGTGGTTTTGCATGTTGAAATGGATGGTATGTGAAAGTTGCTAGTTGTTTTAGATGAGTGTAAGCTTACATTGTAAGCAAAATGAACAAGTGTAGAATTTGTTTATGAGGTGTTGACACCTCATGGTGTAACTAGCTTATATTGAAGGTTTTGATGGGGGTGGGACAAGTGTCCCACTTGTCTCATCCCCATTTATTTACGGGTACTCCTCGATTCTAGTTTCCTTGATTTGCGTGCCCTCGGGTCGTTTTTCGAAAAACGTTTTTATAAATTATGAATATACGTCACAAAACGAATCCAATAAAAATTGTCTCATCAAAAACGGAGTTCGAAAACGTAAATACGTAATCCTAGGGTTTCCGGTTTAGTCGTAAAGGACGTTAAAATAAAACCGTAAGTCCTAATCTCTTCTCGTAAATTTGTGAGTTTATGAACCAACACAAATTTAAAACTCCAAAATAATATTCATGGACAAATTTATTTTCTGAAATGTCGGACTGCCACCAAAGACGGTGTATGTAAAAGTAAGCACGTAACGTTGAATCCTCCGATTTAGACGTAGTCGATGCTACTTCAAGACGTAAATCCAAATTTCTTCCCAAAATAAGTGAGTTCATAAAATAATATTTTCAAATAAATATTGAGAATAAAATATCAACCATAAATTGACGGATTGTCACATAGGAAGCTCCTGGTGACTACCCACTAGTTACAGGTCGAGTATTAGAGCCTACAGGTCAAAGCCTTGGCTCTGATACCATAATTGTAACACCCCATTTTGATAATGGAATGTCACGCGTAATTATGGCGTGTCATCAAAGCATACAAGGATAAATGTCTAAAACATTACATGACCATAGGGTAAACCGGAATCAAACATCGGATCCCAAACATAAGCCCAAAACATAATAAAGCAAAGGAAATGAATGAAAGACTAAACAAGCATAAGTATATGAAGGAAAAATGGAAAAGAAGTCTCTGGCAGCTTCCATCCTATGCACGTCCTCCAAATGCTCGAGTCTTTCCTAAGGTACCTTCCGTTTTGGGACATGGAAAGGAAAGTAACGGCTGAGCAAAACGCTCAGTGCACGGATATAGACATAGTATAAGTGACTAAAACATAATAGAGACTTAATAGCAGCGGAAATGTATAAGTCCTGGAAAACCTGGAACATGTTCATAAAACTGGTTTTATAGTTTGAAAATCCTTATGTTTATCTTATGAAAACTGTTTAACATATTTTACCATTAGCCAATATAGGTCATGAAAATCCACCGTGCATGAATACTTGGAGGGGTGACCTAATCATGCAAATTAGAGGGGCTGCCTCTAATTTAATATACTAGTTTTTGGGTAGGAGGGATCAGCTCCTTGTGAAGGATGCAAGGCACACACCACATTCACCATGAAATCCTGACTGTAAACATGTAACTAGGATGCACCCATACGCCACACATGATAAATATAATAATATGGCCAAAAGTTGAAGGGACGCCACGAGCAATCACTCCACCGTGGTGAAGTCATAACATCAGTGCCTCTAATGTTATGGTTATGGTACCTCCATAACTAGGTGAAACTGGTCATGCATGTATATGGCTTTAGGTATTCTAATTAAACATAAGCAAATCAAACACATAACTTATACTACGGGAAAACATTTGGCTGCATACAGGGAATCCTAATAAGGAAGAATGTCCATACAGAAATGACGGGAATCTGTACCTTATGTCCAGTGAACGAAGAAGATGAACTGAGAGGAATCCTACTTCCGTATCACTAATGCTACATGAATACATACATGAATAAGTATCTGCTTACTAAATACGTAACTGGTTCTATGTCATGTCTTAGCTTATTTTATATGTTCTTATCATGTTTTTACTGTTTTAAAGCCTTAAACTGTGTTTATCTTATATTCTGTTTACTCTGATTAAGTATTTCTGGTATTTCATGTATTATTATACTTACTGTGTAATAATAAGTAACTTTCCGAAAATAGCAGGTTTCCTAAAATAGAAATTTACCAAAAATAGAAAGTTTCCAAAAATAGAAAGTTTCCAAAAATAGAAAGTTTCAAAAAATAGAAAGTTTCAAAAAATAGAAAGTTTCCAAAAATAGAAAGTTTTCAAAAATAGAAAGTTTCTAAAAATAGAAAGTTTCCAAAAATAGAAAGTTTCCAAAAATAGAATTACTACTTAAAATAGATGAGTTTCTAAAAATAGAAAGTTTCCATAAATAGGTCAACTGCCTTAATTAAATAAGTTTCCATAAATAGATTAGCTGCCTGAAATAAATAAGTTTCTAAAAATAGATAGTTTCCATAAATAGATTAGCTGCCTTATTTAATTAAGTTTCTAAAAATAGAAAGTTTCCATAATTAGAAATAAGCTGGTTAAATAAGCTAAGTATATAAGCCTAAGTGTTTTCATGATTATTTTCTACGTCATATGATATAATGTATAGTTTATTAATTATTTCATGTAATTACAATAAACTATAGGTTAAAATATTTAATTAAAGTATAACATGTTTTTAGTTAAATAATGTTTAATACTTTGGTTAAAACATGTATTATTATTTATTAATAATATAACCTAAGTCATGTTAATTAATTAATTATAACCATGGTTTTTAAATAATTAATTAATTATAAGTCTTAAAAATATATAATACTTAGGTTTATAATTTCATGATTTTAATAATTAATATAACCTAAGTCATGTTATTAAATTAATCATGTCATGTTCATTAATTTAATTTTAACATAAGATTATAAAAGAAAATAATCATAACATACACCGTGAACCGGATCTTGACTAAGAACTATGAACCGGACATGAAATTGACACCATACCCCAAACCAAATCGGGGTTACCCTTGTCTTGTTGCTGCCATGGGACCCACACTAACCAACCGGGGCCATATGGTCTCGGTGGTGGTCATGTAGCCAAACTGAGACCCTCTCGGGTTCGGTTTAGGCGCGGCCAAGAACAAAACACCCCTAAAACATTACTTTTTGATTTATTCCAAATCCAATTCCATGTTAGATCTATGATTTAATTAGGTTTTATAAAAAAACATAACATGTTCTTAATTATTTAAAAGATTAAATTAAAAGAAAAGGGTTAAAGGATTTACCGAATGCGTGGATCTAAACAATGATGAACAAACACGAACACTAGCAATAATTCCAAGATCCAAGATCAATCAACACCCTCTTGGTGTGTTGTATGGGTGGCGACCAAAAGACAAGGGAGAGGAGGAGAACTTTTAGGTTTTCTAAAATCTTCTGTAAAAAAAATATGAGTAGTGTTTTTCCCTTAACCCCCCTTTAGTAAATTTTGATGGGCTTGGCCCATCCTCCTTCCTAATTTCGTGGCATATGGGCCCACATGGGGTAACCCGATCATTTTCCGTGTCTAATTAATAAGTGTGTTCTCGTGTTCGTGTTTTACGTGTTTGTTCGTGTTTATTTGTGTTCGTGTTTTGTTTGTTCTCGTTAAATAATTACCGTGACCTAATATATTTATTCGTGTTCGTAATAAATATATATACATAATTAATATTAGCTCGTGATTTAATTACGTTCATGATTTCATGATCGCATGTTCGTGATTAATTATTGTTTAAATAATTATTGCGTGTTCGTGCGTAATAAATACTTATCGTGTTCTAACACGTACGTAATACGTATAATCCTAACACGTAAACGTAATCGTACTATAAAAGGAAAGTTTTAATCTAGTACGTACGATCTTAAGGGTACTATTCATGATAAAAGCATGCGGGTTTTACACGAGAAGTCCTCATCATTGTCGAGGTCTTCGTTACAAGTACGTGGAACATCGAATTCTTCCAACGTAAAACCACCACCTTCAAATGGAGTGAAGGTTGGTGTCGAGTTATCAAGAATGGGATCTAACATAGTGGGATTGCCACTATTTTCATCATCACCAAAACCTAGAACTTCTTGTGAAAATTCCTCGCAAACCACGT
Source organism: Glebionis coronaria (assembly GCA_025667525.1). Classification (NCBI taxonomy): domain Eukaryota; kingdom Viridiplantae; phylum Streptophyta; class Magnoliopsida; order Asterales; family Asteraceae; genus Glebionis; species Glebionis coronaria. The sequence continues at coordinate 514,348 of JANFOE010000277.1, read as the reverse complement.
CAATCATATCAACGAGGTTTATGGTTGCAACGGAATAAACATGAAAAATTTGAGAGTTTTGAGTTGCGTTTATAACAAGTTCCTCGTCGTTGAAACGTAAGGTGATCTTTCTAGCATGAACATCGATCAAAGCCATAGACGTATCTAAAAATGAACGACCTAAAATGAGAGGAACTTGAGGATCCGTGGGAATATCGACAACGATAAAGTCTACCGGATAATAGAACTTACCCACTTTCACAAAAACGTCTTCCGCCAATCGACATGCATGAATCGTTGAATGGTCGGCCAACTCGATAGACATTAGTGAAGGAGTAATATTAAGAAGATTGAGCGACTTGAAGATTGCAAGTGGCATCAAGTTAGCTAGCACCAAGATCGGCCAAGGCATAGCATTCTTCCATATCTTGGATTGCACAAGGGAACAAGAATTTACCGGGATCACCGACTTTTTGAGGTATGCGATTAAGATAAACCGATGAACAACTAGACAATTGGTGTAATTTCTCCTTGTTTTTCAACATACTCTTAAAGTTAGCGGCAAATCTAGGCATCATGACCAAAGCATCGGCGAAACTCACATTAAAGTGCAAATCACGAAACATTTTCATAAAAAGCTCAAATTGATAATTGTCGCGCTCTTGATGTTTGTCCTTTCTAAGTCTCGATGGATAGGGAAAAGGTGGTGTGGGTTGAGGCATAGGCATAGCCTTTGGAATCTCGGGTTCCAATGTTGGTAATGGGTCAACCGTAGGTGTGGCATGAGCGGTACTTCGCGGGATTTAGACATGCTCCTTTTGGACCACCACCTCGGGTTCTTCCTCAATTGCTTCCTCCGTAGGAGCAATTGGTTGAGGAGTCGGTTCCTTAAGTGTCTTACCACTACGTGTGGTAATCACCTTCATCTCACCCTTAGGGTTTGATATGGTGTTGCTAGGAACACTACTCGAAGACGGTTTGCACATAATTGCCTCAAACATAGATGAAATTTTATCCTCAAACATGGATTGCCTCTTCTAGGCTTTAATCATATCTTGCTTAATTTCATGTTGCCCTTGTTCCATTTTTTGTTGGTTTTGTTGTAACCTAGTTACATTTCCTTCCATCTTGTTTGTATGGATTTTAAGCTCATTTGCTAACTCATTTTTCAACTCTTTCTTCAAGTCGTTCTAAAACTCGGATCTTAGGCTAATGATTTCTCTTTGAATGTTGTCAAACCTAGCATCGTTCCCATTAGCGTATTCAACAAATTCATTTGGAAGATCTTTCAAAGTTTGCAAACTCTTGTTGTTGTTTTGAAAATCATTTTGATTTTTGTTTGAAACTTGATTATTAGCCCCTTGATTACCATAGTTTCCTTTGTTGTAATTTTTTTTGAAACCAACTTGATTGTTTTGATAGTTGTTGTTAGCATTTTGATTTGAATCAAACCCAGGTGGAGTCAATTGATTAGAGCGGGTAACTTGACCGTTTTGGTTGTAAGTTCCCGTGGCCGCGTAGGCACTCGAAGTGTTACCACCGTTGGTAATGCACTCGGAGAAATCATGACCTCCACCACAATACATGCATGAAACCTCAACCGCTTTAGCCGTAGCGGGAGCACTTGGTGTAGCAATTCTTAATTTTCGGAGCAATATTTATAACCTGACTTTTATTTATCATGTTTGTGTTTATAAAAAAATATTGAGTTATCGGTTAACCGACAAGGTTATGGCTTTAATGTATCGAAAATATGCCAATTATTATTTAACGGAAAGGTGTACATCTGTCATCGATCGGTAATATTCTCGATATGACATAGAAATATTTTTCTTATCATTATTTTAATTGTTCGTTTTACGACCATTCTTCTTAAATTTATAACACATCTTTAAGTTTCGTTCGCTTATATAACGCATTAACATTTATTAAATTATAATTCCTCATTTTTATATCAAAATATCAACGTGCTCCGAATTTCGATGTTTTTATTTTATATTGAGAGTTAATTTTTCGTGTTTTATGTGTATTTTTCAAATTGCGTAACTTTTAAAATATCTGGTTTTAATAATACCCGCTTTTAGAAATTTTAAAATTTATTTAATGTACAATTTCATCCCATTTACACATACATCACGCCATACACTTGAATTTTATCAATATTTAGCACAAAAGATGATCAATATATATTAAAGTATACTTGTAACTTATGATAGTTAACCTACACACTTGTTTCTTTTTTTTCATATAGAAACATAGTATCAAAATATGATATTCACCTAAAAGGAACTTGATAGAAATGCTAACAATTATTTATCTATTCTACCGAGTGAATTAGTCATGGGACACGCGGAATGATAAGAAATCACCACCACTACTTCAAACATCTACAATTCTAAAAAGAACCAAACGAACTTGAAGCTCAAAATATATGTTTTATGGTGTATGAGAAATACTTGCCTATTATAAATATATGACTTCATCTTTACAGGATCAAAACTACTACAACTATGACTCAAGATGTGTAGAGATATTTTTGCCATTAGTATCTCTAAAAGAATAATATGCAAAAGTTTATCATGTTGATCATTCCTAAAACGTCTTAAGAGATTTTCATAGCACAACTAAACATGAGGAGTGATGGGTGCTCCGTGAAGGTTATTGTTTGTGACTGAGAAAGAGTTTGGTCGTGCCTAGTCTTACCTACATCCGATTTTATGGTTCGACCATCAGCCGTGGATTTGAGTTTTGGTTTTATAATCGTTGGTATTCGGTTAGTTAGCTGCGGGTCCGAGTTCGTGTTTTGGTTCGAGTCTCGAGCATACTAAACTTCGTTGGTATGCGTGTTCGTTCGGTCTTTATTTTTGTGTATCATAGCTCCGAATCACTCGTTTCGTATCTCGACGTATAGCTAAGGTATGAGTCGATATTAACTTACTGTTGTTGTTTGTTTTACTACACGAATGAAATAAACACAAAGAAAAACCATGGCTTTTGTAATCTTCTAATGAGATTTAAAAATGAAAAATTAACATTCACGTCATTTTCATGCAAATAAATTGCATTATTACATTTTTAGTCCTTGGTTTTTAAACCTAGATCAAAATGAATGTAGTAAATAAATAAAGTAACACTTTTAACCCTATTCTATTTTATTCTTTTCAAAATTAGTCCAAACTATATTTTTAGGAAACCTTTATAAAACTCGTTTATGCTCTAATGTTGACGTTTATATCTCTAAGTCGCGCCACTTTATTTTAGGTCTCCGTTAGAAGCTTGTGGTTTCTCAGCTTATCTTGATTCATCGTTCACTTTTGTCACTATTACCATGATAGTTATTCCCGTTTCATATCGTTATCGCTAAGGTGAGTTCATAGCCTCGCTTTTACTGCTTTATATATTTTTATAAAACCCGCGAGGGGGATACATGCTACTTTTTGCGAATGGACGCAAGTGCTTGAACTGTATGCTAATTTAATCTCTTTTAGTCATGAACCGTTAATTACTTGGATCGAATGTACTAGTCGAGTAAACGTGAATGCTGTGAATAGATCTATTGGGATTGACCTCTCCGTCCGGGTTTAACGGAAAACCGACTGGACGCACTGTATTTGAAACTTGAACGGAATAACGGATGTTAATGTTCGGTTTCATGAGCTAAATGAGATAACTGATGCTATCTGACTTTTGTAATCTGAATACTGAAATCTTGTGGTCCACTGCTTTTACTTGCAAACCGATGAATCCACTCAACCGTTGTGTTGATGTTTTAGCATGTATTTCTCAGGTACTCAGGTTTAATAGCAGCTGGAGCATGGAGTCGCACTGGATATTTTAAAGGCAATAAAATAATGATTACCATTCGATAAACTGTTTAAAACTCTTTATTATTACAATATTGTTGGGACCTGTTTCTACTTGTAACTCTGATTTTAAATTATCAAATGAATTAAATTGTTCAAACGCCTCTTTTTGAGTCATTCTCTGTAACTTGTGTGTTGTGCTATGAAGTAATACTCCCAATGACCCTTCCGCTTCCTATCCGAAATTTGGGAGAGTTATAGATTGGTATCAGAGCACTTGTTATAGAGAACTAGGTCGTTTTTAAAACCTAGACTATAACAGCTCTTCTGATAAAACGATTTTATTGCCTTGAACATCATCTGTGCGCTCATGCTACCGAAAGCTTGTAAAATATGTATATTGGTATATATATTTATTTCTCGTTAGTATGTTTATATGAAGGGATTATTTGTATAAACATTGCGGTTTTTCAAGACATTGCGAGTGAAACAATGATTTTTACAACATTTTCATGACTTTTATGACATTTTTTTTATAAACGTGAACTCACCTCCAAGTGCCGATTCCATTTTTCAGTTACCTTCTGATTCCGAGTTTGAATACTCATCTTTTGCTTTGAAACTGTATACGTTATTTCATAGAACAGTGTTGTAAAGTCTTCTGGTTGATTGGAGTACGCCTTTGACTTCACGCCTCCTGTTGTGCAAAATTGGGGCAGATTTCTTTTGTAACAAGATGCATTTATGTTCCTTGATTTTCTTATCACTCTGGATGATTTTAATATATCTTGCCACGAATGAGATTATTTCGTTGTATGGAAAATTTGATTTTCTCTTCATCTCGTGCTCTGTGCGAACAATGCTTAGGTAGGCTAATCTATAGTTATTTTGTTGAAACGAATTCGTCACTCGTTTGAACAAGAATATTATAAATTACCGAACCATTAATTTCTAAATCTTAATTAGATGGACCTGTCGAACCCATGTAATTGATGATTTGTAAATGAGTGGGCTTAAGCATGCGGTATTCACACAATCTGTTTCTTCTCGGCTCGTAATTCGATTGTATGATTCATCTGTTGTCTATCGCTATTCTAATTCGTATCGTTATTATCTTGTACGAATAACTCTTTAATCTTTTTATATTTTTGATACATTTGTATGGATTATTCCGTGCGTGTATCGCTCTTGTGGTTTCTCAGCTTATCTTGATTCATCGTTCACTTTTGTCACTATTACCATGATAGTTATTCCCGTTTCATATCGTTATCGCTAAGGTGAGTTCATAGCCTCGCTTTTACTGCTTTATATATTTTTATAAAACCCGCGAGGGGGATACATGCTACTTTTTACGAATGGACGCAAGTGCTTGAACTGTATGCTTATTTTATCTCTTTTAGTCATGAACCGTTAATTACATGGATCGACTGTACTGGTCGAGTAAACGTGAATGCTGTGAATAGATCTATTGGGATTGACCTCTCCGTTCGGGTTTAACGGAAAACCGACTGGATGCACTGTATTTGAAACTTGAACGGAATAACGGATGTTAATGTTGGTTTCATGAGCTAAATGCGATAATTGATGCTATCTGACTTTTGTAATCTGAATACTGAAATCTTGTGGTCCACTGCTTTTACCTTCAAACCTATGAATTCACTCGACAGTTGTGTTGATGTTTTAGCATGTATTTCTCAGGTACGCAGGTTTAATAGCAGCTGGAGCATGGAGTCGCACTGGATATTTTAAAGGCAATAAAATAATGATTACCATTCGATAAACTGTTTAAAACTCTTTATTATTACAATATTGTTGGGATGTGTTTCTACTTGTAACTCTGATTTTAAATTATCAAATGAATTAAACTGTTCAAACGCCTCTTTTTGAGTCATTCTCTGTAACTTGTGTGTTGTGCTATGAAGTAATACTCCCAATGACCCTTCCGCTTCCTATCCGAAATTTGGGAGTGTTATACTTGGTTCTCCAACTTTGAACTCAATCAAAAGACCTATAAGCTTATCAAAGATTTTTTTTTCCAAGTTCGCCTCAATTTGGCAAGCATCGATTGTTGATCCCAAACATAGATCGATTTAGCTTGTGTAAACGAGATTAGATAAAGTTATACACGTAGAGAAACTTTGTTTATGTATAAAGTAATCTAAGTGTTATGCGGAATTAACACTTAAACAAGAACACACAAAGATTTAAAACAAACTTTCACTTGATTGATAATAACGAACTTGCTTACAATGAAAGTGTTTAACGTATGAAAACTTATTATAAACATAACCTAAAGGTCTTCGTTTATAGACATAGGAAGCCTTGTACAAGAGTCTACGTATCAACTATTCTAGGTAAAGATAATTATAGAAAATACAATGTTGATCCTATCTTTACTAGAAACAAACTAGAAACATAATACACGTAGACCATATATTTCTATCAGTGCTTATCTTCAACCTATCAACGCTTGACTTCTTCCTGTCAACGCTTGATCTGTCAGCGTTTGTTTTCTTCTTATCAACGCTTGTTTTCCTCTTGTCAGCGCTTAAGTGGACTGACTACATTTTATTCCCAACAATCCTCCCCTAAACTTGATATCTACTCTAGTAATCAAGTTTCTGAATAAAAATTAAGAACTAGGAGGAATCTTACAAATCTTATCATATTTGTAATAAACATGCCTAATCAAATCTTTGGCCACGTCACTTGAATAGTCAATCTCCAGCTGTGTTGTCTTCATCTTCTCCAAAACTTCTTTGGACCTGGAATACTGACCATCTACAAGAAGATACTCAACAAACTTTGTAGAGCTCAAGTAATACACACTAGTAGCTGAATACAAATGCCATTGAAGACCACTGAGATCATCCTCAAGATCCTTCCAAACAGGAGGATCTTCTTCTTTTGGTCCACACATTCTCTTGAATGTTGACCAAAGTTTTATTCCATTGACTGAATTAGGAGCTTCAGTCTCATACTTGGCCTCCAACAACCTCCAAAGGTCTACCAAGTCTTCTCTATCTACACTTGCAAAGAGAGATACAAGAGTAGTAAATGTGTGTACCTCTTTCCCATACCTGCCAATCTTCCAAAACCCACTTGCATCTTCTTCATAGCTTATGATAGGGTTTCTGGCATCAAGAGGTAACACTTGGACCATATCTGAAGCTTCCATGGGTGAGAGCTTGATGCTCCTTCTTATAACAGCTTCACTGGGCTTCAATCTATCCATATCTTTAGGAAACTCAAAAGTAACTCCCTTCTTCAATGGTCTTGGAACAATCATTGCCTTCTTAAGCTCCATCTCTTCTACAAGTTCTTCTTTCCTTTCATCTGAAAGAAGACTTATAGTATTCATTTCCTGCACTCTTGCCCAAATGGGATAAGCCTTATACTCCAATTCTTCAAAGGATAATCCCAACAATTTCTTATAGGTCCATCCTGTTCCATGACATCTGAGTAGCATGTAGTAAAGCTCCCTTCTATCCCTCTTCAGCAGTGAGAGAACATTGCTAGCTTTGTGTTTCAGAATTACCTGGCAGTCTTTTTGAACTCTTAGAAGAATCTCCAAACCCCAAATCTGGTCTGAAATAGTCAAATTTGGATTCTCTATACACCTATTCTCCCAAGCATGGTACATCTGAACAACTTCTGGCATATCAAAATCTACTTGCAATTTCAACTCTCTAAGCTTCTCTCTTGCCAAATCATCACCATATTCAAGTCTTTCTGGCTGTTCTATTATCATCACACTTGAATCTGAACTTGCTTCATCACTTCCTTCTTGTTCCTCTGAAGTGACAACAAATGGTAATTCACCAACCTTCTTCCTTTCTTGTTCCACAAGTTGTGCAGCCAACCTTGAATCAAACTCTACCTGTGCTGCATTCTTTGGAACTTATGCTTCTACCATAATTCCTTTACCCTTATCTAATGGATCAATGATGGGTAAGGATGATGGTAATACCTGTGAATATACTTCTTTGATGATAGCTGATGACTGGAATACATCAACCATATTTGCAGGTCTGTCAACGCTCAAATTACTTGTGTCAGCGCCCAAATTAGTCTTGTCAGCGCTTGGTGTGTCAGCGTTCAAATTTTGCTTGTCAACGCCCAAATTACTTGTCTTAGTGCCTCTTGTAAATTGCTCCAACATAGCTGTAAAAGACAAGTTTAAATTTGTAGGAGTAACCAGAGATCTATCAAAACCTGGTTGCTTCTTCAATGCAGTGAGGGCTTCAGCAACACCCAAAGATTCTCCATCATGTGAGCCTTTATCACTTACATTAATCTGCTCATCATCCCCTTTGGAAGATTCCTCCATCCCACGCCTAGTGCTAGCATTCTCCAAAATGACAATCCTCTCCCTCAATTGCTTGAGTTCAAGGCCTTGTGTACTGACAATTTGTACCAAGTCTGCATTTTGCTTTTGCAAGCTAATGCAGACAGCCGTCAATTCCATTAATGTGTATGGTTCCAATCTGCCCTCCTCTAAAATGGGTATTTGACCTCCCAAGTTAGATTCATGGGGCATGGATGAGGTCTTAAAAATGTTAGGACTGTCTTGGCCTGCATCTAAGCCAGAACCAATAGTCCCAGCCGCATCCATAGCACCAACCATACTTGTGGTGGTGGTTCTCTCTGCTACATGGCTAGGACCACTAGAGGAAAACACTCCAGTAGTCCTTTGGCGTTTTTGCAACCTATATTGTGGTGGGGTAGAAGATGATGTAGATTGGGTGGATGTGGGAAGGTTAAGGGGTGTTTGGGTCTGTGAAGGAAAGGTATCAACATTTAGATTACTTGTGTCAACGCCAACATTTAATGTGTCAGCGTCGAAGGGTTCTTGGTCAATTTCCATGTGTTGAGGTGAAGGCAAAGGTTCTGGTATTGGGTCAAGTTGTGGTTCTGGGTCTGGTTGGGGTTGTGCAGCTGCAATGACAGCAAGCATAGCTTGGGTGAGGGTTATTTCACGGTGAGGGGGTGAATTCATCTTGGTAAAAATAGATTTCTTTTGCACAGGGATCTCATAAAAATCATCATGATCCCTTGTGCAGTAATTTTGCACATCAAAAACCATGTGTAAAAATCTGGGATAATCCAAAGTCATCTTATTCCCTTTGTTTTTACACATACCATCAAAAATCAATTTTGAATAATTAAACTTTTGCCTATTTGCAATGCACACAATTGCACTAGCAATTTATCTATTAATTTCATTGTGTGTAGTACATTTGGGACTCAAACATTGTAAGATGACATGTATGAGGTACTTCCAGGCTGGGGGAAACTCTTGTTTATGATATTTTTTTAAAGTTCCCTCATCAGGGAAAGGATAACCTAAAGCCCGAAGTCCTTGTTCTATTTCATGAATGGGAAGGGTGGTTATACCATCTGCATCATCAAGATGCAAAGCCTAGCGAACCAAGGCTTCAGTAACCACCCATGTACGCCCATGAACAATAGATGATAATGTAGTCACATTATTAACTATGGAGGAACTAACAGTGTTCCAAAACTGTTTAATATGAGGGACAGAGATGAGAGGAGCACGAGAAAGAGCATACCTAATGGGGGATGCATTCAAATCTGGGTGTATTGTGGAAACAGAGTGTCATCAGCGTCCAAATAAGCAATCATGTTGTGTTGACTCCTGAATCCCAATACCAAGTCACTTGGTTTAAACTTTGGTGCCATTGTAGAAGAAAGTTGTTTGTGAATATTTAGAAAGATGAATTATAGGAGAAAATTGTTAGACAATAATATGAGGTACCCTGTTTAAAAATAGGAGCAAAATATATAGGAGAGATAGGTGCATGTGATTGGTAAAAAATGAGGCAACTATTTTCAAAATATAATGATGAAAATATTGAAAAGAAAATAAGTTATCTCATGCATTAATTAAAAGTTATCTGCTCCCAAAATTACGGCCCTAAAATTCATCAAAAAGTAACAATTGGGTAGGTCCCAATGAGTGTCAACGGTCAAAAATAACCCATCAACGTCCAACGGCTATATTCTTGTCAACGTTTGCCAAAGCCATGTCAGCGTCTAAATTGGTCATAACAACGCTTGGAAAAATACTTGTCAGCGTCCAAAAATAAAAGTAATAAAAATGAAAAAGGACCTTAACAAAGTAATTTATCCTAGTGAAGATAACCTATAAATTGATAATTATTATAAGGCGGCAAGCACTGTCCAGTTATGCACACTTGCTTATGCAAGATAGACATAACAGTCCTCTAGTGTCCCTTGCTAACCAAAATTCTTAACAATTAAGTTATCTCATAAAATTCGTTGTAACTCCCAGGTTAACCCATGATAAAATCATTCCCAAGTCTCCCAACAGACCACAACCAATTCTAGGCCAAAAATGTCTTGGCAGCATGCACAGTATATCAACTTTGCATGCTACAGTGACTCATGATGTAGTAAAACTAACTCATACTCACCTGTGGACACAATCTAGAATTGTGATAAGAGTATTATAAGAATACCGAAAAGTCCTAAAGGTTCCTAAAACCTCCCCTTAAACTGTGACACATATGTTGCCCAAAAATATGCATGAACATAAAAATTTATGTCAAGATAGGAATATAAATATTCCAACCATCATCCATAAATAAAAACATGCTCAAATGATTCTCCAAGGATCCATAAGCAACTCTGTATCCAATGGTACAATGCTAACACCACCTGCACACACTTAGATTAAAAACCACAAAACTAACATTGTTGCTGACAACGCCACGATAACACTTGTCAGCGTTAAGGTAACCTTTGTAAGCGTTAGAAAAAAAATATAGTCGAAACTCTAACTTCAAAAAGACCAATAACAATGCATTATCCTGTACATACTTTTACATTAAGACCCCAAAACATATGTTATGTGAGATTGATCATTCCAATACTTGTTACTAAGTATTGAAACCTTCCAGCATCAAAAGGTTTAGTTAATAAATTAGACACATTTTCTTCTGTGTCAACCCTATCTGGTTGTATTAAACCCTTTTCAAAACAATCCCTTATAAAATGATGTCTAATTTCTATGTGTTTTGTTTTAGAATGATGTACAGGATTTTTAATAATGCATAAAGTGCTGTTATTATCAACAAAAATCTTGGTATGCATAAAATTATACCCATAATCCAACAGCTGGTTCTGAATCCATAAGACTTTTCCACAACAAGCAGCTGAGCTACATACTCTGCTTCAGTTGTAGAATTGGCCACCACTGTTTGTTTCTTGCATTGCCAAGATATCAACCTACTCCCAAGAAACTGACATCCACCAGTTGTGGATTTTCTATCAAATTTATCACCTCCATAGTCACTGTCTGAATATGCAATAAGCTCCAATGGTGAATCTTTTGGATACCATAATCCTAAATCTGGATAACATCTAAGATACCAAAGATTCTCTTGACAGCATAAAGGTAACACTCTTTGGGAGTCACTTGATGGCGTGCACATGCACACACAGTAAACATAATGTCAGGTCTGGAGGCTGTGAGATACATCAATGAACCAGTCATTGATCTATAGTGCCTGCCATCCACATATTTTCCATCTCCAACTTTTCCCCAAGGGTGTTCTCTATCCATAGGAGTAGTAGCCCTCTTTTTATGTGGAGAAAAGCCAAACTTCTTCAAGATCTCTGCCACATATTTATCCTGAGAGATGAAGATACCATCTTCTTTCTGCTGAACTTGTAACCCTAGAAAGAAGTTCATCTCCCCCATTGCACTCATGAATTTTGTCTGTCATAAGCTTGGAAAAGTCTTCACTCATCTTTCGATTGGTGGAGCCAAAGATGATATCATCAACATAATCCTGAACAAGTAAGACATCCTTACCAGCCTTCTTTGTAAATAATGTCTGGTCTATGGTGCCCCTTTTAAATCCATTTTCCACCAGATAAGTGGACAATGTGCCATACCATGCTCTTGGGGTTTGATGAAGTCCATACATAGCTTTCTTGACTCTATACACCTTGTCTGGATTTTCTGGATCTTCAAAACTAGGAGGCTGCATAACATACACCTCCACAACAATTGTGCCATACAGAAAAGCACTTTTCACATCCATTTGATAGACAGTGAAGCCCATGCAGGAAGCATAGGCTAGAAATATCCTTATAGCCTCAATCCTTGCAACTGGTGCAAAGACCTCCTCATAGTCTATGCCTTCCTCTTGTGTATATCCCTGAGCTACTAAACTTGCCTTGTTTCTGACCACAATGCCTCTTTCATCTTTCTTGTTTCTTAGAACCCATCTTGTCCCAATAGGTCTGACATATTTGTGACAACCAACCAGCTCCCAAACATCCTGAATAACAAATTGGTGAAGCTCATCCTGCATTGCTTCCACCCAACTTGGTTCTTTGAGAGCATCAAAAATCTTCTTGGGTTCCTGTTCTGACAGAAAACAGGCAAACAAACATGCTTGAACAAGAGGGGTATCAACCTTCTTGTGTATATTGGCAATAAATCCACCAAGAGTCTGATGAGATCTTCTAGTCTGAACAGGAGACATGACATCCCAAATTATTCGAGAAGTGGGGTGGTTCTTCATAGTAGAAGTGAGAACTCCTTCCTCAAAAAGTCTGTTATCTTCAATATCATCATACATGTTGCCAATATCTTCTTCAGACTCTCTTCCATCAATATTTGTATGAACCTATTCATGTCTATTTGAAGGTTCACCTAGTTCAAATATGGAAGAGAAAATATGCTCAAAAGAGTTGTCAACGCCTGAACCAAGGTTGTCAGCGTTTGATCCATCGACGCCTGAATTGGTGTTGTCAACGTTTGAGCCATCAACGCCTGAATTTGTCCTGTCAACGCCAGATTTTCCTTTGTCAGCGCCTGAAGGACCATGCATGTTGTTAACTGGTGATACTTGGGGACCACCATTTTTCTTTCCAGCAGCAGCAGCAGTAGCAAAAACATCTATCCATATGGGAATAGTGACATACTCTTGTATGGGAGATGACTTGTCTGCTTGTGATCCAACCTCTTCATTAACCTGTGTACCTGAAACATTAACAACTGGTTCTTCCACAACATTTGAAGTTACCTTCACAATGTCTGGATTAGTAACAGGCATATAATTCAAAGTCCTAGATAGAGGTTCTAAGTCAAACAACCAATTTGGACCACTTTCAGGATCACTAGGTTTACTCTCTAAAAACCTAACATGTACTTTCTCAAGTATACGTTTTTCCTTCTTAAGGTAAACCCTATATCCCTTACTCTACACTGAATAACCCATGAAATAACCTTCATCACCTTTAGCACTAAATTTACCTAAGGCATCACTAGTATCCAACACAACTACATGACACCCAAAAGGTTTAAGAAAAAAAATATTAGGTTTCCTTCCCCAAAGTAACTCATAAGGTGTTTTGTTATGTATCTTGTTGACCAATGCGCTATTCTGAACATAACAAGCTGTATTCACAGCCTCAGCCCAAAAAGCTATGGGAAAGTGAGCATCAACCAACATAGTCCTGGCTGCTTCAATTAGGGTTCTATTCTTTCTCTCAGCAACCCTATTTTGTTGTGGGGTTCTGGCAATACTAAACTACCTAGTAATCCCTTTCATGGCACAAAAATCATCCAACAGTTTATTTCTAAACTCACCACCATTATCACTCCTAAGCATTTTAACTTCATTACTAGTTTTCTTCTCAATCTGATTAATAAAGTTAATTAAATTATCAGCAGTGTCACTTTTCATAGCTAAAAAGAAAGTCCAAGTAAACCTAGAAAAGTCATCTGTGATGACAAAGCAGTATGATTTACCATTCAAACTCTCTATATTAGTTGGACCAAACAGGTCCATCTGCAACAAGTGAAGTGGTTTAGAACTAGAGTGCACATGTTTAGACTTAAATGAGACCTTGTGCTGTTTGCCTTTAAGGCATGCAACACAAGAGTGGTCATTATGGAAAGCCTTTTCAGGCAAACCATCAACCAAGACAAGTCTCACAAGTCTATTTATATTTTTAAAGTTAATGTGCCATAGTCTCCTGTGCCATAGATTACTCTCATCAACTGAAGCTTTAGCATAAAAACATGACATGTTATTATTCATCCTAATCCCATTAAGATTCACATTATAAATGTCCTTATGCCTAGGTGTTATATAGTCAATAAATTTCTCATCTGGTATTTTAAAATCCTTGCTCAACACCAAGCATTAAGTATCAGTAAAAAGAACCTTATTTTTGTTATCACGGACTTGTGATGCACTAAAAAGATTGTAATCAGGTTCTTTTACCAGAAACACGTTTTCAAAACGCAAGTTCTTGGTGAGAAGAGTTCCTTTGCCTGTGATAGTTCCATATCTACCTCCAAAGTAAACTTTATCACCATCCTTAATGGGAGTGAAGTTAGTAAGATAATCTTCCTTCTCAGTCATGTGCCTAGAGCATCCACTATCCCAATAGCCATAATCATTTACCTATTTTTGAATGCCCTGCACATAAAGAAAACAAATTTAGTTTTCTTTGGGAACCCAAGCCTAAGCAGACTTGGATTCATCTAGTTGTTCAACAAGAACAGACTTAGTTCTTATAACAACCCTTTGTTCATCCCTTTTTGGATGAAATACCCTGTTAACCCCAATTGGTTTTGTGATGACCTTTGAAATATAATTAAATCTGTTGCAGGTTATAGAAATCCCATTAGAATTAGGGTTTGATCTTGCTTAGGTCTCCATGTCAAGCTAGAAGAAGCTTTAGACCTTTTTCCCTGTGGTTGCAAATATTTAGGTCTTGCAACGTTTCTGTCAGCGTTTGATTTGGTCTTATCAACGCTGAAATTACCCATATCAGCGTTGAACCTAGGGTTTGCTACAGGAACCCATTGCCTATTAGACCATGTATTGGTCTTCTGAAAAGGTCTTTGTCCATGAATGTTAGACCCTTTGGTAAGGAATGGGGTTGGTCTAACAACTTGTGGACTTTGCTCCACAAAAGTTTTAGGTCTGACAGTGTTTGACCTTTTGACAACGTTGACCTTGGAAGCGTTGACACACTTATAAGCTAAATGTGAAAAGCTACCACAAGTGTAACAGGCTTTTCTAGACACAACTCTAGGTCTAGAAGAGAAGAAGCCTGTTCCATTATCACTAACTTGGCTTTTAGGTGACCTAGTATTCCTATACATTTCTGCATACTTAATGCTAGGTTTTCTAACAGTGTTTGAGCCAAGGTCAACAGTCTTGCCAGTGATTGGGTTTGTTACTTTAATAGGGGTTGACTCATTTGGACTATCACAAAGCATGTCACCCTTGACAAACAAGGTAGGGTTGCCTTTCTTCCATTCATTCAAATCAGTCAACTTTTGCCTATACTCTTCAACTGGGTAAGGACTCTTGGTGGAGGAATAAATTCCTCTTCTTGGAGTTCTGGTAAACCAGTCCAAGATAAGTCCTTTCTTTGGACACCATAGAAGTCCCCAGCTGGTGGTGGAACACCAGAATAGTCTTTCATCCCAATCCCAGTCATGTCCCTAGGATCCCTCTGTTTATTAACACATTCTCCTAGGGTTTGTGAGGCCTTATCAAATCTTTGAATTTTAAGGTCTACAGTATCCTTATTCTTGATAGCCTCATCTAACTTAGCCTATAGTTCAGCATTGACCCTTTCCATGATCTTTTTAACATCATTACTAGCATTTAAATCATGTTTTAAGATATTTATTTTATCTTTTAGGTCAAGCTCCATTTTCTTATACTCAGAAACTATCTTTTCATTTTAAGTGAGAGCAATTTGATAGTTAGACAACTTGCATCTCTCAGTACTCACATCTCCTAACAATCTTAAAACCTCTTTGTTAAGTTCTTTAGTATTTAAACGACAACCCTTACTACAAAAAGCATCATCGTATACCTCATTGTCTGATGAAGAGGAGGAGTGTGCCATGAGAGCATACTGAACATGCTCTTCTTCTTCTATCTCAGTAACCAAAGCTTTATCCTCTTCCTCATCCTTAGCCAAATAGCTCATGTCCCATCCAATACCATCAATATCTTGCACTGCCACCATGGCCTTAGGATCCTGAGCCTTAACAATTTGGCTTGAGGGTTTTCCAGCATCAGATCTTCTTGGAGATCTGCATTCCCTCATAAAGTGACCCATACGATGACAATTGTAGCACTCAACCTTGGATTTATCAAATCCAGCAGTGTCCTTTGCATTAAAGGTCATATTTTTATTAAACCGTCTATTCCATCTGTTTGCTCTTATACTTGCAAGAGCCATGTTCCACTTTATATCCATCTCCTCCAAGTGCGCATCACTTATTTGCTCAAGGTCCTCATATGTAATCACTGAACCAATGGGCAATGAAGCAATGTATGCACACACAGTAACCAGATCCAAACCAGGAGGCTTAATTCTTGGTGAGTCAATTTTGTATGTGTCAGCGTCTGAATGTGAGGCGTTGAGAGGATATGATCCAGCGTTGACACATGTTGATCTAGTAACTGGGTGCATGTATAAATCCTTCTGATCAAATTGACCTTCACTATGTGAGAAGAAGGCCATGTTACTATTGGTAGACTTACTTCCATGCTCCAAAAGAGTTTCATTCTCCAACAGCCTCAGTTTGTTGAAGATATCATCAAAAGTAGAACTTTTGTGAGTGTTATTTGCAATTATAGATCTTGCCTTAATCTTACATGCATCACCAAGGCTTTTAAGAAAAGTGGAAATAATGTCAACATCACTAGTTTGTGTCCCCATGAAGGACAACTTGCTTGTAATGTCAAGAAGTCTGCTTCTCACACTACTTAGCTTCTCATTAGGTTGAGACTTAAAAACAGCATACTCATGTAAGAGTTGTTTCTTTTTTTTCTTCCTTAGTATCAGCATTACCACCATAGGAAACTTCAAGGGCTGCCCAAAGGTCTTTTGCAGACTCATAACCTCTGTATTTGTGTTGATTTTCTTGTCCTAAAGAGAGTTTCAGAATGCTTAGGGTTTTCATATCAACCCTTTTCTTTGCTATGTCATCAGCAGACACAACTCTACCATCATCAGGTTTTTCTTTCTTATCTTCTTCAGAACATCCTTGAACAACTGATCTTGTAGCAATGGCATCTGCAATCTTTTGAGCTTTATTGAATGTGTTTCCATATTCAATAATCTCTCAGAGAGTGTAATCATGGATTTGCAGATATTGCTCAAAGTTAAACTTCCACAGCTCAAAATTGTTTGCATCTAGCATGGGAATCTTGATGTTGTGGTTTGAGGAGGAGGAGGTTACTTCTGGAGTAGACATGATGTTTTTAGGGTTTTGTGAAAATTAGGGTTTTGTGAAAATTAGGGTTTTTTGGTTATTTTAGGGTTCTTGTGTTCTTTTAGATCAAAGTTTCTCAACAAGCTCTGATACCACTTGTTGATCCCAAACATAGATCGATTTAGCTTGTGTAAACAAGATTAGATCAAGTTATACACGTAGAGAAACTTTGTTTATGTATAAAGTAATCTAAGTGTTATGCGGAATTAACACTTAAACAAGAACACACAAAGATGTAAAACAAACTTTCACTTGATTGATAATAACGAACTTGCTTACAATGAAAGTGTTTAACGTATGAAAACTTATTATTAAACATAACCTAAAGGTCTTCTTTTATAGACATAAGAAGCCTTGTACAAGAGTCTACGTATCAACTATTCTAGGTAAAGATAATTATAGAAAATACAATTTTGATCCTATCTGTAACACCCCCAATTTCATGTCATAGCAGCGGAAGGGTCATTGGGTGTTACTATCATGGTTCAACCTCAATATCATAGAAAACGCCTCAAAATGAGTCGTTTTTAACAAAACATACGTCCATTCATTTGTTTAAAGATAAAACAGTTTACACACGGTCCCAAATAGTTTTAAGTTTACACAAGAACCAAATTGTAAAAGTTTCTTAGAATAGACATAGTTTAGAAAAGCGGGCCAAAACATTTTAATTTAGCAAGCTGCGTGAAACCACCTTCCTTGAGTGCCTTCTTCATGGACCTGAGATAAAACATGCTATAAAGTCAACAAAAATGTTGAGTGAATCTATAGAGTTTAAATTTAAATAAATGAACACAAGTATTCTGAATAAACCTTCCGTAGTTGACAATCATGTGGATCAGACATAATTATCGTTGTTATTTCATAAGTCTCGTGAAATTGAACGTTAACATATATTATTTCAGCCCAACACACCTAGCCAAGTGCGTATATTTCTCTTATACAATTGCATCCGATGTTTCATTACTGGTGCATCACAACACCACGCGATAGCTAGTCGCGACCGGACTGGGCGTCACCCCGATAGATCTATCCATAGTATTAGCGTTCTTTTCAATTAACAATTCACGATTCATGGGTCTTTAAGGCTAAACAAACTTATATAACAACTTTCATCTAAGCATACAATCGGGTCCTTTGTGTTCAATTTTAAAAGAATGAGGGTTTACCACAACTTCTCGTTGTACCCTACATTTATATAATGTTTTTCTAATAATAAGGGTTTCCACAACTTCTCGTCGTACCCCTCTTATTTTAAATAAAACAAGCATGTTATCCCCCTCGCGGGTTTTATAAAACAAGTAAACATGTAAAGCGAGGCCATAGACTCACCTTGGTACGATAGTAGTGACGTGACGATCGCCGACGATTTGTGATGCCCTTTTAAACACGAAGACCGCAACCTACCAAATAAGGCGCGTTCGTTAATAAACGACTCAAGTATATTTAATACTTAAATAATATGAAAGTCAATTTCAAATGACCATGAAAATCCCGAAAAATAACAAAAATATAAGTGTACTTCTATACCCTTTTATTCAACACTTATTCATTTAAACACTTACACCCTCGACATTGACCCGTCATAAGACGCCAAGTCAACGCAAGTCAAACCATCATTTTTACTTCCCTCGGACCAGTAGCTAAGTCATTTATATAATGACTTAACACTTGAGTAAGTCACCATATCCAATAGTGAATACTCAACTCACGCCACACAAGTATTGAACTACGTGTCCAAAATACCACTCAGCATGTACACTCCAAATGTACACACCAATCTAACCTATCTAGACATGTCCGATTTCGACGAAACTTGGTGACAAACTCACACATAATATGAATAAGACTCAGTTTAAATTTCATTCAAAAATATTACTTCTAAGACCTTCTGCCCGACACACCTTCGTGTTGCAAAAACCGGACGGTTTTACGCCTTTGACTTGTAAAACCATTTTGACTTATCTAAACATTTCCGTTTGCAAAACCGCCACTCGGGTTTGAAAATAGACTAATGACCTGAGGTTTATCAACTTACAACAGCCCTTGAACATTTTTAAAACTCATTTTATAGTCCCCGAGATTCGTTCCAAATATCGACAACAATTTTCGGATTGTGCCGATACCCGTCTCCCGGTACACAAATACTAAAAGTAGCATAACTTTTCGCTCGTAATGAGTTAGAAGCTCTACTTTAGCTCAAATCGAAGCTAACGAAATTCTCTAGGACCCTATCTTATTAGTTTACCAAGTTTGCCACAGTAACAATTTCAAAAACGGACTTAAAGTTACTGCCCAAAATAGCCTATCTAAAAATCATACCAAATCAAATTTTCAACCCATTCCAACAATTCCTATAGTCCTAACATGATCCTAATATCATAATAACACATCTAATTAACTCATATCATCCTCAAATTTAATCTTACAAAAATTAAATATATAAAAATCTTGCATGCAACCAAAACCCACTATGAATATAATAATATTAACACCATATATCACCATAAAAATGGATCAAACATGGTGTTCATCATCAAAAATTGAAATAAAAATTTAGTGAGTGCATGTGGAAGAAAATTATACCAATAGAAAGCTCTTGAAATTTCTAGGATGGGTCTTGTTTTAGTTTCTTTAGATTCAAGCTAGAAATCAAAATAATTTGATGGATTGTGGCTTAGGGGTGGACGGCACAAATGGGGAAGAAGAGAGAGATTTGGTGTGTTTTTTGTTTAAAATGAATTTTAAAATGAAAAATGGTTAGTGGAATTTGTTTAAATAGTGGGGTGAGGGTAATTTTTGCCAAATTTGCATTCTTTTGGTCCTATGTTGTAAGTAAATAGTTTACAAGGTAAGAATTGTAAATTGTACATTTTAAAAATATTTACGGGGCTCGGGTTTCGTAAAAATACTTTTCGTAAGTTAAAACGCTTCATAAAGATAATAATAAAGCTTCGACACGACTTAAAACGCAATTAAATCGAAAACGTCGAAAATATAAAATATCGAGACATTCGATAATGAAACGTAAATTTTTGGGCATCCGTCGGTATCGCGATCACTACTAGTTATCGTCATTCGTTAAAACGTAAAATACAAGAAATAAAGATTAAATATAATAAAAATCATTTTCATGATTATTTGAGAATATAATATCGATACCTAACATATTCCTTGTCGGTTTTCATCTAATCGACATCCTTACGCTAGTTTCAAGTCATAACCTTCTCGGTTAGTCGATAAATTAAAATTCTCATTAAAGTAAACACGTAATACGTAATAGTCGAGATTAAAATAACGACCTGAAATTGACGGGTTGTCACATCATCCCCACCAAATTAGGATCTTCGCCCTCGAAGATCAACTTGCGTTCTTGCCCGATCGCTTGTTGAAATCAAAGAGATGAGGGTAATTCTTCCACATTTGGTCTTCTCGTTCCCAAGTAAACTCCGGTCCTCTTCGAGAGTTCCATCGAACTTTGACGATAGGTATTCGGCTTTGCTTCAGTTGCTTGACCTCGCGATCCATGATCTCGACCGGTTCTTCAATAAAATGCAACTTCTTATCAACCTTAACCTCGTCTAACGGTATAACGAGTTCTTCATCGGATAAACACTTCTTCAGATTCGACACGTGAAAAGTGTTATGAATCCCATACAGTTCTTGTGGTAGTTCGAGTTGGTATGCCACAGGTCCTACTCTAGATGTAACCTTGAATGGTCCGATATAACGAGGACTTAACTTCCCACGTTTTCCAAATCGTACAACACCTTTCCATGGTGATACCTTTAGCATAACCTTATCTCCCACGTTAAACTCCAATGGTTTTCTTCTTACATCCGCATAACTCTTCTGTCGGCTTCGAGCAGACAACAATCTATTCTTGATTTGCACAATCATATCCGTCGTCTCCCTAATCAAATCTGGTCCAGTGAGTTGGGCATCACCAACCTCACTCCAGCTAACGGGTGATCTACATTTCCTCCCATACAGTGCTTCAAAAGGTGCAGCTTTAATACTCGCGTGATAACTGTTATTGTACGAGAATTCGGCCAAATGTAAGTGCTTATCCCAGCTACTTCCAAAGTCTATCACACAAGCACGTAGCATATCCTCCAACGTTTGGATTGTTCTTTCGCTTTGCCCATCGGTTTGTGGATGATAGGTTGTGCTCATATCCAAATTGGTTCCTAACGACTTTTGAAGTGATCTCCAAAATCCAGAAGCAAAACGACTATCTCTATCGGAAATGATTGAAATAGGAACACCATGCTTGCACACGATTTCCTTTAGATAAATATCGGCGAGTTTCTCCAAACCAAACCTCTCGTTGATTGGAATAAAATGAGCGGATTTAGTTAAACGATCGACAATAACCCAAATTGCATCGAACCCAGACGGTGTCCTTGGGAGTTTTGTGATGAAGTCCATCGTAATTCGCTCCCATTTCCAGACTGGAATTTCAGGTTGGACAAGTAATCCTGACGGCTTCTGATATTCAGCTTTCACTTTTGCACATGTTAGGCATTTCGCGACGTATGTTGCAATATCAGCTTTCATATTCGGCCACCAGTATAACTTTTTCAAGTCTTGGTACATTTTGTCCGATCCAGGATGAATAGAATACTTGGACTTATGAGATTCTAACATAATCAAATCTCTCAATCCACCATATAATGGTAACCAAATTCGACCTCTCAAACATCTGATACCATCGGGTCGCGTCTCAAATGTTTCACCGTCTCCTCTAAATCATTCGGCAGCAATATTTTCCTTCTTGCATGCTTCAACTTGTGCGTTCCGAATCTGCTCAGGTAAGTTATTATGAACTGTCACTACTAAAGCACGCACTCGAATCGGTTTCTCCCTTTCCTTTCGACTTAACGCGTCAGCTACCACGTTCGCCTTTCCTGGATGATAACGAATTTCGCAGTCGTAATCACTTAATAGTTCAACCCATCGACGTTGCCTCATATTCAGCTCCTTTTGATCCAGTATGTATTGTAGGCTTTTATGATCAGTGAATACGGTACACTTCGTACCATACAGATAATGTCTCCAAAGTCGCAGAGCGAAAACCACAGCGCCCAATTCCAAGTCATGGGTAGTGTAGTTCTCCTCATTCTTCCTTAATTGTCTAGAGGCATATGCGATCACCTTTTCGCGTTGCATGAGAACAGCACCGTATCCTCTGAGAGATGCATCGCAATAAACAACAAAATCTTCACTTCCTTCAGGTAACGATAAAATCGGCGCACTACAGAGTTTCATCTTCAGGGTTTGGAAAGCTTCTTCTTCATCATCGCCCCACACATATGGTTTATTCTTCTGAGTCAGCTTCGTTAATGGTTTCGATATCAAGGAGAATCCTTCAATAAACCTTCAGTAATAGCCAGCCAGTCCTAGAAATTGTCGCACTTCAGTTGGAGTAGTCGGAGCACTCCAATTCTTGATGGCTTCGATCTTTGCAGGATCAACATGTACTCCACTTTTATCGACCACGTGTCCGAGAAATTGTACAGAATTAAGCCAAAAATCGCACTTCGAGAACTTTGCGTATAACTTTTCGTTCTTCAATAAGTTCAAGATAATCCTTAAGTGTTCGGCATGCTCTTCATTGCTCTTGGAGTAGATTAGAATATCATCTATGAAAACGATCACGAATTTATCAAGATACGGCTTACAAATGCGATTCATTAAGTCCATGAATACAGCAGGTGCATTAGTCAAACCAAAAGGCATAACCAGAAACTCATAATGACCATAACGAGTTCTAAACGCCGTAATAGGAATATCTTCCTCACGTATGCGAAGTTGATGGTAACCAGAACGAAGATCAATCTTGGAGAAAACACGACAACCTTGAAGTTGATCGAATAAATCATCAATTCTTGGAAGCGGATAACGATTCTTGATCGTCAGCTTATTCAACTCTCGGTAATCAATACACATACGAAACGAACCATCTTTCTTCTTAACGAATAAGACAGGAGCTCCCCAAGGTGACGAACTCGGTCGTATAAAACCTTTATCAGATAGCTCTTGCAATTGCACAGATAACTCCTTCAGCTCGGATGGGGCTAAACGATATGGCGCACGAGCCACGGGTGCAGCACCAGGAATTAGGTCAATTTGAAATTCTACTTGCCTTGGAGGAGGAAGTCCAGGAAAATCTTCCGGAAACACTTCAGGAAAGTCACGGATAACAGGTACATCTTCAGCACGTTTCTCCTTCGATTCTTTCTCCACTACTTTAGCTAGGAATAACTCACAGCCTCTTTCGATATACTTACGAGCCTTAATGCACGAAACGATTTTTAGTCGTGAATTACGTTGATCACCTTCGATAACCATGGTCTTGTCGTCTAAAGGAATCCTAACTTTCTTTTCTCCACACAAGATAGACGCGTTATACTTGGATAACCAATCCATTCCGATAATAATATCAAAACTTCCCAATTCAACAATCATCAAGTCTATCTTAAAAATACGGTTCAAGAGATTTAGAGAACATCCTAGGAGCGCACGATTGGTTCTCACTAATTTACCATCAGCTAGTTCTACCTCATAACTTGCGTCTAATTCGACCGGTTTGATATCAATTAAGGTACTAAAACTTGTAGACACAAAGCTTTTGTCCGCACCAGAATCAAATAAAGCTGTAGCATAACGGTTGTTCAATAAAAACGTACCAGTGACAACTTTCGGGTTTTGCTTCGCTTCGGCTTCTCCCAACTGATAAGCTTTTCCTTGGTTATCTCCACCACGTGCATTCTTCGGAGGTTGAGGGCATTGGTTCCTCATGTGACCTTTACCTTGGCAGTTATAACACGTTACCCCCTTCTTTCCTTGTCCCCAACAGTCTTCAGTCTTGTGACCTAACTTGTTGCACTTTCCACACTTAGTACATTCACCAGTATGAGACTTCTTGCATCGTTGACATCTGGTTCCTTTATCAGCAGTTGCAGCTTCAGTCATTGCATTAGCGTTGCCCCTCCTTCGGTTTTGATTTCTGTTGTGAGATTGACGGTTATCACCACGATCATCATTGTCATTTTCAGCTCTTCTTTTGTTGCCTTCAGAAACACCATCAGCCTTGTCTTGGATGATTTGACCCATTAGTTGGTAGGCCATACGAACAGCTTCATCAATATTGGCAGGTTTAGATGAGGTCACATCCCCACGGATGTTGGTCGGTAAGCCTCGAATATACTGCTCTACCTTCAAGTATTCAGGGTTAACCTTGTTGGGACAAAGTAAAGCAAGTTCATGGAATCTGTTGGTGTATCCATCGATGTCAGTACCCTTCAGTCTCAGCTGATATAATTCCTGTTCTAACCTTTGAATAACACTCCTTGGACAAAATTCCTCAGTCATCCATCTTCTTACCTCAGCCCAAGGGGTAGCATACGCAGCATCCATACCCAATGATGCCATTCTTCCATTCCACCAAGTTAATGCTCGCCCTTGAAGAGTAGCAGAGGCAAACATCACTTTATCTCCTTCCTCGCTTCCACTAAATCGAAACACGGATTCAAATCTCTCAAACCATTGCATTAACCCAACAGCGCCTTCAGTACCCTTAAAAGTTGGAGGTTTGCATTTCATGAACGAGGTATAATTGCACTTCTTGTTTTCAGGAATCACTGGTCTATCAGCATCACCAGTTCCAGCACCAGCATTGCCAGCTCCAGTAGCGCCAGTTCCAGTAGCGCCAGCTCCAGTAGCGCCAGCTCCAGTAGCGCCAGCTCCAGTGTTGCCAGCTCCAGTATCGCCAGCTCCACCAGATCCACCAGCTCCACCGGATCCACCAGCTCCACCGGATCCACCAGCTCCACCAGATCCACTAGCTCCACCAGATCCACCGGCTCCATTATTCAAGTTTGCCATAAATGCATTCATAGATATCTGAAATTGATCAGCTACTATAGCACGTAACTGAGTCTCAGTCAACTGTTTAGGCGGCATGATCCTGTTACACAATTCACATCAAAATGAGTATTCATTCGACACTTGTGATAACAAAACATGAATAACACAGAATAAGAATAGATAGATGAAAAGAAACAAGAATGGATGATAGAACGAAGAATAGAATTTTAGACAAGGGACGAAGATTCACGAGGGATGAGTCAAAAGACAGGGATTTCTATTGTGACAATCAGCGTCGTTTGTAAATCACGTATTAGTATTATAATAATCAAATAATAAACATTTATAAATAAATAAATGTAATCCATTATGCTTCAAGCATAAATAATAATTAAATATGTATAACATATATATATACTTTGCTTGTTCTCGTCCATTGGCAACTCGGAGGTTTCGCTTGCAGATGTTATAGTCAAAAGATTTCAAAAATTTATTTTTGGAAGATCTTTTCGTTCTCTATAACTTGAGCTCTGATGCCAATCTGTAACACCCCCAATTTCATGTCATAGCAGCGGAAGGGTCATTGGGTGTTACTATCATGGTTCAACCTCAATATCATAGAAAACGCCTCAAAATGAGTCGTTTTTAACAAAACATACGTCCATTCATTTGTTTAAAGATAAAACAGTTTACACACGGTCCCAAATAGTTTTAAGTTTACACAACAACCAAATTGTAGAAGTTTCTTAGAATAGACATAGTTTAGAAAAGCGGGCCAAAACATTTATAAATTTAGCAAGCTGCGTGAAACCACCTTCCTTGAGTGCCTTCTTCATGGACCTGAGATAAAACATGCTATAAAGTCAACAAAAATGTTGAGTGAATCTATAGAGTTTAAATTTAAATAAATGAACACAAGTATTCTGAATAAACCTTCCGTAGTTGACAATCATGTGGATCAGACATAATTATCGTTGTTATTTCATAAGTCTCGTGAAATTGAACGTTAACATATATTATTTCAGCCCAACACACCTAGCCAAGTGCGTATATTTCTCTTATACAATTGCATCCGATGTTTCATTACTGGTGCATCACAACACCACGCGATAGCTAGTCGCGACCGGACTGGGCGTCACCCCGATAGATCTATCCATAGTATTAGCGTTCTTTTCGATTAACAATTCACGATTCATGGGTCTTTAAGGCTAAACAAACTTATATAACAACTTTCATCTAAGCATACAATCGGGTCCTTTGTGTTCAATTTTAAAAGAATGAGGGTTTACCACAACTTCTCGTTGTACCCTACATTTATATAATGTTTTTCCAATAATAAGGGTTTCCACAACTTCTCGTCGTACCCCTCTTATTTTAAATAAAACAAGCATGTTATCCCCCTCGCGGGTTTTATAAAACAAGTAAACATGTAAAGCGAGGCCATAGACTCACCTTGGTACGATAGTAGTGACGTGACGATCGCCGACGATTTGTGATGCCCTTTTAAACACGAAGACCGCAACCTACAAAATAAGGCGCGTTCGTTAATAAACGACTCAAGTATATTTAATACTTAAATAATATGAAAGTCAATTTCAAATGACCATGAAAATCCCGAAAAATAACAAAAATATAAGTGTACTTCTATACCCTTTTATTCAACACTTATTCATTTAAACACTTACACCCTCGACATTGACCCGTCATAAGACGCCAAGTCAACGCAAGTCAAACCATCATTTTTACTTCCCTCGGACCAGTAGCTAAGTCATTTATATAATGACTTAACACTTGAGTAAGTCACCATATCCAATAGTGAATACTCAACTCACGCCACACAAGTATTGAACTACGTGTCCAAAATACCACTCAGCATGTACACTCCAAATGTACACACCAATCTAACCTATCTAGACATGTCCGATTTCGACGAAACTTGGTGACAAACTCACACATAATATGAATAAGAGTCAGTTTAAATTTCATTCAAAAATATTACTTCTAAGACCTTCTGCCCGACACACCTTCGTGTTGCAAAAACCGGACGGTTTTACGCCTTTGACTTGTAAAACCATTTTGACTTATCTAAACATTTCCGTTTGCAAAACCGCCACTCGGGTTTGAAAATAGACTAATGACCTGAGGTTTATCAACTTACAACAGCCCTTGAACATTTTTAAAACTCATTTTATAGTCCCCGAGATTCGTTCCAAATATCGACAACAATTTTCGGATTGTGCCGATACCCGTCTCCCGGTACACAAATACTAAAAGTAGCATAACTTTTCGCTCGTAATGAGTTAGAAGCTCTACTTTAGCTCAAATCGAAGCTAACGAAATTCTCTACGACCCTATCTTATTAGTTTACCAAGTTTGCCACAGTAACAATTTCAAAAACGGACTTAAAGTTACTGCCCAAAATAGCCTATCTAAAAATCATACCAAATCAAATTTTCAACCCATTCCAACAATTCCTATAGTCCTAACATGATCTAATATCATAATAACAAATCTAATTAACTCATATCATCCTCAAATTTAATCTTACAAAAATTAAATATATAAAAATCTTGCATGCAACCAAAACCCACTATGAATATAATAATATTAACACCATATATCACCATAAAAATGGATCAAACATGGTGTTCATCATCAAAAATTGAAATAAAAATTTAGTGAGTGCATGTGGAAGAAAATTATACCAATAGAAAGCTCTTGAAATTTCTAGGATGGGTCTTGTTTTAGTTTCTTTAGATTCAAGCTAGAAATCAAAATAATTTGATGGATTGTGGCTTAGGGGTGGACGGCACAAATGGGGAAGAAGAGAGAGATTTGGTGTGTTTTTTGTTTAAAATGAATTTTAAAATGAAAAATGGTTAGTTGAATTTGTTTAAATAGTGGGGTGAGGGTAATTTTTGCCAAATTTGCATTCTTTTGGTCCTATGTTGTAAGTAAATAGTTTACAAGGTAAGAATTGTAAATTGTACATTTTAAAAATATTTACGGGGCTCGGGTTTCGTAAAAATACTTTTCGTAAGTTAAAACGCTTCATAAAGATAATAATAAAGCTTCGACACGACTTAAAACGCAATTAAATCGAAAACGTCGAAAATATAAAATATCGAGACATTCGATAATGAAACGTAAATTTTTGGGCATCCGTCGGTATCGCGATCACTACTAGTTATCGTCATTCGTTAAAACGTAAAATACAAGAAATAAAGATTAAATATAATAAAAATCATTTTCATGATTATTTGAGAATATAATATCGATACCTAACATATTCCTTGTCGGTTTTCATCTAATCGACATCCTTACGCTAGTTTCAAGTCATAACCTTCTCGGTTAGTCGATAAATTAAAATTCTCATTAAAGTAAACACGTAATACGTAATAGTCGAGATTAAAATAACGACCTGAAATTGACGGGTTGTCACACTATCTTTACTAGAAACAAACTAGAAACATAATACACGTAGACCATATCTTTCTATCAGTGCTTGTCTTCAACCTATCAATGCTTGACTTCTTCCTGTCAACGCTTGATCTGTCAGCATTTGTTTTCTTCTTATCAATGCTTGTTTTCCTCTTGTCAGCGCTCAAGTGGACTAGCTACATTTTATTTCCTACAATTGTTGGGTCAAAAAATTGATGTGGCAGAAACTCAAAAACGAAGAAAACATGAAGGCATTTGTCTAAGCATTGACAAGTGTAATCCAAGCATTGACAACCAAGCATTGTCAAGTGTAATCCAAGCATTGACAGAAGTCAACATTGACACGTGTTGTTGGAAGCTTCTATTTAGATAAGTATGCAAAATATTATTCTGTATTAGTTATTTAATTAGAAGATTTACATGTTTATTCATAATTATCTCTTGTAAACCCTATTCCTTACACTATAAAAGGAACCAAGGGTATTAGGTTTATATATAACTTTCATATATAATGTAAACCTAAAGCGTGTGTCGACTAGGAGTGGGATTCAATGTATACACACCTAGTGATTGTTTGTTATTAATATAATGAGCAATCCGTTTGTTTTAATTCATGTGTTTTGTGCCTCAAACACCTTGTTTAATTGTTGTTGTTCTATTCCGCTGTGATTGTATGATCACATGAACAATGATCATTCCTAGTAGCTAAAAGATCGAGGAAACCAAGGTTTTCACAAGTGATATCAGAGCTTGTTGAGAAACTTTGATCTAAAAGAACACAAGAACCCTAAAATCACCAAAACCCTAATTTTCACAAAACCGTAAAAACATCATGTCCACTCCAGAAGTAACCTCCTCCTCCTCAAACCACAACATCAAGATTACCATGCTAGATGCAAACAATTTTGAGCTGTGGAAGTTTAACTTTGAGCAATATCTGCAAATCCATGACTACACTCTCTGGGAGATTATTAAATATGGAAACACATTCAATAAAGCTCAAAAGATTGCAGATGCCATTGCTACAAGATCAGCTGTTCAAGGATGTTCTAACGAAGATAAGAAATAAAAACCTAATGATGGTAGAGTTGTGTCTGCTGATGACATACCAAAGAAAAGGGTTGATATGAAAACCCTAAGCATTCTGAAACTCTCTTTGGGACAAGAAAATCAGCACAAATACAGAGGTTATGAGTCTGCAAAATACCTTTGGGCAGCCCTTGAAGTTGCCTATGGTGGTAATGCTGATACTAAGGAAGAGAAAAAGAAGCAACTCTTACATGAGTATGCTGTTTTTAAGTCTCAACCTAATGAGAAGCTAAGTAGTGTGAGAAGCAGACTTCTTGACATTACAAGCAAGCTGCCCTTCATGGGGACACAAATTGGTGATGTTGACATTATTCCCACTTTTCTTAAAAGCCTTGGTGATGCATGTAAGATTGAGGCAAGATCTATAATTGCCAATAACACTCACAAAAGTTCTACTTTTGATGATATCTTCAACAAACTGAGGCTGTTGGAGAATGAAACTCTTTTGGAGCATGGAAGTAAGTCTACCAATAGTAACATGGCCTTCTTCTCATATAGTGAAGGTCAATTTGATCAGAAGGATTTATACATGCACCCAGTTACTGGATCAACATGTGTCAACGCTGTATCATATCCTGTCAACGCCTCACATTTAGACGCTGACACATACAAAATTGACTCACCAAGAGTTAAGCCTGCTGGTTTGGATCTGGATACTGTGTGTGCATACATTGCTTCATTGCCCAATGGTTTAGTGATTACATATGAGGACCTTGAGCAAATAAGTGATGAGCACTTGGAGGAGATGGATATAAAGTGGAACATGGCTCTTGCAAGTATAAGAGCAAACAGATGGAATAGAAGGTTTAAGAAGAAGATGACCTTTAATGCAAAGGACACTGCTGGATTTGATAAATCCAAGGTTGAGTGCTACAATTTTCATCGTATGGGGCACTTTATGAGGGAATGCAGATCTCCAAGAAGATGTGATGCTGGAAAACCCTCAAGCCAAATTGTTAAGGCTCGGGATCCTAAGGCCATGGTTGCAGTGCAAGATTTAAATGCTAGAAATGTTCAATATGCTCTCATGGCACACTCCTCCTCTTCATCAGACAATGAGGTATACGATGACTATTTTTGTAGTAAGGGTTGTCGTTTAAATACTGAAAAACTTAACAAAGAGGTCTTAAGATTGTTAGGAGATGTGAGTACTGAGAGATGCAAGTTGTCTAACTATCAAATTGCTCTCACCCAAACTGAAAAGACAGTTTCTGAGTATAAGAAAATGGAGCTTGACCTAAAAGATAAAATAAATATCTTAAAACATGATTTAAATGCTAGTAATGATGTTAGAAAGATCATGGAAAGTGTCAATGCTGAACTACAGGCTAAGTTAGATGAGGCTATCAAGAATAAGGATAATGTAGACCTTAAAATTCAAAGATTTGATAAGGCCTCACAAACCCTAGGAGAATGTATTAATAAACAGAGGGATCCTAGGGACATGACTGGGATTGGGATGAAAGACTATTCTGGTGTTCCACCACCAGCTGGGGACTTCTATGGTGTCCAAAGAAAGGACTTATCTTGGACTGGTTTACTAGAACTCCAAGAAGAGGAATTTATTCCTCCACCAAGATTCCTTACCCCAGTTGAAGAGTATAGGCAAAAGTTGACTGACTTGAATGACTGGAAGAAAGCCAACTGATTGTAGGAAAATTACACCTCTTGTTTAGGAAAACAAAGGAGGGTAAATGAGCGGTAAGTATCGAGTGATGATTTAGGAAAATCAAGCACTAATGACCCTTATGGTGTGAAAGTTCGTTTCCCAAGGAGGTATATGTGTGTGACTAAGATGTAAAAGATTTGTGATTAATATTTGGTTTAGAAAGTGATGAGAAAAGAAGATGACGAAGACGTAAAAATTACTACTAGAAAGTTAAAACGTAAAACCTTAAAAACTTCAAAAATAAAAATTAATTCTAAAAATTACCAAAAATTCACCAAAAATCAAAATAAATAAAATAAGAGTTTACCAATGATCAAAACTTTTTCAAACCATTTAAATAATTAAATATTCAATTTTCAAATACTAATTAAAGCCCTAAAAATCAAATAAATTATCAAAAAGTCCAAATAAAGATTTTTCAATTGGTAAACCTCTAAAATGATCTAAAAAGATTAAAAACTATTTTTAGAAATTTTTAAACTAATAAAAACTATTTAAAATGATTTAAAAACTATTAAAACTTAAAATAATTATAAAAGTTAATCTAAAAGAGATAAAATTATTCTAAAAGTTGCTAAATTCCTATTTTAATGTAATAAAGCTAAGAAAAATGTAAAAAGTTGGAAAATGTGAAATTTGAAAAATAATAATAAAATAATATTAAAAATCCAAAAATTATAAAAAATTCTAAAAACTTGCAAACTAATTTATTTTAACCTAAATAATCAGAAAATCAAATTGAAATGACCAGAATACCCCAATTGGGCCCTCAAATGGGCCAAAACCAAAAACAGTCAAACCAAATGGGCTTTTGGGCCCAAAAAGTCAAACTTGGCCCAATTGACTTGGAAAAGCACTATCTGATTCAAAATTTAATTCTAAGAACAAAACTTTAAAGGCCCAGAAGCTGAATGTGAGCATATCACAGCTTATTAAACACACAGCTTATTCTTATTGGGCTTTTCAGCCTATTAAGCAATAAGCTAATGCCATAAGCTCTAATTTGACACACAACCTTCTTTTGGGATGCTTATGAGATCTGTAAAAATAAATTTTGAAAAAGCTCACTCAATAAGCCAGAAATAAGCAAAGTAAAAATTCACTAAAAGACAAAATAGTCGGGTTTGAGATTTAGGACACCTCAGAAGCTCTAGTTTGTTGAAAAAGCTTACAAATAGCTTAACTAAGAATAATCAATAAAGAAAATCACAAAAAGCCAAGTAGAATAAGCTGTATGAGCAAATAAGCTGGCTGAAAAAGCCAAATAAGCTAGTTTTCTAGCAAAAGCTTAACCAAAAGACTTGTAAACTTCCAGATATGATATTAAGCTAAGAAAAATGATTTCTATTACAAAAGATAAGTTGTTGCATGTGCCAATAAGCAGTTCTCAAAAATAAGCCAATAAGTGCTTATTTGACCAAAAGTCAAGGTACTCCAAAATGCACCAAATGATCAGGAATGGTCAAAGGGCTTGTTATAAGCAATTTTTGTGAAGGACTCAAGGAGGAGGCCTTGTGAATCAAGAGGACAGTTGACCTTTTGATGGCAGATTATGGCAATAAGGGCTTAATAAGCCAGTTAGCTTATAAGCCAGATTCAAAGCACACCAAATAGCAAAATCCAATCACAAGCAGCACATAAACAAGTTCCAAGCAGCAAAATCACAAGGCATACACTAGGATAACAAATGTAAGCACAAATTGAGGTGGTCACTTTGCTGATGCAAATGACCACTTCAGCAACTTTTGATTAGCTATAAAATCCACAATAAGCCACCAAATTCAACAACCAGACAACCAATAGATAGCTTATCACCCAAACTATTCCCAAACCTGATTTTAGACCTTAGATCCAAGTAACAAAGAAGTTATTGGATCTGATGTGTTTGACCAAATCCAAAACCACTTTTATCAGATTTTTGCAAAACTTCAATTCTCTTTTCCAAACTTTCAGAAAGTAAAACAATGACTAAAACTTGTGTATTAGGACTTGTTAAGACCTTCCAAAACCTAAGAACCAAGGCCACAAGGCCACAAGGCCTTATAAACCAGTAATCCCAAACAACCCTTAATCAACCACTTTTCAAACAAACTTCTGATTTCTTCTAATAACCTACTGATTTTAATGATCAAAAACACTTACTAGGCACCAACTAACACAATCAAACACAAAAATCACCAGCACAAACACAAGAACACCAAATCATATACCAAAGTACAAAATAAGCAGAAACATGAAATTTTTAGAGGAATCTTAACAAGGTGTTATACCTGCCTTCCACAACATCCTAGGAAGGCCAGCTATGCTCCTTGGACCTTGTTCAACAACTAGAACAAGACCAAGGTACTTCAATAAGAAAGATGATGAATGCCTTGGTTGATGTTTCAAAGCAGAAACTCAAGGACTTGATGTCTTCAACACAAGCAGCAAACAACTCAACCAAGGGCTCTAATCCCTTCACAAGCTTGGTGTCAACAAGCTTGCAAGAGCTTATAGCTAATGGTTAAGGGTTAGTATACAAAAATAATCAAAATCAGAACCTTCTTTCAAGCTTTATCAAACTTGAAAAACCTTACCAAACATAAACGTCCTTGATCCAAAAGGTTCAAGCACACTTATAACAATCAATGGAACTCAGAATCACCCTTTAAACAACACCAACTTTCAAAAACATAAAAAGGAATTACAAATTTCTCAAAATACCAACTTTTATAAATTTTAAAAAGGAATTACAAGTTTAAAAGGTAAAGACTAGAACAAAGGGACTCTCACATGTTGAGGTCTCCTTTTATAGGCAAATGCCAGGCTACACTATTCACAAACCCTAGAAGTGAATTCTCTAAAATGCCCTTAATTCCTTAAGGCAGTTTGTTGTTGATGAGCTGTCCAAAGTGATCCCAAACGTTCATTTTAGCTTTGTGATCAAGCAAAGAGTCTTGGCTGTTGATTTTGCCACATAGGATTACTTGGAGGGTAAGTTGCATTTTGATTGGGTGACGTGTTGAATGGTGGGGTCTCTTGGTGAGTGGGAGTGAGGGTTTTGAGGTTGGGATGTGTTTATGTTGAGGTGAGTCAAACGTGTGCCAAGGTAATTGCAAATTACCCTTTGTTTTAAGTGAGGTAATTCTGGGTGGTGAAAAGTGAACAATAACACGTTTGATCCGTTTTTGTGGGATGGAAAGTTGTTTGGCGCAATAAACATTTGAATGTTTCATTTGCCCACATTTGGCCCTTGTGTTTTGGGATTTTTGGTAAAACAAGTATTTCAGCCCTAAAAACGATTTTCCTTTGTAAATAACTTTCACACTTTGGCAGTTTTGGCACAAACTTTTGGAAAAAGGTTTACAAGGGTTGTTTTTGACATTTTGAGATATTTCAAGGGCTGATCTTGGACATTCTTGATCTTCAAAGGTCTTCAATGTATCTTTGGCTTGATGAGGGACCATAATTGACAATTTGGAATTGTTGAGGGACAAATCTTGCCAGTTATTCAAAGTTGAAGGACCATTTGTGTAATTTTGACAAACCTAAGGGACCAAACTAGTAGTTATCAATATACAAGGGTTTTAAGTGTCATTTCTTCAATAAATGAGGATCAATCTTGTTTGTCTTCAAGTCTTTAAGGGTATTTGTTGAATTCTTCTTGAATTAAGGCCCGGTTCTTTGTACGGCTTCGTTTCTCGTGTCCGTTTTTCCTTATATCTTGTGATCTTTTGTCTTTTTCACGATATCCATACCTAAAATACACAAGTAAACAAACACAAGCATATATATGGTATTTTATGACATTTTTATGCATTAAAATCTCGAAAAGAACGATGAGATCATGTATAAATGCCATCTCATCACTCCCCCATACTAAACCATTGCCGTGCCCTCACGCAATGCTAGAATAAAGTATCTAAGCATCACCAAAGTTCAATTTAACCTTTATTTGAAGAGTAAAAGACTTGCAACATACTATGAAGATGTGAAAAGACATAATGTATGATTTTCATCACAAAAAGTGACTTTTAGGGTCAAAGAATAGAAACAAGTAAATGTCCCTTAGAGTAAACTTCGTCATCCTTGATTTTCATACATTCCATGCTAAGTGCAAAAACGAGATCATTGTTGGTACAAGTCACAATGCTAACACTACTCATACGTCCAAATTATGTAATACTTTTTCTCCCCGCAATCCTAGTTATTATAAGAGGAAATGGGTTACTAGCATTTTTTATCTATTTGTCATGGATCACAAGTGATTCATATTGACTTTTTTGAGTAGTTATTAGTCCGAAAGCAAAGTAGCACGATTTGATCAATAGTTAGCCGATGGACAAAATCTTTTAAAACGGCTTCTCGTGTATCTCCTTAAGTTCATATCTTGGCATAACTCGTTTCACGATTTGAGACCTTTCTTGGACCGATATTTGGCATGTACTTCATACTTCAAATCTTGGGAAGACGTTCTTGAAATTATGGTCTTCTCTTCATATATTTGGAATTTCTTCACTTGACGTTTTTGAGATTCTTCATATTAGGACCACGACTTCATCATTTTTCTTCAATCGTTACTTTGGATTTTGATATACAACGATCCGCCTCCTTTTCGGACTTGGATATATTTATCCTCATACCTTGTAAGGGTCTTTTTGGATAGACTTTCTCCATGATCTTTAGGGGAGTAATTGCTTTTCGTCGGGTGTCTCGATCCTTCATATTGATTTAGGAATAATGATACTTCACATCATCTTTGGATCTTTAGCAAAAATAGAGCTCCTCATGCCTTGTTAGGGCCTTTTTGGATGATCGCCAACCTTCACGTCCCGCTTCAATAAGTTATGCCTTGGCTATGAACTCTATTCAACCCCGAGAAACTTTTAAACGATCTTGCGCTAGAGGCTAAGTAACCTTTCAAATCGTACGACCTTACTTATTGCAATTATGATTTATTCCAAATGCATTGATCTTATGGGAAGACAAAGCCACAATTAAAAACATATGAGTTTTTGAAAGAACTTTCTCATGTTCTACGCTTAGCATGATCACTTGTCTAACTCTATCATCTCTCGTTCTTCACTATATAAAGACCTCTAATTAAAGAGACTCGTGAATACTTAGCCATGCAAGTCAAAATTAAGCCAAATTTGGATTAGCTTTCATTAAGACTATATCAAATCAAAGTTTTGGGTTTTCAAGCCACCTATAGGATCTTTGCACTTTCTTGAACTTTTTCAAGTTTAGAGAAAGCGTTTTATAGTTCCCTTGATAAGTGACTTTCTAGGATCAATTATAGGAACTTGCGAAAAGTTCTTGTTCTTAACCCGAAAGAGTTAAGACTTTCGCGTTTTAAAGCTCCCTATATAAAAGTCTAGCAAAACTTGAATTGAGCGGGTTAAGGAATGTAAATGGCTCCAAATGCCCATCAAGTCAAAAATTAACTCTTATTCTACCCAACGGAAAATATACATTCGTGTCTTAAAAACACTTATGAAAACTAAGAAAATTTTTAAAATTTGGCCATTTTTAGCCTTTATTAGCAACAAAACATTGAAAATTAGAAAGCGTGAGGGCGTAGCAAAGCAAGTACCTATTCATCCCCCATACTAAAAGTAAACATTGTCCTCAATGTTTCGAGTCTAAAGGTGGAGCACCCCCATACTAGAGACGAAGAGTCGAATGCTTAGGATCTAGCATGGAAAGGGTGATCAACAATATATCTAAAGCCGTTTATTAAGTATGCTAAAAGATAATTGTTAGAACAATAAAGGATATGTCCTGGATTCGTGAAAAACTTCTTCAAGCAAACGATGGAGGCTCACGTAAACGAACACGAGAGTCTTCAATCATAGATGATGATGATGATCTAGATAACACAATCACAAACAACCACGAGACAACGAGTTGAAAGGGTACAAGTCCCCTTATTAGTGAATAGTAAGCATAAAGGATAAGCATGGGATATCCCCCACGAGGCACCTCGTTTTTGATTACCGAGTCATGAGCTCGACTCGATCCCCTCAATGCTATTTATCATTGGGGAAGGTGACTTGGTCGAGGGCAACCATTGAAGGAATTGCCCCACCAAAGTAGTGCTTAAGCCTATGTCCATTCACCTTGAAATTAGGACCATCATCTTGAGCTAGCTCGATGGTCCCATAAGGAAACACTTGTGTTATGGTGAACGGACCCGACCAACGAGATTTCAATTTCCCGGAAAATATCTTAAGTCGAGAGTTAAAAAGCAACACTTGATCACCAACGTTAAAAACCCGGTTTTTAATCTTTGAATCATGAAACTTTTTAGTCTTTTCTTTAAAAATTAATGAATTTTCATAAGCATTATCTCTTAATTCATCCAATTCATTCAATTGTATTTTCCGATGATCTCCCACGGTCTTCAAGTCAAAGTTTGCATGCTTAAGGGCCCAGTATGCCTTGTGCTCCAACTCAATGGGCAAATGAAAATTTTTCCCATAGACTAACTTATAAGGAGTGCAACCGATAGGTGTCTTATAAGCGGTCCTAAAGGCCCATAAAGCGTCATCGAGTTTGTCGGACCATGAAGCACGGTTTTCTCCAATTGACCTCTCTAAAATCCTCTTCAAAGCTCGGTTCGAAACCTCGACTTGCCCACTCGTTTGCGGGTGATAAGCCGTAGAAATACGATGAGTAACTCCATATTTCTTTAGAACCTTTTCGAATTGGTCATTACAAAAATGGGTTCCATGATCGCTTATAATAGCACGAGGGGTTCCGAACCGAGAGAATAGTTGCTTCAAAAACTTCACTACCACACGAGCATCATTAGTGGGCAAAGCCTTAGCTTCCACCCACTTAGAAAGGTAGTCCACCGCGACGAGGATATATTTGTTGCCATGAGACGATGGGAACGACCCCATAAATTCTATTCCCCATATGTCGAAAATCTCACACACTTGAATTATGTTTTGCGACATTTCATCACGTTGAGACGATTTCCTTGACGTTGGCACAAATCACACGACTTCACAAGTGTGTGTGCATCACGATAGATAGAAGGCCAAAAGAAACCGGCATCGAACACTTTCTTAACCGTGAGATTAGCACCGTGGTGACCACCCGTGGGTCCCTCGTGACAAGCTCTAAGGATATTAGAAGCTTCGGCACCAAAAACACAACGTCGAACGAGTTGATCCGCACAAACCCGAAAGAGATAAGGGTCGTCCCAAAAATAGAACTTGACGTCACGAAAGAATTTTCGTTTTTGTTGTGTCGTCATACCCTTGATTATGAAATTACCCGCATGGTAATTTGCAATGTCGGCAAACCATGGGGTGGTGTCTTTAGAATTCACTACACCGAGAGTCTCAAGAGGAAATGTTTCGGTGATTTCCTTGTTATCGAAAACATCTTTGTGAGGATCTTCTAGACGAGAGAGATGATCGGCCGCTAGATTCTCGGCTCCTTTTTTGTCAAGCACGGTGACATCTAATTCTTGGAGGAGGAGCATCCAACGAAGCAATATCGGCTTAGCATCTTGCATAGCTAAGAGATACTTGATAGCCGAATGGTCGGTATACACGATGCTTTTAGTCAAGACGAGATAAGGTCGGAACTTCTCAAAATCATAGACCACGGCAAGGAATTCCTTTTCCGTTGTGGTGTACTTTAATTGAGCCTCGGTCATCGTCTTACTAGCATAGTGGATAGGACAGAAATGCTTGTCATAACGTTGCCCTAAGACGGCCCCTATAGCATAATCACTTGCATCGTACATGATTTCAAACGGTAATTCCCAATTAGGAGCAACAAGAATGGGAGCTTCGGTAAGTTTCCTTTTGAGAGTTTCGAAAGCTCTAACACAATCCTCATTGAAGTTAAAAGGAGCATCCTTCTCGAGAAGGTGTGTCATAGGTCGAGAGATTTTCGAAAAGTCCTTGATGAAACGACGATAAAAGCCCGCGTGGCCTAGGAAACTCCTAACTCCCTTAACGGTTTTGGGATGAGGTAACTTGGCGATGACGTCTACCTTAGCCTTATCGACCTCAATCCCCGCCTTCGACACCTTATGTCCTAAGACGATTCCTTGTTTACACATAAAATGACATTTTTCCTAATTAAGCACAAGATTGGTTTCTTCACAACGTTTTAACATTTGCTCGAGATTAGATAAACACGACGTGAACGAATTGCCAAACACCGAGAAGTCATCCATAAACACTTCCATCGACTTCTCGATCATATCCTGAAAAATCGCCATCATACACCGTTGAAACGTTCCCGGTGCATTACAAAGTCCGAAAGGCATCCTACGATAAGCGAACGTTCCATAAGGACACGTAAACGTAGTCTTCTCTTGATCACGATGGTCGATAGGGATTTGAAAGTAACCGGAAAAACCATCTAAAAAGCAATAGAATTCATTTCCCGCAAGTCGCTCCAACATTTGATCCATGAAGGGCAAAGGAAAGTGGTCTTTACGAGTGGCGTCATTTAACTTTTGGTAGTCAATACACACCCTCCAACCGGTCACAACACGAGTGGGAATTAACTCGTTGTTTTCATTAGGCACAACGGTCATTCCTCCCTTTGTAGGGACACAATGGATTGGGCTCACCCATGGGCTATCGGATATAGGATAAATCATTCCCGCGTCAAGGATTTTAAGGACCTCCTTTTTAATGACATCGTGAATTTTGGGATTCACCCTTCTTTGACTTTGAATTGCGGGTTTGTAGTCCTCCTCCATTAAAATCTCGTGAGTACAAAATTTTGGGTCAATACCCTTAATGTAGGATATTTTCCACGCAATTGCCCCTTTATGAGCCTTAAGAACTTTCAAGAGCTTGGTTTTTTCATCATTGGCAAGACCTTTTGCAATAATAACCGGCATTGTCATCACCTTCCAAGAATGCGTATTCAAGGTAAGATGGAAGATCTTTCAATTCAAGGATAGGTGGTTCCTCGATTGAAGATTTTGGTTCAACACTCATAAGTTCCATCGGCGGAAGAAATGGTGGAATAGAAATTTCATCACTAATAAACACCTCATCTTCATTGTCGATTTCATTTGAAGTGAGATCGCCTCCTTGGAATGGAGTGAGATTTGGTGTGG
This sequence comes from Glebionis coronaria, assembly GCA_025667525.1. Lineage (NCBI taxonomy): Eukaryota > Viridiplantae > Streptophyta > Magnoliopsida > Asterales > Asteraceae > Glebionis > Glebionis coronaria. The sequence continues at coordinate 474,098 of JANFOE010000277.1, read as the reverse complement.
AATTAGCAAGAATCGGATCCAACATAGTGGGATTGCCACTTGACGAGCTATCGGAAAAACCTAACACTTCTTGTGAAAACTCATCGCAAACCACATCAACGATGTCAATGTGATTGATGGTAGCGATTGCATAAACATGAGAAGGTTTCGAGTTTTGAGTAGCGTTTATAACAAGTTCCTCTTCGTTGAATCTCAAAGTGATAGTTCTTGCATGAACATCGATAAGCGATCTCGAAGTGTCTAAAAATGAACGACCTAAAATTAGAGGAACTTGAGGATCCGCGGGGATGTTGACTACTATAAAATCAACGGGATAGTAGAACTTCCCCACTTTCACAAAAACATCTTCGGCTACTCCACATGCTAAAATCGTAGAATGATCGGCCATCTCGATAGACATGTTCGAAGGAATGAGAGCCGGAAGCGAAAGCGATTTCCAAATGGAAAATGGCATCAAATTAATGCTCGCACCAAGATCGGCCAGGCGAGGCATTCTTTCACATCTTGTATGTCACAAGGAATGAGGAACTTTCCGGGATCACCAACTTTTTCCGGTATGTGGTTAAGATAAACCGAAGAACAATTAGCAAGCTTTGAAAGCTTTTCCTTATCGCTCATCATACTTTTAAAAGTGGAAGCGAAACGAGGCATATACAACAACGCGTCGGCTAAACTCACATCAAAATGCACTTGTTGAAACATCTTTATAAAAAGCTCGATTTGTTGTTTGTTACGTTCTTGCAACTTCTCTTTGTTTCGTCTCGAAGGGTAGGGTAAAGGTGGTGTGGGTTGGTCATTAGGCAACGGCCTTGGAAACTCGGGTTCCACAATTGGTATTGGTTCAACCGTAGGTGTGGTTTGATCGGTACTTCGTGGGATTGTAATGTGCTCCTTTTCGACCATCACCTCGGGTTCTTTCTCGATTTCCTTCTCCGTAGAAGTACTTGGACAAGAGATTGGTTCCTTGAAAGTTTTACCACTTCGTGTAGTAATAACCTTCATTTCTCCCTTCGGGTTTGCAATGGTATCACTAGGAAGACCACCCGAGGAAGAGGGTTTACACATGATTGTTCAAAAATCTTAGCCATTCGGTCCTCAAATTTTGATTGCCTAGCATCCGCTTTTAATAACTCTTGCTTAATCTCATGTTGTCCTAATTCCATCTTTTGTTGATTTTGTTGAAGACGTTGGACATTTCCTTCCATTTTGTTTGCATGAGTTTTAAGTTCATTAGCAAGTTCATTTTTTAGCTCGTTTTTCAACTCGGATCTTAAGCTAATCATCTCACGTTGCATGTTATCAAATTTAGCATCATTTGCTTTAGCATAATCCAAAAATTCTCCTTGCAAATTTTTAGTGTGAGCGTTTTGAAAACCTTGTGTAGTGTTTTGAAAATCACGGTTTTGGTTTTGATTAGTGACTTGTCCATTCCCATTTTGATAATTCCCCTTGTTGTAGTTACGTGAATTGCCTTGGTAATTACCACCTTGGTTGTTGTTTCGATAATTATTAGCATTTTGATTTGGTGGAGCTTGATTTTGGCGGGAACCTTGACCGTTTTGGTTGTAAGTTCCCGTTGCTACATAAGCACTCGAAGTGTTACCATCCGCGGTAATTCACTCGGAAAGATCATGAGCTCCACCACAAGACAAACAACTCTTAGCAACCGCTTTAACCGAAGCAGAATTTGAAGCTTCTTGAGCTTTCCAATGGGACATAAGATTAGCAAATCTATCAGAAAACCGATTTTCCTCATTAGCTTCATCATGTAAGGCATTAATGCTACGAGACGATGACGAGAAGATGAACCCAAATTGGCAACACTCGGTGTGTTACGAGGGCTATAAACCTTAGATCTATTCTCGATGATTTGTAAAGCCTCATTTGTCGTCTTGCACAAAAAATTACCACCCGCGGCGGCATTCAAATAATCTCGTTCATGATCATTAAGCCCGTTATAAAAAGTATCAATTTGATGCAATTCCGTAAAATCATGGTGTGGACATTCATGTAACGTTTCCTTAAATCGTTCCCATGCCATTGAAAAACTTTCATTATTTCTTTGCACAAATCATGAAATCTCATTTTTCAAATGTGTTGTTTTAGATGGTGGAAAAAACTTGTTCACAAACTTAGAAACGAGATCGGCCCATGTCAAAATCGAATTTGGTGGTTCTTTCTCGAGACAAATTTTTGCGGGACCATCTAAAGAGTATCGAAACAACATCATCTTAATGGCGTCATGTGGAACATCCTTAAACTTGCTAGTAGCGGTGAGACGGTTAAAATTCCTAATGTGGTAGTGCGGGTTGTCTTTCTCATGACCTCTAAACTTATTTGCTTGCAACATCGACATTAAACCCGTCTTAATCTCGAAATTCTCCGCAAGGATGGCGGGAATCACAATAGCCTCTCCAAAACCCTCGGTGGGTGCTTGTAGCAACTCCATCATAGTACGATTAGCCATGACGATTTCTTGTTCTACAATAGGTTCAACAATTGTAGGTTGTTCTTCAATCAACGTCTCTTGATTGGCTTGCTTTTGAAGACGTTTACAAGCTCGTTTTGCTTGATTACGAGTGATCATAAACTTCACGAAGAATGGGAGGTGAGCAAAGAAGATTCTTTTTGAATGTTTTGTGAATTTTCAATTTTTTTTGTGTTTTTGATGATATTTAATTTTTTTGGATTTTTGTGTATCTTCGTAGACAACAATCTACAAAATCTCTCCTCGAATCAAACTCTTGATTAAAGAAGCCTCAAAGGAATGAAAATGATCACGTGGAGTGAACGCCTTCGAATGACTTTAGAACTTTGGTGAAAACCAAATTGTTCAAGAGGTTTTAATCACAAAGAAACCAAGCAAATATATTATACGTAATAATACTTTGGGCGGCAATACCCTCGCTTAGCCTTCAATCTCACAATACTCACAAGCAAGCGGGGAAACGAGGCGGCGCGAAGCACTTAAGAGCCTTTTTCCTTAGGGTATATTTTATAATACCCGCCTTATACCCACCTTATAGTTTGTATTTTTCAAAATCGAGCTTCACGAAAGTATTTATCTATTTTTGCCTTTTTCTTTTTGTTTGAGATTCGAATACAATAATTGAGTGATGAAATCCCAATTAAGGTTGTGTTTTCACACTTTTGGAGATATTGTTTATTTGTTGTGATACTTAATACAATATAGTAATAATATTTTTATAAGAAAAACCAAGAAAACCGATAATACGCATTAGTAAAGTTCTACTAATACAAATACTATTTATGGTTAATATTAAAAACAACAATACAAATTAATCACGACACACCACCCCGGCAGCGGCGCCAAAATGATTGTAGGAAAATTACACCTCTTGTTTAGGAAAACAAAGGAGGGTAAATGAGCGGTAAGTATCGAATGATGATTTAGGAAAATCAAGCACTAATGACCCTTATGGTGTGAAAGTTCGTTTCCCAAGGAGGTATATGTGTGTGACTAAGATGTAAAAGATTTGAGATTAATATTTGGTTTAGAAAGGGATGAGAAAAGAAGATGACGAAGACGTAAAAATTACTACTAGAAAGTTAAAACGTAAAACCTTAAAAACTTCAAAAATAAAAATTAATTCTAAAAATTACCAAAAATTCACCAAAAATCAAAATAAATAAACTAAGAGTTTACCAATGATCAAAACTTTTTCAAACCTTTTAAATAATTAAATATTCAATTTTTAAATGCTAATTAAAGCCCTAAAAATCAAATAAATTATCAAAAAGCCCAAATAAAGATTTTTCAATTGGTAAACCTCTAAAATGATCTAAAAAGATTACAAACTATTTTTAGAAATTTTTAAACTAATAAAAAATATTTAAAATGATTTAAAAACTATTAAAACTTAAAATAATTATAAAAATTAATCTAAAAGAGATAAAATTATTCTAAAAGTTGCTAAATTCCTATTTTAATGTAATAAAGCTAAGAAAAATGTAAAAAGTTGGAAAATGTGAAATTTGAAAAATAATAATAAAATAATATTAAAATAATATTAAAAATCCAAAAATTATAAAAAATTCTAAAAACATGCAAACTAATTTATTTTAACCTAAATAATCAGAAAATCAAAGTGAAATGACCAGAATACTCCTATTGGGCCCTCAAATGGGCCAAAACCAAAAACAGTCAAACCAAATGGGCTTTTGGGCCCAAAAAGTCAAACTTGGCCCAATTAACTTGGAAGCGCCCTATCTGACTCAAAATTTAATTCTAAGAACAAAACTCTAAAGGCCCAAAAGCTGAATGTGAGCTTATCACAGCTTATTAAACACACAACTTATTCTTATTGGGCTTTTCAGCCCATTAAGCAATAAGCTAATGCCATAAGCTCTAATTTGACACACAACCTTCTTTTGGGATGCTTATGAGATCTGTAAAAAGAAATTTTGAAAAAGCTCACTCAATAAGCCAGAAATAAGCAAAGTAAAAATTCACTAAAAGACAAAATAGTCGGGTTTAAGATTTAGGACACCTCAGAAGGTCTAGTTTGTTGCAAAAGCTCACAAATAGCTTAACTAAGAATAATCAATCAAGAAAATCACAAAAAACCAAGTAGAATAAGCTGTATGAGCAAATAAGCTGGCTGAAAAAGCCAAATAAGCTAGTTTTCTAGCAAAAGCTTAACCAAAAGACTTGTAAACTTCCAGATATGATATTAAGCGAAGAAAAATGATTTCTATTACAAAAGATAAGTTGTTGCATGTGCCAATAAGCAGTTCTCAAAAATAAGCCAATAAGTGCTTATTTGACCAAAAGTCAAAGTACTCCAAAATGCACCAAATGATCAGGAATGGTCAAAGGGCTTGTTATAAGCAATTTTTGTGAAGGACTCAAGGAGGAGGCCTTGTGAATCAAGAGGTCAGTTGACCTTTTGATGGCAGATTATGGCAATAAGGGCTTAATAAGCCAGTTAGCTTATAAGCCAGATTCAAAGCACACCAAATAGCAAAATCCAATCACAAGCAGCACATAAACAAGTTCCAAGCAGTAAAATCACAAGGCATACACTAGGATAACAAATGTAAGCACAAATTGAGGTGGTCACTTTGTTGATGCAAATGACAACTTCAGCAACTTTTGATTAACTATAAAATCCACAATAAGCCACCAAATTCAACAACCAGACAACCAATAGATAGCTTATCACCCAAACTATTCCCAAACCTGATTTCAGACCTTAGATCCAAGTAACAAAGAAGTTATTGGATCTGATGTGTTTGACCAAATCCAAAACCACTTTTATCAGATTTTTGCAAAACTTCAATTCTCTTTTCCAAACTTTCAGAAAGTAAACCAATGACTAAAACTTGTGTATTAGGACATGTTAAGACCTTCCAAACCCTAAGAACCAAGGCCACAAGGCCACAAGGCCTTATGAACCAGTAATCCCAAACAACCCTTAATCAACCACTTTTCAAACAAACTTCTGATTTCTTCTAATAACCTACTGATTTTAATGATCAAAAACACTTACTAGGAACCAACTAACACAATCAAACACAAAAATCACCAGCACAAACACAAGAACACCAAATCATATACCAAAGTACAAAATAAGCAGAAACATGAAATTTTTAGAGGAATCTTAACAAGGGGTTATACCTGCCTTCCACAACATCCTAGGAAGGCCAGCTATGCTCCTTGGACCTTGTTCAACAACTAGAACAAGACCAAGGTACTTCAATAAGAAAGATGATGAATGCCTTGGTTGATGTTTCAAAGAAAAAACTCAAGGACTTGATGTCTTCAACACAAGCAGCAAACAACTCAACCAAGGGCTCTAATCCCTTCACAAGCTTGGTGTCAACAAGCTTGCAAGAGCTTATAGCTAATGGTTAAGGGTTAGTACACAAAAATAAGCAAAATCAGAACCTTCTTTCAAGCTTTATCAAACTTGAAAAACCTTACCAAACATAAACGTCCTTGATCCAAAAGGTTCAAGTACACTTATAACAATCAATGGAACTCAGAATCACCCTTTAAACAACACCAACTTTCAAAAACATAAAAAGGAATTACAATTTTCTCAAAATACCAACTTTTATAAATTTTAAAAAGGAATTACAAGTTTAAAAGGTAAAGACTAGAACAAAGGGACTCTCATATGTTGAGGTCTCCTTTTATAGGCAAATGCCAGGCTACACTATTCACAAACCCTAGAAGTGAATTCTCTAAAATGCCCTTAAGTCCTTGAGGCAGTTTGTTGTTGATGAGCTGTCCAAAGTGATCCAAAATGTTCATTTTAGCTTTGTGATCAAGCAAAGAGTCTTGGCTGTTGATTTTGCCACCTAGGATTACTTGGAGGGTAAGTTGCATTCTGATTGGGTGACGTGTTAAATGGTGGGGTCTCTTGGTGAGTGGGAGTGAGGGTTTTGAGGTTGGGATGTATTTAAGGTGAGGTGAATCAAACGTGTGCCAAGGTAATTGCAAATTACCCTTTGTTTTAAGTGAGGTAATTCTGGGTGGTGAAAAGTGAACAGTAACACGTTTGATCCGTTTTTTGTGGGATGGAAAGTTGTTGGGCGCAATAAACATTTGAATGTTTCATTTGCCCACATTTGGCCCTTGTCTTTTGGGATTTTTGGTAAAACAAGTATTTCAGCCCTAAAAACGATTTTCCTTTGTAAATAACTTTCACACTTTGGCAATTTTGGCACAAACTTTTGGAAAAAGGTTTACAAGGGTTGTTTTTGGCATTTTGAGATATTTCAAGGGCTGATCTTGGACATTCTTGATCTTCAAAGGTCTTCAATGTATCTTTGGCTTGATGAGGGACCATAAATTTGACAATTTGGAATTGTTGAGGGACCAATCTTGCCATTTATTCAAAGTTGAAGGACCATTTGTGTAATTTTGACAAACTTAAGGGACCAAACTTGTATTTATCAATATACAAGGGTTTTAAGTGTCATTTCTTCAATAAATGAGGATCAATCTTGTTTGTCTTCAAGTCTTTAAGGGTATTTGTTGAATTCTTCATGAATTAGGGCCCAGTTCTTTGTACGGCTTCGTTTCTCGTGTCCGTTTTTCCTTATATCTTGTGATCTTTTGTCTTTTTCACGATATCCATACCTAAAATACACAAGTAAACAAACACAAGCATATATATGGTATTTTATGACATTTTTATGCATTAAAAGCCAGAAAAGAACGATGAGATCATGTATAAATGCCATCTCATCACCAACCCTACCTTGTTTTTCAAGGGTGGCATGCTTTGTGATAGTCCGAATAAGTCAACCCCTATTAAAGTAACAAACCCAATCACTGGCAAGACTTTTGACCTTGTCTTAAACACTGTTAGAAAACCTAGCATTAATTATGCAGAAATGTATAGGAATACTAGGTCACCTAAAAGCCAAGTTAGTGATAATGGAACAGGCTTCTTCTCTTCTAGACCTAGAGTTGTGTCTAGAAAAGCCTGTTACACTTGTGGTAGCTTTTCACATTTAGCTTATAAGTGTGTCAACTCTTCCAAGGTCAACGCTATCAAAAGGTCAAACACTGTCAGACCTAAAACGTTTGTGGAGCAAAGTCCACAAGTTGTTAGACCAGCCCCATTCTTTACGAAAGGGTCTAACACTCATGGACAAAGACCTTTTCAGAAGACCAATACATGGTCTAATAGGCAATGGATTCTTGTAGCAAACCCTAGGTTCAACGCTGATAAGGGTAATTTGAGCGTTGAGAAGACCAAATCAAACGCTGACAGAAACGTTGCCAGACCTAAATATTTGCAACCACAGGGAAAAAGGTCTAAAGCTTCTTCTAGCTTGACATGTAGACCTAAGCAAGATCAAAACCCTAATTCTAATGGGATTTCTATAACCTGTAACAGATTTAAGAGAGAATTACATAAATCGTCCCTGTGGTTTGATGATTCCTACAAGATTCGTCCCTTAATTTTTTTCACTGTTTTCCGTCCCTGTGGTTTCATTTCTCTACATGATAGTGCATTAAGCACGTTTTTAATTAATTCATTTTCTTAACCCCCTCACGTGACAAAAACGTGAGGGTACATTTGTCTTTTTCTTTTGGCACCCTTTTTACTATCTAAGACTCTTTCCCTCTCATTCAATTGTCCCTATATTATCACCACTTTCTCTGATTTTTCACCATCATCCATTTATTCCACCATAGCAAACCCAAGAATGAATTATCATGTACTCTGTCCTTGTTGTAGGTCTCCTTCCATTGTTAGGACATCATGGACTGATACAAATCCTGAGAGGAGATTTTATTGCTGTTCTAAAAGGGTTAGTAATTAGCTAAATTTTTATGCTTAATTGATTATAGAAATTTGTCTATCTTATCTTTGTTGTTCTTATTTATAGGTTAGCTGTGGTTTTATTGAATGGTATGATCCAGAGAGGTGTGCAAGAGCTATGGTGATAATACCTAGTCTACTAAGATCTATGAATGAAATCCAAGCTGCAGTTAATGTTGAGACAAAGAAAGCTAGAAAAATGAAGTTTATTCTACTTGTTAGCTGGATTATGTTTGTTGGTTATTACATCATGAATTGATGCGAAAAATGTAACCTTTACTCTTTTGTTTATGTTGGTTGGTGTTGTAATCAACCATCTTATGTAAGTGTTGATGTTTCTGTAATAAAATGGCAATGTTTTGATCCATAAATTGCAATAACAAATACTATTGAAACTAGAATATAGCTTTCTTAAAACATTCAAAGTCTGCTTAGAATATTAAGTTCACAAAATAAAGTAGCACAATTCTGAATAATTAAACAGAAAGGAAATTACAGGATATAAAAGTCTTCTAAAAACATAAAGGAGATAACTTGAAATAAAAGTCTTCTAAACTTGCTTTGCCTTGCCTTTTCAAGTAACCTTCAAATTACCACCCTTAGTTGATGATATTGGCTGAGATGATCTAGTTACGGGTGCATCCCTAATGACAATACCTTTTAAAGGTCTTTCTTGTGATGACTTTGGAGCAGGCTTAGAACTAGGTTTGGCTTTCTTGTTACCTTGCTGTGCAGACACGGGTGTTGGTGTTGCTTTGCTTTTCTTGTTACCCTGTCCACCATTTGATGTAGTTGCTTTTCTTTTCTTGTTACCTTGTGAACAAGTTGATGTAGTTGCTTTGCTTTTCTTGTCATCTGCTAACTTTTGACCTTTACAAGATCTCCTATTGTGTCCTAGCTCTTTTCATAGGAGACACCTAACAGTCTTGCCAGCCCTTGACAACTTACCCTTTTTCACCATTTCTTCTACTTCAATTGCACTTCTCTTCCTCTTTTTAGCTGGCCTTCCTACTTGAGTGTGATGCTCAGGTGGAATCAAGGTTATGTTGTTAACAGACTTAGGCCAATATTGTCTACCACTACCTGGATTAACTTTAAAGCTATACATTTGCTTCCATGTTCTTAGCCAATAACAAGCATTAACCCATGTTTCTGGTACACCTATATTCATACCATTGGCCACCATATTATTTATAGATGCTACTGCATGCCTACAGGGCATTCCTGTTAATTCCCATTTTCTGCAAGAACATGACTTAGCAGTCATGTTCACAACACAGTGACCAATTTGATACTGGTCATCCCCATTCCAGTCAACCTGGTGAGTGGATAATATGACAGATTTAGGAAAGTAGTAAGAAATATCACATACATCATATAGGCTAGACTAGTACCTGATACTTGGATGCTTGTTCTTTGATTACATTGAAAATTTTTGTGGCATTTGGTGTAAGAGGACCATCACACTTGGCAATCACCATTTGGACATTAACAATCTTTTTCATCAAGTACTCCCTAATGTACTCCAAGCAAGTGATTATTGGTTTGTCCCTTCCATCAATAAGCTGTCTGTTTAGGACCTCACACATGTTGTTTAACAACACATCACTGTGTGCTCTACCTGATAAGCAATATAATATACAAGGTAAAAACATGTTCATATCCAATATACTTGCTTAATGTGAATAAAAATTTAAGGTACATACCAGAGAAATGAGATCTACTCCAGTGCTCTGCTGGAATTTTTTTTAGCCATGTGTAAGCATCCTCACATATATCCTTTAGGGCATTCATTTGTTCTTCAAAGTAAGGAATAGTTGTAGCTGTGGCACACCTCCACAAACATTCCTTGTATAATTCTCCCATCCACACAAGCTTCATGTTGTCATAGATGTGCTTTAAGCAAAATCTATGCTCAGCACTAGGGTACATGGTGCTTATAGCTGGTACAATTCCCTGCATACAAAAACATGTTACTGATAAACATTTGAACTAATTATCTTATTAATTTACTATCAATCTATATTAAAGAAGGACACCTTTTGCCTATCTGATATGAATGTGAAATTAGACTCCCTTGTTAAATCCAAATCATCACCTAAGTAACCAAGAAACCACATCCAAGCATCTTTTGTCTCAGATTCCACCACAACATAAGCAACAGGATAAGTGCCATTGTTACTATCAATTCCCACAGCTGTTAGTATTTGACCAGGCCATGGACCAGACAAGAAACAACCATCTAAGCCCAGTATCTCCCTATTACCTGCCTTAAATCCATTTTTCAATGCACCAAGACAAACATATATTCTTTTGAACTGTCTAGTAGCCAAACTAGGATCAGTATTCCTCTCCACTTCAAGTTTGATAGTAGTTCCAGGGTTTGTTTTTCGCAACTCTAATGCATAATCTCTTAGATGTGAGTATTGCTCTGTATAATCCCCAATTACCCTATCTCTGGCAATCTGCTTTGCTCTATAAGCCGTCATCTTGGAAAAACCTAATTAGTATTTCTGTTGAAGTTGCTCTCTAAGGGCAGTGGTTGGGATTGTAGGATTAGGTACTATGGTGTTTTCCACATCTTTGGATAAGAAAGTAGCTGTGCATTTTTTAATAAATCTAGATTTAAGACATGTGTGGATATCAATAAATGTCTTCACACTCCATGTTTCCTCTTGACTGCCTTTTGAAACCAATAAAGTCCATGGACATGTTTGATCATCTTCCACTATTGGACCATCAACTGGCCCACAAGCCCACAACCCTTACCCTTTATAGGACCACCTTCATCATCACCTACATTAGCTGGAACAACTTCATTGAAGGTTTTAAAAATTGGTGTTTAACCTCTACACTTAACCCTTACTCTTACTTTGTCATTCTTAAAGACATGTAGTTGTCTTCTCTGATTAACAACAACCTTAGAAACCATGTCTAAAACAAGGGCTTTACTACCAAATTTTCTTCCAACAAAAAAGTTATCCTTGCAAACAACACCATCACTAAGTAACTGCTTTTTGGCTAACTTTCTTAAGGCTTTTTTCCTTTCTAATTCTGCATCATCCTCACAATCACTTGCACTATCAAAGTCTTCTAGATCAAGCTCTTCATCCTCAAAATCTTCCATGTTAATATCCATGTTATACCTTTTCCTAAAGTCACCCATATCCACATCTACATCTTGAATTAAGTTATCCTTATCAACTAGTACCTCCTCATCAGGGATGACTTTGTCATCAGCACTCTCTTCCTCAATACCCATCCCTTTATCATAGACAGTAACAGGCCTACTTGATTCCCCTTTTTCATACATAGTAACAGGCTCATTTTCTTTGGTTAGGTTAGAAAAAAAAAGGATCAAAGTCTTCTCCCATATCATAATCATAAATACTAATAGGCTTAGTGACTTTGATTCCTATGTCATCGTCTTTCAATGACTCAACAACATCAACTCTGTTTTTTTCCTCCACCACCTTTTCTTGTATTATCTCACTATTAGGAATCAAAATTTCTATATTATCATTATGCACTTTATCAGCAAACCCATCCCAGTCATTATAAGTAACCTCTTTTGCAAGGTCTTTTTTTTAAGTTTCTTAACAAACTTTTTCTTAGGTTTTCTAACACATGGTTTGTTCCTGTTATGAATTGGGTCTGATTTAGGTGTTGCTACATTAGTAGCTAACAAAGACCTTTTTTCAGGTTGAGACATTTTGGTGTAATCTAAATCAGACCAAAGTTCTAAGTAAACCTCAATCACTTTAACTGATCCTATAGACTTAACCATCCCAAGAATATCACTATCAGATACTAGAGGTCTAAGACCATGATCTAAAGAAGAGTTAGGCATCTTATAATGTAAAAACGTAACTTCATTCTTATAACCCAATAGTTTTAACATCTCATTAATTTCTGGTATAGAAACCTTGTATGTATCTACCCCATCAAACCAATTAACTTTACCAGTCAAATAATGTCTAGGAGATTGTAGGGTAAAAAAACCGCCATGATTCATCTTCACTGTAAACAGAGCATTGACAATTGATCCTGATTAAAGAATGATAAATCATTAATCCATATACTTACTGGAAAATAAGTAAATAAAACAAAATAAAAACATCATTAACACCTAGATTAAAATCATCAGTTTATAACGTTATCATCATTGTTTAATCATGTTAATTAAACAAAAAAAATTGACAATAACAATGCTTACCATAAACTTCAATAGGATTAAACGATTTTCCTTGTGGTCGTAATGACCAATTCACGCAATCACCCATGGCCGTAAATCTTTGGAACTGATTAAGGGTTTTTTGATTTAAGATTGATTTAGGGATTTGAATGGTAAATGAACGGGTATATGAAAAAGTTGGTGGAATTCATTTAATGCGGGGGCCAAAAAGAAAAAGACAAATGTACCCTCACGTTTTTGTCACCTGAGGGGGTTAAGAAAAAGATTTAATTAAAAACGTGCTTAATGCACTAATCGTGTAGAGAAATGAAACCACAGGGACGGAAAACAGTGAAAAAAAAAATAAGCGACGAATCTTTTAGGAATCATCAAACCACAAGGACGATTTATGTAATTCTCTCCAGATTTAATTATATTTCAAAGGTCATCACAAAACCAATTGGGGTTAACTGGGTATTTCATCCAAAAAGGGATGAACAAGGGGTTGTTATGAGAACTAAGTCTGTTCTTGTTGAACAACCAGATGAATCCAAGTCTGCTCAGGCTTGGGTTCCCAAAGAAAACTAATTTGTTTTCTTTTTGTGCAGGGCATTTAAAAACAGGTAAATGATTATAGCTATTGGGATATTAGATGCTCTAGGCACATGACTGGGAAGGAATATTATCTTACTAACTTCACTCCCATTAAGGATGGTGATAAAGTTTACTTTGGAGGCGGATATGGAACTATCACAGGCAAAGGAACTCTGCTCACCAAGAACTTGCGTTTTGAAAACATGTTTCTGGTAAAAGAACTTGATTACAATCTTTTTACTGTATCACAAGTCTGTGATAACAAAAATAAGGTTCTTTTTACTGATACTGAATGCTTGGTGTTGAGCAAGGATTTTAAAATACCAGATGAGAAATTTATTGACTATAGAACACCTAGGCATAAGGACATTTATAATGTGAATCTTAATGGGATTAGGATGAATAATAACATGTCATGTTTTTATGCTAAAGCTTCAGTTGATGAGAGTAATCTATGGCATAGGAGACTAGGGCACATTAACTTTAAAAATATAAACATACTTGTGAGACTTGGCTTGGTTGATGGTTTGCCTAAAAAGGCTTTCCACAATGACCACTCTTGTGTTGCATGCCTTAAAGGCAAACAACACAAGGTCTCATTTAAGTCTAAACAGGTGCACTCTAGTTCTAAACCACTTCACTTGTTGCATATGGACCTGTTTGGTCAAACTAATATATAGAGTTTGAATGGTAAATCATACTGCTTTGTCATCACAGATGACTTTTCTAGGTTTACTTGGACTTTCTTTTTAGCTATGAAAAGTGACACTACTAATACTTTAATTAACTTTATTAATCAGATTGAGAAGAAAACTGGTAATGAAGTTAAAATGCTTAGGAGTGATAATGGTGGTGAGTTTAGAAATAAACTGTTGGATGATTTTTGTGCCATGAAAGGGATTACTAGGCAGTTTAGTATTTCCAGAACCCCACAACAAAATGGGGTTGCTGAGAGAAAGAATAGAACCCTAATTGAAGCAGCCAGGACTATGTTGGCTGATGCTCACTTTCCCATAGCTTTTTGGGCTGAGGCTGTGAATACAGCTTGTTATGTACATAATAGAGCATTGGTCAACAAGATACATAACAAAACACCTTATGAGTTACTTTGGGGAAGGAAACCTAATATTGGTTTTCTTAAACCTTTTGGCTGTCATGTAGTTGTGTTGGATACTAGTGATGCCTTAGGTAAATTTAGTGCTAAAGGTGATGAAGGTTATTTCATGGGTTATTCAGTGCAGAGCAAGGGATATAGGGTTTACCTTAAGAAGGAAAAACGTATACTTGAGAAAGTACATGTTAGGTTTTTAGAGAGTAAACCTAGTGATCCTGAAAGTGGTCCAAATTGGTTGTTTGACTTGGAACCTCTATCTAGGACTTTGAATTATATGCCTGTTACTAATCCAGACATTGTGAAGGTAACTTCAAATGTTGTGTAAGAACCAGTTGTTAATGTTTCAGGTACACAGGTTAATGAAGAGGTTGGATCACAAGCAGACAAGTCATCTCCCATACAAGAGTATGTCACTATTCCCATATGGATAGATGCTTTTGCTACTGCTGGAAAGAAAAATGGTGGTCCCCAAGTATCACCAGTTAACAACATGCATGGTCCTTCAGGCGCTGACAAAGGAAAATCTGGCGTTGACAGGACAAATTCAGGCGTTGATGGCTCAAATGTTGACAACACCAATTCAGGCGTTGATGGATCAAACGCTGACAACCTTGGTTTAGGCGTTGACAAATCTTTTGAGCATATTTTCTCTTCCAATTGTGAACAAGGTGAACCTTCAAATAGACATGAAGAGGTTCATACAAATATTGATGGAAGAGAGTCTGAATAAGATATTGGCAACATGGATGATGAGATTGAAGACAACAAACTTTTTGAGGGAGGAGTTCTCACATCTACTATGAAGAATCACCCCACTTCTCAAATAATTGGGGATGTCATGTCTCCTGTTCAAACTAGAAGATCTCATCAGACTCTTGGTGGATTTATTGCCAATATACACAAGAAGGTTGATACCCCTCTTGTTCAAGCATGTTTGTTTGCCTGTTCTCTGTCACAAAAGGAACCCAAGAAGATTTTTGATGCTCTCAAAGAACCAAGTTGGTTGGAAGCAATGCAGGATGAGCTTCACCAATTTGCTATTCAGGATGTTTGGGAGCTGGTTGATTTTCCCAGATATGTCAGACCTATTGGGACAAGATGGGTTCTAAGAAACAAGAAAGATGAAAGAGGCATTGTGGTCACAAACAAGGCACGTTTAGTGGCTCAGGGATATACACAAGAGGAAGGCATAGACTATGAGGAGGTCTTTGCACCAGTTGCAAGGATTGAGGCTATAAGGATATTTCTAGCCTATGCTTCCTGCATGGGCTTCACTGTCTATCAAATGGATGTGAAAAGTGCTTTTCTGTATGGCACAATTGTTGAGGAGGTGTATGTTATGCAGCCTCCTGGTTTTGAAGATCCAGAAAATCCAGACAAGGTGTATAGAGTCAAGAAAGCTAAGTATGGACTTCATCAAGCCCCAAGAGCATGGTATGGCACAATGTCCACTTATCTGGTGGAAAATGGATTCAAAAGGGGCACCATAGACCAGACATTAAAAGAAGGTTGGTAAGGATGTCTTACTTGTTCAGGTTTATGTTGATGATATCATCTTTGGCTCCACCAATCCAAAGATGAGTGAAGACTTTTCCAAGCTTATGACAGACAAATTCAAGATGAGTGCAATGGGGGAGATGAACTTCTTTCTAGGGTTACAAGTTCAGCAGAAAGAAGATGGTATCTTCATCTCTCAGGATAAATATGTGGTACAGATCTTGAAGAAGTTTGGCTTTTCTCCATATGAAAAGAGGGCTACTACTCCTATGGATAGAGAACACCCTTGGGGAAAAGTTGGAGATGGAAAAGATGTGGATGTCAGGCACTATAGATCAATGACTGGTTCATTGATGTATCTCACAGCCTCCAGACCTGACATTATGTTTGCTGTGTGTGCATGTGCACGCCATCAAGTGACTCCCAAAGAGTGTCACCTTTATGCTATCAAGAGAAGCTTTAGGTATCTTAGATGTTATCCAAATTTGGGATTATGGTATCCAAAAGATTCACCATTGGAGCTTATTGCATATTCAGACAGTGACTATGAAGGTGATAAATTTGATAGAAAATCTACAACTGGTGGATGTCATTTTCTTGGGAGTAGGTTGATATCTTGGCAATGCAAGAAACAAACAGTGGTGGCTAATTCTATAACTGAAGCAGAGTATGTAGCTACAGATACTTGTTGTGGACAAGTCTTATAGATTCAGAACCAGCTGTTGGATTATGGGTATAATTTCATGCATAACAAGATTTTTGTTGACAATAACAACACTTTATGCATTATTAAAAATCCTGTACATCATTCTAAAACAAAACACATAGAAATTAGACATCATTTTCTAAGGGATTGTTTTGAAAAGGGTTTAATACAACCAGATAGGGTTGACACAGAAGAAAATGTGTCTGGTTTATTAATTAAACCTTTTGATGCTGGAAGGTTTCAATACTTGGTAACAAGTATTGGAATGATCAATCTCACATAACATGTGTTTTGGGGTCTTAATGTAAAAGTATGTACAGGATAATGCATTGTTTTTGGTCTTTTTGAAGTTATATTTTCAACTATATTTTTTTTCTAACGCTGAAAAAGGTTACCTTAACGCTGACAAGTGTCGTGGCGTTGTCAGCAACAATGTTAGTTTTGTGGTTTTTAATCTAAGTGTGCAGGTGGTGTTAGCATTGTACCATTGGATACAGAGTTGCTTATGGATCCTTGGAGAATCATTTGAGCATGTTTTTATTTGTAGATGATGGTTGGAATATTTATATTCCTATCTTGACATAAATTTTTATGTTCATGCATATTTTTGGGCAACATATGTGTCACAGTTTAAGGGGAGGTTTTAGGAACCTTTAGGACTTTTGGGTATTCTTATAATACTCTTAGCAAAATTCTAGATTGTGTCCATAGGTGAGTATGAGTTAGTTTTACTACATCATGAGGCACTTTAGCATTCAAAGTTGATATACTATGCATGCTGCCAAGACATTTTTGGCCTAGAATTGGTTGTGGTCTGTTGGGAGACTTGGGAGTGATTTTATCATGGGTTTACCTGGGAGTTACAAGGAATTTTATGAGATAACTTAATTGTTAAGAATTTTGGTTAGCAAAGGACACTAGAGGACTGTTATGTCTATCTTGCATAAGCAAGTGTGCATAAGTGGACTGTGCTTCCCGCCCTATAATAATTATCAATTTATAGGTTATCTTCACTAGGATAAATTTCTTTGTTAAGGTCCTTTTTCATTTTTATTACTTTTATTTTTGGACGCTGACAAGTATTTTTCCAAGCGTTGTTATGACCAATTTAGATGCTGACATGGCTTTGGCAAACGTTGACAAGAATATATCCGTTAGGCGTTGATGGGTTATTTTTTACGGTTGACACTCATTGGGACCTACCCAGTTGTTACTTTTTGACGAATTTTGGGGCCATAATTTTGGGAGCAGATAACTTTTAATTAATGCATGAGATAACTTATTTTATTTTCAATATTTTCATCATTATATTTTGAAAATAGTTGCCTCATTTTTGACCAATCACATGAACCTATCTCTCCTATATATTTGGCTCCTATTTTTAAACAGGGTACCTCATATTCTTGTCTAACAATTTTCTCCTATAATTCATCTTTCTAAATATTCACAAACAGCTTTCTTCTACAATGGCACCAAAGTTTAAACCAAGTGACTTGGTATTGGGATTCAGGAGTCAACACAACATGACTGCTTATTTGGACGCTAATGACACTTTGTTTCCACAATACACCCAGATAGTGGCGTATTTGAATGCATCCCCCATTAGGTATGCTCTTTCTCATGCTCCTCTCATCTCTGTCACTCATAGTAAACAGTTTTGGAACACTGTTAGTTCCTCCACAGTTAATAATGTGACTACATTATCATCTATTGTTCATAGGCGTACATAGGTGGTTACTGAAGCCTTGGTTCACCAGGCTTTGCATCTTGATGATGCAGATGGTATAACCACCTTTCCCATTCATGAAATAGAACAATGACTTCGGGCTTTGGGTTATCCTTTCCCTGATGAGGGCACTTGAAACAAATATCATAAACAAGAGTTTCCCCCAGCTTGGAAGTACCTCATACATGTCATCCTACAATGTTTGAGTCCCAAATGTACTGCACACAATGAAATTAATAGATCAATTGCTAGTGCAATTGTGTGCATTGCAAATGGGCAAAAGTTTAATTATTCAAAAATGATTTTTGATGTCATGTGTAAAAACAAAGTGAATAAGATGACTTTGGCTTATCCAAGATTTTTACAAATGGTCTTTGATGTGCAAAATTACTGTACAAGGGATCATGATGATTTTTATGAGATCCCTGTGCAAAAGAAAGCTATTTTTACCAAGATGAATTCACCCCCTCACCGTGAATTACCCCTCACCCAAGCTATGCTTGCTGTCATTGCAGCTGCACAACCCCAACCAGACCCACAACCACAACTTGACCCAATACCAGAACCTTTGCCTTCACCTCAACACATGGAAATTGACCAAGAACCCTTCGACACTGACACATTAAATGTTGGCGTTGAGAGAAGTAATCCAAACGTTGATACCTTTCCTTCACATACCCAAACACCCCTTAACCTTCCCACATCCACCCAATCCACATCATCTTCTACCCCACCACAATATAGGTTGCAAAAACACCAAAGGACTACTGGAGTGTTCTCCTCTAGTGGTCCTAGCCATGTAGCAGAGAGAACTACCACCACAAGTGTGGTTGGTGCTATAGACGAGGCTGGGACTATTGGTTCTGGCTTAGATGCAGGCCAAGACAGTCCTAACACTTTTAAGGCCTCATCCATGCCCCATGAATCTAACTTGGGAGGTCAAATACCCATTTTAGAGGAGGGCAGATTGGAACCATACACATTAATGGAATTGACGGCTGTCTGCATTAGCTTGCAAAAGCAAAATGCAGACTTGGTACAAATTGTCAATACACAAGGCCTTGAACTCAAGCAATTGAGGGAGAGGATTGTCATTTTGGAGAATGCTAGCACTAGGAGTGGGATGGAGGAATCTTCCAAAGGGAAGGATGAGCAGATTAATGTGAGTGATAAAGGCTCACATGATGGAGAATCTTTGGGTGTTGCTGAAGCCCTCACTACATTGAAGAAGCAACCAGGATTTGATAGATCTCTGGTTACTCCTACAAATTTAAATTTGTCTTTTACAGCTATGTTGGAGCAATTTACTAGAGGCACTGAGACAAGTAATTTGGGCGTTGACAAGCAAAATTTGAACGCTGACACACCAAGCGCTGACAAGACTAATTTGGGCGTTGTCACAAGGAATTTGAGCGTTGACAGACCTTCAGATATGGTTGATGTATTCCATGCATCAGCTATCATCAAAGAAGTATCTTCACAAGTATTACCATCATCCTTACCCATCATTGATCCATTAGATAAGGGTAAAGGAATTATGGTAGAAGTAGAAGTTCCAAAGAATGCAGCACAGGTAGAGTTTGATTCAAGGTTGGCTGTACAACTTGTGGAACAAGAAAGGAAGAAGGTTGGTGAATCAACATTTGTTGTCACTTCAGAGGAATAAGAAGGAAGTGATGAAGCAAGTTCAAATTCAAGTTTGATGATAATAGAACAGCCAGAAAGACTTGAATATGGTGATGATTTGGCAAGAGAGAAGCTTAGAGAGTTGAAATTGCAAGTAGATTTTGATATGCCAGAAGTTGTTCAGATGTACCATGCTTGGGAGAATAGGTGTATGGAGAATCCATATTTGACTATTTCAGACCAAATTTGGGGTTTGGAGATTCTTCTAAGAGTTCAAAAAGACTGCAAGGTAATTCAGAAACATAAAGCTAGCAATGTTCTCTCACTGCTGAAGTGGGATAGAATGGAGCTTTACTACATGCTACTCAGATGTCATGGAACAGGAGGGATCTATAAGAAATTGTTGGGATTATCCTTTGAAGAATTGGAGTATAAGGCTTATCCCATTTGGGCAAGAGTGTAGGAAATGAATACTATCAGACTTCTTTCAGATGAAAGGAAAGAAGAACTTGCAGAAGAGATGGAGCTTAAGAAGGCAATGATTGTTCCAAGACCTTTGAAGAAGGGAGTTCCTTTTGAGTTTCCTAAAGATATGGATAGATTGAAGCCCAGTGAAGCTGTTATAAGAAGGAGCATCAAGATCTTACCCATGGAAGCTACAGATATGGTCCAAGTGTTACCTCTTGATGCCAGAAACCCTATCATAAGCTATGAAGAAGAAGCAAGTGGGTTTTGGAAGATTGGCAGGTATGGGAAAGAGGTACACACAATTACTACTCTTGTATCTCTCTTTGCAAGTGTAGATAGAGAAGACTTGGTAGACCTTTGGAGGTTGTTGGAGGCCAAGTATGAGACTGAAGCTCCTACTTCAGTCAATGGAATAAAACTTTGGTCAACATTCAAGAGAATGTGTGGACAAAAAGAAGAAGATCCTGTTATTTGGAAGGATCTTGAGGATGATCGCAGTGGTCTTAAATGGCGTTTGTATTCAGCTGCTAGTGTGTATTACTTGAGCTCTACAAAGTTTGCTGAGTATCTTCTTGTAGATGGTCAGTATTCCATGTCCAAAGAAGTTTTGGAGAAGATGAAGACAACACAGCTGGAGATTGACTATTCAAGTGACGTGGCCAAAGATTTGAATAGGCATGTTTATTACTAATATGATAAGATTTGTAAGATTCCTCCTAGTTCTTATTTTTTATTCAGAAACTTGATTACTAGAGTAGATATCAAGTTTAGGGGAGGATTGTTAGGAATAAAATGTAGCCAGTCCACTTGAGCGCTGACAAGAGGAAAACAAGCGTTGATAAGAAGAAAACAAACGCTGACAGATCAAGCGTTGACATGAAGAAGTCAAGCGTTGATAGGTTGAAGACAAGCACTGATAGAAAGATATGGTCTACGCGTATTATGTTTCTAATTTGTTTCTAGTAAAGATAGGATCAACATTGTATTTTCTATAATTATCTTTACCTATAATAGTTGATACGTAGACTCTTGTACAAGGCTTCTTATGTCTATAAAAGAAGACCTTTAGGTTATGTTTAATAATAAGTTTTCATACGTTAAACACTTTCATTGTAAGCAAGTTCGTTATTATCAATCAAGTGAAAGTTTGTTTTACATCTTTGTGTGTTCTTATTTAAGTGTTAATTCCGCATAACACTTAGATTACTTTATACATAAACAAAGTTTCTCTACGTGAATAACTTGATCTAATCTCGTTTACACAAGCTAAATTGATCTAAGTTTGGGATCAACAAGCATCGATGGTAGTAGACAAAGAAGGTGAAGCCGAAGACGAAGCCTTACGAACACTAGACGTGCTACGAGGACTATACACCTTAGATCTATTCTCAATTATCACCAAAGCTTCCTCAACCGTTTTACACAAAAAATTACCACCCGCGGCGGCATTTAAATAATCCCTTTCATGATCATTAATTCCATTGTAAAACGTGTCAATTTGATGCATGTCGGAAAAACCGTGATGAGGACACTCATGTAACATTTACTTAAACCTATTCCAAGCCGTTGAAAAACTCTTATTAAATTCTTGTGAAAATTTTGAAATCTCGTTTTTCAAATGCGTAGTCATAGAGGGCGGAAAAAATTGGTTCACAAATTTTGAAACGAGATCCTTCCACGTCAATATAGAATTGGGTGGCTCTTTCTCAAACCAAATTTTAGCGGACCCCGCTAAAGAATACGGAAAAAGCATCATCTTAATCGAGTCATTAGCAACATCCTTAAACTTGCAAGTGGCGGTAAGACGATTGAATTGGCGGATATGGTTGTGCGGGTTTTCCTTCTCATCATCACGGAATTTGTTGTTTTGGATCATTGACAACAAACCCGTATTCACTTCAAAATTATCCGCAAGGATAGCGGGAATCACAATAGTCTCTCCATAACCCTCATTGGGTGCTTGAAGCAACTCCATCATAGTTCGATTCGCCATGGTTGGTTCTTCTCTTACAATGGGTTCGTCAATAGGAGATTCCTCACTTGAAAGATTAGGAGTAGGTGTTGACTCCTTTCGGTTTTTTCGTTTACGCGTACGTCTTGCTTGATTACGAGTAAGCACAAACGTCACGTACAACGTGGGGGTGAGCAAAGAAGATTCTTTTTGGTGTTTTGTATTTTTCCAATTTTTTGTGGTTTTTGATTGTTTTTACTTTTTTTTGGATTTTGTGATTGTATTAAGTAGACAAAAATCTACAAATCTCCTCCTCAATCAAACCTCTTGATTAAAGAAGCCTCAAGGAATGAAAACGATCACGTGAAGTGAACGCATTCGATGACTTTAGAACGTTTGTGGAACACCAAAACGTTCAAGAGGGTTTAATCAATGAAACCAAGAAAGTATATATGATACTTAATAATACTTTGAGCGGCAAAACCCTCGATTAGCTCTCAAAATCAAATACTCACAAGCAAACGGGGAAACGAGGCGGCGCGAAGCACTTAAGAGCCTTTTTCCTTAGGGTATATTTTATAATACCCGCCTTATACCTACCTTATAGTTTGTATTTTTCAAAATCGAGCTTCACGAAAGTATTTATCTATTTTTGCCTTTCCTTCTTGTTTGAGATTCGAATTCAACGATTGGGTAATGAACTCCCAAGTCAAGGTTGTGTTTTCACACTTTTGGAGTACTTGTGAATTTATTGTTCTACTTATACAATATAGTAATAATATTCACACAAAAAACGAAAAACCGATAATACGTATTAGTAGAGTGCTACTAATACAAATAGATATTATGGATATATATAAAAACAACAATTGCCAAATCAAAACACAACACGCCTCCCCGGCAGCGGCGCCAAAATGATAGTTGTAATTTTATGTCTTTTAGGAAAGAGCGTAATTAGGGTAAGTATTAACAAGTGATTTAGGAAAACCACGAGTTATGACCCAAAGTGGGGATCGTTCTCAAGGAGGCTAGTGTGTTGTGTAGAGAGATGATTAAATTTGTGATTATATTGATTATGAGAAGAGAAAATAGAAAGGGGATAAGAAGAGAATGACGGTTATGATGACGGATTAAACTAAGACGAAAAGGTCGTACACGTAAAACCGTAAAAGCACCAAAATTAAAAATTTACCCTAAAAATTCCTAAAAAATTGTAATAAATCCTTAATAATGTAATTAGAGTTTATAAAAAATCAAAAAATCACCCAAACCTTTTATTTAATTAAATAATGATTTTTTAATGCTAATTAAAGCCCTAAAAATCAATTTAATAGCCCAAAATGAGATTTTTTCAATTGTAAACCTCTAAAATGACCTAACTTAATTTAAAACTATTTTTGAAAATTTTAAAATTAATTAAAACTATTTAAAAATAGTTAAAAACTATTAAAATTTAAAATAATTATAAAAATTAATCTAAGGACAAAAAAATATTCTAAAAGTTGTAAAATTCCTAACTTAATGTATTTAACCTAAGAAAAATATAAAAACTTGAAAAATCTAAATATTAATTTTTAATAATAAAATAATAATAAAATAATATTAAAAATTCAAAATTTATAAAAAAATTCTAAAAACATGCAAACTAGCTTAATTTAGCCTAAATAAACAGAAAATGAACTTGAAATTACAAAATACCCCTAATGGGCCTCCAAATGGGCCAAAAGTCCAAACAGTCCCCTTAATGGGCTCAAATAGGCCCAATAAGCAAAATGTTGTCCAATTAAGCCTAAAAACTCCTATCTGACTCAAAATTTGACTCTGAACACAATTTTTCAAAGGCCCAAAAGCTGAAAATGTGAAATAAGCTGACTTATACCAAACAACTTATTCTTAATGGGCTTTTTGGCCCATTAAGCTATAAGCTGATGCCATAAGCTCAAATTAGACACACAAGCTTCTTTTAAGTTGCTTAAGACTTCTGTAAAAATAAATTTGAAATAAGCCAAAGGAATAAGCCTGAAAATGCAAAAAGCAATATACATAAAACGACAAAATAGTCGTTTTTGAGTTCTAGGCTATCCCAAGAGCTGATTCAAATTGAAAAAGCTTTTATATGACTTAACTAAGGTTAATCAACAAATATTTTTCAAATAAGTTCACTCAATAAGCTGGAATAAGAAAATAAGCACTTATGAAAAAGTCAAATGAGTTGGTTTTCTAGCAAAAAGTCAAAGTCAAAGTCTAATAAGCTCCAGTTCAAACAAATGTGTCAAATAATGAAGATCTATCACAAAAAATAAGTTGTTGCAGGTCTGGATAAGCCAAAATGGCTTATTAATAAGCTAAATGCAAAATTACACTAGCGGGGGCTAGTTTTGGGTATTGAGCAGTGGAAACTTTTTCCACTGCTTGACTTCTTGACTTTTTTGCCTTTAGTGACTTTTTTGGAGATTCAATTTACACAAAGGCACCCATATGATCAGTGGATCAAGAGGAGTCAAATACAACAAAAAATCACAATCAACAACAGCCAATTAGTGCAGTTAATTCAATCAATCACCAGATATGCACCAGACATGAACACATAAGCAGTTATGAACTTATAAGCTGTTTTAGCAAATTCTAGCCAACCAAATTTCACCAAAAGCATACACAAGCTATTATAAACTTAAATGAACAAGTTTAAACAGCTTTCATGCAATGGCTCAAAGCCTAAATCAAGATTCAAGCAAATGAAAGTTACTGAGGAACACTAACACAAGCAGATTTTACTTTTGCTGATGCAGTTGACCAACAAGCCAAATTAAATCAATCAGATCTATCACATATGTTATATTAATGATGATTTAACGACTTTTAACCCTAAGCATGCATAAATTATAGATTTTACCAAAATCATAGGTCAAAAACAGTTAAAATCAACTAGATATAGCACAATGTTTGATTTGAGGTTTCAAACCCAAAAACTTGCAGCAATATGCACTCAACCAAGTATTAAACAGATACAAAGCAAATACACAAACTTCCAATCACAAAATAACATAATATGATTCAAGACAGGTAATCCCAAACACCCTTTTAACTTTTCAAATCAAGATTTTCAAATCAAAAATGCATTCCAAGGTTACCCAATCCCAAATCAACACAACAACATATGAGATATACAGATTAGAACAAGATTAAGCCACAAAATCAGCAAGAACACAAGTCACACACAAATATCACAAATATCCAATATTTTATCAGATTTTGGGATTAAGTATGCAAACCTCATGGATGTACATCCACACCCACGAATTTTGAGCTTATGTACTAGCAAGAACAAATACAAGCTTCCACAACAAAGCCTGCTAAGATTCAACAAGGTTAGAAGCAAAATATCAAAAATAGAAAGGTTAAAAAGCCTTGATTAATGCAACTCTTGTATCCCATTATTGAGTATCCCCAAGTTATAGGCTTCACCACACCTTGATAACTCAATATCGGGATGCTATGATCAGCTTTATAGCCCAAGAATTCCAAGGTGTACCAAGAAACTTAGCAAAATATCAAGCTTGAAGGAAAATGTGCAAACTTTTGCACACTCCTTAAAAACAGGTTTTGAGATTCAAGATTAACAAACCAAGATCAATAATAAGCAGTAAACAACAATGGCACTTGAGTTTTCTTCAAAGATTAAAACACATTTCATTAAACTGAATATGGATTTACAGAATTTTGAACAATGGAAAATTCAAGAGCAAACTGAAATGAAATGAGTCCTATGCCTTATATAGGCTACAATGAACTAGTTAAGAGCTAAAAACGTAACCCTAATTGTTGTGAAGTCCCAGAAATGCCCCTTGAAGGGTTTTGAACTTTGAAGATCATGTGACTGTTTCTTGGATTGTTGTGGAGCTGGCAAGATAAAAGTGAATCCAATGGCTTGTAATGAGCTTAGAAAGTAAGCTAGAATCACACACGTTGGATTGTTGTCCAAATTTTGGCAGTATGCACAAGAGTGTAGCAGGGGAATCTTGTGTGGGACTGAGGAGTGATGTGGCATGAGTTTTTAAGGTTGGGTTATGACTAAATCATCATTAATCATTAATCTGGACAATATGGAGGTTTAATTTTTGCTAAAACACAAATACCCAATTTGTGTTCTTGGTGAATAGTTGTTGTGTTTAATCCGTTTTTTGGTTTGGATTAAGTTTAAAATTGTGTTAATGGCGCCAAGATTAATAAATATTAATCTGATGAAGTGGAATGGTGATGTGGAGGTAAGGCGTGTTGTGATTGGTGGGTTTGGTTGAGTGGGGCACGTGTCACCATGACACTGGTGTAGGTAACAATCCTTGTCTGCCAGCTTTAGTCCCTTTTCTTCTTTCTTTCTTTCACTTTGTAAATAAACACAACATAATCCGTTTTCTTTGTTAATGAAGTTTCAAACTTCATACTTTTGCCCCAAAAAGTTTTGTAAAGTGAAATCAGGGGTATTTCTTGCCAATTTTTTATTATTGAAGGGCTGATTTGGTATTTTCTTCAAGGATAATGGTCTTAACTTGTATGATTGACATTTGGAGGACTAAAATTTCCAAATCATGATAAATGAGGGACCATTTTTGCCACGTCTTCAAAGTCAAGGTTCCTTTTGGTAATTTTGACATTTTCAAAGGACCAAATTTGTAATTCTTGTAACTTGGAGTCCTTCATGGTATGTTTGACTTTGAGGATGATAACGGTTGACAATTTAGTTTTGATGAGGGACTAAAATTGCCAATTCTTCAAAGTGGAGGGCCCTTTTGCAATTTTGACAAACTTTAGGGACCAATCTTGTAATTATGAGGATACAAGGGTATAAAGTGTCAATTCTTCAATATTGGAGGACCCTCATTCATAAATCTTCAAATCTTCAAGGGTTTTCTTTGGAAAATCTTCAATAGGGCTTGGTTCAATGTGCGGCTTCGTTTCCCGTGTTCGTTTTTGCATGATTCTTGTGATCTTTTGTCATTTTCTCAATATCCGTACCTAAAATACACAAGCAAGAAACACAAGCATATATTTGGGTATTTTCATGATATTTTATGCATTTAAAGCCCTTTTTGGACGATGAGACTATGTATAAAAGCAGTCTCATCAGTAAGCGTAAAAAGAAACAATCTTTAATTTTTAAGGTTGATTTTGAAAAAGCTTTTGAATCTGTTCGATGGTATTTCCTTGATGATGTGCTAAATAAGTTTGGTTTTGGGGATAAATGGCGTAGATGGATTTACTTTTGCCTTAACTCGTCTAAAGGGTCTATTCTCGTCAATGGTAGCCCCACAAAGGAGTTCCAATTTTAAAAGGTTCTCAAACAAGGAGATCCTCTATCTCCATTCTTATTAATCTTAGTCATGTAAGCTCTTCATCTTTCATTTCAAAGGGTGGTGGAAGCATGTCTGTTTAAAGGTATCAAGCTTAACTCTTCTATGACTATTTCTCAAATGTTTTATGCGGATGATGTCGTTTTTGTGGGTCAATGGTACGAGGGTAACATTACCACTCTTATACATGTGCTGGAATGTTTCTATCGAGCTTCTGGTCTGTGGATCAACATGACTAAAAGTAAAAATATGGGAACGATGGTAGCTAAAGATATAGTTACTACTGCGGCGGCCAAACTTAGGTGTCTCATTCTTGATACCCTGTTTACATATCTTGGTACCAAATTGGGCAGCTCTATGTCTAGGTATGATGCACGGGAGGATGTTATCAACGAGGTATGTTCTCGCCTCTCCATGTGGAAAATGAAATGTTTGTCGATTGGTGGTCGTTTGACTCTTCTTAAATCAGTGTTAAGTGTTATCCCTATATTTCATTTGTCTATCTATAAAGCCCCTACTGTTGTTCTTAGTAAGCTTGAATCAATTCGTAGACAATTTTTCCATCAGCATGCTCATAACAGTAATCGAGCTTGTTGGGTTCAATGGTCGAAAATCTTAGCTTCTAAAGATAAGGGTGGCCTTTGTGTTTCTAGTCTATACGCGGTTCATAGATCTTTAATGCTCAAATGGATATGGAGATTTTATGACCAAAGTGAGTCATTTTGGGTCCGAACTATTAAAGCTATTCATGGAGTTAATGGCAGATTGGAAATAAAATAACTGTGTGTAATAATTCTAGTTGGCTACACATTATAGAAGAAATGAGAGTTCTGGCTAGGAGAGGTATTAACTTCATGGATTTCATACGTCTTAAAATAGGCGATGGCTCTAAAACATGTTTCTGGCAGGATCTTTGGATAGGTGATGATTCTCTCAAAAACTTATTTCCACGTGTTTTTGCTCTTGAAAATTCCAAGGAGGTGTCAGTGAACTCGAAGCTGTCGGATACTAGTTTAGATCATTCATTCCGTCGGATTCCTAGAGAAGGAATTGAACAGTTTCAACTTTCTGCCCTTTCTGCCCTTGTTGCTAACGTCAGATTAGTTCCAGCCTCGGATAGGTGGATATGGACGTTAAATGGGTCTGGGGAGTTTTCTGTTGCATCGATTCGTCGCGAGATTGATAACAAAAGACTAGATGTGGTGTCTTCTAAAACGTCGTGGCTAAAATCTGTCCCCATAAAAGTAAATATTCTCACATGGAAAGTGAAGCTAGATGCTCTCCCTACTCGGCTCAACATTTCTCGTAGAGGTATTGATATTAACTCCATTCTTTGTCCTATTTGCGATAATGGAGTAGAATCATCCAATCACCTGTTTTTTACGTGCAACCTGGCGATGCAAATATATCACAAGATATCTCGATGGTGGAATATTTCTCTTTTCAATGGGAATTCGTATGAAGATTGGCGGACTTGGTTAGTTTCCTTGCGACTTCAGTCAAAGACTAAAGCTATTATTGAAGATATTTTCTACGTTACATGGTGGCATCTTTGGACCTTCTGGAATAAGCTGATTTTTGAAGAAATAAAACCTCCAAAGGAGATCATTTTTGATGATATTGTCTCTAGATCTTTTAATTGGTGTAAATATTGATGTAAAGCCTCGTTTAGTTGGAACGATTGGCTAAAAACTCCTTATCTTGTAACTTTCCAATCCTAGCTTCTTGCTAGTCTTTTTCTTTTTTAATAAAATTGTCGTTCAAAAAAACCAATTATGATGAAAAAGATGAGATTTATGATGAACAAGACTTGATCTTGTCACCAAATCTTATGAACTTAGCAAGACCACTTTTAGAAATCTCCAAGTAACTAAAATCCTTCTTGAAATCAGCCTTTGAACTCCAAGAAAACTCCTTTTCACATGTTATAATCACCTCAAATCATCATCCTTCCAAGTAGTGATCAATATATGTTGATTGTAGATAAAGTTATAGGTTAAATTTTGATGATGATTGTGTATGGTGGTGGTGTTTGGACGACAAGAGAGGGAAGAGAGGGAGAGTGGGAGAAACTTTTTGGTTAAGTGTATGAGTGTGTGTGTTGTGTGAGAGAAAACAACGGTTTTGATGGTTTTGCAAGTGGTTTGGTCAAGTGTATGGGACAAGTGTCTCATAGACACTTAAAATTTTGACAAGGGGTGTTAGCCCTTGTTGTGTCCGCCCACTATGGGGGGTGCGACAAGTGGAGACTTGTTTCATCCCCTGGTAATTTACGGGTACTCCCCGATTCTAGTTTCCTTTATTTACGTGCTCTCGGGTCGATTTACGAAAAACATTTTTATAAATTATGAATCTACGGCACAAAACGATTCTAATAAAAATTGTCTCATCAAAAACGGAGCACAAAAGCGTAAATACATAAACTTAGGGTTCCTGATTTAATCGTAAAAGACGTTAAATGATGAACGTAAGCCCTAATTTCATCCTGTAAGTATGTGAGTTCATGAACCAACATTAAAATAAAATATAAAAATAATATACGAGAGTAAATTTACTACCTGAAAATATCAGGTTCTCACAACACATGACATCCAAAAGGTCTTAAATACCTTATGGTTGGCTTAATACCAGTCAAAATTTCATAGGGTTTCTTGTTAGGTAACCCTCTAACCAAATTTCTATTCACTAATCTATTAAGATTATTGAAATTCACATGACCTAACCACCTATGCCATAAATTAGACTCATCATTAGAAGCCTTAGCTAGCAAACATGTAATACCACCTGTTGGAGTAATAGTATGAAGATTAAAAGTGTACATGTTTTATTTCTTGGGTACCTTAAGAAGTACTTGAGATTCTTCAGGCATCTAAAAGTCTTTGGAGATCACCTAGCAGTCTGTATCTGTAAACAGCACCTTGTTCTTCTTATCACACATTTGTGACACATAAAAGAGATTGAATTCATTCAATTCTTTCACAAAGAAGACATCCTCAAATTCGAACTACCCTGTATTGATTTTCCCTTTGCCAGTGATTCTACCTTTGCTACCTCCAAAGGCTACTGGTCCACCTCTGAATTCTTCAAATTCAGCAAGAAAATCTTTATTCCTTGTCATTTGTCTTGAGCATCCACTAGCTACTATACCTTTATCTTTTAATTCATCAACTAGATGCCCCTGTACATACACAAAACTTATTAGTTTTTAACAGGGACCCATGCCACATTTGGCTCAGATCTTGTAGGACCTACATACTTAAGAGTTTGATAGGTAGTTTTTCGAGTAAGACTACATACACTCTTATACTTCATGGTTCCAGTCAAATAATCAAAGACATAAGTAGGTTTATTGTCTTTGTACAATTTTTGCCTAAGTGATGTTTTAGCAGTACTTGCTTGAACACACGGTTTTTCACCTTTAGGATCCCACATTTGCACTGGTTTGTTATTAGGCTTACTTCTAGATGTTCTAGTATTCTCAACTACATTCTTAGAAGTCTTGTGGGACTTTGGTTTGACAAAATTTTGACTAGTGGTGCTTGAGTTTGGTCTAGCAGTACTTGCAGTTCTAGACTTGTCGGTACTTGGTTTACCAGACTTTAAAGGTACTAGACCTTGTTTCGTAAGTACTGCTCTTGGAACAAAGTTCTTGGTAGAGATATTTGTAAACTTATGAGGTTCAGCTACCCTTTTAGCATGATCAAACTTAGGTTTGTCATATTTAGATCTATGTTTCCTATTAACCTGTGCATTTTTCCCATTACTATCCCTTGTGACCTTTTGTGCAGCCTTTTGTTTTACAATTTTATCTTCATGTAAAGTACAATCTTTGATAAAATAACTTAGACTACCACAAACATAACATCCTTTTCTTCTCAAAGAAGACCCAAAAGGTTGTTTTGACTTAATTTTCCCAAAACCTATCCCAACCCTCTTAGTTTTATTATGTTTTACATTATTATCTAATGCCTTGCTAGGAGTTTTTACCTGCTTGGGAGCAAAACTAGTTTTAGACGCTTCAGACACAAAATTGCTCATTATAGGTGGATAAACAATGTTTTTGGTCACAACAGATTTATCTTGGGTCAAAGTACTAGAGTTTGAATCATTAACAGCCTCTAACCCTATACCTATGTCATTTGTAGGGGCATGAAAATTCCTGATAATGGTGGAGGAAGTGCCTTCATTCCTTCTACATATCTATCATTTTCAGGTGTATCATCTGACTTACTAGAACTATCAAAAATTCCCTTTGATAAGTCCTTGTCAGTTAATGTTATCCCAGGTTAGTCCTCAATATATCTTAGGCCTGACTTATCATAATACCCCATTTATGAATTAATAAGATTATCCAATCCTTAAGAGGATCTTTGCCAATGGTTAATCACTTCCCTTTTATTATAAAGACTTGCTTTTAAAGATTCATTTTCTGCTGATACTTTCAAAAGTTGTTTTTCAAAAGCTTTAATTTCCACATCTTTTTCCCTCATTCGAAGAGTTAAAATTTTGATTTTCTCTTCATAGTTTTGTTGTCCCTTTTTATAAAAAATTATATTTTCCTCTAACTTAGCAACACCCTGTTTAAAAGCATTTAATTCTATAGTGCATGTGTTGACCTTTTGATATTGTTCATCTAGTTCTACTTTTAAACTATTACATATAAGAACACAATCTTTAGAACAAGGATGTACCTCAGTATGTTCATGTGAGAGAGCCATCAAAACAACCTCTTCTTCTTCCTCATCTTCAGCCCAGTTCACTACTCCATATACACTTACCAATGCTTTGGTTCCTTTGGGACTCCTGTTGTTTCTTTTTGGAAAGCTTTAAGAAATTCTTGGACTGGTTCTATAGCTGTTTTTCGACTTTTGACTGCTACTTTTAGCCTTGTCTCTAGTGCACTCCCTTGCAAAATGTCCATTCGTTCCACAGTTATACCATTCAACTTTAGACTTGTCATGTCCTAATGGCTCATTAGGATCAACAGTCATTTTCCTTCCAGTCTTCTTAAAGAACCTATTAGATCTCACAGAAACCATAGCAGCTTGCCATTTGAGATCCGTCTCTTCAACATCAGCATCATCCATTTGGAACAAGTCATTGAGAGTCAGTCTTGGTCTGTTGTCTTGTCCAGCAAAGAATGAGAAGGCATCATTGTCACTAAACAATGGTGAAGATATTCCTTGTAGATTTTGAGAGACTATAGGACTGCCTTCAGTACTTTGTAAATAAGTACCGCTTGTAAGTCCTCCAGCGGTATTTTTGAAGTAAGTACCTCTTCTTGATCCACTAGCGGTTTTTTGAAAGTAAGTACCGTCGTTACCCTCTGACACAAAATCCAAGTTAGACTTTCTTGTTGCTGATGCATTGGTCACCTCAACGCCTTTAACATCCATCTCATAAGCTCTAAGATTGTTGTAGAGATGATCAAAAGGAATTGTATCCAAATCATCCTTTGTGATGAAGTGCATAGCCATTGCTTTCCATTCTTGTGGAACACTCCTTAAGAATTTTAGATTAGCTTCTTCATTAGGAATTATTTGTCAATAAACTTCTAATTGAATGTGCAGCTTACTGAACCTTCCATAGCCACCATGGATTCCTTCTATACAGGAAATTGAGAAGTTATCAAATTCTTGTTTCAAAACAATCTTCTTCATCTTCTTAGATTTCTCATTACCTCTAAATCTAAGTTTGATGGCATCCCACATAGCCTTTGCATCATTATAGTGATGAAAGCTAGGTAAGATTTCCTCTGAAAGTGCCATAGCCAAAGCAGTTCTGGCCTTTCTTTCTCTGATCTCTGCTTGTACCTCCTCAGCAGTCACAACAGGTAAAGCATATCATGTACCATCAGGAAACCTGTGTAACTTCTTAGGTGTATCCCCATTCTTGATGACTTGCCACAGAGTATGATCTGTGTGATTCAAGTATGATATATCTTATACAAAGATATATTCGTCCTAATCAATATAGCAGTACTTACTTTATAAGTAGCTGTACTTACTATGTACCGCGTTAACACTAACGGTACTTGAAAGATACTAACAGTACCTAAATTACACTGACGGTACTTGACACTTAACAATAATTCCCAACATACTTGGATTTTTATCTCGAAGTCATATTCGTTTTGCGCTTACTGTAAGTCCTATTGTCTCTATTCCTATTGTTACTAAATTTTGGAATACTGCTTTCTTAGGTACTCGTCATAATCAACCTTGCATTAGGGCTAGGGTGAATAATAGAAATATTTATGTGAATGAGGTACTACTAAGGGCTAGTTTAAGACTAAATGATAAAAATAGACTAAGTATGTTAAATAATACAGAGATACATGATGGCCTTGTAGCCATGGGTTATCGGGCTAGTAGGGAAAGTCTTACTTTCTTTAAAGCTTTATTTTCACCACAATGGAAATTGCTTTTTCATGCCATTATTCACTGTCTGAGCTCCAAAAGTACTTCTTTTGATCAAATCCCTGCTGCATTGGCATCAGCTAGTATTTGTCTTGCAAATGATAGAGATTTTAACTTTTCAAGATTAATTTTTGAAGGCATGACTAGGAATTTGGAAGGAGTTAAAGTTTTTGATGTATCCTAGATTCATTCAGGCTTTAGTTAATGACAAAATCTGTAAAACCCGTAAAAATAAGGTCATAATTTAATTCTACTTTCAATTATTTTGAAGTATTTTATAACGTTAAATATTATTATGTTTAACGGTTTAGGTTGAAACCGATATTAAATATTATATTTTAATATTTTGACGAGTACGAGGACTACTAGTGATCGCGATACCGACGGATGCCAAAAATTTTATATTTTATTATCGATCATTTCGATATTTAATATTTTCGACGATATCGTTTTAATTACGTATCGAGTCGTTATATTATTATTTTTCGTGTGCGTTTAAACTTTTTATTATTTTTACGAAACCCGAGTCTCGTAAATATTTAAAAATTTACAATTTACATTTTCTACCCTTTTAAACTATTTTATTACATTTTGGACCAAAACTATCACAAACTGGCAAAAACTACCCTAACCTTAGACTATATAATGTTTTTCCACTTACACTTTTACACATACAATCATTTTAAAAATAAAAACAAAACCCACCATCTCTTTCTCTCTCTTGTTTTGCCGAAACATCAACCACCATCACCAAATCCATACCATTTTCAATTTAACTCAAGATTTAGGATGATTTGAGCTAATCTAAAACAAGACCCATCTTAGTTTTGATCTTGTGATCACATTGGTATGATTTTCTTCAACATGCATTAACATTTTTTTCAAAATTTATTTTCTTGATGAACTATACTTGTTTGATCCATTTTGAAAGAATAAATAGGTGTTAATATTATTATATTACATAGTGGAGTGTTTGCATGTTTGAGTTTTTTAGTTTGATTTATTAGATTTTTACATACAATTGATTTAGGAGTGTTAGGATGGGTTTATGGTGACATTAGGATGTTAAAATGATGATAAAAGTTGTTGGTTTTAATCATAAACTTGATTTTGTAAGAGATTTTTAAGATCAATTTTGGGCAGTAGGTTTGAGGCAATTTTCGAGGGTCTTAAGTCTGAATATAGGATGATATTATGGGATTATGACGTAGAGAATTTCATTAGCTTCGATTTGATATAAAGTAGGCCTTCCAACTCCAAACGAGGTGGAAGATACACTAGTTTGATTTTCGTGTACCGGGAGACGAGTGTCGACACAATCCGAAAATTGTTGTCGATATTTGGATCGAATCTCGGGGACTATAAAATGAGTTTCAAAATGATTCAAGGGCTGTTCTCAGGCTCCAAGTTTATCATTTTGAGTTTATTTTTAGAATCAAGTGGCGGTTTTACAAATGGAGTTGTTTAGAATGGTCAAAATGGTTTCGTAAGTCAAGGTCGCTAAACTGTCCGGATTTTGTGATTCAAAGATGAGTCGGGCAGGGAACTTTAGAAGTAAAATCTTTTGATGGGCTCTTGAGAGGACTTTCTACATATAGTAAGTAAGTTCTCTGAGTAGTATCATAAAAAGTTGATATGTTTAAGTATGGGAAAACGGCTTAGACATTCGGTATGTTCCGGCAGATTTTTATTAAAGACATAGAATAATAAAATGAATATATAGGAGAGTGTAATAGTATCACTTGTATCGTTTTCTCTCGAGTTTGTCATGATTTTATGAGTCGAGTTTTATATTCTTATGTATGGTTTATTTCTCGAGTCTATTATTAATGAACGCACCTCATTTGATAGGTTGCGGTTCTCGTGTTTGAAAGGCATCATCTATCGCCGGCGATCGTCTCATTACCACTATTGGCTAAGGTGAGTCTATAGCCTCGCTTTATACTAATTATTAAATGATTTTAAACCCGCGAGGGGGAATACATGTTTTATAAACTTAGAACACAAGATTTTTATGGTATGCTTTGTCCCTCTATGAATGGACCCGTGGTTGCCTTTAAATTGCATTAAGTGATTGCCTTTGTTAAAGCCTCAATTATGGACCGTTAACTAGCTTATGATGGGCTAGCCGCTAGTACAATTAATAGATCTATGGGGGAAGCCGCCCGGTTCAGTTTGTGTGGACTTGTCACAGAAGCTTAGGCCCGACCTCCGCACTGTTTGGACATATTGTATTGAGAAGTTAGGTATACGGCAATGTACCAAAAATCTAGAGGTAACCGACAATTAATAAATCTCCTGTCTTATCAGACCTCTAAAAGGAGTGTTTAAGGGCTCGGTTCCATGAGCTTATTGCAATTTATGCTATATACAATTATCATTGTTGATGCAAATTATTATTTGATGCTTATAAGCATGCCACAAACTTATAATCTTTGCTTGTGTTCAAATTGATTACATAAACCTATGGATTCACTCGACATTTTTGCTGATTGTTTTACTCACATGTATTTCAGGTAATCTGGAAGTGGATGCTTGGAGGTCACGGGAATGAAGTTGTGCACTGCTATGTTGTTGAAACTCTTTGATTTATTTATCGTTCCATTTTTAAAACAAACTAAAGTGTTGTTTTAACTTATCTTATGGTAACGATTACTTGGGACTACGCTACTCTGATAAATGTTTTAGGAACGATAAATTTGAAACGTCTCTTTTCGAGTCGTTCTTTATAAATTATGTATTGTTGTATCATTGTTTAGCACCCAAAGATGTATTCCGCTGCGTGTAAATTTGGGGGTGTTAAAGATTGGTACCAGAGCCATGAGTTATAGAGAACTAGGTCTTTATTTTAAAAACCTAAACTATAACTGTCATTTTTTATTTTTCAAAGAGTCATGTGCACCGGACTTCGCGTGACTTCAGGTTCAAGCTACTTTTGAGATTACAATTTTAGTATGCGTTATTACGTATACCTTATTGGAAAGTATTTATATATAAATACTATGATCCACTTATGGATATATATTTATATCTAGGATCCCTTTTATCGATATATATTTATGTCGTTAAACTTTTCGATAAAAGTTTGTCATTTATTAATGATTAACTTAAATAAATACAATGAATTTCAAGATCTTTCTGTATTTATTTTTGTAGTATTTAAATCGCTTTTATTTCAAAAAATGTATAGTATGACCTTACATACCTTCATCTGCGCACGTTACTTTTATTGTTTAACCATTCATCTATGTAGATATCCAAATCGTCTTCCGGCTATTTGTGCTTGGACGTCTTTTAACGTAATCTCTAGACCATTGTGTAGCTCAATGTGTCCTTGGAATAGACTAACCGATATCGTGTGAGTCACACATTTTGAAACATTTCTTAAAATCGTGTTGAATAATATCATGGTTTTTCATAATATTTTGTTGATTTTTATTATCGTTTTACACGACATGCGAAGATTTAATTCGTTGACAGTTATATGTATCGACTCCGAAGTGTATTGTTCGCTTATATCTCGATAACGTCATCGTCATTTTATAAATCATCGTCTAGATTATGGCGCTAGATTGGAATACGATCTTACATCTATAAACTTGTATTATCCTCTTTCATTAACCTTCTTGATCCCGGAACGCAACCTATAAATGTTCCATTCTTTCCTTGTTATGTGTTGTGTTTTTGGACAATCGTGGCACCAAGGAGATTTGCCTACATTGCATTTTGAAACATAAATTATGAACGTCAATTACCGTTTTGCTTCCTAAATTTCGTGTTGAATACCTTGAAGCATCTTATGTCATTTCATTATACTATATTTTTATTTGATGCTCATTATGAGATTTATTTTTCGTTAATGTAAAATCCACAAGACATGTGTGTATATATATTTTGAGTGGTCAGGAAGTGTCGAAAAATATATTTAATTGAGAAACTGCAGGGGCAGTACAAACAGGTGAAAACATAAAAGCAAAACCTGCGTTTTAAAATAAAACAGTAAAACCTGCACAGAACTTGCAGGGGTATTTTGGTCATTTTACATTGGGTTTCAAGTCTCGGGTAAAACTAGAAAGTCGTCTGAAACGTCGTTTTGCATCAAAATGCTTTAGACTCCGAGTCTTGGAGATGTCGTTTATCGGGTCAATAATCGGCTCATATTAAAAGTTAAATCTGAAAAAAAAAAATAAAATAAAATAAAATTCAGAACATGAGTTTTAAACGTTTCTAAGCAGTTTTGGTTTCAATTGAGATCGTAAAATTTTAATAAATATTATTTTACAACTAACTAATACTAGTTGCATATGAAAATGTTTTAAAAAAATAGAAACATTACAGAATTAGCAATTACCGGATTAATGTTGTAATTTGAAAATGAATAATATACTTTCTTAAAAGCATGTTGTGTCGAGTGTCTTACATAGAATACACATATGGATTGATTTATTCTTTTTATATATATGACTCAATTGTTATTCGATGTTATTTTATTTTTATTTTCTTCTAACCTTCCACTGA
This sequence comes from Glebionis coronaria, assembly GCA_025667525.1. Taxonomy (NCBI): domain Eukaryota; kingdom Viridiplantae; phylum Streptophyta; class Magnoliopsida; order Asterales; family Asteraceae; genus Glebionis; species Glebionis coronaria. The sequence continues at coordinate 435,651 of JANFOE010000277.1, read as the reverse complement.
TTTGGGTTGAGTTTTGAAGTTTTGCCTTCACATTCTTCGTCGATATTTTTTTTTATCGCGTGTCTCATGGCGTTTTCGTCTAAACCTTATAACCTTTTGAAACCTTAACAACTTGTAACCATATCAATGGTTGTTTATTGAGCTACTATTTGCCACTTTTTGCAAACCTTTGGCTACTTTATACATTGTAATAATGTCACATTATAAATAAATCTGATATTGTTTTACGATAATTTTCACAATTGTTTTTACTTTGGTCTTATAAAATACTTTTCGAACATTAAAAGTTGCTTATTGAGTATCTCACAATTTACTTGTATCCTATAAATTTATAAACTATTTATAAATTCCAGTTTACAAATAGCATGGTTTATATATAAACATAAGAAACGTAATACTCTTCGACGAAACTGAGCACTGCATTGCTAGCCCTAAATTATACATGGCCTGATCACCTATGTCTAATTTAGAAGGAGCCATGCTAGGCTGAATGTAAAACCCGCATGCTTTTACCATGAATAGTGCCCTTAAGATCGTACGTCCTAGATTAAAACTTACCCTATTTAGTATTGATCACATTCATGTGCTAATAATCAAGCAAGTGCATACGTGTATGACATGATAAGTATCGATTACGTACAAACTCATGATAAACAGTTAATAGATATTTCACGTGAACATAATTAAATCATGATCACCATTTTAAAACACGAACTAAAATAATTACGTAAGTACTTAATTACGAGTGTAAATAATACGATAAACTACATGATAAAATAAACCAGAAACACTTTAAACACGAACACGTTTAACCACGAACGAACACGAAACATCAGGACACGAGAAAAGGTACGGGTACCCCATGTGGGGCCCCCATACCCACGGCACACATAACTAGATGGGCTTAGCCCATTGACTTTTTACATGAAAGGGGGGGTTATGGTAAAATTCATTTCATTTTTCACATTTCAAGGAAATAAGCATTTAACCTAAAAAGTTTTCCTCTCCTCCTCTTGGTCTCTCTTTGTGCCGCCACCCATAAGACCACCAAAGGTGGTTGTTGTTTGATCTTGATCATAAAAATCATTGCTATAAACCGTGTTTGTTCATCCTCTTTCAATCTACGTATTGGTATATCATTCTAAACCTTTCTTTTCAATTCTTTTTAATCTTTAAATTATTTTCATGAACCTGTTATTTTATTTTTGTTAAAACATGATAATTAACCATAGACCTAACATGTTTTGGGGTTAATTAAAATCAAAGGATGATATAAGAGGGTGTTTGTTTTGGCCGCCTAGTATAACCAACCCGAGGGGGGTTCGGTTTGCTTTTTGCCGCCACCACCAAGACCATTTTGGTCTTGGTTGGTGCATGTGGGACCCACGGCAGTAAGGGGACACAAGTACCCCGAGTTGGCTCGGGGTACGGTGTCGAGTTCATGCCCGATTCATGGTTCGTTGGTTAAATCATGATTTATGCTACATGTTAATTTTATGAATTATGAACTTAGGATATAAATTAATTAATAAACATGAGATATTAATTAAACCATGACTTAGGTTATTTTAATTATTAATTTAGCATGATATTAATTTAACCTAAGTATTTTATGTTATAAGTTATAATTAATTAATTATTTAAAACATGCCTATAATTAATTAATTTAGACATGACTTAGGTTATGTTATTAATACATAATAATACACATTTTAACCTAAGTAATTTATTCCATTTTAATTAAAACATGTTATACTTTAATTAAAATGCTTAACCTATAGTTTAATTAAATACATGAAATAATAATTAAACTATACACTATATCATATGACTTAAGAAATAAGCTTATAAACACTTAGACTTATATGTTAGCTTATGTAACCAGCTTAATTCTAATTATGGAAACTTCTATTTATAGAAACTTAATTAAATAAGGCAACTAATCTATTAATGGAAACCTTCTATATATGGAAATCTATCTATTTCAGGCAGCTAATCTAATCATGGAAACCTTCTATATATGAAAACTTATTTAATTAAGGCAGCTGATCTATTTTTGGAAACTTTCTATTCTTAGAAACTAATCTATTTTAAGTAGTAAATTCTATTTTAGAAAACTTTCTATTTTTGGAAACTTTCTATTTTTGGAAACATTCTATTTTTGGAAACATTCTATTTTTTAAAAACTTTCTATTTTTGGTAACTTTCTATTTTTGGAAACTTTCTATTTTTGGAAACTTTCTATTTTTGGAAACTTTCTATTTTTGGAAACATTCTATTTTTGGAAACCTGCTATTTTTGGAAAGTTACTTATTATTACACAGTAAGTATAATAATACATGATACCAGTAATACTTAATCAGATTAATCAGAATACAAGATAAACACAGTTTAAGGCTTTAAACAGTAAACCATGACCTAAAACATACAAAGTAAGCTAAGATGAGACATAAAACCCAATACGTAATCAGTAATTCGATACTTATACACGTGTGTATTCATGTAGCGTTAGTGATCCAGAAGTAGGAGTCTTTCTTCCGTTCATTCACTGGACTTGAGGTACGGATTCCCGTCCTTTCAGTATGGACATTCTTTCCTTATTAGGATTTCCCCGTATGCAGCCAACTGTTTTTCCCCAATATTTGTTTTATTGTTTTGAACTGCTTATGTTTAATTAGCATAATCTATAGCCATATACAAGCATGACCAGTTTCACCTAGTTATGGAGGTACCATAACCATAACATTGGAGGCACCAATGTTATGACTTCCCCACGGCGGTTTGATTGCTCGTGGCGTCCCTTTAAGTTTTGGCCGTATTATTATATCATGTGGGGCGTATGGGTGCATCCTAGTTACATGTTTTATTCAGTATTTCATGGTGAATGTGGTGTGTGCCTTGCATCCTTCTCAAGGAGTTGATCCCTCCTACCCAGACCAGTATATTAATTAGAGGCATCCCCTCTAATCAGCATGATGAGGTCACCCCTCCAAGTATTCATGCACGTGACCTTTTCATGACCTATATGGGCTATGGTATATTTATGTTAAAACAGTTTTCATAAGATAAACATAAGGCTTTTCAAACTATAAAACCAGTTTTCTTAATACTTAACCAGTTTACTCAGAACTTAGTCTTCCGCTGTTATATGTTACATGCTTATCCTATTTCATGCTATTTTGTACATCCGTGCACTGAGCGTCTCGCTCAGCCGTTTTCCTTTTCATGTTCCCAAAACGGCAGGTACTCAGGGACGCTCGTAGATCTCAAACGTACGTGCATATGGACTGGAAGCTTTACTGTCTTTCTTTACTTTATGCATTTCCTTTACTTTAATACAGCTTGCAATGGACATTGTTTCGTCCTTTCCTTTTACAGTATTTATGTTTGTGTATGATGAGCTCTACTTTGGGGTTACCGATGTTTGATTCCGGTATTTCCCTTTTATGGTCAAATAATGCTTAGACATTTATCCTTGTATGCTTTGATGACACGCCATGATTATGCGTAAGATTCCATTTCCAAAATGGGGTGTTACAATTATGGTATCAGAGACAAGGCTTCGACCTGTAGGCTCTCAAATATGACCTGTGATTAGTGGGTAGTCACTACGGTCTTCCTAGAACTGACAGCTGTTTTCAAGCATTCATCATTTTAAGCATACATATACATGTCATTGTTACAGGGTTTTTGACTAAGTAATGGTTGGTACAGGACTGGCCCTATTTAGTCGCATGTGTTTTATCGAAACTTTTAGATTTGGGACCGACCCATAGGCGTCCCCTCGATATGTCTTTTGTTTTGAGTGAACTGACCAGAGGCTTTCACTCTCGAGCATCAAAAGTTTTCATAAAACTGCATCATGCATTCATACAAAAATTTTCTTGCATAAAATTTTTCTCGTGAAATTTTTGGTATAAATTTTTTTTTTCATGTATATATATAATTTATATTTTATGTTTCGAACTGTTAATCATATGTTTTATGTTATACTGTCAGATGGTTCTCACACGCGAGCAAGAGCAGCTCAATGCTGCAATTCAGGCTGCCATGCAAGCCTTGCTTCCTCAACTGAGGAATGACATCCGTGCTGAAGTCCAAGCTGCCAACAATCAGCAGCAGCAGAATCAGGCACCTCCTCCTCCTCCTCCTCCAGTGACACTAGCAGTGTGGCTGGAAAGATTCAACAAGCTCCGTCCTAGAGCTTTTGAAAAGACTGATAGCCCCAGCGATGCTGAAAGCTGGTTGACTCATATCGAGAAGATTTTCAATGTTATGGGCTGTGACCCCACATACAAGGCGAGATTGGCATGCTACCGGTTTGAAGGCGATGTACTCAGCTGGTGGCTAGCCTTGACGCAGTCGGAAGGAGGTGATGATTGGGTCGCTGGTTTGACATGGGCCCAATTCAAGGAGAGAGTGATGAAGCAGTTCTTTCCCAAGGCAGAGCAGCACAAGCTCAAGCGAGAGTACCATGGGATACGTCAGAGAGCGGGCGAGAATAGCAACGAATTCATGCAGCGCTTTCTTCACTTAGCTGGTTTCCTGGGAGCAGCAGCTGGTACTCCTGAGGACCAGGCACACCACTTTTGGTGGGCACTTCGCACCTCGGTCGCGAACAATCTAGTATGTGCTATGTTCAATACAGTAGCACAAGTGGCCGACGCAGCAAGGAAGCTAGAGATGTTGCATGAACGAGATGAGTTTGGGGAAGCTGAAAGACCCGACAAGAGGCAGAAAACTGGGGACCGGTCTCAGCCGGCTACTCAGCAGCAGCCTCATCAGCACAAAGGAAACGGTCACACTAACGACCGTCCTGTTGTGGAAAGGCGTAGCGGTAAGGATAATTACCGTAACAACGCTGGACACTCCAACAACAGCAGGTCCTACTATTTACGCATCTTCTTATGATTTCATGCTATATCTCTCATGCTGACACTATATTAACCTCTACCAGGAACCACGGTAACGGGAAGGACCAGAACCACAGGGGTTCGCAGCCTAACCGTTCAGCTAACACTGGTGAACATCTTATGATGCATATGTCTTATACTCGTGCATATACTTTATTTTAACACATTTTGTCATCAGCAGGCCATCAGCAAGCAAGGACTCCTGCTGGAGGATTCACTCATCCTCTTTGCAGTACTTGCCATCGCAGACACCCTGGCCCATGTCGTCGTGATTCCGACGCGTGCTACAAGTGCGGCCTCCCTGGCCATCGTATGAGAGATTGCCGTAAGGGTGAAATGGAGGGTACCTCGGGTCATGCTGATAGTAAGCCGCCTCCTACCACTGGGCGTGTCTACACGACATCTCGCGATCAGGCAAACAAATCTACAGGTACCATTACCGGAATTTTGTATATGTACGGCCAAGCTGCATGTGTTCTTTTCGACACGGGTGCCACTCACTCAGTTATTTCCACTACATATGCTAAGAACATCAGGACACTTCTTTTGCCATTAGAAAATAAGCTTACCATTTCCACGCCTTTGAGGGACTCTGTATTAATAACTCATGTATACAAGAGTCTTCCTCTAGAGTTTGACGATAAAATTCGTGCAGTAGATGCACTTCCCCTAGACATGATTGAGTTTGATATGATTCTCGGCATGGACTGGCTATCCAAGCACCATGCTACCATAGACTGCCACTCATATCGGGTGATCTTCGGCGACATTAATGCACCAGAGTACATTCATAACGGGTTCATACCCGGACGGTCTGTACAAGTCATATCTACCTTGCAAGCACGTGCATTACTGTCACATGGCTGTGAGGGTTATCTAGCTACGGTTCACGACATAGATGCTGAATCCCCATCGATTCAGGATCAACCAGTAGTTTCGGAATTTCAAGACGTCTTCCCAGCTGAACTTCCAGGCATACCACCTGCACGAGAAGTGGAGTTCAACATCGACCTTGTTCCAGGAGCTGAACCAATCTCTAAGGCTCCGTATCGTATGGCTCCCATAGAGCTAAAAGAACTGAAGGACCAACTGCAGGAACTTCTTGAGCGAGGGTTCATTAGACCAAGCGCATCTCCATGGGGCGCACCGGTCTTGTTTGTTAAGAAGAAGGACGACAGCATGCGACTTTGCATAGACTACCGTGAACTTAATAAGATTACCATCCGCAATAGATATCTACTGCCACGTATAGATGATCTGTTTGACCAACTTCAAGGAGCCAAACACTTCTCAAAGATCGATCTAAGGTCAGGCTACCATCAGCTAAGGGTTAAAGAGCAGGATATTGCCAAGACTGCTTTTCGTACCCGCTATGGCCATTATGAGTTTGTAGTCATGCCATTCGGCCTGACTAATGCTCCAGCAGTATTCATGGATCTGATGAACAGAATCTTCCACGAATTCCTTGATAAGTTTGTCATTGTATTCATCGATGACATCCTGATTTTCTCAAAGTCCACGGAGGAACACAAAGACCATCTCCGTACGGTACTACAGATTCTTCGTCAGAAGCAGCTGTATGCGAAATTCTCCAAGTGTGAGTTCTGGTTAAACAAAGTGGCATTCTTAGGTCACATTGTATCAGCAGAAGGGATCACTATGGACCCAGCGAAGGTTGAGGCTATCACTAAATGGCCAAGACCAACGTCAGCGACAGAAGTCCGCAGTTTCTTAGGCTTAGCTGGATATTATCGCAGATTCGTGGAGAACTTTTCCCGCTTGGCATTACCTCTCACCAAACTGATGCGAAAAGGAGAGAAATTCGTCTGGACGGATGAACGAAAGAAGAGCTTCGAAGACCTAAAGCAGAAGTTAGTATCCGCACCTATTCTTACTCTCCCATCTGGTACAGGTGGATTTCAGATCTATAGCGATGCATCGGGGAAGGGACTGGGCTGTGTTCTCATGCAACATGGGAAAGTGATCGCGTATGCTTCACGGCAGCTTAAGCCCTATGAAGAAAACTACCCTACGCATGACCTGGAACTTGCTGCAGTGGTGTTCGCATTGAAAATATGGAGGCACTACTTATACGGAGAATCATGCGACATTTTCACGGATCACAAGAGCTTGAAGTATATCTTCACTCAACGTGAATTGAACATGAGACAAAGGAGATGGTTGGAACTGTTGAAGGATTATGATATTAACCTACAGTATCATCCCGGAAAGGCTAATGTAGTAGCAGATGCACTCAGCAGAAAGTCCGGAATGATCAACGGCATTGAAATCAAGGAACAAAACATAAGAGACTTGGAGCGGCTAGACATCGAAATCATGGTACGTGGGCAGCACGGATACTGGGCGAATCTTAGAGTAGAACCCGAGTTACTGTCTAGGATCAAGGAAGAGCAGAAGGATGATTGAGAAATTTGGGCGATAATTCAGAATTTGGAGAAACAGACAGAATTCAGAATGGACGCAGACGGTATCGTTTGGTAGGGCACGAGACTTTGTGTTCCTGACAATCAAGAACTCCGGGAAGCATTGTTAGCTAAAGCTCATAGCTCCCCATTTTCTATACATCCTGGGTCGACAAAAATGTGCCATGACATCAGACAGGACTTTTGGTGGAGTGGTATGAAACAGGATGTAGCCACTTATGTCTCCAAATGTCTTACCTGCCAGCAGGTTAAGATTGAGCATCAGCGATCGGGCGCTCTCCTTCAACCGTTGGATATTCCAGAGTGGAAGTGGGACAAAATCACCATGGATTTTGTTACCGGTCTTCCGCCGACCAAGAAGAAGCACGATGCTATTTGGGTCATTGTTGATCGACTCACCAAATCAGCTCATTTCTTACCGATACGCAAGGAAGATCCGGTAAGTAAACTCGCAGATACTTACAGAAGGGAGATCATGAGACTCCACGGTACTCCCTCCAGCATCGTCTCAGACAGAGATCCTCGTTTCACGTCGCGATTCTGGAAAGGTCTACAAAAAGCTTAGGGTACACAACTTAAGCTGAGTACGGCCTTTCATCCTCAAACGGACGGACAGTCGGAGCGAACAATTCAGACATTGGAAGATATGTTAAGGTCGTGTGCGTTGGAATCGACAGGTGATTGGGACGATTACATCTGTTTGGTCGAGTTTGCATACAACAACAGCTGGCACGCAAGTATCAAATGTGCTCCTTTCGAAATGTTGTATGGCAGGAAGTGTCGCGCTCCAATCTGCTGGGATCAAGTGGGAGAGCGAACACTCGAAGGACCAGAAATTATAGGAATGACCAATGAGAAGATCGAAGTAGCTAAGCAAAAGCTGCAGGAAGCACGGTCACGTCAGAAGAGTTACGCCGATAAGCATCGTAGGGACATACATTTTAATGTGGGAGACCACGTCTTCCTCAAGGTTTCACCGGCACGTGGTGTTAAACGCTTCGGGATCAAAGGGAAACTCAGTCCTCGTTTCATTGGACCATTTGATATCATTGAACGAATCGGTGAAGTATCTTACCGATTGGCGTTACCTCCTCAGCTTTCGCACGTGCATAACGTGTTCCATGTGTCCTTACTCAGAGGGTACAAGTACCATCCACTTCACATGGTTCAGTATCCACTGGAACAGATACGTGAAGATCTCACTTTTATAGAGGAACCCGAACGAGTTCTCGACAGGCAAGAACGAGTCATGAGAAGGAAGACGATTCCATTCATCAAAATTCTTTGGAGGGACCATACCGAGCGGGAAGCCACTTGGGAAACAGAGGAGTCTATCCGGGCTTCTTACCCTCACTTCATATTTTGAGTTCGGGTATGTTACTTCTTTCTAGTTTACTTTATCTATAATTCGGGGACGAATTATTCTTTTTAGGGGGGAAGAATTGTAAAACCCGCATGCTTTTACCATGAATAGTGCCCTTAAGATCGTACGTCCTAGATTAAAACTTACCCTATTTAGTATTGATCACATTCATGTGCTAATAATCAAGCAAGTGCATACGTGTATGACATGATAAGTATCGATTACGTACAAACTCATGATAAACAGTTAATAGATATTTCACGTGAACATAATTAAATCATGATCACCATTTTAAAACACGAACTAAAATAATTACGTAAATACTTAATTACGAGTGTAAATAATACGATAAACTACATGATAAAATAAACAGAAACACTTTAAACACGAACACGTTTAACCACGAACGAACACGAAACATCGGGACACGAGAAAAGGTACGGGTACCCCATGTGGGCCCCCCATACCCACGGCACACATAACTAGATGGGCTTAGCCCATTGACTTTTTACATGAAAGGGGGGGTTATGGTAAAATTCATTTCATTTTTCACATTTCAAGGAAATAAGCATTTAACCTAAAAAGTTTTCCTCTCCTCCTCTTGGTCTCTCTTTGTGCCGCCACCCATAAGACCACCAAAGGTGGTTGTTGTTTGATCTTGATCACAAAAATCATTGCTATAAACCGTGTTTGTTCATCCTCTTTCAAGCTACGTATTGGTATATCATTCTAAACCTTTCTTTTCAATTCTTTTTAATCTTTAAATTATTTTCATGAACATGTTATTTTATTTTTGTTAAAACATGATAATTAACCATAGACCCAACATGTTTTGGGGTTAATTAAAATCAAAGGATGATATAAGAGGGTGTTTGTTTTGGCCGCCTAGTATAACCAACCCGAGGGGGGTTCGGTTTGCTTTTTGCCGCCACCACCAAGACCATTTTGGTCTTGGTTGGTGCATGTGGGACCCACGGCAGCAAGGGGACACAAGTACCCCGAGTTGGCTCGGGGTACGGTGTCGAGTTCATGCCCGATTCATGGTTCGTTGGTTAAATCATGATTTATGCTATATGTTAATTTTATGAATTATGAACTTAGGATATAAATTAATTAATAAACATGAGATATTAATTAAACCATGACTTAGGTTATTTTAATTATTAATTTAGCATGATATTAATTTAACCTAAGTATTTTATGTTATAAGTTATAATTAATTAATTATTTAAAACATGCCTATAATTAATTCATTTAGACATGACTTAGGTTATGTTATTAATACATAATAATACACATTTTAACCTAAGTAATTTATTCCATTTTAATTAAAACATGTTATACTTTAATTAAAATGCTTAACCTATAGTTTAATTAAATACATGAAATAATAATGAAACTATACACTATATCATATGACTTAAGAAATAAGCTTATAAACACTTAGACTTATATGTTAGCTTATGTAACCAGCTTAATTCTAATTATGGAAACTTCTATTTATAGAAACTTAATTAAATAAGGCAACTAATCTATTAATGGAAACCTTTTATATATGGAAATCTATCTATTTCAGGCAGCTAATCTAATCATGGAAACCTTCTATATATGGAAACTTATTTAATTAAGGCAGCTGATCTATTTTTGGAAACTTTCTATTCTTAGAAACTAATCTATTTTAAGCAGTAAATTTTATTTTAGGAAACTTTCTATTTTTTGAAACTTTCTATTTTTGGAAACTTTCTATTTTTGGAAACTTTCTATTTTTGGAAACTTTCTATTTTTGGAAACTTTCTATTTTTGGAAACTTTCTATTTTTGGTAACTTTCTATTTTTGGAAACTTTCTATTTTTGGAAACTTTCTATTTTTGGAAACTTTCTATTTTTGGAAACTTTCTATTTTTGGAAACCTACTATTTTTGGAAAGTTACTTATTATTACACAGTAAGTATAATAATACATGAAATACCAGTAATACTTAATCAGATTAATCAGAATACAAGATAAACACAGTTTAAGGCTTTAAACAGTAAACCATGACCTAAAACATACAAAGTAAGCTAAGATGAGACATAAAACCCATTACGTAATCAATAATTCGATACTTATACACGTGTGTATTCATGTAGCGTTAGTGATCCAGAAGTAGGAGTCTTTCTTCCGTTCATTCACTGGACTTGAGGTACGGATTCCCGTCCTTTCAGTATGGACATTCTTTCCTTATTAGGATTTCCCCGTATGCAGCCAACTGTTTTTCCCCAATATTTGTTTTATTGTTTTGAACTGCTTATGTTTAATTAGCATAATCTATAGCCATATACAAGCATGACCAGTTTCACCTAGTTATGGAGGTACCATAACCATAACATTGGAGGCACCAATGTTATGACTTCCCCACGGCGGTTTGATTGCTCGTGGCGTCCCTTTCAGTTTTGGCCATATTATTATATCATGTGGGGCGTATGGGTGCATCCTAGTTACATGTTTTATTCAGTATTTCATGGTGAATGTGGTGTGTGCCTTGCATCCTTCACAAGGAGTTGATCCCTCCTACCCAGACCAGTATATTAATTAGAGGCATCCCCTCTAATCAGCATGATGAGGTCACCCCTCCAAGTATTCATGCACGTGACCTTTTCATGACCTATATGGGCTATGGTATATTTATGTTAAAACAGTTTTCATAAGATAAACATAAGGCTTTTCAAACTATAAAACCAGTTTTCTTAATACTTAACCAGTTTACTCAGAACTTAGTCTTCCGCTGTTATATGTTACATGCTTATCCTATTTCATGCTATTTTGTACATCCGTGCACTGAGCGTCTCGCTCAGCCGTTTTCCTTTTCATGTTCCCAAAACGGCAGGTACTCAGGGACGCTCGTAGATCTCAAACGTACGTGCATATGGACTGGAAGCTTTACTGTCTTTCTTTACTTTATGCATTTCCTTTACTTTAATACAGCTTGCAATGGACATTGTTTCGTCCTTTCCTTTTACAGTATTTATGTTTGTGTGTGATGAGCTCTACTTTGGGGTTACCGATGTTTGATTCCGGTATTTCCCTTTTATGGTCAAATAATGCTTAGACATTTATCCTTGTATGCTTTGATGACACGCCATGATTATGCGTAAGATTCCATTTCCAAAATGGGGTGTTACACTGAATAGTAGTCACCTTAAAAATCTTGATGATAATCAACTTTTTACTTGTATTTATGATAAAGATAAATAAAATAAAATAAATTGAAAAGAAGTTTTGAAAACCTTTATATTTTATGCAAGTAGCACAATTTCTATGCATCCGCATATGTTTTCTTACCTTTTGTTAAACGAATTACGTGATTATAAGTACGTTTTTACTCGATGATTGTTTTTCCACTTGTTACTTTATTTTGTCTTATAACTAATAACTTTTGACTGCTCGTCTAATTATTGACTGTTAATAAATGACCTAAAAGTCTCGATATTTTATCCTTCCGTCTCGTCCAATCTTCTTTATGCGATTGGTTAGATCTTTGGAATGTATCCGCACGTGAATAATGAATTATCACTAGAGTGATTTCTGTATATCCGGGATGACGTCCGTCACTCTCGTTTGTCTCGAAATCTACTTTTGTGAACCGTGCTTTGACTTCTCTCTTTAAACACTAACATCGTTCATTTGATTTGTTTTAATTACAAGTGATTATTAGGACTTTACTTTCATTAAATTTTTGTATGGATCTTATTTCTGATCGTGTATGGAACACCGCTAAGTTAACGAGCTTATGTTGGTGAACTACCGACCGCACTAACAAAATTGACAACTTGTTTAATCTATTATTTCTTATCGTCTTACCATCAACGCCCTTATTTTATTATTCTCTTTAAGAATTCATACGACATTTGCTTCGTTCTCTTTTGTACCGTTGATTTCGTACTGATTGTTAACCATTATTTCTATTCGTATTCGTTTGTTATCTTGTCACATTTCGAAACCCGAATATATCCCATATCTATTTTGAAATAATAAACACCTTTATGTATTTCTACAACGTATTATAAAATATTTATGTTTATACATTTTCCAATGATTTCCAATTATCAAAATGACTATCATAAGTAAAAGGTCAAAATTTATACATCATATTTTGTATAACTAAAACTAATGTTTAAAATGAAATTATGTTCTACCTTTTGAACTAATTGACTTAGCATATTTTACTTTAAATGTAATGAAATTATCGGTTTAATTTATATTCCTAATAATGATTTAATTTGGAAATTATGTTTTCTAAATCGTAACCATCAATATGAGTTTAATTAATAAATTCATGTCATTCTTTCAAAGTTTCTTAAGACAACCAAAATAAATTATGAAGCTATTTAACTTCTATTTTTAATATATCATCTTTATCAAGAAAGTACCTCAATTGAGTTTTAAGGATATACCAAATCCGGGATGGATAATTGTGACAAATGTTATTTTCATGTTAATAATTAATTCATTCTTCGCTCTCATTTTTCTAGTATTGTGATTTATTATGTTTTACAGTTACGTGAGTCGAGATCCCTCGTCGATCGTCAACCTTAAATCATTTTACCACATCTTGTCCGTTTATGTGTTTATTGAATTCATTTTTATCTTGTTCTATTCCTCGTATTGAAGATCACTATTTTATTCTGAGTTTACAATGAATCTCGGGAAGAAGTGTATAAGAAGAAATGATAAGTGTCACCAGGATTTATGCGTGTACTTGTGGAATGATTGAGGACCAAATCTCTTAATGGATGGAGTTAATAAATTCGTTGTAACCTCGAGGAGTATGTTGAAGCCGTCGCCGCAAGTGGAAAGACTCTTGAGATCAAGTAGTTATCAAGGGTTCGTTCAAGGTTTTGTCGATGATTAACGGTGGAGATCTATAATCGATGTTTATGTTCGACCTTTTCTTTTATGTACTTATATGGTGTGTGATCTAGTCAAATGATCGTAAGTTGTGAAAACTTGAGGCGACATCATCCGATGACGTCCGATCATGTAGAACACATATTATGTAATATCTTTTTGACTTTCAACGACGATGTTTATTGAGACTTTAATGCGCGTTGGCGAAAGTGAGATGGTGTCTTTGTAGTATCTTTTGAGTAGGGACCCGTGTGTGAGCACCCTCTGATGACGAGAATGTTTTTCTTGTTAGTTATTTTTGATGTGTGTCCATGGCTATACGGCCGATGGATATCCTTTAATTTGCAACATACTTTTTAACTGGACTTATCCGGAAATCCTGTCATCTATTCTTGTTATCGAATGAGCTTCGTGTGATTCATAAAATTTTCATGTGTCGAGCTTGACGGGTGACTGGTGGATAAGGATTTATTTATTCCTTTTTGATGAGATACAACTTGACGACAAATTGTGTTTTGTAAAAGAACCAGTGGAGATCGTGGATCGAGATTCATGTGGGAACGTGAAGAATTCTTTATAAGGAATGCCCTCATCCTTCTGGGTAGTGATCAACTCGTGTGTGAGGTGAGTTGAGCGCCGGGACGTCGCTCCCTTAAGGTGGTGAGGATGTAAAACCCGTAAAAATAAGGTCATAATTTAATTCTACTTTCAATTATTTTGAAGTATTTTATAACGTTAAATATTATTATGTTTAACGGTTTAAGTTGAAACTGATATTAAATATTATATTTTAATATTTTGACGAGTAACGAGGACTACTAGTGATCGCAATACCGACGGATGCCAAAATTTTTATATTTTATTATCGATCGTTTCGATATTTAATATTTTCGACGATATCGTTTTAATTATGTATCGAGTCGTTATATTATTATTTTTCGTGTGCGTTTAAACTTTTTAGTATTTTTACGAAACCCGAGTCTCGTAAATATTTTAAAATTTACAATTTACATTTTCTACCCTTTTAAACTATTTTATTACATTTTGGACCAAAACTATCACAAATTGACAAAAACTACCCTAAACTTAGACTATATAATGTTTTTCCACTTACACTTTTACACATACAATCATTTTAAAAATAAAAACAAAACCCACCATCTCTTTCTCTCTCTTGTTTTGCCGAAACATCAACCACCATCACCAAATCCATACCATTTTCAATTTAACTCAAGATTTAGGATGATTTGAGCTAATCTAAAACAAGACCCATCTTAGTTTTGATCTTGTGATCACATTGGTATGATTTTCTTCAACATGCATTAATATTTTTTTTCAAAATAAATTTTCTTGATGAACTATACTTGTCTGATCCATTTTGAAGGAATAAATAGGTGTTAGTATTATTATATTACATAGTGGAGTGTTTGCATGTTTGAGTTTTTGAGTTTTATTTATTAGATTTTTACATACAAGTGATTTAGGAGTGTTAGGATGGATTTATGGTGATATTAGAATGTTAGAATGATGATAAAAGTTGTTGGTTTTAATCAAAAACTTGATTTTGTAAGAGATTTTTAAGGTCAATTTTGGGCAGTAGGTTTGAGGCCATTTTCGAGGGTCTTAAGTCTGAATATAGGATGATATTATGGGATTATGTCGTAGAGAATTTTGTTAGCTTCGATTTGATATAAAGTAGGCCTTCTAACTCCAAACGAGGTGGAAGATACACTAGTTTGATTTTCGTGTACCGGGAGACGAGTGTCGACACAATCCGAAAATTGTTGTCGATATTTGGATCGAATCTCGGGGACTATAAAATGAGTTTCAAAATGATTCAAGGGTTGTTCTCAGGCTCCAAGTTTAGCATTTTAAGTCTATTTTTAGAATCAAGTGGCGGTTTTACAAATGGAGTTGTTTAGAATGGTCAAAATTGTTTCGTAAGTCAAGGTCGCTAAACTGTCCGGATTTTGTGATTCAAAGATGAGTCGGGCAGGGAACTTTAGAAGTAAAATCTTTTGATGGGCTCTTGAGAGGACTTTCTACATATAGTAAGTAAGTTCTATGAGTAGTATCATAAAAAGTTGATATGTTTAAGTATGGGAAAACGGCTTGGACATTCGGTATGTTCCGGCAGATTTTTATTAAAGACATAGAATAATAAAATGAATATATAGGAGAGTGTAATAGTATCACTTGTATCGTTTTCTCTCGAGTTTGTCGTGATTTTATGAGTCGAGTTTTATATTCTTATGTATGGTTTATTTCTCGAGTCTATTATTAATGAACGCACCTCATTTGATAGGTTGCGGTTCTCGTGTTTGAAAGGCATCATCTATCGTCGGCGATCGTCTCATTACCACTATTGGCTAAGGTGAGTCTATAGCCTCGCTTTATACTAGTTATTAAATGATTTTAAACCCGCGAGGGGGAATACATGTTTTATAAACTTAGAACACAAGATTTTTATGGTATGCTTTGTCCCTCTATGAATGGACCCGTGGTTGCCTTTAAATTGCATTAAGTGATTGCCTTTGTTAAAGCCTCAATTATGGACCGTTAACTAGCTTATGATGGGCTAGCCGCTAGTACAATTAATATATCTATGGGGTAAGCCGCCCCGGTTCAGTTTGTGTGGACTTGTCACAGAAGCTTAGGCCCGACCTCCGCACTGTTTGGACATATTGTATTGAGAAGTTAGGTATACGGCAATGTACCAAAAATCTAGAGGTAACCGACAATTAATAAATCTCCTGTCTTATCAGACCTCTAAAAGGAGTGTTTAAGGGCTCGGTTCCATGAGCTTATTGCAATTTATGCTATATACAATTATCATTGTTGATGCAAATTATTATTTGATGCTTATAAGCATGCCACAAACTTATAATCTTTGCTTGTGTTCAAATTGATTACATAAACCTATGGATTCACTCGGCATTTTTGCTGATTGTTTTACTCACATGTATTTCAGGTAATCAGGAAGTGGAAGCTTGGAGATCACGGGAATGAAGTTGTGCACTGCTATGTTGTTCAAACTCTTTGATTTATTTATCGTTCAATTTTTAAAACAAACTAATATGTTGTTTTAACTTATCTTTTGGTAACGATTACTTGGGACTACGCTACTCTGATAAATGTTTTAGGAACGATAAATTTGAAACGTCTCTTTTCGAGTCGTTCTTTATAAATTATGTGTTGTTGTATCATTGTTTAGCACCCAAAGATGTATTCCACTGCGTGTAAATTTGGGGGTGTTAAAAAATCCCTAACCTACCAGAGTTGACAAATACATGGGATGTTCCTACATTTACAAAGAGAACTTTCTCTTTCTTGACCAAACAAGGAAATGCCTTTATAGGAACAGTCACACCTTTATTTGCAAATATGTTAGCCCAACCAGCCAACCAAGAAGGTGAGGAACCTAGCTCAGCTAGTGCTTCTCAACAAACTCCTTCTCACCATAGTTCCCAATCCTTAGAAGATACTCAATCTTCTTCTCACAATGTTGGTAATCAACCACATTCAGATGATATGATCCACACACCTACTGCTTCAATTGTTGCTAGTGGTTCACCACAAGCACAAGCAACAGAGGTGGTAGATGTTTCACATTTAACTGCTTTGTGCACTAGCTTGTCCAAACAGGTACATGTATTGCAAAAGGAGAAGCTTGTTCAAGATAAGAAAACTGTTGAATTAGAGGCCAATTTAATCAGACTAAGGAATAAGGTATCTCTTTGGATGAGGCAGAACATAAATCAAATATACATAAGTCTCAATCAAGTGGTCACTCATGAGCCTTATGCCTAAACCAACAACAACAAGAATCCTTCCGACCCATAGACTTGGTGTTATCAATTTGATAAGTTCCATTTACTTGAAAGATGATTAGAACAATATATTCAAAAGACTCCTTTCGACCTATAATCTAGATTAAACCA
This sequence comes from Glebionis coronaria, assembly GCA_025667525.1. Taxonomy (NCBI): domain Eukaryota; kingdom Viridiplantae; phylum Streptophyta; class Magnoliopsida; order Asterales; family Asteraceae; genus Glebionis; species Glebionis coronaria. Next base: position 418,103 of record JANFOE010000277.1, on the reverse strand, counting down.
TTACTTGTTATGCTTATTAAGTCTCTTGCACAATCTTCACAAAGTGAAAGACCAAATCATTAGTCGGTTAACGAATTGAAATCAACCATGTTGAGAATAATTCCGACATATAGACTCAACAATGATTAACCAAATTTATAAACAAGAACAAGTTTCAAGTCAACCAAATATAATGTTATCACCATAATCTGATGACAAGAACTAATAGAATCCAAACATCCATATATCACAAGTTTTCATATAAATAATACAAGTATCAACACATTCACAATATCATAAAACACAAGAATCACCATGAACATGAACATAAGCTTTATTGAATAATATACAAGAAGTTACCATACATTAAAGTTCAACACCAAAATACAATGCATTCTACCCATAACCATCTTGGGTTTTGTATGGAGTATGGCTTTCTTCTCTACTCTCTTATGTCTTATAACGTGTACATGGCTACCAATTCCACGCCTCACCACTTGGGTGAGGGGTGATCTCAAAATCACAGAAATATGGAGATGGGATAGATGATGATTGAGATGAGATTCGATAGGATATAATGATATAAACACTACCCCATAGGTCTTATTTATAGGTGAATTAGCCTTGGCCATCTAACACTTTTCTTGGAGCCAAATGTGAGTAATGATGAGTGTAATGAAGCTTGGAGAAGTTACAATAGAGTTATGGCTGAACTTGGTGAGCAAGGTTGTAACACCCCCCAAATTTACACAATTCAATACAGCGTAAGACTCGTTGGTGTTACGGGATAGCACATTACTCACATCATAGACAATGCTTAAAAATCGCGTCGTTTAACAATAAAGCATTTCCATTCATAAATGTCAAATTTACATAGGTCCCAAGTCATAGTATTTCATACAATTTTTACAAAACATTTCAATGGAAATTATTATTTAAGTGCCGGCCATGAATTCTTGTTGTCTTCCCGAAAATTACCTTTAAGTACCTGAGACAAAACATGTTAAAATAAAAGGTCAGCGAAAACACCGAGTGAATTCATAGAGTTTAATGAAATCCATCAATATAACATCGGTATAAAATTATTACCGAAAATCATTTTGTACAAATCTTTGTAATAGGCCATAAAATAGCCAAAGTCATTTTATCCAAATCTTTATCAAAAATCATAATATAGGCTTTCGCCTTCAAAATCATTATACGAACCATTGTCATTAAAAACATCATACAATACGTTTCATAACGTTGTATAGAGTTGAATAAAAATCGTTATATGAATATGGTTATGTAAAACCAAAACACGAACGTAATATCAATAATAAGACCCTGTATTGCTAGTCAGGCAATATATCGTAATTCAGTGCGTATAGCAGTATTTCGTTATTTTGGATTATTATAATCCGCATGACATTGTTACCTTACTACAACAAACAACGGGTAGCTAGCCCGAAACTCAATTTGCCCATCTAAATTAGCGTGTCGTCACAATAATCACGCTTGTGTAAATCTTCTCATACATAAATTCGCTTACCAATCAATGTGGCACGACGGGGATCAACCGTCAAGGCGCGAACTGGGGTGATCGTCCCCAAATAGTACTATTATATGCATAAGCGTCTACCAAATCCCGGTAGTGCACAATTCATGATAATGGGACTTTTAGTGACATAACCTAACTTTAATAATCCATTTCATTTCATCTATCGGGTCATTTAATCATTCATCGGGTCATACAACCATTCGGGTCCAAATCAATAAACAAACAATCGGGGCAAATGGTGTCCTATTTTAGTAAAACTAACATGTTATCTACCTCGCGGGTTTATAAAATATTTCATAAAAACATTTAAAAGAGTGTGAGGCTATGAACTCACGTTGATGTGGGAAAGCGGGTTATCAGCAATTCGGATGTACGGTACGTGCTTCAATCACGGAAAGCTAGACAAATAATACTCGTCTTAGACTCTTGTCCAATGACTTTATAAAAATAACAATTATGTATACATATGATGATTTTATATATATGATGATTGTTGGAAATATGTTTTACGTATTAAGAAGGATCGGTCACTCCAACGATAGTTCATGTAATAGCTCGTAGTTTAGTTAATCTTCTTTACTTATCAAACAAGTCCAAGCCTAGCCTACAACATGTGTAGGCCGGCCCAAAAGTGTAAGCCCAAGCCCATTACAAGGCTTGGGTATATAAACCCTCTCCTTAGATGGAGAGGGGTGTGGTTTTTCATTATTTTACACATAGTTCTTTCTTAGTTTCTCTCTCTAAAGTGTGAAATCCACCATTTCTCTATCTCTTTCTCTCTCTAAAACATAAGCATAGATTTACAAATCTACAAATGGTATCAAGAGCTTGGGATGAAATATAGGTTTGTTTTTGTGTTGCGTTTTGTTTTCAAAACAATTCGTGGAGTATAGGTTTGTTTTTGCCGAAATCTTCAAAATTTTTTGTGTTGGATCGAAGTTTAAAGGAGTGTAACATAGGGATTCGTGCTTAAGAGTGTTCTTGGTATCTTGGTTTTCATTAAAACATCAGTTTTCTTGGATCAAATGTGCGAAAAAAGGCTTTGTTCTTCATTCCGAAATTCTAGCAGAAAGATCCATCGGAAAGTACAAACTGTACTTGGGCCTCCATCCCAATAACTTAACCATCGGAAAGGGTTAGGTTTCTACATTGCGATCGTTGGATTTTTATCACTTATTCCGATCTGAATCATTCCGATAGCTATTGCGATCTGAGATTCCGACGGGTATAAGGAAGTATTTTAAGTCGTTACTCTGCTCGAATTTTGTCAGCTACTTTGCGATCTGGGTATTGCGATCTGAGTATTCCGATAGTTCATTGCGATCTGAATCTTTATGATAGGACTTTGCGATCTGAATTATTACGACAGCTTTGCATTGCGATCTAGGCATTTCGATACCATCATCATTCCGACAGTGTTACATTACGATCTGACATTCCGATCTGGCATTCCCATCTAGACATTCCGACAAACCAAAAATTATTTCATAAAAAATTTCGAGAACATATTTGTGGGATCGTGTGTAATTTTGACTTGGAATTTTTGGTTTATAGAGAACATATTTTAGGGGATTTTAACATTGTTTCTCGGTTTTAACTCACAACAACACAAAAATACTTAACCTTATTTCATTGTTCGATCAACTTTGTAAATCTTAACTTATTAAAATGGAGTATACATCTCTTACGGATAAGTCCATCCTCTCGGGTACGGATAATCGTCCACCAATGTTGGTGAAGACTATGTATGAGGAATGGGCTTCCCGAATGGAACTTTATATGTTGAACAAGGAGAATGGACATCTAATTTGGGCATCGGTGCTCAATGGACCATTAGATTATGGTACTGTGACGGAAGGTACGACCACTCGTCCTCGCACAACGGGTGAGTTGACTGGAGATATGAAGATTCAAGATAAATGTGATAAGTATGCTACAAACATCATTCTCCAAGCTCTTCCTCCAGATGTCTACAAACTCGTCAGCAAACATAAAGTTGCCAAAGAGTTATGGGATAGAATTCGTGTTCTAATGCAAGGCACCTCATTAACTAAACAAGAACGAGAGTGTAAGCTTTATGATACTTTTGATAAGTTTGCCTATGTGCCAGGGGAGACTCTCAATGATTACTATCTGAGATTTACCCTATTGTTGAATGAGCTTAACATCTATGGCATGGCAATTCCTACCTTTCAATTGAACACCAAGTATTTGAACACTCTTCCTCCAGAATGGAAAAAATACGTGACGGATGTTAAATTGGCTAAGGACTTGCATAACACCAATGTGGATCAACTTCAAGCTTTTCTTCAACAACATGAATGCCATGTGATCGAGGCTCGGTTGTCTACACCTTAAGTTCATGATCCACTTGCAATGTATGCTTCTCAACAAAACATGGCTTATACTTATCAACAACCATCATACTTGCAGCAGCCACCACCACACATCTATCAGCAACCACAACAACCATCTTATCAACCACCAATGATGCCACAGCAAGAATATCAACAAAGTGTTCATCAACAATCTTTTCCACAGCAACCACAATATCAGACATCACCATCACAAGCCAACACTTCTCCAATGGGCTATACTCCTCAGCAAGGATATTTTCCAATAGAAGCACAATCAGCACAGGCTTTTTACTCTAATGAACTTCCACCAATCCAAGCACCGGTCTTTACTCCAAATGATACACCAGCTGATGTTTTAAACCATCTCACCGCCTACTTGTCAAAACTTGTTGCAACTAGAGGATTTCCACCAACAAACAATCAGCTCCGCACCTCATCAAATCCTCGACAACAAGCCACTGTTCAAGATGGTCAAGTGACGGTGCAACCTATTCAGGGAAGGCAAAATTCATATGGACCTCCTACAAGGACTGGGAACAATCAAGCTGTGAATTCTCAAGCTAGTGGAAATGGGAGTCCTATTGGTCCTAAGAAGGTTGTGACCTGCTACAATTGCCGAGGACAAGGTCATATGGCTAGGGAATGCACTCAGCCGAAAAGAAGAAGGGATGATGCATGGTTTCGTGAGAAGATGTATTTGGTTGATGCTCAGTCTAAGGGGAAGATTTTGGATTCAGAGGAGTTGGCATTTCTGGCAGACCCAAGGGCAGCAGATACTGAAGGCATTGCAGTTGTTTCCACTTCTAATGCAGCTTATCAAGCGGACGATCTTGATGCATACGATTCGGATTGTGATGACATTCACTTTGCCCAAGCTGCTCTTGTTGCTAATCTTTCTCACTATGGTTCTGATGTCATCAGTGAGGTACCAACCACATCTAATAATATTGATGATAACCAACATCAAGTTGGGCATGAAAATGACAACCTCGAATAGCATTCAGGAACTAGTAACTCAAATGATGTGGTACCCAATCCTACACATTTGAGTGAACCTCAACCAAATGCTACAACGGGTATGGAATCTTATGCTCAACATGATTTGGTCATGGTGCCTAAACAAATTATTGATCAAATGCATATGGCCCTCAGACAATCCGTAGATACGAATTCCACCCTAACTGCTGAGCTTGCGTTGCATAAAGAAAAGGTCAAAACTTTTGAAATGGTCCCTCAAGAAGAGAAAATAACATGTTCTGAATTTGACCAATTTCGTTTTGAAAAGATTGAACACTTGAAAGAAATAGAATTATTAAAAGCTAATCTTTCCAATGAATTAAAAGAAAAAGAGTCGGTTGTCAATGATTTTCAGAAACTTAAATTGGATTTCGAAACTCTCGAGTCTAAAAAGGTTGAATCGGAAATTAATGCTACCAAACTTCTTAAATTCAAAGAACAACAGATTTTAAAACAATACGCTTCCACAGAAAAGGTTCATCTTTTAACTAAATCATTTAAAGAATTCGAACTTAAGCGTCTTCAAGATTTACCACCTAATCCCGGTTATGCAACACAAGCTCAGGAATATATTCCCGGTCTTTATGACATGACCATAATTGGAAAATCGAAAGAAGCACCTTTTGTTCGTAGTACTGAGGAGACACAATCACTTGGGGATGAAACTCATTCTAAAATGCTTTCAAAATTCCATACAATTGATTATGATCAACATAACAAAGATCAATTTTCGAAAAAGACACGCATTCGCTTACAAAAGGAATTAGCAGAATTAACAGTTCTTGTGCCCCAAAGTTTGTCAAGTGAAAACCTTCCTAGTACGTCTCCTACACTCGTCAAAAAGGATTTAACGAAGTTAATTCCACCGGTAAGTAAGGCGTCCGTTAACTTAAATACGGTTCACCAACACTTAGCCAATTTTGACAAGGTCATTTTGGAACGTACGACGGCCACGGCCATAACGGAAGGTGAATGGAACTTTGAGCACACTAGAGCTGCATTTCGAGATGAAATTGTTCCGTTTGTAAACAATGTTAAAGCTTGTCTTCGTAATATTGATCAAGATTTGTTTTTGGAAATAGAAGAAGTTAGACGTGTTTTCAATGAAATGGAAGATGCTTATGAAAACAGTTTACTTGAAATAGAACGAGTTTCACGCCATAATGATCTGCTTCTGAATCAAGTGATGTCTCATGATATAGTTTCTGTCTGTGTGAATACAAGTGTTGATAATGATTCTATTGTGCATAATGTTGAATCTGTGGATACTGTGGTAGATAGTACTTGTCACGAATCTGACGCTGAATTTTTAAAGCTTCAAGATTCATATTCATCGCTTTCAAAACGTTTTGATGAGATTCAAACACATTGTATTTCGCTTGAATGCAAGCAACAATTTATTCAAGAAATCTTTGAAACGTCATTCGAAGGTGTTAATATCGATGACGCAAATTTTGAAAAGAATTTTCGATTGAATTTACAAACAAAACAGCGTCAGCCAAGTGACAAAGTTGCTAACTTTTTGCTGATAGAAATAGAGAAATCTAAGGAGATTAACTGTGTGAACGTACTTGAGGCCGCTGAGAATCTTAAACTGGATCTAGATAATCGAGTTTCCAAGATTTTGTCCAAAGTTGATAACTTAAAACAGAAAAATACACGACTCTTCGATTCAGTACAGCCCGCATGTGTTGATACCACTGCACAGAATTAATCGTTGATTGAACAATTGAATCGAAAATCGGTGGAAATATCTGATTTGAGGGAACAAAATTGTGATAAAAATCTGGTCTTGGCTGAGTTAAAGGAAACACTTCGTACTCTAAAAGGTAAGAATGTTGTGGATAACGCAGCCACTATCTCAGCATCGTCCTCTAGTGCAATCAAAAGAACCCTTATTGCCGTCACACCACTTAACAAGGGCCCTAGGACTAAATCATCTCAAACTTTGGTCACTAAAGATAAGGCGGATTCAAAACCAGCTTCTAATATTCTCGTGTTGCCTTCTACAGGAGTAAGCACCACTACTAAGGCTCAAAGATCTAAGCTTAAAAGAAACAAGAAGAATGATAGGATCTTGCCCCCATCTAGTAGTCAAGTGAAGAAGAAAATAGAAGCCCATCCTAGGAATGTTATTTCTGTTTTGAATAAAAAGAATCATGTAGCTAAACCTAAAGGCTCTGCGGTTGTGCAGTGTTCTAAGCCTACTGTGAATTCTAATTTAAAATGTTGGAATTGCAATGAATGTATGTTTTCTAGTCATCATGATTCTTGCCTTATTGACCATGTGAATGAGATGCAGGCCCGGAAAAATGGATTAGCATGGAAACCGACTGGGAAAGTGTTAACCCAAGTTGGTTGGATGTGGCGCCCCACTGGTAGGACTTTCACTATAGTAGGAAATATATCTGCCCTTTGACTAGGATCACTCCCACTACAGCAAAGAAAGCGTGCCCTTTAACTAGGAGTACCAAGGCTACCAAAACACAAGTGTGTCCTTTAACTAGGAACACTGACACTACTGTAGGAACCAAGTGCCCTTTAAATAGGTCTACTCCCACTGTAGTGCCCGCGAATAATCCAAAACCTAAGAAAGTTGGAACAGTAAAACCTGTTAGTGCTAAAACTCACATTAGAAAAAGCAGGAAATCTAAGGGTCTTAAAATTGTTAGCAATTCTGATAATTCTATATCTGTATCTGCTAATACTCCGGAACCAATAGTTTCCAATGCATTGTCTACTGTTGTTATTGAAAACAGGTGGTCCAAATTGTTCTCTGGTATTTGGACTCTGGTTTCTCCAAGCATATGACCGGAGATCGCTCTCAGCTCAGAAATTTCGTCAGCAAGTTTCTTGGTACGGTTCGATTTGGTAATGATCATATTGCAAAGATAATGGGTTATGGTGAATATCATATTGGGAATGTTATTATTTCAAGAGTGTATTACGTGGAATGTCTCGGTCACAACTTATTTTATGTGGGACAATTTTGTGATGCAAACCTAGAAGTTGCTTTTCGAGAGCATATTTGCTTCATTCGTAATTTGGAAGGGGTTGATTTATTGAAAGGTACTCGAGGGAATAATTTGTATACTTTGTCTCTACAAGACATGATGGCCGCTTCTCCCGTATGTCTTCTCTCCAAAGCATCGAAGACTAAGTCATGGTTATGGAATCGACGGTTATCTCATCTTAACTTTGACGCTATTAATCACTTGGCGAAAAACGAACTTGTTCGTGGTCTTCCTAAACTATCATTTCACAAGGATCATTTGTGTTCCGCGTGTACAATGGGGAAAGCACTAAGAAGTCTTACAAACCCAAGACTGAAGACACCAACCAAGAGAAACTTTATCTGTTGCATATGGATCTTTGTGGGCCAATGCGTGTTGAAAGTCTTAGTGGCAAAAAGTACATCCTCGTCATTGTCGATGATTACTCTCGGTTTACATGGGTGAAATTTCTTAAAGCAAAAAATGAGGCACCTAAATTCATCATCAGATTTCTCAATATGATTCAAGTGCGTCTCAACACTACTGTCCGACGCATTCGTACAGAAAATGGAACCGAATTTGTGAATCAAATTTTGCGTGATTATTATGAAGAAGTTGGCATATCTCATGAAACATCCGTTGCACGCACTCCACAACAAAACGGTGTCGTTGAAAGGCGAAATCGCAAACTTATGGAAGCTGCTCGAACGATGTTAATTTACGCAAAGGCTCCATTGTTTTTATGGGCAGAAGCAGTATCTACAGCAGTGTACACCCAAAACCGGTCACTAATTCGTAAACGCCATGGTAAAACACCTTATGAGCTTCTCCATGGAAAAGTACCAGATTTATCATATCTTCATGTATTTGGTTCTCTTTGCTATCCAAATAATGATGGTGACAATTTGGGAAAACTTCAACCAAAGGCTGATATTGGTATTTTCATTGGTTACGCACCCGCAAAGAAGGCATACCGAATCTACAACCGTAACTCTCGCAAGATCCTCGAAACTATGAATGTTGATTTTGATGAGCTGACAGCAATGGCTTCTGAGCAAAGCAGCTCTGAACCCGCACTTCATGAAATGGGACCCAGTAATATTAGTTCTGGTCTTGTCCCAAACAACCCTACTTCATCATTTATACCACCTACTAGGAATGAATGTGATACGTTGTTTCAACCGTTCTTTGATGAATTCTTTACTCCTCCAACTATTGTTGCTCCAGAACCTGAGGTAATAGCTCCGGTAACCGAAGTTGTCGCTCCAGCAACCGAAGCACAATCAGATACATCTGTAGCTACAATTGGTCAAGATATACCATCCACAAGTAATTCTCAACCAACACATGTAACAACTACCCACGTCATGCCTATTGATGATGAAGAGGATGATGATGATCACGATTTGGAATTCGCTCAAATGCGTGAACTTCCATTCTTTGGTGTATCTATTCCCGACCCTAATCAAGCCGGGTCGTCCACCTCAGAGGAAGCTCCTTCTACAGTTTACTCCAATCCACGGATTCGTGAACATGACAGCAAGTGGACAAAGGATCATCCTATAGATTCTATTATTGGTGACCCTAATCGTCCGGTATCCACAAGAAGTCAGTTACAAGAAAGTGCAATGTTTTGTCACTTTGATGCTTTTCTCACTGAACTTGAACCTAAGACATGGAAAGAAGCTTTTACTCAATCCTGTTGGATAGAAGCTATGCAAGAAGAACTTAATGAGTTTATACGTCTTGAAGTATGGGAACATGTCCCATGCCCGGATCAAGTGCAGTTACTCACTTTGAAATGGGTTTACAAGGTGAAACTCGATGAGTTAGGCGGAATATTGAAAAACAAAGCTCGACTAGTAGCTCGTGGATACAAGCAATTATTGGGCGTCGACTTTATGGAATCCTTTGCACCTGTTGCCCGTTTGGAAGCTATTAGACTATTCCTCACTTATGCAGCCCATATGAATATGATCGTCTATCAGATGGATGTGAAGACGGCATTTCTTAATAGTGAAATCAAGGAAGAAGTCTATGTTCAACAGCCGGATGGTTTTGTGAATCCTAATTATCCTAATCATGTGTACAAGCTTAAGAAGGCTCTCTATGGGTTGAAGCAAGCTCCACGCGCATGGTATGATCTATTGTCACAATTCCTCATTACTCAAGGCTTCGCAAAAGGCAAGGTGGATCCCACGCTGTTCATTCAGAAACGAGGTAAAGATATGATTATGGTACAAATATATGTTGATGATATTATATTTGCAGCCTCGACCCAAACCTTATCGGATGAGTTTGGGACACTCATGTCTTCCAAGTTTAAGATGTCAATGATGGGCAAGGTATCATTCTTCTTAGGTCTTCAGATATCTCAGAGTCCCAGAGGCATCTTTATTAATCAATCCAAATATGCCCTTGAATCGCTTAAGAAGTATAAGATGGAATCTTGTGACCCCGTGGACACTCCAATGGTGGAGAAATCTAAGCTTGATGCAGATCCACATGGAGTTGCCGTTGATCCGACACTTTATCGTGGAATGATCGGTACTCTTCTGTATATCACAGCCAGTCGACCTGATCTTCAGTTTGCTATATGTATGTGTGCCAGGTATCAAACTAGGCCTACTGAGTTACACTTAGCTACTGTTAAAAGGATCTTTCGATATCTTAAAGGAACCATTAATCGGGGACTTTGGTATTCGAAGGACTCTTCTATTGCACTAATGGCATATGCAGATGCGGATCACGCGGGTTGTCAAGATACACGGCGTAGCACGAGTGGAACTTTGCAACTACTAGGAGATCGATTAATCAGTTGGGCATCGAAAAGGCAGAAAAGCGCTGCAATTTCAAGTACGGAAGCAGAATACATAGCTATGTCCGGTTGCTGTGCTCAAATTCTTTGGATGAGATCGCAATTAACCGACTATGGTCTAGGTTTCAACAAGATTCCGATGTACTGTGACAACAAGAGTGCAATTGCCTTATGCTGCAACAATGTTCAATTCTCCCGGTCGAAGCATATTGACATTCGCTACCACTTCATCAAGGAGCAAGTGAAAAATGGAGTAATCGAGCTTTACTTTGTCCGATCTGAGTATCAATTGGCGGATATTTTCCCGAAGGCTTTAGATCGCGCTCGAATTGAATTTTTGGCCGACAAGCTAGGAATGAGAACCTTCTCGCCTGTGACTCTAAAGGAACTAGCAGATGAAGCGAAAGAATAGTCTTGGTAAAACTATTCTCCGTATCCTTGGTGATCATTTGTATATATTGTTTATATTTTTATCCACAAAAGCAAAATACAAAAATATAAAACCATATAAAAACCATAAAAATTGAAAAATTCATAGAAAAATCCAAAAATATTTTTACTTTATTTTTCAAAGGCATGTCTTTTGGTACGATAATATTTACGGCCTTAGAAATGTTGATTAATATCGACACGGCGCCATAAATAGAGTTCATACAAAAGTTGTAAATATTTCATAAAACATGCTTAAATGGCTTGTAGTTATTTCAGACTGCAACCCGATTTTCACATTAAAGCCAAGTATTTCTTATGAAAGTTTTGGCTCACAACGGGAATTAATTTTCTCGGGCAAGGTTTACTTTAAAACCGTGTAACGGATCAAGTTTACTTTATAACTTGGTCTAACATAAATAAATGTACGTTTCAGTGCATTTATTTGTTAAAACAAGAGAAGTCTTGTTTTTATGAAGCTATCATCTCTACAACCATGCTATATACAATTGGTATCTACATACTCGACGATGCAACTACTCAACCGACGACTACAGCTCTTTCGATAGAACACGGGTCAACAATTGAGGGGGAGCAACTGTCAAGCATTCAGAATCTTCAATGCCGAATGTGCCAAGCTCACTACCTGGTGTCAAGACAACAATACCAATCGTACACTTGGTGTCAAGAGATGACTTCAGACGTGACGAGGCGACCAACATATGCTGACACGAACCATTTGATCTCATCATATGATGTTCTCATCTATCAGGTCCAACCTTGTCAATTCTTTTTTAATATGGTGAATATGTGATCATGTTACAAATCGATATCATATCTCATACATTTGGCATCATGAAGATAAAACGGACCTGCATTTTTCTTCCCAAAACCTTTGTTAAAACTTCATTAAATCAATTGATATTAAAAACATCGATTGGGTTAATATTTTTAATATGGGGGAGAAAATGTGATTTAATATGGGATATTATCACAAATGGTTTGACTTAATGTGCTGGCTCATCTCTACATATGTGAAATGTTTTCGAATATCGTGGCATATGTTAAGGGGGAGCAAAATGGATTTTCTATATCAAAATGGATTTTCATGGTGACATATACTTACCCAAAACCCATTTATTTCACGACGATGAAGATTGTGGTGACATAAGGATGGTAGGATAGGTTAAGTCCTATGACTCTTCCAGAACCGGAGGAATCTTCCCAAGGACATTCCATAGCTAGAAATAGTAGTCCTTAGGAAAGGTGGAGAAAGAATGTGAACGTAGCTGAATGCCGACCAAGTACTTAAGTTAGCACTGGAACAATCACAACAAGGTGCTAGTTATGACGTATTGGTAAGTATTGAAGGGGTTGAAGAATGAAAAAGAATTGTAAAGATAAAGGGTGTAAAGAAAGAAGCCCTCCTTACAACTTTAGGCAGAAACCGGGTCAATACATATGTTATTGAGATCATTTTAATGATTCTTGATATTGAAGACAGACATCATGGACCCAGTGATGCAATGCACAACCCATCCCAGCTAACTCAGATATCTCTCAAAAGGTATTTGTTTTAATCACACGGAGACAAAACGTTATCTATCGATTTATTCACTCCGAATAAATTGGTATTGAAATGGTGGCACTCCTCTCCAGCCTCTGATCACTAAAATCCAAAGTGCACGATCGAGTCTAGAGCCATTTGAGATCATCAAATATCTCACTAGGACACACTTTCATATTTCCTTGCTTCTTCACACACGGTGAAAAGTAAGAAAGATTTTAAGAGTCCTACGCAAAATCTTCATGATCTTGCCTGAACATCCGAGTAATACGAAAGTATTTACAATGAAGATGGAAATCCTTCTTGAGCGAACATCAAAAAGCTCATGGTAGGTGACTTGTGCGATTCTTTATGAATCAAACTTGTGATAACTGGAAAGCAACAGCTGTTTAATTCTTAACTGAATTTAAACACGTTCCAGGCCTCTACGCAATATCTTAGTGATCTTGCTAGAACACTCAGAGTGATACCTTAGTGTTCACAGTGATGAGTGGAAATCCTTCTAGTGTTAACCTCAAACAGCACTTGGTAGGTAACTTGCAAGATTCTATACGAATCAAGCTCGTGACAACTGGAAAGCAACGATGGTGCGGTTCTTAATTGAATTTCACTTGTTCCAGGAACATGAATTGACGGCTTCAAATCATGCGGATAATTTTATCCAAATGATTCACTCTTTATGCTCGCAGTCAGCTTTGGACGGTCGAATAAAGAGAACGGGTTTACCCGCGAAATCCTGTCAGGAAGTTACTTAATTGAAACTATCCGTCACGGGTACGATATCTAATGTCGTCCAACGGTCTTCACCGACCGGAGGTAAAATGCTACCGAATTAGAATGAAATGTTCAAAGCCATTTCGTTCGTGTCTACTTATGTTGCGGCATTTGAAGACGGTGGCGTTGCGGGATCCAAGAAGAAGTCGTCCCCGCATGCTTATACTTTATGCACTTAATATCTCATCTAATTTAAGAAAGCCTAAAAGTTAAGTCTTCCGCTGTTTCAAACTCTAAAGCTTTCAAGAATTACGAAAGTATAAGTATGTGGGACGTGAGGTCACGAAGAGGCGAAGATCACAAGTGATGGATGCACGAGATCAAGGCAAGAGATTAATTCTCAAGATTGATATCAAAGATCACATCAGCATGTTCACCAGAAAAAGAAAAAGAAAAACGAAGACTACGAGCTCATAACAAGCATAGTATGCTAGGTTTATTTTATTATTGTAACTTGGGTAACACCCTTGTTTGGAGTGACCTCCCTTAGGGGGAGATTGTTGGAAATACGTTTTACGTATTAAGAAGGATCGGTCACTCCAACGATAGTTCATGTAATAGCTCGTAGTTTAGTTAATCTTCTTTACTTATCAAACAAGTCGAAGCCTAGCCTACAACATGTGTAGGCCGGCCCAAAAGTGTAAGCCCAAGCCCATTACAAGGCTTGGGTATATAAACCCTCTCCTTAGATGGAGAGGGGTGTGGTTTTTCATTATTTTACACATATTTCTTTCTTAGTTTCTCTCTCTAAAGTGTGAAATCCACCATTTCTCTATCTCTTTCTCTCTCTAAAACATAAGCATAGATTTACAAATCTACAAGATCAAGTGGGTTTATACATTCTCATTTACTCATTTTAGTGTTATGTATTGGTAACTTTTATACTAGTTTACTAGTTTATCTTGTTTATATGTTTTAGGCCCAATAAGCCTATTACAAGCCCAATACTTTTCATTAGCCCAATTATAATTTTATTATCAGTATTATACTTTACATGTTGGACCCAAGTGGGTTAAGCCCAATAAGTAAATTTATAAGTGTTTAGTCCATTTAGTTGGATTATTAGTCCAATAATGCTAAATTAGCCCATTAATGTTCGTATGTTATATAGTTCAGGTTTTATCGGTTTTTACTTGTATTAAGTACTTATATATCAGTATATGACTTTTAAAAAGTTTACATTAGACGGGTCCGACCGTCTAAGTTTTAATTGACGAAAAACGTTAATTTTACGGTATTAGCCGAAAATACGTAAAACTTAGTATATAGTTTTTATAACTTATAAAACTTACCAAAATACCATTTTTATATAATGTCCATTTATTTATCCTTATGAATATTTATATGAATGAAATATATAAGTTAATGGGTTTTAATTCACATTTTATATTATATTTATTTGAGTGCTTATATAATAATATTAAACTTTAAATTCACAAAATCAGTCCTAAATTTTAAGTTCACTAAAATGTCCATATCTAGAGTTAGGACCTCAAATTTTTATCACAGAAACTACATGATATGTGCTTCATTTTATTCTTTTATAGCTACTGATGAATCAACCTATAAATATTTTAATAAATTCATCTAAAACAGTGTAGGCAGATTTGCACTCTAAACTTGTTTTGATCATATCTCACTCATTTTTATGATTCCATTGCATGGCCAACTCTCACATGTGTATGACATATAATAATTACTGTAAATTGATTCCACTTTACCATTTTATCAGTTTAACATTTGGTTACCTACTGTTTTTATACAGCCATCTTATTAAGCAAGATTTAACCATTTTACATGTGGTTTTTCCATCTTTTTACCCATGTTTATCAAATCTATCAACACCAAATCCCCACATAATATTTTTAATCATCATTCATCATCATATACATATACATAAATAAATAAAATACAAGATTACATAATGAAAATAACAAGAGGATAGGAAGAACAATCTTTATACCACCAAGGTTGTGTAGGTTATGATCAAGGCTTGGATTTTTGAAGGAAAAACTTGTGATAGTTCAACACCAATCTTCAAGAGCGCCAATACTTGTAAACTTCTTGTAGAAATAAGCCCTACTTCACCTTGCAAACTTCTCTTTGGATGTTAAGATTAACGTCAATCTTCATATCTTTTGAAGGAGAGTAACATATGTGAGTTATAACACATTTGTGTGGTTAATTTTTGTATGAATTGGTGTTGTGGTGATGATATGGGACGAATTTTTAGAGAGACAAAAGGGATGATGAGTAGTTTTGCATGTAAGAGTTTATTGGAAATGGTATGTGTGAAGTAGTTTGAATGGTTTTGTGAAAAGTTAGCTTACATGTTAAGCTCTAAGTAACAAGTGTTAGCTTGTTTAGGAGGTGTTGACACCTCATGG
The DNA here is from genome assembly GCA_025667525.1 of Glebionis coronaria. Taxonomy (NCBI): domain Eukaryota; kingdom Viridiplantae; phylum Streptophyta; class Magnoliopsida; order Asterales; family Asteraceae; genus Glebionis; species Glebionis coronaria. The sequence goes on along the minus strand of JANFOE010000277.1, from coordinate 402,242 downwards.
TGTGTGTTGGCTTAGTGTTGCCGTCCCATATTAGTGGGGTGGGGCAAAACTTGTTTTGTCTCATCCCACTAATTTACGGGTATTCCTCGATTCTAGTTTCCTCGATTTGCGTGCCCTCGGGTCGTTTTACGAAAAAAAATTTTATAAATTATGAATCAACAGCACAAAACGAATCTAATAAAAATTGTCTCATCAAAAACGGAGTTCGAAAACGTAAATACGGAATCCTAAGGTTTCCGGTTTAGTCGTAAAGGACGTTAAATTATAATCGTAAGTACTAATATCTTCTCGTAAATTTGTGAGTTTATGAACCAACACAAATTTAAATCTCAAAATAATATTCACGGATAAATTTATTTTCTGAAATGTCAGACTGTCACCAAAACGGTGTATGTAAACGTAAGCACGTAACGTAGAATCCTCCGGTTTAGACGTAGTCGATGCTGCTTCAAGACGTAAATCAAAATTTCTTCCCATAAATGAGTGAGTTCATAATATAACATTAAAATAATGTTTTTAAATAATACTTGAGAATAAAATATCAACCATAAATTGACGGATTGTCACAGCATTTACCCCTAAACAGGATCTTTGTCCTCAGAGATCATCTTATCTTACTACTCGCTTCTTATAGAGTTAAAGCCATGTGGGTATTTCCTCCACATTCGGTCTTTTCTCACAAGTGTAATTCATTACAATACGCGAGTATCATCAAACATAACTACGGGACTAAGATCAGGCGTAATATTGACTTGCTTTCTCTATCCGTGATGTTCACGGGTTTTTTATGAATGGAACTTTTCGCCGATCTAAACTTTACTAAGAAACAATCATATTTTCACTTGATAGACATTTTATCAAGTTCGATATACGAAACATAATTCACGCAGATCTTGAAGTCCTAGGGTAGATCCAGCTTATATGCCTTTCAAACCAATCTTTTACATCATCTCAATGGTCCCATACAACGGGGACTTATATCCCATGATCTTTCAAATCATCAATTCATTTTTCCATGGTTAAAATTTTGGGCATAACTTCGCTACCCATCTGGCACATCAAGATCTGCATTTCATATTCACATAACCTCCTGCCCACTACCGGCAGTCAATAATCAGATCCTAATTTCAACAATCATTTCAGGTCTCGCGGGTCGAGTATTTTGTAAGGTTAGGTTCACCATCATAGGAAACCTTAAACCTAAAAGACATGTCCAACTCACAATGGGTGTATGTCGGGTGTCTTCATCCCAACTCCTACTTACAGATGCTATAATATATATCCTCACAAGATTCGATATCGATCCTAACACGATAATTATCAATGATAATATCTCCAAAGGAAAGCGATTATACGGTTTATTACCAAAGGTCAATCATTCAAGCATAAAACAACACTTCTAGTATTTTGTATCGTTACTTTACCTCGTCCCTTCGATTGGGTGGTAAACAGTACTCTCATCAAGGTTCGTTCCCAATGACTTTTGAGCAAATCTCTATAAATTCGATGGGAAGCGAGGATCTTGATAGATATGATCGATACAGGCACACCATGCTTACATAAATCCTTTAAATACAAAAAGAGTCAATTTCTTCACCGATAATCTATCATTAACAGGAATGATATTAGCAGATTTGGTCAGTTTGTCGACGATGACCCAAATCAAATCAAATTCAGATGATGACCTTTGCAATAGTTTAGACGTTTACTAATGTATGAGGCGATGTCTGCCTTCATAATTTGCCATTAGTACAACTTCTTCAGATAATGATACATTAAATCAGAAATGACAGGAATAGAATACTTATACTTACGGGATTCCAACATGAATACATCTCACAAACCTCCATATTTAGGAAACTACAAGTGGCCTTTTAAGCATCTAACGCCATCGGCTCTTATTACTAATGGTTGACATTAGCCGCGAACCCTTTTTATTATCTATATTATCCTTCTTACAAGCATCAATTATTTCTAAATTGTTCGGCAATTTATTTTGCCTAGTTCATTACTAAGGAACATGTCCTAATTGGTACTTTATCCTTTCTATATAATGTGTCAGTATCTACATTCACCTTTCCTGATGAAATAATTATCATGACCGAATTCATTCAAAAATTCTTTCTTCATATTTTCTAAGTTTTAGTCTCGTCTCAACTATTATTTTTATCCGTTTTACTCAATCTGACGTTTATAGTGTCGATAAATATTACAAGTAATTAAATAATAAATATATAATTTTTATGAAACACAAGCGTAAAAATTTTAAATTTCATAGTTCGACCAATTATATAAAAACGTTCAACATAAATTTGAATTTAATTAACAAGATTTTTGTTGATTTATCGATAATAATTAAAATAATTAATAAGATCCGTAAATGTTTGAAAAATCTTTGTTTATACTTTGGTCGAAATTTTCTTAGTTGAAAAACAAGAATTATCGTTTCAAATTTCGAGTCATGGTTTAAATGTTTTCCTCAATCCCTCTTAGGTTTTCTTGAGGTATACAAAAACATTTACCCCTAAACAGGAGTTTAGTTAAATGTTTTGGGTTTAAGGGAATGATTCCTTAAAAATACTTTTGATAAAACATTTGTCAAAACATATTTGCACTTTCTTTTTAGTATAACTCAAAGTCTTAAATGGCTCTAATTTTTTTGCAGAGTCAATATAGATTCTACGTTATCTTTTAATCACACGGTCATATAATATAAAAGATTTAGTCTTTAATCACATGTTAAATACTCAAGGTTCAGGTTTTCATTGCTCGACTAATTCATGGCAGTCTATAAATATTTATTAACTTCTTCTTATTCTTATAAATAAACAAATGGTCCTTAATGATCACAAGCATGAATTTATCAATTTACAGCCTACACACGTGATTCACCCAATTTATGGATGCTACATGTGTATTAGTCAATCCAAACAACATCACATGAAACTCATAATATTCATTACAAGTTCTGGATGTAGTGATTGGAATAAATAATCTTTTTCGCGGACGCGAAGTTGATGATAACCATGACGTGAATCACATTTCCTGAATATACACTAGAACCTTGTAAATGATCGAACAAATCTATCATCTTGGGTAGTGGATATAGATTTTGATCATCAATTTATCTAGCTCACGGTAATTTCAACATATATAAGGAATAATAACACCATAGCTCTTCATAATGACGAGCTTGGTAGAATAAAAGCTTTCTCCGACAACTCTCTCAGTTGTACGGTAATTCCTTTAATTCAGATGGTGCTGACGTATAGTGCACATGCCAGAGGTGCAGCACCAGGAATATAAACAATACCAAATTCAACTTGCCTTAATGGCGAAAGTCTAGGTAATTCACCAGCAATACCTCTTAAAGTTTCAGATAACATAAACATCTTTTAATAAATTCATATTAAGTTCTTTCTAGATTATAATATCTATAATAATTCACAACCATTCACGGTATAATTTCAAGTCTAAATGCAGGATATGGTCATCCATCAAGAATTATTTAGATCACTTTTGATAATCAACATCTTATCATTTAGGGGAATTCTACTCGAGTTCCCATCAATTAAGACAATGTCGTCATGTCATAATCAATCAATCCATTCTACTGGCACTATCAACTTTTTAGTTTTATTGTCGTCGATAAGACGTAAACTTCTCAAAAGACTAATAATAACTCATAATCCTTCACAAATTCAAGGATATATGGAGAAACAACTACCATTAAAAGAGTAAGGTCAACGCATAATCAACGCGAGAGAATTTCAATTCAGATACAGACAATAACATTAACGAATATGAATATATCCCATGTTTTCATGAATTGAGTACGCATTAGAAAGCTCCTCGGATCGTTACCCAGGTCATTCAAATGAAATCTAATCAAAAGAAATGATAGGAACGTCGATACATATAACACCCCCACCAAATGCTATGCGCAGCAGAACTACAACATTTGGGTGCTATACAGTTATCATCACACACAAGCTATTTTGAACGAATCAAAGAGACGTAGAAATTTAAACATAAATTAAAGATTGTTTAAAACAACAAAGTACTGTTTTCCAAACCCCAAAAATAATATAAAACAGAGTTTGCGTTTTGGTCCCCACTGAATCTCAACCCAAAATACAACTTTCGTTCACATGACATAATATAAAGTATTTAAGTGCTAAAAGGGAGGAAAAACAAAGTAGATCGCCAAGCCACAACAACTTCCATCCTCGTATGCTCCACTGCTATCAACCTTGATTACCTGAAACACATGCTTAAAATCGTCAACACAAAGGCTGAGCGAATCTATAGGTTTATCAAATCATCAGTTGAACATAAGTGTTAAAAACCAATCATGATCATTCAATAGCATTGTGGCCATACAATCTATTATTCAAGGATATGACAATTGTGTTTATGCTCATGACACTAAATCGTTAACTCAATCACCCACGTAATAATTACCGGCGTGAATCAGATGAAACCAGTGCCCCTACTAAGGCATTAGTTGCAATTATACCTTATCTCTCATACAAGATAATCTACCGCAAAACTTACTCAACGTACAGCTTCTCGGCTAGCATTGAGTCGTTAGCCCCGTAGTACTACAAATTGTATAAGCGGCTATTTCCAACCCACACAAGGGCAAGACAATAGTTAATAGTTCATGAAATTAGGGCCTTTTGCAACTAGGTACTCAACACAATTTCGAGGCAACATTCGGGTCCAACAATCATTCATGACTTATGTTCATTTTCATTTAAATAGCATGTATCCCCCTCGCGGGTAAAAACATTTGAAATAAGTAAAGAGCGAGGCTATAGACTCACCTTGCGTAGTAGTAGTGGTTCTAGCGAAGACGTAACGAGAAATGTCACCGACGACGTGGATGCCCGGGAAAATCAAACACTTGACCTAAAAGTCAAGGTACGTAAACCAAATCAATACTCCGCATACATTATTGTACTAAACACACGCATATGCAAAAACACTCAACGCTTATGAAAACTCACGCCAAAATCAAACAAGTAGTTGTTACTCGACTTATATCATTTTATCAATGTTATTAAAGTTACTATCCATTTTACGGTTTCGCCGATACTTACCAAAAGTATGGGCTGTTTTCCTAGACTTATACCCTTTTATAAAATTTGGGAAAATTCTCAAAAATACCTTAAGACCTGTAGAAAATCCATTTTTTAATCCCATTAAAAGTTTTTGCTTTTACGACCCGTTACTCAACACATTACTAAACCTACATTTTTCGGACTGAAATTGCACTTTGACCAAGTCGGACTCATTTGACCCATTTAAAATATACCATTGACCTCTACGACACCTAAGTCTAATAATAGACTCAAATACACAGGTTTGAGACCAAAAATCAACCTTTGACCTTTTACCAAACTACACCTATGGTCCCGGGGATTTGACCCAAAACCAAACACAATTTCGGATTGTGTTGATTCTCATCTCCCGGTACACGAACTTTCAAAATATCATAACTTTTGACTCGTTTTGAGTTAGAAGCTCTACCTTATAACAAATCGAAGCTAAAACAAATCTCTACAACTACATACTATGTTTATGACCTGTTTGAAAAGTTAAACCCACGAAAAACACCCCTAAACAGCCTGGTCTAAAATTATCCTCCCAAAATCATTTCGAAGCTTGATTCCAAACCTTTCTATCATTACCTAAGCCTATACCCATTACATATAATCATTCCCAAACACTCTAATCAGTAGAGAACACTATGAACATCAAATCCAAATCAAAACCTAAAGCTTAAATCACACATGCAATAGGTTTAAATCATTTAAAAACATTTAAAACATGATTCTAAACACAAACCCATATCATAAATCATCAAACACCATGAACACCCCAACACCTCCAGAATTTCGTGGCTTTAAGGGGCTGTAGAACACAAAAATCATAAACCCCATCTTGTTTTATAGATGAATTAACATTATATACACATGAATTAAACATGTGTATGGTTTAATTAGATCAAAATTCGTTTTTGAAAAATCACAAATTTTTGGAAAAATCAATGGATGCATGTATGTTATTGTGGGTGGGATTTACTTACAATGATGAAAGAAACATGGGTCTTTGATTAGTTTTTCTCAAAATCAATTTTTTTGTGGTGGTTTTTGATGGTGGTTAGGGTGGCCGGCGGTGATGGAGGGAGAAGAGAGAGGAGAAAAAAAATTTTGATTTGTTTTTGTGATGTGTGTTTTCTTTCTTTCCATTTTGTAAAAATTAGAGGGGCCTCCTTTGCTATTTTTATTTTCTTTTGGCCTTATAAATAAACGATCATTTTAGGAGCGGGATTATGACATACTAGTTGTTTTGAAAATTTACGGGATGTCGGGATTTGTAAAAATTACTTTCCAAAGGTTATAACGCACACAAAATGAATATTCACATGGTTCCGACACGACTTAACACGTAATAAAAATAAAATCTCGAAAAACTCAAATATCGATCAATCGATAATAAAAGATAAATTTTAGGCATCCGTCGGTATCGTATTCGTTTTCGGTTCTTCTTAAATCGTCAAACGTTAAATTACGACCGTAAACGTTGGTTTCAACTTAAACCGTCAAATAAATCCACAATAAAATTTCTTATAAATTTCAAAAATATACGTAAAATAGGATTAAATAAATGACGTTGGGCTCGGGATATCACATCCACAAGTGAGCCACAACTTAAGAGAGATGCTCATACTGAACAGCTCTTGAGACAATAACTTAGCATCTTACGGCACTTTCACGGGTCTTACATCCTCCCATCCTTAAGGGAGCGACGTCCCGGCGCTCTTTGGTTCTTATACTCGCATTTCGTACTACTGGGAAGATAAGGGTACTTCTTCCTAAAGAGGTCTTTACGTTCCGATATGGACTTCGGTTCACGTCTCGGGTTTCATCACACCTTGACCATGAGGATTATACCTTGCTTCAATCTCTCAACATCTCGATCCATGATCTCCACTTCAAGTTCTCAAATTCTTCCTACGGTTATCAACCCATCTCTTACCACAGCTTCTCGCGGTTAACAATTGATTCTAAATCTGCACCATCTCTTCCGTAGTCCCTCGAATCCTCTCAAGTCCATTCAACTTACTTTTTCCTACTTCATTCTATCCAACTGGCGATCTATATGTTCATCCTCGTAATTCTTCAAATGCTACAGCTTCAATGTTAACATGGTAAATGTCGTTTTACGAAGATACTACCAACGGCAAATGTCGGTCCCAACTACTATCAAAATCAATCACACACGCTCGGAACACGTCTTCCAACGTTCAAATTGTCTTTTCACTTGGTTCATCCTCTCATAAAAACAATTAAACATAAAGAAAAATCACACGGGTCACACATAACCCCATCGAAAACATTCAGAATATATAAGACGAAGTAATTAATACTAGTCGTACAAAATCACCTTATTGCAATATTACATACATACAAACCTATCTCGTCAAAAAGAACAAATTCATCGATACGGGAAACCATCCGACGTATACACAACTCTCTCGAAAACATCACAATCCAATCAAACACAAAATCCATATTAAAACACATATAACCACATTACGACATGTTTGCAACATAGCCAAACAATCCCAAGCCAATCAGTTTAATCAAGTTAACTCATGCTTGCTAATCAGCCAAGCCATGATAAAATAAGAAATGTTGACATATTTCTCGGATGAGTCCAGTCAAAAGAAAATTGCAAGTTAAAGAAGGTTCACGAGCTTGCTAGCTATGGATGCATATCCAAAAAGAAAGAAAAATACATACATATGGCATCTCAGGGTGCTCACACACGGTTCCATACCTAAAAGAAAATATTACAAGAACACCCTCTCACTTCCGTCCCAAACGTGGTCAAAATCTCAATAAGCATCATCGTTCACAGTAAAAGAAAATATATTACATGGCACATGTTCTCCATGATCGGACTTCATTGGACAATGTCATCTCAAGTTCTCACAACTTATGATCACTCGTCCAGATCACTTACCACATAAACACATAAAAGACAAGGGTTCACCAAAAAAAAACTTCGACTATGTTTATCCATCGTTTAACCATCGAAAGTCAAGGATGGTTGAGTCAAGCAAATAGGATTCCTTACTTAAATAAACGAAGACGGCAATGGAATTGTCTTCCAACTACCGTTGTACAGTTGGTAAACTTTAACAGTTTATCGCGTGTCGTTGACATATCAAAAGAACGAGAAAGGAAAATAAATAAAGTACGATACATTTGATGTAGGAGAAGTCTTCGTCATTCGCCTCAGAGTCACTTGAACTCTGATTTCCTCTACTTTGGCAGTCTTCTATTCTTGTTTAAAATTTCTTCTCAATGTCGGTACGAGTCCCTTTGGTATTTCATCAACACCCTAGCAATTCCGATAAATTTCACACGTTACACACACACATAAAAACATTTTCCAAAATTACTCGGTCACCGTGACTTACTAAGTCAACGCCAAACAAAAAGAAAAGATTTCAAAGAACACAAGAAAATTCAAAAATTTTCTTTAAGAATCAAAGAAATTACGACTACTTGAAAAAATGATCCACCATTTTAAAAAGAAACGTTCTCATCCAAACGTTTATCAAAACACTACAAGTTTCAAGATGACCAATTTGTTTGACACGATAGTGCCCTTCCTAAACTATGCATAATTAGCTAGATCATGCATACTTAAGGATCAAGCAACAACCACCAACAAAACAGGACTCTTCCCGAATTATGCATAGTTAGCTAAGTTGTGCATAATTGAGGATCGAGTGACGACACAAACATTATTATTACATACCAAATATGACTATGAAAGTTTTCGACCTAAACTTCAAAATAATTAAACCATTTGAAATGGAATTTGAAATAGGAAAATATTGTTACTATCGTTTTAAGAAACACATCAAACATTTTTCGTCCACTTTGGAACCATACCTTTGCTTTGCCTTTTTATGAGAAAATAAATAAATAACTAAAATAAAAAAAAATCGACACCCTTTGCATTTGGTTCACCAAAACATTTTACACACTCATACGTATTTTCAAAATAGACTACTCACCAATTAATGGTAAGGTGGTTCAGGATTAAAGATCATTGCAAGCACAACAAATAATAAAAATCGAAAATCAATGAGATCGAACGAGGTAAACGAGCAATATAATTGCCAACTAAAATTAACTACATTAGAAATGAAAATACTTGAAATATATGACAAAAGTCTCGGGATAACAACAGCGATCTACGAACCACATGGAGCAAAAATTGAATATTAACACAAGCGTCAAAAATAGAACAATGAGCATGATTCCCACCGTCTCGAGTTACACACACATTCCACCAAGGGTATATGGGGAGAGGAGAAGAATCACATGGTCGAATAGAAACTATTTCACCATGGAGATCGAGCTCTTGCACCTCTACAACTCGGTAAAGCGGCTTCGCCTCCTCGCTTTTGTTCCATTATAAATAAATAACCGATTTAATGAAGATTTATAGCATCATTCAAGTAAATACATAATTTTAGGTTCCATTAACCGGAAGAAGAAAAGTTACGGCGTCCATGAACATGACACAAATACACCGGGTAACATACCCTCATTATCAAGTACTAGCGAAACAGTATTTTTAAAAATAATTAACGGTTTCATACCATAGACAATATTAAAATAAACAATTACATGACTACTCAAGCTCAGATATAGACTCGCAAAGTCGAAGAAGAGATGTCGTACGATCGAACCATCGTGACTCAAAACATTATATATACATCTTAATTAAATAATTATACAAGTAGGCGTGTGTTATTTAATCCAGTTGCGTATAATAATTAGTGTTACCTTGTACATTGTAAAACCGAACATTTACACCTTTTTAAATTTGTGTTACCCCATTAAAGAATTTATACCTTTCATTTTCCAATCTTTACAACGTTTTTTTTTTCTGGAAAAATTTCAATCTCTCGGAAATTATTAACATTAGTAGATGCGGTGACTCGACTATTATAACCGGTAAAATCATTAGGTTTGAAAATCTCCATACTTGCGTCAAAATCTCATTAATATCAATATTTTAAGTACCAAAAACGTGCATAGTAAAATTTCTCAAAGTTTTACGTTATTACGACATATCTTATTACGTATATACAAATATCTAAAATAACTCAATCTAGTCAAATTAACTCTTAAAAAAAATCAACCTTTGACTTTTTATTATACACATGACTTCCTTAAAACTGATTTATTAAATAGTATTCGCGTAATTCGACCCAGATGCTAAAGAGGTTTCACGTAGTATCATCCCGGATAATTTACTGATTTTAGTCGAGACTTGAATCTCAAAAATAATAATAATATAATAATGTAATAATTAATCAGAAATGCTTATTTCAATAATTCAAAGATATATAAGATTCAACTTTTAATCATTAGCCCATTATCAAGTGATTTTTTTTTTAAATTAACACATCTCGCAGCGGAATAAAACAAAAGATTTTTCAAACGATTTTAAACAAGCATCATCGAGTTATGCATAGTGATTCTCTATAACGACAATTAAACAAACAAATGGTTTCCAATGACGTTCCATCAAGATTTTGTAATTCATTTCAAGCATTATAATTTCTCACTTAAAGTGTACATTCCGATTTTAACCCAGTTTATTCACTACAACGAGTGACGAGTTCTAGTTTATACCAATGCATACGTAAACATAACCTTATGTTTAAAATAAAACAAATTTTACAAAGTTTCTAGCTCCAAAACACATGCCCACATCTTCTACTCATGTTTTATTTTACAAGATACGTCAAAAGTTTACTACATTGACCCGACAATTAATTCATACTAAATCCAAGTTATATATACTCGACAGTCATATCGTAAATTTTATTATAAACTCCTTTTTCAAATTAAATTAAACAAAATCTTAACAAGTCCATCACAATCTTTTAGTATCAAATTTTAACATATAAAAACAAGGATTTTACGAGTAATAATAATTACTTATTAAGATTTACCAACCAAGGTTGAAGGAAAAAAAAATATTTTCACTTTGTCCATTTACACTCTACACATATTTTATTGGTTACAAGACACAACATAAGTCATTTTTTTTTCCAAAAGTTTCATCCGCCAAGTATTAAATATGTAAAACACTTTATGTTTAAACCATTTAATCAACAAAGTTTAGTGCTTACTTAACTCACACAAATGTCGGACCCCGTCATATATACTATCAAATTTAAAATAATAAGACAACAAGGACAAAATTGAAATAAACGAAGCGAGAATACGTATGTCAACTAAATGTTGTTATCGGTCTCGGATGAGTCTCGAAATCGTACACCACAAAATTAGCACAAAAACCAACCAAATTCCAAGTTATCACGCTTGATCACAACGCTAGTCTATTTTTAAAATGAAATTTTAAATTCAAGTAAAATGATAAACACGATTAAATGGCAACACGCCTCAACCACGTTTTATAACATACACATGTGATTCGTTACTACGATGCACGCATCATTGATTTTACTTCGTCTATATTATAGTTGCGCCAACTAACATATCAAACCCATTAGGGATAAAGGAAATAAAGTAATACGATAGTAATCTACGTTCCAAAAAGAAGATGTCCCAAAAATGACACACCACCGTGCGATAACGACAATAGAGATCAATCTAGTTGATATACAATATGATACGAAGCGTTATTTACTTATCTAAAGTATCAAACAAGGTTCACACTCGGTTATTCGAACAATAATTTAATTATCAAGATTGATAATTGGCGGTAAGGCCGAATTCTCAGCAAGACTGCATTTTAATGTACGATAATCACACAAGGACCATTGCTTCGCGTGCAATGCCTTTAAATACCATAGTACATACATACTTATACATACAACCATTCCTACATACACGTAGGATTACAACGCGGTGTTGCCATGTAATGCAATGTAGCCCGTTATGCCAATTACATGCAACATATAAGATAATCTTACGAGAATTTGTAAATTACGATAATAAGTACTCAACGTACACAACAATATATCTCAATATATATCAAAGTATTTACTTACTAAATACTAGGGAATTCATATAAGTTTTGAGGGATACATCTAAAATATAAGGCAATGCTAAAGAATTTTACCGGAGCCATGCAGGATAGTTGTGTGCTTGGACAATTTCTTACGACACCAAAAGTTATAGTTTAGGATTTTTCAAAATGACCTAGTTCTCTATAACTCATGGCTGTGATACCAATCTATAACACCCCCACCAAATGCTATGCGCAGCAGAACTACAACATTTGGGTGCTATACAGTTATCATCACACACAAGCTATTTCGAACGACTCAAAGAGATGTAGAAATTTAAACATAAATTAAAGATTGTTTAAAACAACAAAGTCTACTGTTTTCCAAACCCCAAAAATAATATAAAACAGAGTTTGCGTTTTGGTCCCCACTGAATCTCAACCCAAAATACAACTTTCGTTCACATGACATAATATAAAGTATTTAAGTGCTAAAAGGGAGGAAAAACAAAGTAGACCGCCAAGCCACAACAACTTCCATCCTCGCATGCTCCACTGCTATCAACCTTGATTACCTGAAACACATGCTTAAAATCGTCAACACAAAGGCTGAGCAAATCTATAGGTTTATCAAATCATCAGTTGAACATAAGTGTTAAAAACCAATCATGATCATTCAATAGCATTGTGGCCATAGAATCTATTATTCAAGGATATGACAATTGTGTTTAAGCTCATGACACTAAACCGTTAACTCAATCACCCACGTAATAATTACCGGCGTGATTCAGATGAAACCAGTGCCCCTACTAAGGTATTAGTTGCAATTATACCTTATCTCTCATACAAGATAATCTACCGCAGAACTTACTCAACGTACAGCTTCTCGGCTAGCATTGGGTCGTTAGCCTCGTAGTACTACAAATTGTATAAACGGCTATTTCCAACCCACACAAGGGCAAGACAATAGTTAATAGTTCATAAAATTAGGGCCTTTTGCAACTAGGTACTCAACACAATTTCGAGGCAACATTCGGGTCCATCAATCATTCATGACTTATGTTCATTTTCATTTAAATAACATGTATCCCCCTCGCGGGTAAAAACATTTGAAATAATTAAAGAGCGAGGCTATAGACTCACCTTGCGTAGTAGTAGTGGTTCTAGCGAAGACGTAACGAGAAATGTCACCGACGACGTGGATGCCCGGGAAAATCAAACACTTGACCTAAAAGTCAAGGTACGTAAACCAAATCAATACTCCGCATACATTATTGTACTAAACACACGCATATGCAAACACATTCAACGCTTATGAAAACTCACGCCAAAATCAAACAAGTAGTTGTTACTAGACTTATATCATTTTATCAATGTTATTAAAGTTACTATCCATTTTACGGTCTCGCCGATACTTACCAAAAGTATGGGCTGTTTTCCTAGACTTATACCCTTTTATAAAATTTGGGAAAATTCTCAAAAATACCTTAAGACCTGTAGGAAATCCATTTTTTAATCCCATTAAAATTTTTTGCTTTTACGACCCGTTACTCAACACATAACTAAACCTACATTTTTCGGACTGAAATTGCACTTTGACCAAGTCGGACTCATTTGACCCATTTAAAATATACCATTGACCTCTACGACACCTAAGTCTAATAATAGACTCAAATACACAGGTTTGAGACCAAAAATCAACCTTTGACCTTTTACCAAACTACACCTATGGTTCCCGGGATTTGACCCAAAACCAAACACAATTTCGGATTGTGTTGATTCTCATCTCCCGGTACACGAACTTTCAAAATATCATAACTTTTGACTCGTTTTGAGTTAGAAGCTCTACCTTATACCAAATCGAAGCTAAAACAAAGCTCTACAACGTCATACTATGTTTATGACCTGTTTGAAAAGTTAAACCCACGAAAAACACCCCTAAACAGCCTGGTCTAAAATTATCCTCCCAAAATCATTTCAAAGCTTGATTCCAAACCTTTCTATCATTACCTAAGCCTATACCCATTACTTATAATCATTCCCAAACACTCTAATCAGTAGAGAACACTATGAACATCAAATCCAAATCAAAACCTAAAGCTTAAATCACACATGCAATAGGTTTAAATCATTTAAAAACATTTAAAACATGATTCTAAACACAAACCCACATCATAAATCATCAAACACCATGAACACCCCAACACCCCCATAATTTCGTGGCTTTAAGGGGCTGTAGAACACAAAAATCATAAAGCCCATCTTGTTTTATAGATGAATTAACATTATATACACATGAATTAAACATGTGTATGGTTTAATTAGATCAAAATTCGTTTTTGAAAAATCACAAATTTTTGGAAAAATCAATGGATGCATGTATGTTATTGTGGGTGGGATTTACTTACAATGATGAAAGAAACATGGGTCTTTGATTAGTTTTTCTCAAAATCAATTTTTTTGTGGTGGTTTTTTATGGTGGTTAGGGTGGCCGGCGGTGATGGAGTGAGAGGAGAGAGGAGAAGAAAATTTTTGATTTGTTTTTGTGATGTGTGTTTTCTTTCTTTCCATTTTGTAAAAATTAGAGGGGCCTCCTTTGCTATTTTTGTTTTCTTTTGGCCTTATAAATAAACGATCATTTTAGGAGCGGGATTATGACATACTAGTTGTTTTGAAAATTTACGGGATGTCGGGATTTGTATAAATTACTTTCCAAAGGTTATAACGCACACAAAATGAATATTCACATGGTTCCGACACGACTTAACACGTAATAAAAATAAAATCTCGAAAAACTCAAATATCGATCAATCGATAATAAAAGATAAATTTTGGGCATCCGTCGGTATCGTAGTCGTTTTCGGTTCTTCTTAAATCGTCAAACGTTAAATTACGACCGTAAACGTTGGTTTCAACTTAAACGTCAAATAAATCCACGATAAAATTTCTTATAAATTTCAAAAATATACGTAAAATAGGATTAAATAAATGACGTTGGGCTCGGGATATCACATCCACAAGTGAGCCATAACTTAAGAGAGATGCTCATACTGAACAGCTCTTGAGACAATAACTTAGCATCTTACGGCACTTTCACGGGTCTTACAATACATCCAGCCGGGTATCAACATTCGGTAATCATATACTTTTCCAAAGAATCTCGCCACGGGAGAATTGGACAAGAAGGGAATATCAATTTTCAAATAAGACAAGTTCCACAGATGAGTAAATTCGACTCAGAAGAATAAATGATACGGGCACATATGTAGGTGTCTCTAACAATATGTCCCTATTTTCACTTCTTGCAGATCTCATAAAATTTAATCTTTCATAACTTCAAAGAAAATTTAGTGTTTATTAATAATTTCTTGGTGACTACTAATCAGCCTTGCATGGTCCCTTCCAAATTGTATGTAGGCGCGCACTATATAAAATTTCAAGATTAACGATGCAATACTCAGTTCGTCAAAATTTTATCATCATGTTTATAATAAAAACATTTTCATGCTTAATTCTTAAATAAGAATCAAAAATAAATTTACAAATATTTTCTTTGTTATGAAAACAATTAAGTTTTCCAAGGTGTTTCATAAACAACTTCATTTCTATAACGATTATTTATAAATCTCACTTTGAATAATCCTTATAGTGATGAAAATTCAGTTTTTCTCAAGGGATACTGTTTTAACTTATAAAAACAATGCATGATCTGCAAAAGAGTGATGAAGAGTTGTTCACCAAGAACTAACTACAATATGCTAGGAAATGAGCTTTAGCCAAATAATCATGAGGTTCATGAACTCGATGGCACTCAAAAAGAATAATTCACAATGTCTCAATGCGAGATGAGTACTTGTTCAATGGTTGCATCACTAATGCGAACATTAGGATGAAGCAATAAAAGATAGATAACATCGATACATTTAGGATTTAGCAATCAAATGTAGTATTTTCATTAATCACAAACGAATCAAAATTGTACCGTAACACATTACGTGTCACTATGTCATATAATTCCATGAACTCATCCTACCAACTGATGTCTCAGTTAAGTTAGGGATTTTTAAAAGATACCACAATGAATACTAATCTACAAGAGCCATTAGGTGTTCCACATGTACCAAAAGATCCATCGGTCCCAATTCAGAAGAAGATTTCTTCAATTTAATTCTTAGACACTAGGCATCCTTAACAGTGGACAATGGCCTAGGAACAACCCTTAACATGAACCAACAATCAATTAAAACCTTATAATTCAATCACATGACTTAACGACTTCCTCTTATCAATCTCATATTCCATACGAGTTAAATTTTACTTTATTCAAATTTCAATCAACTTATACTCAATGCGATATCCTACCTCATTCTCCAATACTTTCAACCTTATTCATAAACCTTAAAAGGGAAATAAAAACTCGATATGAACAACGCTTAACTTCCAATCCAATAGCTCTTACAACGATAGTTATCAAATGAGTCACTAGTATGAAATGACTCATACAATCAATTTAGACTTCTCGGAAAGGTACTAGTGGCATGAGGCTTTTGGGTAATGGTTCCAATGACAGCCTCAAGTGCAACATTCACCCTTTCGATTTCAAATTTAAGAATTGGGTGACACTGAATCAGTTGACACCTTTCCAGGTGGTAACGTTTTGTCAAACTCCACTCTATAAGGAAAGATCGTCATGATATCGATATTAGATTTAATCTCGCCAATTCTTTTTAAAGATCATATTCAACTACTATCAACATTTTTACGAATATCAACCATTTTGTTGGGATCATAAATATCCGCAACTTGGTTTAGATCTAGAATAGCTAGAATTCCTACGGGGAATAGCTTCGATTGATTTTCTAGGGGATTTAGGGTTTCTTGTGACAATATACGTCGTATAAATACCTCGTATAAGTATTAAATCAATCATCAAACAATCATGTAATCAAATTACATCATAAATATATATATATATATATATATATATATATATATATATATATATATATATATATATATATATATATATATATATATATATTTATATATATATGTATATATATATGTATATATATATAAATATATATATATATATATATATATATATATATATATATATATATATATATATATATATATATATATATATATATATATATATATATATATATATATATATATATATATATATATATATATATATATATATATATATATATATATATATATATATATATATATATATATATATATATATATATATATATATATATATATATATATATATATATATATATATATATATATATATATATATATATATATATTGTGACAATCCGTCAATTTATGGTTGATATTTTATTTTCAATATTTATTTGAAAACATTATTTTTATGTTATAATATGAACTCACTTATTTTTGGGAAGAAATTTGGATTTACGTCTTGAAGTAGCATTGACTACGTCTAAACCGGAGGATTCTACGTTACGTGCTTACATTTACATACACCGTCTTTGGTGACAGTCCGACATTTCAAGAAATAAATTTATCCGTGAATATTATTTTGGAGTTTTAAATTTGTGTTGGTTCATAAACTCACAAATTTACGAGAAGAGATTAGGACTTACGATTATAATTTAACGTCGTTTACGACTAAACCGGAAACCTTAGGATTACGTATTTACGTTTTCGAACTCCGTTTTTGATGAGAAAATTTTTATTAGATTCGTTTTGTGCTGTTGATTCATAATTTATAAAAACGTTTTTCGCAAAACGACCCGAGGGCACGCAAATCGAGGAAACTAGAATCGAGAAGTTCCCGTAAATTATTAGGGATGAGACAAGTTTAACACTTGTCCCACCCCTAATAAGGGTGGATTACACAAGAGTGTAACACTCTTTGGTGTCACAATATTAGCCTTAGTTGAGACACTTGTCTCATAAGATTCAAAGCTACTTAGCTTTCCTTCTCTCACACTTTTCTCACACATGCAAGGTGTAAGAAAATAAAAACTCTCTCAACCTCCATAACTCCTCTCCTTGTCCATCCATATCCATCACAAAGTCACCATATTCATCAAATTTTAACCATAAACATAAGATATAATCAACATATGTTGATAACTACACAACAAGATGATGATTGGAGGTGATTCCAACTTGTAGAAAGAAGTTTTCTTGGAGTTCTAGGGCTGAGATTGGAGCTTAGATCAATGGGTTCATGCATGGCTAAATCTAGGGTGGATCTATGAATATGAAGGTTCAACAAGGATGACCTAATTGGTGTAATCATCTCTTTGATTCTTCACTAAGATTAAAGGTCTCCATCATTTGGTTGGTATAAAGATTGTTCTTCCTATCCTTTTGTTATTTTGATTATGTAATCTTGTATTTTATTTATTTATGTATATTTATATGATGATGAATGATGATTAAAAATATTATGTGGGGATTTAGTGTTGATAGATTTGATAAACATGGGTAAAAAGATGGAAAACCCCCATGTAAAATGGTTACAATCTTGCTAAATATGATGGCTGTATAGAAACAGTAAGTAACCAAAGGTTAAACTGATAAAATGATAAAGTAGAATCCATTTACAGTAACTATAAGATATCATACACATGTGAGAGTTGGTCATGCAATGGAATCATTATAATGAGTGAGATATGATCAAAACAAGTTTAGAGTACCAATCTGAATAGTCAGTTTTTGACGGACTGTTAAGGATATTTAGAGTTGGATTGAGAAGTAGCTAAATCTAAGTTAATTGTAGCACATATCATTTAGTTTATGGTGTCCAAAAATGAGCTTCTATCTCCTTATAGAACTCAAGATATGGTAAAAATGGTGAAAGTGAAAGTAAAAATCAGATTTTGGGAAATTAAAGTATAATAGTATTATATAAGCACTCAAATAAAAATAGTATAAAATATGAATTAAAACCCACTAACTTATATAATATATTTATATAAATATGTATAAGGATAAATAAATGGTACATTTTATAAAAATGGTAATTTGATAAGTTTTATAAGTTATAAAACTAAAAACATGATTTTTACGTCTTTTTGGCTAATACCGTAAAATTAACGTTTTTGTCAAATGAAACTTAGACGATCAAACCCGTCTAATGTAATATTTTTAAAAGTCACATATTGATGTATAAACATATATAACAAGTAAAAACTGATAAAACCCGAACTTTATAACATATAGACATTAACAGGCTAAAGTAGCCTTATTGGACTATAAAACTGACTAGTTAGTAAAACACTTATAAACTTACTCATTGGGATTAACCCACTTGGGCCCAACATGTAAAGTATAATACTGATAATAAAAGTATAATTGGGCTAATGAATAGTATTGGGCTTGTAACAGGCCCATTGGGCTTTAAATGTAAACAAGTTGAACTAGTGTTACTAGTCTTGAAAATTTCCAACACATAAACACTATAATGAATGAGTAAAGATGTATAAACCCACTTGATCATCATAATATATATAAAATCATCATATGTATACATAATTTGTGACAATCTGTCAATTTATGGTTGATATTTTATTCTCAATATTTATTTGAAAACATTATTTTAATGTTATAATATGAACTCACTTATTTTTGGGAAGAAATTTGGATTTACATCTTGAAGTAGCATCGACTACGTCTAAACCGGAGGATTCAACGTTACGTGCTTACGTTTACATACACCGTTTTGGTGACAGTCCGACATTTCAGGAAATAAATTTATCCGTGAATATTATTTTGGGATTTTAATTTTGAGTTGGTTCATAAACTCACAAATTTACGAGAAGAGATTAGGACTTACGATTTTAATTTAACGTCCTTTACGACTAAACCGGAAACATTAGGATTACGTATTTACGTTTTCGAACTCCGTTTTTAATGAGACAATTTTTATTAGATTCGTTTTGTGCCGTTGATTCATAATTTATAAAAACGTTTTTCGTAAAACGACCCGAGGGCACGCAAATCGAGGAAACTAGAATCGAGGAATACCCGTAAATTAGTGGGATGAGACAAAACAAGTTTTGCCCCACCCCACTAACATGGGATGGCCAAGATAGCACCAACACATCTCATGATGTGTCAAGTATAACTAACAAGTGTTACACTTGTTAGCTAAGCTTACAAAGTAAGCTAACTCATAACTTCAAACCACAAAACCACTAAACAAGAACCATATACTTCATTTTTACATGCAAACCACTCTCATTCTCTCCTCTCTCTCTAAATTCGTCCTATATCCACCATAAACCACCCCTTTGATCAAAAATCTAGCCATGACCCAAGGCTATAATCAACATATGTTGATAACTACACAAAAAGATGAAGATTGGAGGTGATTTTAACATATAAAAAGGAGTTTTCATGGAGGTCTTTGGGCTGATTTTCAAGAAGGAGTTTAGGGCTGATTTGTTGAAGGTGTCTTCATATCCTTGGTAATCTTGAAGGTGGCCTTGATATTTCATAAGATTGGTTACCAAAACCAAGCCTTGTTCATCCAAAATCTCAACCTTTTCATCACTTTGGTGGTATAGAGATTGTTTCTTCCTATCCTCTTGTTATTTTAATTATGTAATCTTGTATTTTCTTTATTTATGTATATATATATGATGATGAATGATGATTAAAAATATTGTGTGGGGATTTGGTGTTGATAAACATGCTTAAAAAGATGAAAAACTATAAGAAACAATGTTAAAATCTTGCTTAATTTAGATGGCTGTATAAAACAGTAATGAACCATATGGTATACTGATAAAATGATGAAGTAGAATCCATTTTGGTGAAGATGAAAATAAAAATCAGATTTTGGAAATTAAAGTATAATACTATTATATAAGCACTCAAAATTTAATAGTATAAAATATAAATTAAAACCCAGTAACTTATATAATACATTTATATAAATATGTACAATGGTAAATAAGTGGACATTTTATAAAAATGGTAACTTGTTAAGTTTTATAAGTAATAAAAACTATAAACTTGATTTTTACGACTTTTTCGGCTATTACCGTAAAATTAACGTTTTTCGCCAAATAAAACTTAGACGATCAAACCCGTCTAATGTAAAGTTTATAAAAGTCATATACTGATATATAAGTAACTAATACAAGTAAAAACCGATAAAACCCGAACTATAGGACATACGGACATTAACGAGCTAACTAAGCATATTAGACTAATAATTGGACTAAATAAGTTACCCATTTATAAAAAGAACTTATTGGAATTAACCCATTTAGGCCCAACTTGTAAAGTGTAGATACTGTTATATAAGTATAACAAGGATTAATACAAGTTAAGAACTTATAATAGGCTTATTGAACCTAAAACACGTAAATAGGTAAAACGAGAAAACTAGTATAAAAGTTATCGACACATAACACAAAAATGAGTAAATGAGGATATGTAAACCCACTTGATCATCATATATATAAAATCATCATATGTATACATAATTGTTATTTTTATAAAGTCATTGGACAAACGTCTAAGACCGACTATTATTTGTCTAGGTTTCCGTGATTGAAGCACGTACCGTACGTCCGAATTGCCGATAACACGCCTTCCCACATCAACGTGAGTTCATAGCCTCACACTCTCTTAAATGTTTTTATGAAATGTTTTATAAGCCCGCGAGGGAGATAACATGTTAGTTTTTATAAAATTAGGACACCATTTGTCCCGATTGTTTGTTTATTGATTTTGGACCCGAATGATTGATTGACCCGATTGTATGACCCGATAAATGATTAAAGGACCCGATAGATGAAATTAAATGGATTATTAAAGTTAGTTTATGTCACTAAAAGTCCCATTAGTATGAATTGTGAACTACCGGGATTTGGTAGACGCTTGTGCATATAATAGTACTATTTGGGGACGATCACCCCAGTTCGCGCCTTGACGGTTGATCCCCGTCGTGCCACATTGATTGGTAAGCGAATTTATGTATGAGAAGATTTCCATAGCGTGACCTTTGTGACGACACGCTACTTTAGATGGGCAAATTGAGTATCGGGTTAGCTACCTGTTGTTGGTTTAGTAAGGTAACAATGTCATGCGGCTTATAATAATCCAAAATTAACGAAATACTACTAGACGCTCCGAATTACGATGTATTGCCTGACTAGCAATACAGGGTCATACTATTGATATTATGTTTGTGTTTTGGTTTTCATAACCATATTCATATAACGGTTTTTATTTTCATACAACGTCATAAGACGTATTGTATGATGTTTTTACGACATTGGCTCGTATAATGATTTTTAAGGCAAACGCCTATATTATGATTTTGATGAAGATTTGTGTAAAATGACTTTGGCTATTTTATGGCCTATTAAAATGATTTGTACAAAATGATTTTCAGTAACAATTTTATACTGATATTATATTGATGGATTTTATTAAACTCTATGAATTCACTCGGCGTTATCGCTGACCTTTTCTTTTAACATGTTTTATCTCAGGTACTTGAAGGTAATTCTCGGGAAGACGACAAGAATTCATGGCCCGCACTTAAACAATATTTTCCATTCAAATGCTTTGTAAAACTTTGTATGAAATATAATGAATTGGGACCTATGTAACTTTGATTATTTATGAATGTAAATGCTTTATTATTAAACGACGCGATTTTTAAGCGTTGTCTATGATGTGAGTAATGTGCTATCCCGTAACACCAACTAGTCTTCCGCTGAACTGAGTTGTATAAATTTGAGGGTGTTACAGTTTGGTACCAGAGCTCTCGTTATAGAGAACGAAAGATTTTTAAAACAAGGTTTTGAATAAAACATTTCAAAATCTTTTAACAATAAACATTTTTCTAAAAATGTCTAAAAATCTTTTGACTATAACGGTGACGAAGAATTCCCGAGTTACCGACAAGGCAAGACTGAGAAGTGTTATTTTAATATATATATAACTTGGATTATATATATATATATATATGATGTAATTTTATTACATGATTGTTTGATGATTATTTTGATATTTATACGAGGTATTTATACGACGTAGATTGTCACAAGGAACCCTAAATCCCCTAGTAAATTAATCGAAGCTATTCTCGTAGGAATTCTAGCTATCCTAGATCTAAACCAAGTTGTGGATATTTATGATCCCAACAAATGGTTGATATTCGTAGAAATGTAGATATTAGTTGATTGTGATATTGAAGAAGAATTGGCGAGATTAAATCTGATATCGATGTCATGACGATCTTTCCTTATAGAGTGGAGTTTGACAAAACGCTACCACCTAGAAAGATGTCATCTGATTCGTTATTACCCAATTCTTAAATTTGAAATCGAAATGGTGATTGTTGCACTTGAGGCTGTCATTGGAACCATTACCCAAAAGCCTCATGCTACAAGTACCTTTCCGAGAAGTCTAACTGAATGATCGAGTCATTTCATACTAGTGACTCATTTGATAATTATTGATAAAGGAGCTATAGGATTGGAAATTAAGTGTTGATCATATCGAGCTTTTATTGCCCTATTAAGGTTTATAAATAAAGTTGAAGTATTGGGAAATGAGGTAGGATATTGAATTGAGTATAAAATTGGTTGAAACTTGAATAATGTAAAATTTAACTTGTATGGAATAAGAAATTGTTAAGAGGAAGTCGTTAAGTCCTGTGATTGAATTATAAGGTTTTAATTGATTGTTGATTCGTGTTAAGTGTTGTTCCTAGACCATTGTCCACTAACGAGGATGCCCAGTGTCCAAGAAATAAATTGAAGAAATCTTCTTCTGAATTGGGACCGATGGATCTTCTGGGACATGTGGAACACCTAATGACTCTTGTAGATTAGTATTCATTGTAGTATCTTTTAAAAATCCCTAACTTAACTGAGACATCAGTTGGTAGGATGAGTTCTGTGAATTGAATGACATAGTGACACGTAATGTGTTACGGTACAATTTGACTTGTTTGTGATTAATGAAAAAGACTACCTTTGATTGCTAAATCCTACATGTATCGATGTTATCTATCTTTTAATGCTTCATCCTAATGTTCGCATTAGTGATGCAACCATTGAACAAGTACTCATCTCGATTTGAGTTACATTGTGGATTATTCTTTTTGAGTGCCATCAAGATCATGAACCTCATGATTATTTGGCTAAAGCTCATTTCCTGATATATTGTAGTTAATTCTTGGTGACCAAGCTTTCATCACTCTTTTGCAGATCATTCATTGTTTTTATAAGATAAAATAGTATCCTTTGAGAAAATTTGGTTTTCATCACCATAAGGATTATTCATAGTGAGATTTATAAGTGATTGTTATTGAAATGAGGTTGTTTATAAAACACTTTGGAAAACCTAATTGTTTTCATAACAAAGAAAATCATTGTAAATTTATTTTTGATTCTTATTTAAGAATTAAGCATGAAAATGTTTTTATTATAAACATGATGATAACATTTTGACGAACTGAGTATTGCATTGTTGATCTTGAAATTGTATATAGTTGCGCGCCTACATACAATTTGGAAAGGACCATGCAAGGCTGATTAGTAGTCACCATAAAACTAATGAATAAGCACTAAATTTTCCTTGAAGATTGTGAAAGAATAAATTTTATGAGATCTGCAAGAAGTGAAAAATAAGGACGTAGTGTTAGGGACACCTACCTATGTGCCTGTAGCATCTATTCTTCTGAGTTGAATCTACTCATCCGTGGAATTTGTCTTATTTGACAATTGATATTCCCTTTTTGTCCAATTCTCCCTTAGTGAGATTCTTAGGTTAAGTATCCGATTACCGAGTGTTGATACCCGACTGGATGTATTGACGTTCTTATCATTTCTTATGATTTGATTTCATTTGAATGACCTGGGTAACGATCCGAGGAGCTTTCGAATGCGTACTCAAATTATGAAACATGGGATATATTCATATTCATTAAATGTTTTCGTCTGTGTCTGATTTGAAATTCTCCCGCGTAGATTATGCGTTGACCCTACTCTTTTAATCGTGGTTATGTCTCCTGATATCCTTGAATTTGTGAAGGATTATGAGTTATTATTAGTCTTTTGAGAAGTTCACATCTTATCAATGGCAATGAAACTGGAAGGTTGATAAGTGCCAGTAGAATGGATTGATTGATTATGACATGACGACATTGTCTTAATTGATGGGAACTCGAGTAGAAATACCCTAATAGATAAGATGTTGATTATCAAGAGTGATCTAAATAATTCTTGATGGATGACCATATCCTGCATTTAGACTTAAAATTATACCGTGAATGGTTGTGAACTAGTTATAGGTATTGTAATCTAGAAGAACCTAATATGTATTTATTAAAAGATGTTTCTGTTATCTAAAACTTTAGGAGGTATTTATTGATGAATTACCTAGACTTTCGCCATTAAGGCAAGTAGAATTTGGTATTTGATTATATTCCCGGTGCTGCACCTATGGCTTGTGCACTGTACGTCAGCACCATCCAAATTAAAGGAGTTACCGTACAACTGAGAGTTGTCGGAGAAAGATTTTATTATACCAAGCCTGTCATCATGAAGAGATATGGTGTTATCATTCCTTATATTTATAGATTACTGTGAACTGAGTAAATTGACAATCAAAAACGATATCCATAACTCGAAATGGAAGATTTGTTCGATCATTTACAAGGTTTTTGATCCTCAGCATGGTTATCATCAACTTCGCATCTGCGAAAGAGATTATCTATTCCAATCACTACATCCAGAACTTGTAATGAACATTATGAGTTTCACGTGATGTCGTTTGGATTGACCAATGGACATGTAGTATTCATAAATTTGGTGAATCACGTGTGTAGGCTGTAATTTGATAAATTCATGCTTGCGATCATCAAAGACCATTTATTTGTTTATAAGAATAAGAATGAGTTAATAATTATTTTTAGACTGCCCTGAATTGGCCGAACAATGAAAACCTGTACTTGAATAATTAATATGCGATTAAAGACTTAAACCTTTACATGATTTAACCATGTGATTAATAGATAATGGAATATAAGTTGACTCTTCAAAATTTAGAAGTCATTTAATACTTTGAGTTATACTAAAAAGCTAGTGCACATATGTTTTGACAAATATTTTAACAAAGGATTTTTAAGGAATCATTCCTTATAACTAAATCATTTAACTAAACTTCCGTTTAGGGGTAAATGTTTGTGTATACCTCAAGATAACTTAAGAAGGATTGAGTAAAACCATTTATACCATAACCTGAAAACTTAAAACGACAATTTTTGCTTTTCAACTAAGAAAACTTTGACCAAAGTATAAACAAAGGTTTTTCGAACATTTACGGAATCTTATTAAATATTTTCGATAAATCAACAAAAATCTTGTTAATTAAATTCAAATTATTTTTGAAAATTTTATATAATTGGTCGAACTAAGAAATTTAAAATTTTTACGTTTACGTTCCATAAAAATTTAATAATTATTATTTAATTAATTGTAATAATTATCGACGCTTTAAACGCCGGATTGAGAAAAACTGATAAAAATGATAGATGAGACGAAACTGAAACTTAGAAAATATGAAGAAAGGTGAACGTAATTACTGACGCATAATAGAGAAAGAATATCTGAGTGAATTGCGGACATGATAATTATATCATTATGAGAAGTGAATATAGATACCGACCCATTATGTATAAAAGATAAAGAACCAGTTAGGACATGTTCCTTAATAATGAAGGTGCAAAATAAATTGCCGAACGATATAAAAATAGACAATGTTTGTAAAATGGATAATATAAATAGGGAAGGAGTTCGCGGCTAATGTGAACCATTAAAATTTAGAAGCCAATAGCGTTAAATGTTTTAAAGGCCACTTGTGGTTGCCTAAAAATGGAGATTGTGAGATATAGTTATGTTGGAATCTTGTAAGTAAAAGTATTCTATTTATGCCTAAAAGTATCTTTGTCTGAAGAAGTTGTACCGATGGCAATTATGAAGGCAGACATCGCCTCATACATTAGAAACGTCTAGCTATCACAAAGGTCATCATCTGAAATTGATTCGATTTGGGTCATCGTCGACAGACTGACCAAATATGCTAATATCATTCCCGTTAATGATAAATGCAAAAGAGTTGTGTAAACATGGTGTGCCGTATCGATCATCTCTATCAAGATCCTCGCTTCGCATCGAATTTCTTAAGATTTGCTCAGAAGTCATTGTGAACGAATCTTGATGAGAGTACTATGTACCACCCCAATCGAAGGGACGAGGTAAAGTAACGATACAAAGTAATATAAGTGATGTTTTATGTTTGAATGATTGACCTTTCGTAATAGACCGTATAATAGCTTTCCTTAGGAAAGATTATCATTGATAACTATCGTGTTAGGATCGAGATCGAATCTTGTGAGGATATATATTAGAGCATCTGTAAGCAAGAGTTGAGACGAAGACACCCGACATACACCCATTGTGAGTTGGACATGTGTTTTAGGTTTAAGGTTTCCTATGATGGCGAACCTAACCTTACTAATTACT
Source organism: Glebionis coronaria (assembly GCA_025667525.1). Classification (NCBI taxonomy): domain Eukaryota; kingdom Viridiplantae; phylum Streptophyta; class Magnoliopsida; order Asterales; family Asteraceae; genus Glebionis; species Glebionis coronaria. The sequence goes on along the minus strand of JANFOE010000277.1, from coordinate 374,610 downwards.
AAACCCGCGAGACCTGAAATGATTGTTGAAATTAGGATTTGATTATTGACTGCCGATAGTGGGTAGGAGGTTATGTGAAGATGAAATGTAGATCTTGAAGTGCCAGATGGGTAGCGAAGTTATGCCAAAAATTTATACTTTGAAAAAAAAACGAATAGATGATCTGGAAGATCATGGGATATAAGTCCCCGTTGTATGGGACCATTGAGATGATGTAAAAGATTGGTTTGAAAGGCATATAAGCTGGATCTACCCTATGACTTCAAGAGCTGCGTGAATTATGTTTGGTATATCGAACTTGATAAATATCTATCAAGTGAAAATCTAAATTCTTCTTGATAAAGATTAGATCGGCGAAAAGTTGCATTCATCAAAAACCCGTGAACATCATGGATAGAGAAAGTAAGTCAACATTAAGTCTGATCTTATTCCTGTAGTTATGTTTGATGAAACTCGCGTATTGTAATGGATTACACTTGTGAGAAAAGACCGAATGTGGAGGAAATACCCACATGGCTTTAACTCTATAAGAAGAGAGTAGTAAGATGATCTTTGAGGACAAAGATCCTGTTTAGGGGTAAATGCTGTGAAAATCTGTCAATTTATGGTTGATATTTTATTCTCAATATTTATTTGAAAACATTATTTTAATGTTATAATATGAACTCACTTATTTTTGGGAAGAAATTTGGATTTACATCTTGATGTAGCATCGACTACGTCTAAACCGGAGGATTCAACGTTACGTGCTTACGTTTACATACACCGTTTTGGTGACAGTCCGACATTTCAGGAAATAAATTTATCCGTGAATATTATTTTGGGATTTTATTTTTGAGTTGGTTCATAAACTCACAAATTTACGAGAAGAGATTAGGACTTACGATTTTAATTTAACGTCCTTTACGACTAAACTGGAAACATTAGGATTACGTATTTACGTTTTCGAACTCTGTTTTTAATGAGACAATTTTTATTAGATTCGTTTTGTGCCGTTGATTCATAATTTATAAAAACGTTTTTCGTAAAACGACCCGAGGGCACGCAAATCGAGGAAACTAGAATCGAGGAATACCCGTAAATTAGTGGGATGAGACAAAACAAGTTTTGCCCCACCCCACTAACATGGTATGGCCAAGATAGCACCAACACATCTCATGATGTGTCAAGTATAACTAACAAGTGTTACACTTGTTAGCTAAGCTTACAAAGTAAGCTAACTCATAACTTCAAACCACAAAACCACTAAACAAGAACCATATACTTCATTTTTACATGCAAACCACTCTCATTCTCTCCTCTCTCTCTCTAAATTCGTCCTTTATCCACCATAAACCACCCCTTTGATCAAAAATCTAGCCATGACCCAAGGCTATAATCAACATATGTTGATAACTACACAAAAAGATGAAGATTGGAGGTGATTTTAACATATAAAAAGGAGTTTTCATGGAGGTCTTTGGGCTGATTTTCAAGAAGGAGTTTAGGGCTGATTTGTTGAAGGTGTCTTCATATCCTTGGTAATCTTGAAGGTGTCCTTGATATTTCATAAGATCGGTTACCAAAACCAAGCCTTGTTCATCCAAAATCTCAACCTTTTCATCACTTTGGTGGTATAGAGATTGTTTCTTCCTATCCTCTTGTTATTTTGATTATGTAATCTTGTATTTTCTTTATTTATGTATATATATATGATGATGAATGATGATTAAAAATATTGTGTGGGGATTTGGTGTTGATAAACATGCTTAAAAAGATGAAAAACTATAAGAAACAAGGTTAAAATCTTGCTTAATTTAGATGGATGTATAAAACAGTAATGAACCATATGGTATACTGATAAAATGATGAAGTAGAATCCATTTACAGTAAGCTATATGTCTTGTACACATGTGAGAGTTGGCCATGCAATAGAATCATTGTAATGAGTGAGATATGATCAAAACAAGTTTAAAGTACAAATCTGAGTTCACTGTTTTGGACGATTTTTAGAAAATACTTAGAAGATGATTCAACAGTAGCTATAGAAGAGTTAAATGGAGCACATATCATGTAGTTTATGTGATAAAATTTAAGCTTCTATCTCCATATAGAATTCTAGATATGGCAGTTTTTGTGAAGATGAAAATAAAAATCAGATTTTGGAAATTAAAGTATAATACTATTATATAAGCACTCAAAATTTAATAGTATAAAATATAATTTAAAACCCACTAACTTATATAATACATTTATATAAATATGTACAATGGTAAATAAGTGGACATTTTATAAAAATGGTAACTTGTTAAGTTTTATAAGTAATAAAAACTATAAACTTGATTTTTACGACTTTTTCGGCTATTACCGTAAAATTAACGTTTTTTGCCAAATAAAACTTAGACGATCAAACCCGTCTAATGTAAAGTTTATAAAAGTCATATACTGATATATAAGTAACTAATACAAGTAAAAACCGATAAAACCCGAACTATAGGACATACGGACATTAACGAGCTAACTAAGCATATTGGACTAATAATTGGACTAAATAAGTTAACCACTTATAAAAAGAACTTATTGGACTTAACCCATTTAGGCCCAACTTGTAAATTGTAGATACTGATAATATAAGTATAACAAGGATTAATACAAGTTAATAACTTATAATAGGCTTATTGAACCTAAAACACGTAAGTAGGTAAAACAAGAAAACTAGTATAAAAGTTATCGACACATAACACAAAAATGAGTAAATGAGGATATGTAAACCCACTTGATCATAATATATATAAAATCATCATATGTATACATAATTTTTATTTTTATAAAGTCAATGGACAAACGTCTAAGACCGATTATTATTTGTCTAGGTTTCCGTGATTGAAGCACGTACCGTACGTCCGAATTGCCGATAACCCGCCTTCCCACATCAACGTGAGTTCATAGCCTCTCACTCTCTTAAATGTTTTTATGAAATGTTTTATAAACCCGCGAGGGAGATAACATGTTAGTTTTTATAAAATTAGCACACCATTTGTCCCGATTATTTGTTTATTGATTTTGGACCCGAATGATTGAATGACCCGATTGTATAACCCGATAAATGATTAAAGGACCCAATAGATGAAATTAAATGGATTATTAAAGTTAGGTTATGTCACTAAAAGTCCCATTAGCATGAATTGTGAACTACCGGGATTTGGTAGACGCTTGTGCATATAATAGTACTATTTAGGGACGATCACCCCAGTTCGCGCCTTGACGGTTGATCCACGTCGTGCCACATTGATTGGTAAACGAATTTATGTATGAGAAGATTTCCATAGCGTGACCTTTGTGACGACACGCTACTTTAGATGGGCAAATTGAGTATCAGGTTAGCTACCCATTGTTGGTTTAGTAAGGTAACAATGTCATGCGGCTTATAATAATCCAAAATTAACGAAATACTACTAGACGCTCCGAATTACGATGTATTGCCTGACTAGCAATACAGGGTCATACTATTGATATTATGTTTGTGTTTTGGTTTTCATAACCATATTCATATAACGGTTTTTATTTTCATACAACGTCATAAGACGTATTGTATGATGTTTTTACGACATTGGCTCGTATAATGATTTTTAAGGCAAACGCCTATATTCTGATTTTGATGAAGATTTGTATAAAATGACTTTGGCTATTTTATGGCCTATTAAAATGATTTGTACAAAATGATTTTCAGTAACAATTTTATACTGATATTATATTGATGGATTTTATTAAACTCTATGAATTCACTCGGCGTTATCGCTGACCTTTTCTTTTAACATGTTTTATCTCAGGTACTTGAAGGTAATTCTCGGGAAGACGACAAGAATTCATGGCCCGCATTTAAACAATATTTTCCATTCAAATGCTTTGTAAAACTTTGTATGAAATATAATGACTTGGGACCTATGTAACTTTGATTATTTATGAATGGAAATGCTTTATTATTAAACGACGCGATTTTTAAGTGTTGTCTATGATGTGAGTAATGTGCTATCTCGTAACACCAACTAGTCTTCCGCTGAACTGAGTTGTATAAATTTGAGGGTGTTACATAATTGTTATTTTTATTAAGTCATTGGACAAAAGTCTAAGACCGATTATTATTTATATAGGTTTCCATGATTGAAGCACGTACCGTACATCCGAATTGCCGATAACCCGCTTTCCACATCAATGTGAGTTCATAGCCTCGCACTCTTTTAAATGTTTTTATGAAATGTTTTATAAACCCACGAGGGAGATAACATGTTAGTTTTGATAAAATAGGACACCATTTGTCCCGATTGTCTGTTTATTGATTTGGACCCGAATGATTGTATGACCCGATAAATGATTAAATGACCCGATAGATGAAATGAAATGGATTATTAAAGTTAGGTTATGTCACTAAAAGTCCCATTAGCATGAATTGTGAACTACCGGGATTTGGTAGACGCTTATGCATATAATAGTACTATTTGGGGACGATCACCCCAGTTCGCGCCTTGACGGTTGATCCCCGTCGTGCCACATTGATTGGTTAGCGAATTTATGTATGAGAAGATTTACACAAGCGTGATTATTGTGATGACATGCTAATTTAGATGGGCAAATTGAGTTTCGGGCTAGCTACCCGTTGTTTGGTTTAGTAAGGTAACAATGTCATGCGGCTTATAATAATCCAATTAACGAAATACTGCTATACGCATTGAATAACGATATATTGCCTGACTAGCAATACAGGGTCTTATTATTGAAATTATGATCGTGTTTTGGTTTTACATAACCATATTCATATAACGGATTTTATTTAACTTTATACAACGTTATAAAACGTATGGTATGATGTTTTTACGACAATGGTTCGTATAATGATTTTGAAGACAAACGCCTATATTATGATTTTTGTATTTTATGGCCTATTACAAAGATTTGTACAAAATGATTTCGGTAATAATTATATACCAATGATATATTGATGGTTTTATTAAACTCTATGAATTCACTCGGCGTTTTCGCTGACCTTTTCTTTTAACATGTTTCATCTCAGGTACTTGAAGGTAATTCTTGGGAAGACGACAAGAATTCATGGCACGGACTTAAAACAATAATTTCCATTCAAATGCTTTGTAAAACCTGTATAAAATACAATGACTTGGGACCTATGTAAAATTGATATTTATGAATGGAAATGCTTTATTATTAAACGACGCGATTTTTATGCGTTGTCTATGATGTGAGTAATGTGCTATCCCGTAACACCAACGAGTCTTCCGTTGTATTGAGTTGTATAAATTTAGGGGTGTTACAGTTTGGTACCAGAGCTCTCGTTATAGAGAACGAAAGATTTTTAAAACCAAGGTTTTGAATAAAACATTTCAAAATCTTTTAACTATAAACATTTTTCTAAAAATGTCTAAAAATATTTTGACTATAACGGTGCCGAAGAATTCCCGAGTTACCGACAAGGCCAGACAGAGAAGTGTTATTTTAATATATATATAACTTGGATTATATATATATATATATATATATATATATATATATATATATATATATATATATATATATATATATATATATATATATATATATATATATATATATATATATATATATATATATATATATATATATATATATATATATATATATATATATATATATATATATATATATATATATATATATATATATATATATATATATATATATATAATGTAATTTGATTACATGATTGTTTGATCATTATTTTAGTATTTATACGACGTAGATTGTCACAAGAAACCCTAACTCCCCTAGTAAATTAATCGAAGCTGTTCTCGTACGAATTCTAGCTATCCTAGATCTAAACCAAGTTGTGGATATTTATGATCCCAACAAATGGTTGATATTCGTAGAAATGTTGATATTAGTTGATTGTGATATTAAAGAAGAATTTGCGAGATTAAATCTGATATAGATGTCATGACGATCTTTCCTTATAGAGTGGAGTTTAACAAAACGTTACCACCTGGAAAGGTTTCATCTGATTCGTTGTCACCCAATTCTTAAATTTGAAAAATCGAAAGGGTGAATGTTGCACTTGAGGCTGTTATTGGAACCATTACCCAAAAGCCTCATGCCACTAGTACCTTTCCGAGAAGTCTAATTGAATATGTAAGTCATTTCATACAAGTGACTCATTTGATAACTATTGTTGAAAGGGCTATAGGATTGGAAATTAAGTGTTGTTCATATTGAGCTTTTATTGCCCTTTGTAGGTCTAAGAACAAGGTTGAAAGTATTGGAGAATGAGGTAGGATATCGAATGGAGTATAAGTTGATTGAAAACTAGAATAAAGTTAAATTTAACTCGTATGGAATATGAGATTGTTAAGAGGAAGCCGTTAAGCCCTGTGATCGTATTATAAGGTTTTAAATGTTTGTAGGTTCGTGTTAAAGGTTGTTCCTAGACCATTGTCCAATGACGAGGATGTCCAGTGTCCGAGAAATAAATTGAAGAAATCTTCTTTTGAATTGGGACCGATGGATCTTCCGGGACAGGTGGAACACCTAATGACTCTTGTAGATTAGTATTCATTGTGGTATCTTTTAAAAATAATCCCTAACTTAACTGAGACATCAGTTGGTAGGATGAGTTCTTGGAATTGTATGACATAGTGACACGTAATGTGTTACGGTACAATTTAGACTTGTTTGTGGTTAATGAAAAGACTACCTTTGATTGCTAAATTCTACATGTATCGATGTTATCTATCTTTTCTTGCTTGTCTCTAATGCTCGCATTAGTGATGCAACCATTGAACAAGTACTCATCACGATTTAAGTTGCGTTGTGAATTATTCTTCCTGAGTGCCATCAAGGTCATGAACCTCATGATTAAGTGGCTAAGCTCATTTCCTGATATATTGAAGTTAGTTCTTGGTGAACAACTTTTCATCACTCCTTTGCAGATCACTCATTATTTTTATAAAGTTAAAACATTATCCTTTGAGAAAATTGAATTTTCATCACTATAAGGATTATTCAAAGTGAGATTTATAAGTGATTGTTATCGAAATAAAGTTGTTTATAAAACACCTTGGAAAACTTAATTGTTTCCATAACAAAGAACATCTCTGTAGATTTATTTTTTATTCTTATTTAAGAATTAAGCATGAAAATGTTTTACTATAAACATGATGATTAAATTTTGACGAACTGAGTATTGCATCGGTAATCTTGAAATTGTATATAGTTGCGCGCCTACATACAATTTGGAAGGGACCATGCAAGTCTGATTAGTAGTCACCATGAAATTATTAATAAACACTAAATTTTCTTTGAGGTTATGAAAGATTGAAATTTTATGAGATCTGCAAGAAGTGAAAAATAGGGACATATTGATAGGGACACCTACTTATGTGCCTGTAGCATCTATTCTTCTGAATCGAATTTACTCATCTGTGGATTTGTCTTATTTGAAAATTGACAATTCTTTCTTGTCCAGTTCTCCCATAGTGAGATTCTAAGGAAAAGTATCTGATTACCGAGTGTTGATACCCGACTGGATGTATCGACGTTCCTATCATTTCTTTGGATTTGATTTCATTTGAAGAACCTGGGTAACGATCCGAGGAGCTTTCGAATGCGTACTCAAATTATGAAAACGTGGGATATATTCATATTCGTTAAATGTTTTCATCTTTATCTGAATTGAAAATCTCTCGCGTAGATTATGTGTTGATCTTACTCTTGTAGTGTTAACAATGTCTCCATATATCCTTGAATTTGTGAAGGATTATGAATTATTATTAGTCCTTTGAGAAGTCCACATCTTATCAACGATAATGAAACTGGAAAGTTGATAGTGCCTGTAGAATGGATTGATTGATTATGACATGACGACATTGTCTTAATTGATGGGAACTCGAGTATAAATCCCCTAAATGATAAGACGTTGATTATCAAAAGTGATCTAAATAATTCTTGATGAATGACCATATCTGCATTTAGACTTAAAATTATACCATGAATGATTGTGAATTAGTCATAGATATTATAATCTAGAAAGAACTTAAAATAAATGTATTAAAAGATGTTTATGTTATCTAAAACTTTAGGAGGTATTTGCTAGTGAATTACCTAGACTTTAGCCATTAAGGCAAGTTGAAATTGTTATTGATTATATTCCCGGTGTTGCACCTATGGCTTGTGCACTGTACGTCAGCACCATCTGAATTAAAGGAATTACCGTACAACTAAGAGTGTTGTCGGGGAAAGCTTTTATTCTACCATGCTCGTCATTATGAAGAGCTAAGGTGTTATCATTCCTTATATTTGTTGAATTACCGTAAACTAGGTAAATTGATGATCCAAATCTATATCCACTACCCAAGATGATAGATTTGTTCGATCATTTACAAGGTTCTAGCGTATATTCAGGAATTTGATCCACGGCATGGTTATCATCAACTTCGCCTCCGCGAAGAAGATTATCTATTCCAATCACTACATCCAGAACTTGTAATGAACATTATGAGTTTCACGTGATGTCGTTTGGATTGACTAATACACATGTAGCATTCATAAATTGGGTGAATCACGTGTGTAGGCTATAAATTGATAAATTCATGCTTGCGATCATTAAGGACCATCTGTTTGTTTATAAGAATAAAAATGAGTTAATAATTAGTTATAGACTGCCCTAAACTGGCCGAACAATAAAAACCTGTACCTTAAATATTTAACATGTGATTAAAGACTAAATCCTTTACATTATTTGACCGTGTAATTAATAAATAATGGAATCTATATTGACTCTTCAAAAATTAAGAGCCCTTTTAAGACTTTGGGTTTTACCAAAAAGAAAGTGCAAATGTGTTTTGACAAATAATTTATCAGAGGATTTTTAAGAGATTATTCCCTTATACACACATCATTTAACTAAACTCCTGTTTAAGGGTAAATGTTCGTGTATACCTCAAGACAACCTAAGAGGGATTGAGGAAACCGTTTAAACCAAGATTTAAAATGACAATGTTTGCTTTTCAACTAAGAAAACTTTGACCAAAATATAAACAAAGATTTTTCAAATATTTACGAATCTTATTAATTTTCGATGAATCAACAAAAATCTTGTTAGTAAAATTCAAATTTATTTTGAACATTTTTATAAAATTGGTCGAACTAAGAAATTTAAAATTTTTACGTTTACGTTTCATAAAATTTTAAAAAAAATTAAATATTTATTATTTAATTACTTGTAATAATTCTCGACGCTCTAGACGTCGGATTGAGTAAAACGGATAAAAATAATAGTTGAGACGAGACTAAAACTTAGAAAATATGAAGAAAGAATTTTTGAATAAATACGGTCATGATAATTATTTCATCAGGAAAGGTGAATATAGATACTGACGCATTATGTAAAAAGGATAAAGAACCAATTAGGATGTTTTCCTTAGTAATGATGGTACAAAATAAATTGTCGAACAATTTAAAATATAGCCGATGCTTATAAAAAGGATAATATAGATAATAAAAGTGGTTCGCGGCTAATGTGAACCATTAAAATTGAAAAGCCGATAGCGTTAAATGATTAAAAGGCCACTTGTGGTTGCCTAAATATGGAGGATTGTGAGATATGGTTATGTTAGAATCTTGTAAGTATAAGTATTATATTTATGTCATTTCTGACTAAAAGTATCTTTGTTTGAAGAAGTTGTACTAATGGCAAATTATGAAGGCAGACACCGCCTCATACATTAGTAAACGTCTAACTATTGCAAAGGTCATCATCTGAATTTGATTCGATTTGGGTCATCGTCGACAGACTGTCCAAATCTGCTAATATCATTCCCGTTAATGATAGATTCTTGATGAAGAAATTGACTCTTTTATATCTAAAGGAGTTGTGTAAGCATGGTGTGCCTGTATCGATCATCTCTATCAAGATCCTCGCTTCGCATCGAATTTCTAGAGATTTGCTCAGAAGTCATTGAGAACGAATCTTGATGAGAGTACTGTGTACCATCCCAATCGAAGGGACGAGGTAAAGTAACAATACAAAATACTATAAGTGTTGTTTTATGTTTGAATGATTGACCATTGGTAATAGACTGTAAAATTGTTTCCCTTTGGAGAGATTATCCTTGATAATTATCGTATTAGGATCGAGATCTAATCTTGTTAGGATCTAAATATTAGAGCATCTGTAAGCAGGAGTTGGGATGAAGACACCCGACATACACCCATTGTGAGTTGGACATGTCTTTTAGGTTTAAGGTTTCCTATGATGGCGAACCTAACCTTACAAAATACTCGACCCGCGAGACCTGAAATGATTGTTAAAATTAGGATCTGATTATTGACTGCCGGTAGCGGGCAGGAGGTTATGTGAATATGAAATGTAGATATTGAAGTGCCATATGGATAGCGAAGTTGTAACACCCCCAAATTTACACAATTCTATACAGCGGAAGACTCGTTGGTGTTACGGGATAACACATTACTCACATCATAGATAACGCTTAAAAATCGCGTCGTTTAATAATAAAGCATTTCCATTCATAAACATCAAATTTACATAGGTCCCAAGTCATTGTATTTAATACAGGTTTTACAAAGCATTTGAATGGAAATTATTGTTTAAGTGCGGGCCATGAATTCTTGTCGTCTTCCCGAGAATTACCTTCAAGTACCTGAGACAAAACATGTTAAAAGAAAAGGGTCAGCGATAACGCCGAGTGAATTCATAGAGTTTAATAAAACCATCAATGTATCATCGGTATATAATTATTACCAAAAATCATTTTTGTACAAATCTTTATAGTAGACCATAAAATAGGCCAAAACATTTTATACAAATCCTTGTCAAAAATCATAACATAGGCATTTGCCTTAAGAATCATTATACGAGCCAATGTCGTAAAAACATCATACAATACGTCTTATGACGTTGTATAAAGTTAAATAAAAACCGTTATATGAATATGGTTATGAAAAACCAAAACACGAACATAATATCAATAGTAAGACCCCATATTGCTAGTCAGGCAATATATCGTATTCGGTGCATATAGCAGTATTTCGTTAATTGGATTATTATAAGCCGCATGACATTGTTACCTTACTACAACAAACAACGGGTAGCTAGCCCGAAATTCATTTGCCCATCTAAATTAGCATGTCGTCACAAAGGTCACGCTATGTAAATCTTCTCATACATAAATTCGCTTACCAATCAATGTGGCACGATGGGGATCAACCGTCAAGGCGCGAACTGGGGTGATCGTCCCCAAATAGTACTATTATATGCATAAGCGTCTACCAAATCCCGGTAGTTCACAATTCATGCTAATGGGACTTTTAGTGACATAACCTAACTTTAATAATCCATTTCATTTCATCTATCGGGTCATTTAATCATTCATCGGGTCATACAATCATTCGGGTCCAAATCAATAAACAAACAATCGGGACAACTAGTGTCCTAATTCATAAAAACTAACATGTTATCTCCCTCGCGGGTTTATAAAACATTATATAAAATAATTTAAAAGAGTGCGAGGCTATGAACTCACGTTGATGTGGGAAGGCGGTTATCGGCGATTTGGATGTACGGTACGTGCTTCAATCACGGAAACCTAGACAAATAATATTCGTCTTAGACTTTTGTCCAATAAATTTATCAAAATAACAATTATGTATATATATGATGACTTTATACATATGATGATGATCAAGTGGGTTTATATATTCTCATTCACTCATTTTTGTGTTATGTGTTGACAACTTTTATATTAATTTATTAGTTTTACCTATTTACGTGTTTTAGGTCCAATAATCCTATTATAAGTTCATTAACTTGTATTAATCCACTTTATACTTGTATTATCAGTATTTTTACTTTACATGTTGGGCCCAAATGGGTTAAGCCCAATAAGTAATTTTTATAAGTGTTTAACTTATTTAGTTAAATTATTAGTCCAATATGCTAACTTAGCTCGTTAATGTATGTATGTCCTATAGTTCGGGTTTTATCGGTTTTTACTTATATTAGTTACTTGAATATAAGTATATGACTTTTAAAAACTTTACATTAGACGAGTTTGATCGTCTAAGTTTTAATTGGCGAAAAACATTAATTTTACGGTAATAGCCGAAAAAGTCGTAAAAATCATGTTTATAGTTTTTATACTTATAAATCTTATTCAACTACCATTTTTTTATAAAGTGTCCATTTATTTAACCTTATATATATTTATATGAATGAAATGTATAAGTTAGTGGGTTTTAATTCATATTTTATACTATATTAGTTTGAGTGCTTATATAATACTATTAAACATTAATTCTTTAAAATCTGATTTTTAGTTTCATGTTCACCAAAACAGCCATATATAGAGTTCTATATAGAGATAGAAGCCCAAATTTTTATGGCATAAACTACATGATATGTGCTTTATTTTATTCCTTCATAGATACTGATGAATCAACCTCTAAGTATTTTATAAAATTCGTCCAAAACAGTGTACTCAGATTTGCACTCTAAACTTGTTTTGATCATATCTCACTCATTTTTATGATTCCATTGTATGGCCAACTCTCACATGTGTATGACCTCTAATACTTACTGTAAATTTATTCCACCATGCCATTTTATCAGTTTATCATTTGGTTAGTTACTGTTTTTATACAGCCATCTTATTAAGCAAGATTTAACCATTTTTACATGTGGTTTTTCCATCTTTTTCCCCATGTTTATCAAATCTATCAACACCAAATCCCCACATATATTTTTAATCATCATTCATCATCATATACATATACAATAGAAAAGAAAATACATGATTACATAATCAAAATAAAAAGAAGGATGGGAAGAATGATCCTTATACCACCATAGTGATGAAAATGTGAGGTTGATGAACAAGGCTTGGATTTTGATGGCAAAAATTGTGATATACCATTATCAACTTCAAGATCACCTATCTTCATGAATCATCTTGTGGAAAATCAGCCCTTGACTCCTTTGAAAACTTCTTTCTAGATGTTAAAAGCACCACTAATCTATAGAGCTTTAAAAGGGCTTCATCATATGTGTGAATAACACATGATTTCATGGTTAAAATTGATCAAATGAGGGTGTTTATTGATAAATATGGGACGAATTTTGGGGAGAAAAGAGAGAAAGTTGTGGTGGTTTGCATGGATGGAAATGGAGAATGGTTTAGAGTTAGTGGTTTTGTGATGTAGTTGCTTACAAGTTAAGCACTAAGCAACAAGTGTTAGCTTAGTAGCTACAACTTGACACATCATGAGATGTGTTGGCTTAATGTTGCCATACATATAGTGGGGTGGGGCAAGATTTATCTTGTCTCATCCCACTAATTTACGGGTACTCCTCGATTCTAGTTTTCTCGATTTGCGTGCCCTCGGGTCGTTTTACGAAAAACGTTTTTATAAATTATGAATCAACGGCACGAAACGAATCTAACAAAAATTGTCTCATCAAAAACGGAGTTCGAAAATGTAAATACGTAAACCTAAGGTTTATGGTTTAGTCGTAAAGGACGTTAAATTAAAATCGTAAGTCCTAATCTCTTCTCGTAAATTTGTGAGTTTATGAACCAACTCAAAATTAAAATCCCAAAATAATATTCACGGATAAATTTATTTCCTGAAATGTCGGACTGTCACCAAAAACGGTGTATGTAAACGTAGGCACGTAACGTAGAATCCTCCGGTTTAGACCTAGTCGATGCTACTTCAAGACGTAAATCCAAATTTCTTCCCAAAAATAAGTGAGTTCATATTATACATTAAAATAATGTTTTTAAATAAATATTGAGAATAAAATATCAACCATAAATTGACGGATTGTCACAGAAGTTATGCCAAAAATTTTAACCATGGAAAAATGAATTGATGATCTGAAAGATCATGGGATATAACCCGTTATATGGGACCAATGAGATGATGTAAAAGATTTGTTTGAAAGGCATATAAGCTGGATCTACCCTAGGACTTCAAGAGCTGCGTGAATTATGTTTTGGTATATCGAACTTGATAAAATGCCTATCAAGTGAAAATCTGACTATTCCTTAATGAAGTTTGGATCGGCGAAAAGTTGCATTCATCAAAAACCCGTGAACATCATGGATAGAGAAAGTAAGTCAACAATAAGCCTGATCTTATTCCTGTAGTTATGTTTGATGAAACTCGCGTATTGTAATGAATTACACTTGTGAGAAAAGACCGAATGTGGAGGAAATACCCACATGGATTTAACTCTATAAGAAGCGAGTAGTAAGGTAAGATGATCTTTGAGGACAAAAATCCGGTTTAGGGGTAAATGTTGTGACAATCCGTCAATTTATGGTTGATATTTTATTCTCAATATTTATTTGAAATCATTATTTTTATGTTATAATATGAACTCACTTATTTTTGGGAAGAAATTTGGATTTACGTCTTGAAGTAGCATTGACTACGTCTAAACAGGAGGATTCTATGTTACGTGCTTACGTTTACATACACCGTCTTTGGTGACAGTCCAACATTTCAAGAAATAAATTTATCCGTGAATATTATTTTGGAGTTTTAAATTTGTGTTGGTTAATAAACTCACAAATTTACGAGAAGAGATTAGGACTTACGATTATAATTTAACGTCCTTTACGACTAAACCAGAAACCTTAGGATTACGTATTTACGTTTTCGAAGTCCGTTTTTTATGAGAAAATTCTTATTAGATTCATTTTGTGCCGTTGATTCATAATTTATAAATTTTTTTTAGCAAAACGACCTGAGGGCACGTAAATCGAGGAAACTAGAATCGAGAAGTTCCCGTAAATTATTAGGGATGAGACAAGTTTAACACTTGTCCCACCCCTAATAGGGGTGGATTATACAAGAGTGTAACACTCTTTGTTGTCACAATATTAGCCTTAGTTGAGACACTTGTCTCATAAGATTCAAAGCTACTTAGCTTTCCTTCTCTCACACTTTTCTCACACATGCAAGGTGTAAGAAAATAAAAACTCTCTCAACCTCCATAACTCCTCTCCTTGTCCGTCCATATCCATCACAAAATCACCATATTCATCAAATTTTAACCACAAACATAAGATATAATCAACATATGTTGATAACTACACAACAAGATGATGATTGGAGGTGATTCCAACATGTAGAAAGAAGTTTTCTTAGAGTTCTAGGGCTGAGATTGGAGCTTAGATCAATGGGTTCATGCATGGCTAAATCTAGGGTGGATCTATGAATACGAAGGTTCAACAAGGATGACCTAATTGGTGTAATCATCTCTTTGATTCTTCACTAAGATTAAAGGTCTCCATCATTTGGTTGGTATAAAGATTGTTCTTCCTATCCTTTTGTTATTTTGATTATGTAATCTTGTATTTTATTTATTTATGTATATGTATATGATGATGAATGATGATTAAAAATATTATGTGGGATTTGGTGTTGATAGATTTGATAAACATGGGTAAAAAGATGGAAGACCCCCATGTAAAATGGTTAAAATCTTGCTAAATATGATGGCTGTATAAAAACAGTAAGTAACCAAAGGTTAAACTGATAAAATGATAAAGTAGAATCCATTTACAGTAAGTATAAGATATCATACACTCGTGAGAGTTGGCCATGCAATGGAATTATTATAATGAGTGAGATATGATCAAAACAAGTTTAGAGTACCAATATGAATAGTCAGTTTTGGACGGACTGTTAAGGATATTTAGAGTTGGATTGAGAAGTAGCTAAAGCTAAGTTAATTGTAGCACATATCATTTAGTTTATGGTGTCCAAAAATGAGCTTCTATCTCCTTATATAACTCAAGATATGGTAAAAATGGTGAAAATGAAAGTAAAAATCAGATTTTGGGAAATTAAAGTATAATAGTATTATATAAGCACTCAAATAAAAATAGTATAAAATATGAATTAAAACCCACTAACTTATATAATACATTTATATAAATATTTATAAGGATAAATAAATGGTACATTTTATAAAAATGGTAATTTGATAAGTTTTATAAGTTATAAAACTATAAACATGATTTTTACATCTTTTCGGCTGATACCGTAAAATTAACGTTTTTGTCAAATAAAAATTAGACGATCAAACCCGTCTAATGTAAAGTTTTTAAAAGTCACATACTGATGTATAAACATATATAACAAGTAAAAACCGATAAAACCCGAACTTTACAACATATAGACATTAACGGGCCAAAGTAGCCTTATTGGACTATAAAACCGACTAGTTAGTAAAACACTTATAAACTTACTCATTGGGATTAACCCACTTGGGACCAACATGTAATGTATAATACTGATAATAAAAGTATAATTGGGCTAATGAATAGTATTGGGCTTGTAATAGGCCCATTGGGCTTTAAAATGTAAACAAGTTGAACTAGTGTAACTAGTCTTGAAAATTTCCAACACATAAACACTATAATGAATGAGTAAATATGTATAAAGCCACTTGATCATCATAATATATATAAAATCATCATATGTATACATAATTGTTATTTTTATAAAGTCATTGGACAAAAGTCTAAGACCGTTTATTATTTATATAGGTTTCTGTGATTGAAGCACGTACCGTACATCCGAATTGCCGATAACCCGCTTTCCACATCAATGTGAGTTCATAGCCTCGCACTCTTTTAAATGTTTTTATGAAATGTTTTATAAACCCGCGAGGGAGATAACATGTTAGTTTTGATAAAATAGGACACCATTTGTCCCGATTGTCTGTTTATTGATTTGGACCCTGATTGTATGACCCGATGAATGATTAAATGACCCGATAGATGAAAAGAAATGGATTATTAAAGTTAGGTTATGTCACTAAAAGTCCCTTAGCATGAATTGTGAACTACCGGGATTTGGTAGACGCTTAAGAATATAATAGTACTATTTGGGGACGATCACCCCAGTTCGCGCCTTGACGGTTGATCCCCGTCGTGCCACATTGATTGGTAAGCAAATTTATGTATGAGAAGATTTACACAAGCGTGATTATTGTGACGAAACGCTAATTTAGATGGGCAAATTGAGTTTCGGGCTAGCTACCCGTTGTTTGGTTTAGTAAGGTAACAATGTCATGCGGCTTATAATAATCCAATTAACGAAATACTGCTATACGCATTGAATAACGATATATTGCCTGACTAGCAATAGAGGGTCTTATTATTGAACTTATGTTCGTGTTTTGGTTTTACATAACCATATTCATATAACGGATTCTATTTAACTTTATAATACGTTATAAAACGTATTGTATGATGTTTTTACGACAATGGTTCGTATAATGATTTTGAAGACAAACGCCTATATTATGATTTTTGATAAGGATTTATATAAAATGACTTTGGCTATTTTATGGCCTATTATAAAGATTTCTACAAAATGATTTTCGGTAATAATTATATACCGATGATATATTGATGGTTTTATTAAACTCTATGAATTCACTCGGCGCTTTCGCTGACCTTTTCTTTTAACATGTTTCATCTCAGGTACTTGAAGGTAATTCTCGGGAAGACGACAAGAATTCATGGCCCGCACTTAAAACAATAATTTCCATTCAAATGCTTTGTAAAACCTGTATGAAATACAATGACTTGGGACCTATGTAAAATTGATATTTATGAATGGAAATGCTTTATTATTAAACGACGCGATTTTTATGCGTTGTCTATGATGTGAGTAATGTGCTATCCCGTAACACCAACGAGTCTTCCGCTGTATTGAGTTGTATAAATTTGGGGGTGTTACATATATAATCCAAGTTATATATATATATATATATATATATTAAAATAACACTTCTCAGTCTGGCCTTGTCGGTAACTCGGGAATTCTTCGGCACCGTTATAGTCAAAAGATTTTTAGACATTTTTAGAAAAATGTTTATAGTTAAAAGATTTTGAAATGTTTTATTCAAAACCTTGGTTTTAAAAATCTTTCGTTCTCTATAACGAGAGCTCTGGTACCAAACTATAACACCCCCAAATTTACAAAATTCAACGAAACTCAATTTGCCCATCTAAATTAGCGTTACCTTACTACAACAAACAACAGGTAGCTAGCTCGAAACTCAATTTGCCCATCTAAATTAGCGTGTCATCACAATAATCACGCTTGTGTAAATCTTCTCATACATAAATTCGCTTACCAATCAATGTGGCACGACGGGGATCAACCGTCAAGGCGCGAACTGGGGTGATCGTCCCCAAATAGTAATATTATATGCATAAGCGTCTACCAAATCCCGGTAGTTCACAATTCATGCTAATGGGACTTTTAGTGACATAACCTAACTTTAATAATCCATTTCATTTCATCTATCGGGTCATTTAATCATTCATCGGGTCATACAATCATTCGGGTCCAAATCAATAAACAAACAATCGGGACACATGGTGTCCTATTTTAGTAAAACTAACATGTTATCTCCCTCACGGGTTTATAAAATATTTCATAAAAACATTTAAAAGAGTGCGAGGTTATGAACTCACGTTGATGTGGGAAAGCGGGTTATCGGCAATTCGGATGTACGGTACGTGCTTCAATCACGGAAACCTAGACAAATAATACTCGTCTTAGACTCTTAGCCAATGACTTTATAAAAATAACAATTATGTATACATATGATGATTATATATATATGATGATGATCAAGTGGGTTTATACATTCTCATTTACTCATTTTAGTGTTATGTATTGGTAACTTTTATACTAGTTTACTAGTTTATCTTGTTTATATGTTTTAGGCCCAATAAGCCTATTACAAGCCCAATACTTTTCATTAGCCCAATTATACTTTTATTATCAGTATTATACTTTACATGTTGGGCCCAAGTGTGTTAAGCCCAATAAGTAAATTTATAAGTGTTTAGTCTATTTAGTTGGATTATTAGTCCAATAATGCTAACTTAGCCCGTTAATGTCCGTATGTTATATAGTTCGGGTTTTATCGGTTTTTACTTGTATTAAGTACTTATATATCAGTATATGACTTTTAAAAAGTTTACATTAGACGGGTCCGACCGTCTAAGTTTTAATTGACGAAAAACGTTAATTTTACGGTATTAGCCGAAAAGACGTAAAACTTAGTATATAGTTTTTATAACTTATAAAACTTACCAAACTACCATTTTTATATAATGTCCATTTATTTATCCTTATTAATATTTATATAAATGAAATATATAAGTTAGTGGGTTTTAATTCACATTTTATATTATATTTATTTGAGTGCTTATATAATAATATTAAACTTTAATTTCACAAAATCAGTCCTAAATTTTAAGTTCACTAAAATGTCCATATCTAGAGTTCTATAATGAGATAGGACCTCAAATGTTTATCACAGAAACTACATGATACGTGCTTCATTTTATTCTTTTATAGCTACTGATGAATCAACCTATAAATATTTTAATAAATTCATCCAAAACAGTGTAGGCAGATTTGCACTCTAAACTTGTTTTGTTCATATCTCACTCATTTTTATGATTACATTGCATGGACAACTCTCACATGTGTATGACATAAAACAATTACTGTAAATTGATTCCACTCTACCATTTTATCAGTTTAACATTTGGTTACCTACTGTTTTTATACAACCATCTTATTAAGCAATATTTAACCATTTTACATGTGGTTTATCCATCTTTTTACCCATGTTTATCAAATCTATCAACACCAAATCCCCACATAATATTTTTAATCATCATATACATATACATAAATAAAGAAAATACAAGATTACATAATCAAAATAACAAGAGGATAGGAAGAACAATCTTTATACCACCAAGGTTGTGTAGGTTATGATCAAGGCTTGGATTTTTGAAGGAAAAACTTGTGATAGATCAACACCAATATTCAAGACCACCAATACTTGTAAAATTCTTGTAGAAATCAGCCCTACTTCACCTTGCAAACTTCTCTTTGGATGTTAAGATTAACATCAATCTTCATATCTTTTGAAAGAGAGTAACATATGTGAGTTATAACACATTTGTGTGGTTAATTTTTGTATGAATTGGTGTTGTGGTGATGATATGGGACGAATTTTTAGAGATAGAAAAGGGAGGATGAGTGGTTTTGCATGTAAGAGTTTAGTGGAAATGGTATGTGTGAAGTAGTTTGAATGGTTTTGTGAAAAGTTAGCTTACATGTTAAGCTCTAAGTAACAAGTGTTAGCTTGTTTAGGAGGTGTTGACACCTCATGGTGTGTGTTGGCTTAGTGTTGCCGTCCCATATTAGTGGGGTGGGGCAAAACTGGTTTTGTCTCATCCCACTAATTTACGGGTATTTCTCGATTCTAGTTTCCTCGATTTACGTGCCCTCGCGTCGTTTTACGAAAAATGTTTTTAAAAATTATGAATCAACGGCACAAAACGAATCTAATAAAATTGTCTCATCAAAAACGGAGTTCGAAAACGTAAATACGTCATCCTAAGGTTTTCGGTTTAGTCGTAAAGGACGTTAAATTATAATCGTAAGTCCTAATCTCTTCTCATAAATTTGTGAGTTTATGAACAAACACAAATTTAAAATCTCAAAATAATATTCACGGATAAATTTATTTTCTGAAATGTCGGACTGTCACCAAAACGGTGTATGTAAACGTAAGCACGTAACGTAGAATCCTCCGGTTTAGACGTAGTCGATGCTGCTTCAAGACGTAAATCCAAATTTCTTCCCATAAATGAGTGAGTTCATACTATAACATTAAAATAATGTTTTTAAATAATACTTGAGAATAAAATATCAACCATAAATTGACGGATTGTCATAGCATTTACCCCTAAACAGGATCTTTGTCCTCAAAGATCATCTTATCTTACTACTCGCTTCTTATAGAGTTAAAGCCATGTGGGTATTTCCTTCACATTCGGTCTTTTCTCACAAGTGTAATTCATTACCATAAATTGACGGATTGTCACAAAGGTGAAGTAATGGAGGTGTTGAAGTTTACTTGGAGAAGTGGCAGCCATGGGAGATGCTGGTGGCTTCTTCTCGTGCTGGTGGCTTCTCTCGTGCTGGTGGCTTCTCAGCCATGTTGGTGGCTTCTCAGCCATCTTCCACATTTCCCTTTTCTAGTCCTTCTTCTTTATTTCTTCCTCCTTCTTTCCTCTAAACTTCCAAGACTCCAATTCTTTGTATTATTTATCATACGAGAGCTACACTTTCATGTCTCGTTCATTCTTTCACCTCCAATACTCGTCTTTTCTTCATTTCTCGTGATGTAACCATTGATGAACCTACAATAGCAAATAAGCTTCATTAAGTATCATATGTTCATAATAATCACATAAACATATGCATAAACACCACGAATACGCTCATATAAATATGTTAGATTTGAGTGTTATCAAATCCCATCAAACTTAAGTTTTTCTCATCCTCGAGCAAGGAAAAGAAAAACTTTGCTTCCCTCAAGCAAATAAAAAATACAGTTAAAAACTAAATACCTAGGTTCTAAAAGAAAAGAAATTTTTTAAAATTCTTTGAAAAATTGAAAATATTTTTGGTTTTTATAAGAAATGGCTAAAGGTGCAAACCCCCTCACACTTAAGAGTTTGCTTGTCCTCAAGCAAATAAAAGAAAAATATTTTTGGGTTATTTATTATATAAATGAAATTGCTAAAGGTGAAAACCCCCTCACACTTAAGAGGTTGCTTGTCCTCAAGCAAATAAAAGAAAATTACATCCCACATGGTGCATGAAAATGGTTTAGAAAAATAAGATAAAAATCTACAAAGTACAAAAGGACTAAACTAAATGGCGTGAGCACCAAGCTTACACATCTTAAGAGGACTTTTATTCGGTTATAAGGCTAAGGGTTAATTGGGTATGGATAAGACATGGGATATATTTTTCATTTTATTTTTTTAGAGGTGTATCAAGAATATACAAGTTAGAAGTCTAAGTCCCATGTTGCTAGTTACCGAACAAATTACAAGCCCAAAAAATGATCATAGCTACGAGCTTGATGCAACACATAACACACATATCACGTCTTAGCACATTGGCTAATCGATATCTTAACATACTTCTTCTTCCTTCATCTTCATAATATTGTCATCACTTTTTTTTAACTTTTTTATTCTCGATGACTTATTTTTTTTTTAACATACATCACATGTTCCCCTCACACTTTGCGTAAGCACACACCACAAAAAACAGAAAAATAAAGGTGATCAATCTCCATCTTTGTTGGAATGGCACACACACATAGCGAGGTGTGGCAACTATAAATCATCAAAAATAATCCAACATACCAAGCAACTAGCAACCCACCATTTAGACTTTGACAAGGGTTAGGCTAAGGTTAAGGTTAAATATATATTTTTTTTCTTTTTAGTGGATTTATCAAAAATGGAAAGAATGGCTCAACGGGTGTTCTATGGGTACCTAACACTAGACGAGAGTGCTAACAAAAGGGTTAATATGGGAGGTTAGCTAATTGATGTAACTAACTAAAAAGAAAATGGAAAAGGCTATTTGGGTTTTATTCCAAAAGTTGCCTCTTTGTCACGCATATACACTTATATCACACAAGTGTGATCTCACTAAAACTTAATTTATTTTATTTTATTTTTATTATTTTTTGTTTTTTTGATATTTTTTTAAAATTTTTTAAATTTTTATTTTTTTTCACCGTGTGGATGATTATTGAAATATATTTACATACAAACGTGTGAAACATTTAAATCCTAAGGGCAAAAAAGTATACAAACTCTCCCTCTTTTTTAACTATTTTTTTAAATCATTTTTTTATAATTACCCCAAAAATTTATATTTTGAAAATTCGGTTTCGTTTTCCCATTTATTTCCCCTCACACTTAAGTTTTGAATTGGACTCAATATGAAAAATAAACATCAAAGCATGAAAAAGTAGGGTAAATAAATAAATAGTCCAAGAGAAACGAAACATCCCGGGCTAAGAAATTGCAATTGATCTCCATATGATAAGATGCCAAGTAAAGAAGATCAAGCGATTTCATCTCCAACGAGCGTATACACATACAATCCATCAATCACTATCAATCCATCCTCCATAAGCTTTATTGAACCTACAAAATAAACTAAACTACAAAACACGTAAATTTATTAAGCACACTTTCGTAGGCACCACGATTGCATTTAGCGTATGCACCAAGCCTTTAAATCCCTCAGTATCCCGAGTGGACGAGTTATACTCTCGTGAGGGTTTCCAGCGAACACACCCACAAAGTTCATACATTAACCACATGAACTTAAACAAACACAAACAAGCACGCACGCAAACAAAATGAACCAAACACACAAGACAACAAACATAAACAAAAACAAACATTATGCATATATAAATATCACACATATGACAAATGAAAACAATCTAATCACTTAAAAACATAACACGACTCAAGCAAAACTAAATAAGAAAAACTAAAAAAAAATATTTTATATTAAATGAAAAAACACATAATAGAAGTTTTGTATCAAATCTATTAAACCGGACGGTTTTCTAGACTTCGGGTTCTATCCACGGGGTTTGGGAATTAACCGGAGCGAATAGAAATAGAACAAGGCACAAAATGACTAAAACGGGGTGGTTGGGCGGGATATAAGCTTTATTAATAATTGGTTCGAAACTCGATTAATGGATGTTTAAACGAGTGTAAAACACAATTAGGAATGGTTTTGGTGAAAGCCTAGTTTAAATAAAAGAAGACAAAAAGAAAATATTTTTTTTTTGAAGAGAAGCCGGTCGGCTTCTATTGGTGTCGGTCGGCTTCTTGCGGACTGTTTTGGAGAAGCCGGTTGGCTTCTCCCCGTGCCGGTCGGCTTCTTTGCCTGCACCAAATATATATATATATATATATATATATATATATATATATATATATATATATATATATATATATATATATATATATATATATATATATATATATATATATATATATATATATATATATATATATATATATATATATATATATATATATATATATATATATATATATATATATATATATATATATATATATATATATATATATATATATATATATATATATATATATATATATATATATATATATATATATATATATATATATATATATATATATATATATATATATATATATATATATATATATATATATATATATATATATATATATATATATATATATATATATTTAACATGCTTACATAAAACATAAAAACTAAGTACTTTTGTAAAAACACTTTTATTAAAATGATTAAAACACATTAGATATAGCTTAATCCAAACACACCCTTAAGATTAATAAGAAACCTTATGCAAGAATAAGGAAAATAAGCACAAAAACTAAAAGGAAAAGACTAATAAGCAAACAAAACATGTAAACCACTTAGCACACAACATTCTAATAGAAAAATAATAAATAACACAATACACATCTAAGACATAACATGAAACAAATGACAAAAACTAGAATTCTAACTTTTTTTTATTTTTCATATATTTTCCATTTATTTTCAAAACAATTTTTTTAATTTTTTATTTTAACAAATATGACTTAAGGTATTGAATACCACTTATTTTAACTAAAAGAGAGTTTTTATAGTGATCAAAATCGTTAGAAAATGACTAATCCAAACGCCCCCTTAAACTAAGAAAATAAGAACAAAAATATGCATACAATGGGAAATGCAAACAAGCACACAAGCACATAAGAACAAAAGCACATAAACACATAAAAACACTTATAAACATGACACATAACAAGACACAAACTCACAAAACAAGAAAAACACAAACAAACACAAAATTCATGTGGTCAAGTAGTTCTAGCCATCGACTAGAGTGATTCTAGACAAGGTTTTTTGGGTTTTTGAGAACAAGCACTTAGAACACATTTGGAAGCAATCATTGAACCAACCATTTTGAGAACACAAGAGAGGAAATCACAAAACCAAACATATGATTTTGGCGCCAAGACTATTTAAGCAACTTTTGAGAATTAAGAGATTTTGAGAAAATGGTGTTCTAACCGTTGTCAAGGGTTAGAACAAGAGTAATCATTCAAGAGCAACGGAATTTAGAGCAGTTCAAAGCCTCCAATTGAGTAGTCAACCACTAACCGAATTCCCCCTATGTGAAATTTGTCCCCCCTATGCGGATAAATGGGGTATAACAACTCTTTCGGGTTATGTATTAATTGGTATCACAAACGATTCAAGTAACAAGCAAGCAAACAAACAAACAAACACAAGAGTATAAACTAGCAAGTCCCCGGCAGCGGCGCCAAGAACTTGATGGTGGCGATGCCGGATTATGAGAATGAAGCAAGCAATCAACAAGATATCGATTCCAACAAACAAAGACACAAACAAACTAACAAGCGAGTATAAACTATCAAGTCCCCAGCAGCGGCACCAAAAACTTGATATGTGTACCGACATAGATATTTAAAGAAGTGCAAATACAAATCCCTGACAAGAAGCCAAAAACTTGATGCGTTCTTTCCACACATTGGGTTTTAAATTTATAAACAAGAATTACCGATATTAATTAGGAACACAAATTCGAGCAAGTATACTCTAGTCATGTTGTAATTAGGTTGGTAAGTCAAGGTCGTCCCATGGGACTTGGTTATACTCAAGTGTAGTTATTTGCAACAATGTTAAGTATGATTGTCATGATCACACCACCATGAGAATCGTTTCTAGGCACAAGCACACAAAGAACATACATGTATGGTCAAATGATCACATGGACATTAGGATGCTTAGTTTGGAAAACATATTAACGGTAATCCTTTCGACCTATAGAACCAATAGTAAGACACTAGTGCTTTATGAATCAAATATACATAAGTCTCAATCAAGTGGTCACTCAAGAACCTTATGCCTAAACCAACAACAACAAGAATCCTTTTGACCCATAGACTTGGTGTTATCAATTTGATAAGTTCCATTTACTTGAAAGATGATTAGAACAATATATTCAAAAGACTCCTTTCGACCTATAATCTAGATTAAACCATTACTTGTTATGCTTATTAAGTCTCTTGCACAATCTTCACAAAGTACAAGACCAAATCATTAGTCGGTTAACGAATTGAAATCAACCATGTTGAGAATAATTCCGACATATAGACTCAACAATGATTAACCAAATTGATAAACAAGAACAAGTTCCAATTCAACCAAATATAATGTTATCACCATAAACCAATGACAAGCAATAATAGAATCCAAACATCCATATATCACAAGTTTTCAGATAAACAATACAAGTATCAACACATTCACAATATCATAAAACACAAGAATCACCATGAACATGAACATAATCTTTATTGAATAATAAAGAAGTTACCAAACATTAGAGTTCATAGTACCAAAATACAATGCATTCTACCCATAAGCATCTTGGGTTTTGTATGGAGTATGGATTTCTTCTCTACTCTCCTATGTCTTATAACATGTACATGGCTACCAATTCCACCACTCACCACTTCGGTGAGGGGTGATATAAAAATCACAGAAATATGGAGATGGGATAGATGATGATTGAGATGAGATTGGATAGGATATAATGATATAAACACTACCCCATGGGTGTTATTTATAGGTGAATTAGCCTTGGCCATCATGCACTTTTCATGGAGCCAAAGGTGAGTAATGATGAGTGTAATGAAGCTTAGAGAAGTTACAATGGAGTTATGGCTGAACTTGGTGAGCAAGGTGAAGTAATGGAGGTGTTGAAGTTTACTTGGAGAAGTGGCAGCCATGTGAGATGCTGGTGGCTTCTTCTCGTGTTGGTGGCTTCTCTCTTGCTGGTGGCTTCTCGGCCATGTTGGTGGCTTCTCAGCCATCATCCACATTTCCCTTTTCTAGTCCTTCTTCTTTATTTCTTCCTCTTTCTTTCCTCTAAACTTCCAAGACGCCAATTCTTTGTATTATTTATCATACGAGAGCTACACTTTCATGACTCGTTCATTCTTTCACCTCCAATACTCGTCTTTTCTTTATTTCTCGTGATGTAACGATTGATGAACCTACAATAGAAAATAAGCTTCATTAAGTATCATATGTTCATAATAATCACATAAATATATGCATAAACACCACAAATACGCTCATATAAATATGTTTGATTTGAGTTTTATCACTGCTCTTAAAAAGAAAAGATTCAGGAACCTCAAGAAACGGTAACTGAATGCAACCAAACAAGGGAGGAATTATGAAGAACAAGGACCTTCTTCTGACATGCATACAAGGGTCTCTGAAAATGACATCAATTTTGAAGCTGATGATGCCATTGGAAATTTTGAAGATGGTGATGGCATAGAGACTATTGTGGAAAAAGATAGCTTCGAGCCTACAAACATGGAGCTTCAACAAGAAGAACCACAACCTACTCATGAGGAACCACAAAATGAATAGATTTTGGTGACACAGCCACAACCACAACCTCAAACACCACAACTACAAGTGAATTGGAGTAGTTTCTATGAGAAGTTGGAGGAAATCAATGTTCAATTTCCTGTGTCTTCAACTCCACCTCAAAGGCAATTCTGGTTTTATAAGAAACAATCTTTCCAAGTACTGTCAAGATCAATTGTGAGTTATGGATCAAACAAGACTGAGGAGTTACAAATTG
Organism: Glebionis coronaria; assembly: GCA_025667525.1. NCBI lineage: Eukaryota > Viridiplantae > Streptophyta > Magnoliopsida > Asterales > Asteraceae > Glebionis > Glebionis coronaria. Next base: position 346,919 of record JANFOE010000277.1, on the reverse strand, counting down.
AGAAGACAGCTTCAAAAGAAGAAAATTTATCTGGAGATACTTTAGGGATTTAAGAAACAAGTGTGTCTTACACTGGTGAAGTAAATACTGTTGAAGAGCCAAATACTGCTAAGCCAACTAAGCTGACTGTAAGTACCGCTGGTGAAACACCTTCACTACATTCTTCTACAGAAAGTCAAACTCCTTTTGGAGAGGATGAGACTTTAGCACAAGTACTGCTTGATCTAAGTGAGAAGAGCTCAGCTAAAAAAGCAAGACAAGCAGAAGCAGAGTTAAAAGCACAACAAGTAATTCTTGCTAAGAAGGAAAAAGCTAAAGGCAAGAAGACTCAAGCTTCACAGCCCACTAAAGGTGTTATCATTCAACAGCAATTAAATGAAGATGAAGAGAAAAAATCTTCAAAGCTAAAGAAGAAACTACCTAAAAGCAATCCAAAGGATAAGGGAAAAAAGGTGTGACAATCTGATTCTGAGGAAGAAAGTGATTTAGATGTTGACATTAGCAAAGTCATGAATAGATTCAACCAACTAGAGCATGATGAAGAGTTAGCTTTCAGATTACAAGCACAAATTCATGAAGAAAAGATACAAGAAGACCTTGAAGTAAAGAAACAAATGCTTGAAGCCCAAAGAGTACAGCAAGAATGAAACATTAAAGAGTATCATAGAATACAGGCTGAACTTAAAGCAAGTGAGCTTCTTGCAGAGTCATTGCTAGCTGAATAAATGGATGCTTATGACGAAGAGGAAAAAGACAAGCTAATTGATAATTTAGTGAGGGAGAAACAAAGATTCTTTGTAGAAAAGAGAAGAAAGGAAAGGGTTAAGCCTCCAACCACTATGCAAATCAGAAATCAAATGATGTCCTACCTCAAGAAAGTCAAGCATTTTACCCATGCTCAATTGGTCAGAAAGACTTTTGAAGAAATCAAGGATTTTTATGAACAGTACAAGAGGACCAAGTTGAATTTTCTTGAAATTGGTTCTGAAAAGGACAAGCAAGACATTGAAGATGTAAAGAATCATCTTCAACAACAAAGAAAATTTGGAAGTACCCCCAGGCTTGATGCAAGTACTGCTGGACAAAAGGAAGCATCTCCACCCATCAAGACTACCTATGTTAGGAAGAAGAAAAGGGTGATAGATGTTTCAAAGGAAGCAGAGATTGATCAAGGAATGGATGAGGGGAATACAACACAAGATGTTAACAAAAATACTATGAATGTACAAGCAGTACATACACAATCAACAGTACTTAAGGAAACAATACATACTGATTTGGAGGAGGGTTCAATAGAGTTTGAAGGAACCTCCAAGGGTATTAATAGGAAAAGATCAACCAAGAAGAAGCAAGAAGCTAAGAAAAGGGTGAAGACTACTTAACAAGATAGTGATAATGTTGAAAGTTGTAGAAAGCACTTAAAGATAGTGAACTTTGAAGATCAGTGCATTGACATAAAAATCTTTAGAAAGAAGTCAGATATCATAAGATGGACAAGTGCTATGAAGGATGGATTAGAAATTCATGGAATCACTAGGTCAGATGGAACATTTAGGATGTTCAGACTACTAGAAGAGATTCTGCACATCCTTGACAGACAAGACATTCAAGATCTCAACAGATTTGTTGTAGGTGGAAGTAAAGGTCAAGGAGAGGTCACACTATTGAGGAATGAACTGAAGTTTATGTATGAGCCACATACTTGTGATCAAAGAATATTAAAGGACTTAGAGAATCAGGTTCCTAGTTACTGGAGATATTATAGATCATGTGGGATACATACATTGGATGTAGATGACATAACCTACTACATGCTTCAAGAATAGAGATATCCTTTTAGAAGAAGATTGTTGGAAAGAATGTTAGAGCAACAATTGGAGGTTTCAGAATAATCTGCTAGTGCTTTGGATTTGATCAGAATGGTTAAACAACAAATCAAGGATTTAGAGCAAGAGGAAGAAGCTGAGAAAGAGCGTTAAGTGTTTGATTTACAATCACACTTCACAAATGGTTCTCAGGTCACAATGTCTAACACACATAATAATTGGCTAGTCCATAAGAAAACGGTTTATGGTAAATACTTCTCAAATCCGTTGACAGCTGGTAGTTGTTAAGAACTATATGGTTCTAACTCACCATGTTTCGAGACAAAGAGTTGGCTTGTCCTAGACAAACGGTACTAGGTAAAGATATAATCAAATCCATTTATTTTCGATAGTTTACCAAAAATTGTAGGGTTATCAGTACACCTTATTCTTTATGAATAAACTATTGGCTATTCTAGAGTGTATGGCTAATTGGTAAAGAATAAATCAAATTCGTTGATAGCTGATGATTTGCCAAAAAATCATGAAGCCAATACAGATTGGTTTTTGTTGTTAACTATTTTATTTCATGTATGAAGATGCAAGCAAAGCAGTATTAGTTTCAAAGAAAGAATACTCAAAAGGTTTTGCCTCATCAGATCAAGAAAGAAGTTTTTGATCAAGAGTTCTGTAGGTCCTTGTAAACCTTGGATTATCCTTGTGTTGTGATTGATCTAAAGAGAGGGAGAGAGATGAAGAACTTAGAGAAAGAAAGTAGAGAGAGGTTGAAGAGAAAATGAAAGATTAGATTAAGTGTGTGAATGTGAGAATGACCAGCCCCTCCTAACATGCTAGGAGGGTGTATACATAGCCCACCCTACATGTGGGCTTGATGGGCTTTATGTATACATATTGGATCACGAGCCCAATACTTGAATTTATAGTTGGAGTGACTGATCCTTTCAAAATACGTAAAACGTATTTCCAACAATATCCCCTTAAGGGAGGTCACTCCAAGTTACAATTTCCTATATAGTCTAGAGCTCGTGATCTATGCTAACAATGATGTCACCGAGACTTTCTTTGGAAAACGTATTTCCAACAATCACCACCTAAGGGAGGTCACACCATTTTACAAAATCTTAAACCTAGCATACTATGCTTGAGTCTTCAATCTTGTTCTTGTGAATAAGCTGATGAAATTTTTGACTTTAGTCTTGAGCATGTTCTCTTGCCTTGACCTTGTGCATTCATCACTTGTGATATTTGCCTCTTCGTGACTTCATGTTCCACATACTTATACTTTTATAAATTCATGAATGCTTTAGAGTTTGATACAACGGAAGACTTGACTTTTAGACTTTCTTGAATTTGTTGAAGTATTAAGTGCATATAGTATAAGGATGTGGTGACGACTTCTTCTGGATTGTACACCGCAATGCCACCTTATTGTTACGCTGCATAAGACAGTTAGCAACAAAACATATACACACGGATGAAATGGCCTTGCACATTTCATTCTAATTTGGTAGCATTTTACCTCCGGTGGGTGAAGATCGTTGGACGATATTAAATATCGTACTTGTGGTAGGTAGTTTCAATTAAGAACCTCCTTGACAAGATTTCGCGGGTAAACCCGTTCTCTTTATACGACCGTCCAAAGCTGACTGCGAACATAAAGAGTGAATCATTTGGATAATAATATCCGCATGATTTGAAGCCGTCAATTCATGTTCCTGGAACAAGTGAAATTCAATTAAGAACCGCACCATCGTTGCTTTCCAGTTGTCACGAGCTTGATTCGTATAGAATCTTGCATGTTACCTACCAAGTGCTGTTTGAGGTTAACACTAGAATGATTTCCATTCGTCACTGGAAATACTTAATAGTATTACTCTGAATGTTCTGGCAGGATCACTAAGATATTGCTTAGAGGCCTGGAACGTGTTTAAGTTCAATTAAGAATTAAACAACTGTTGCTTTCCAATTATCACAAGTTTGATTCATAAAGAATCGCACAAGTCACCTACCATGAGCTTTTTGATATTCGCTCAAGAAGGATTTCCATCTTCATTGTAAATACTTTCATATTACTCGGATGTTCAGGCAAGATCATGAAGATTTTGTGTAGGACTCTTAAGATCTTTCTTACTTTTCACAGTGTGTGAAGAAGCAGAAAATTATGAAAGTGTGTCCTAATGAGATATTTGATGATCTCAAATGGCTCTAGACTCGATCGTGCATTTTGGATTTTATTGATCAGAGGCTGGAGAGGAGTGCCACCATTTCAATACCAATTTATTCGGAGTGAATAAATCAACGGATAATGCGTTGTCTCCGTGTGATTAAAAAATATCTTTTGAAAGATATCTGAGTTAGCTGGGATGGGTTGTGCATTGCATCACTGGGTCCATGATGTCTATCTTCAATATCGAGAATCATTGAAAAATGATCTCAATAGCATATGTATTGACCCGGTTTCTGCCTAAGGTTGTAAGGAGGGCTTCTTTCTTTAGACCCTTTATCTTTACAATTCTTTTTCATTCTTCAACCCCTTCAATGCTTACCAATACGTCATAACTAGCACTTTGTTGTGATTGTTTCAGTGCTAACTTATGTACTTGGTCGGCATTCAGCTACGTTCACAATCTTTCTCCATCTTTCCTATGGACTACTATTTCTAGCTATGGAATGTCCTTGGGAATATTCCTCCAGTTCAAGAGGAATCATTGGACTTTAACCTATCCTACCATCCTTATGTCACCACAATCTTCACCGTCGTGAATAGAGATGTTTCGGGTAAGTGTATGTCACCATGAAATCCATTTTGAAGTGCAAATCCATTTTGCTCCCCCTGAACATATGCCACGATATCCGTAAACATTTCAAACATGTCGGGATGAGCTATCACGTTAAGTCAAACCATTTGTGATTAATCATTTCCCATATTACATCACATTTTCTCCCCCATATTAAAAATATTAACCCAATCGATGTTTTTAATATCAATTGATTTAATAGAACTTTAAGAAAATTTGGGAAGAAAAATGCAAATCTAATTATCTTCATGAATTACACAAGCTCCCCCTCAATTAATGGGGGTGTACTTGAATCTTAAATTAAATACCTTTTAAACACAAGTGTAAGGTACTTATCACGTGCAAAGATCATATATGATAATGTATTCACAAGATTAGCAATTGACGAGGTTAGAACTGAATGATGGCGAACATCATATGATAGAATCATATGGTTCTTGTTCACGAATGTTGGTCGCCTCGTCGCGTATGAAATTATCTATTGACTCCATGTGTACGATTGATATCGTTGTCTTGACACCAATATGGGACCTTGGCACTTCCGGCGTCAAAGATTCTAAATCCTGGACAATTGCTCCCCCTCAATTGTTGACCCGTGTTCTATTGAAAGAGCTGTAGTCGATGTTTGAGTAGTCGCATCGTCGAGTATGAAGATATCAATTGTAAATTTCTATGATTGGAGGAGATGATAACTTCATAAAAACAAGATTTCTCTTGTTTTAACAAATAAATGCACTGACACGTACATATATTCGTGTTAGATTGTGTTATAAAGTAAACACAATCCCTTACATGGTTATAAAGTAAACCATGCCCGAGAAAATTAATTCCCGTTGTTGAGTCAAAGCTTTCCAGTGAAATGCTTGAGTTTAATAAGAAAAGCGGGTTACTATGTGAAATAATAGCAAACCTTTTTGATCATGTTTTAAAACATTTGAACTTCTGCTCGAACTTTATTTACAACCCCGTGTCATTATTGAATGACATTTCTAGTATCGTAAATATTATCGATTCCAGAAGACATGCTCTTTTTATCAAAACATCTTTGAACACACAATTTTGAAAGATTTAGAAAAAAACCTTTTGAGAAATTTTCGAAAAATTGTGTTTAAAGTTTTGAAAACCAATTACTTGAGCTTAAGATGTTCAATATCTTACTAAACGAGCTCAAGTCCAAGAAGTTGTAAACTTCCCGTTGTGAGGATAAGTTTATCATCGACGATTAACTTTCCTTTTAATTGAAGGAAGAGTCCTAAGTTGACATTTACTTAGAAGTCGTTTTCAGGAGCTTGAAAACTTTTGAATGTTTTGATGTAAAGCTCATGACCGAGAAAGATGAATTTCTCATTGTGAAGAAAAGTTCTCTTATTTAAACGCTACACTTTTCTTATGAGCTTAAAACTTGGAATGTTTTAATACAAGCGCATGACCGAGAAAAATGAATTTCCCGTTAAGAGGATAAGTTATCATTAAAGATAATCTTTCCTAAAGTTGAAGTCCAAGTTACAGTCTGATATTTAACTGTAAGTCTTTTACACGAGCTTAAAACCTTTGAATAGTTTAACTATAAGCTCGTGTCCGAGAAAATTTAATTTCTCGTTTGTGAGGATAAGTTTATCATCGGCGATAAACTTTCCTTTATGTTAAGATCGGGTTATCATCTGATATTTAACGATAAGCCATTTACACGAGCTTAAAAACCCTTGAATAGTTTTAATGTAAGCTCGTGTCCGAGAAAATTTAATTTCTCGTTTTTGAGGATAAGTTTATCATCGGCGATAAACTTTCCTTTATTTGAAAATCGGGTCATCATCTGATATTTAATGGTGAACCATATACACGAGCTTAAAACCATTGAATAGTCTTAGTGTAAGCTCGTGTCCGAGAAAAATTAATTTCTCGTTAATGAGGATAAGTTTATCATCGGAGATAAACTTTCCTTTCTTTGATGAACGAGTTACAGTCTGTGATGTGACTATAAGTCCTTGTACAGCTTAACTGCGAGTCCCCTGAGAAACTTGTTTCTTAGATAGCAGCTTCTTCAGCAAGCAAACTCTGAGAGTGTCTTTAGTTGTACGGTATACAAAGATTGGACCGTTGTGTTCTTGTTGAACGTTGACTTTGGTACCTGCATTCTCATTAGGAGTTTGCATTCTTTTATGTGGGTTAGCGATATCTATCTTGAACCATGCGGGGATTCACAGTTTTCTTTTCTTGTCCTATAGGTGACTTGAGGAGATGATTCACTTGTCTTAGTGGGCAAACGTTTCCTTTTATAGAAAACCTTATGTTCAGGCTTAAGTAATGTATCATCTTTTTCAATTTCCTCCCTAGTAGTCTTAGTAGAATCAGAGACTATCCTAGTTAAAGGGCACTCGTTTCCTACAAGAGTGAAAGTTCTACCAGTAGGGCGCCACATTTTACCAATGGGTTTGATTTTAGCTACCCACTGAGATTTAAGTCTAGCACGGGAGTTCACCTCATTAAGTAATTTCTTGACACAATAATCATGATTGGCTTTAAAGACACATTTCCTACATGTTATACAAGTAGCATATTTAATGTCCGAGTAAGATCTAGAATTCCTGGATGATTGATTGATGCTCCTAGGATATGACATGCTACGGTTAGCAGTGTTGGGTAATCTAGAAGGCATCTCACTAGGTTTAAAATTCTTATCTCTTACTTGTGTCTTTTGAATAGCATCCCTTAGACCAAATTTATGGTGAACGTCAGTTGAACTAGTTCTAGATGTGTTTTTTGGACTATGTCTAGGGAGACTAGATGCAATCATGTGATTAGGTCTTGCAAAAGCTGTTTTAGTCACATTGGGCCTAGTTGCTGGAGTGACTGGTCTAGAAAGATGAACCAAATCAACTTGGGAGGCAAACCGCGGTCTCGAGGATTGTGATCGCTCGGATCTAAATGCAGTAGGTTGTGTGACGGTCGGTTGTCTGACGAACTGATTTGTAGGCGGTTTCCCCAAGATTGATGGTTTTTCAAGCTTAGTGTCCACACTAGTTCCTCTATTTTTCCTTAATTCGTTTTTCAACGCAGCTATAGCAAAAACCTTTTCCTGAACATGGGCCTTTAAATTCTCATTATCTTTAAGCAATTTATCTTGGGATGCCAACTTAGATTATAGCAAAGTAATTTGTTTCACAAAATTATCTTTTTCAGCTTTAGAATATTGAATTTTTTGATTTAAATTTCTTTCTAGAACAACGTTTGAATTTTCAAGTTTTTCAAAATACTTTTCAAATTTATCCATTTTCTTCGAAAATTCAATTTTGGCATCCTCAAGAGCTTTAGATTGCTGAGCTAAAATCGTTTCAAGCTCTTTAATCTTGGAACTAGAACCGGTTAGTGAAGCAATCATAAAGCATTTATCATGATATACTATAGCATTCTGAACAATTTCTCCCCTATTTTGACTCACATCGGATGAATCTGAAGTGGTAAAACTATCACCCTTTTGCATCCCATGTTTGTCATAAGTAGGTTCAGAATGCGCAACATGCGGTAGTTCATCGGCATAGACATCATATACCACATTCCTTTGTACCGTATTTGTAGACTCTTCGTCATATACGGGTATGGTGTCATGAATCCCTGACATGCTGCTTGTATCATGCTTTCCTCCCGAATACTTGCTCTTGCAATCTTTAAGCTCCAAGTTGTCACCCATATGATCATTCTCCTCTTGCATCTGCATCGTATATTCTTGCACTTCATTATCATACGCTTTCTGAAGTCGGGATATTTCATAAATCGAAGACGAGACCGATGTCATTAATTTCAACAATGTACCACTGAACTCTTTAACCTCCGTTTGTGTGTACTGAAGAAATGACTAACATAGCCCTGAATTGTCAGACTTAACGATGTTGAATTTAAAGAAGTGCGTAAGTTGTGTCACTAGAGCTTGATATGCAGATGTTGATGCAGAGTGATTAAAGTCTTCTTTGTGAAGTTGCTCGGCTAGTTGGTTCAAGTTGAGGAATATTAAATAGATGAATATATAACTATCTTGACCGAAGAGTGTCAGAAATTCGCGTCCTCCTTGAAACCATGAAATGGTCACTAGATGAGACTGGAGTAGTCGAAACAAAGCTATACCATTTTCTCTAGCTTTGTCTTGCATTCGATGCAATTCTCCCTCTTTCGATGTCGAATTCAACGGTTCCATTGAAAATCAATGATATATGAAGGTAAGGATTATTTATCGATCGAACAATGAAAGACAGTTATTGTTTTTGTTGTTGTCGATTAAATCCCTTGAGAAGTGAATAAAAATGATTAAATCCACTAAATATGTGTTCTCGAGAAACGAAAAATCACCAAGGCAAAATTACACACGATTACGAAATTTTCTAAATCACGTTTTTCGAAAATCTTGAAAAATTCCAAAGATTTCGCAATATGAACCTCAAGTATGATTCCGCAATCCCTCAAATGTATAATTCCGCAATCCACTTTGCATTCAATTCCGCAATACAAGATTTCGCATTACCTTTCAATTGCGAAATTAAGCAAGGAATTCGCAATATCTTACAATTGCGAAATTAAACAAAGAATTCGCAATATCTTATAATTGTGAAATTAATCAAAGAATTAGCAATATCTTACAATTGCGAAATTAAGCAAAGAATTCGCAATATCTTATTAATGCGAAATTAATCAAAGGATTCTCAATATCTTATAATTGCGAAATTAATCAAAGAATTCGCAATCCTTTCAGTTAATCAAATTCGCAATAATCAGAAAAACAATAATTTCGCAATATAACAAACTATTGCGAAATTATACCAGATATTGCGAAATTTTGAGAAAAACATGGAATTCGCGTTGTACTTTAAAATAGACGAATCTTAAGGCAAAAAATGAATCCAAACACCAAAAAATATTGTGTTTTGGAGCGATCCAAGTAACCCAAATCACTAACACGAATAGGTAGATGATTTTGATGAAGATCAAACCACAAAAAACACCAAAAAAAATTTGGACGTGGGATTATAGGATCAAAAACACACAAAATCAAGAACACAAGAACAAACCAATCAAACCAAAGCTCTTGATACCATTTGTAGTTCCTCGTAAACAATGGATTATCCTTGTGTTGTGATTGATCTAAAGAGAGGGAGAGAGATGAAGAACTTAGAGAACGAAAGTAGAGAGAGGTTGGAGAGAAAATGAAAGATTATATTAAGTGTGTGAAAGTTAGAATGACCAACCCCTCCTAATATGCTAGGAGGGTGTATATATAGCCCATCCTACATGTGGGCTTGATGGGCTATTGATAGGTGTGTAAACACCCATCTTTTCTACCACTTATTTCTTGCAAAAACAAGACCAAAACGCGTATTTAATGTCATTTGTTTGGAATTATGTGTGGTTTGTGTGTTTGTTATGTTTTCAGAGCCAACCGGATAAATATTGGAGAAAACATAGGATTGCACGGGTTTTATAAAGGAAAAAGACCGAAGACGAAGTCTATTGTCCAAGAGATGCAAAAGATTTGAAGTCAATGGGCCTATTTGAAGATTTATCGAAGAAAAGGATCAAAGACGGAAGATTTACATATGTCGAAGAAACTCAAGTCTATTTAACGAAGAAATTAAAAGACGAGTTGAATTTAATCGACGACAAATCCCGAATCAGAATCGAAAACGTCAACTTTTCTGAAAAGACGAGAAGACAAAAAGAAGGGAAGAAAGCCCACTCACCAACCAAGGGAGAAGCCTATAAATACTCCTCCCAATATACACACGACTCTCTCTCTTCTTCTTTTTCCAGTTTTTAGTTTTCCTAGTTCTTAGGAACCATCTCCCTTAAGGAGTGGTTTTCTTTTTAGTTTGATTTCTTAAATCTTGTAAGTTTGATCCTTGAATTTGTTTGTTGAACCTTAAATCATTAACACAATCCTTCCTCTAATCTTTTGATTCATCTTGTTCTTCTTCATCTTTTTCTTTCAAGTTTTTAAGTTCTATTTGGTTCTAGTTTGATTCTAAAAAGTTGTTGAATTGTTGTTTTTATGATTGGGATTTGATCCTTGTAGTTAGTAGATGATTTGTGGTTGATTTGGTAAAACTCTTGTGTTTCGTTGAGTCCGATTTGGACAAAATCCGTATATCCTTGTTCTTCGTCCCAGCTACTGATCTTGCCCAGATTCCGAATAGGGAATCTGGGGTTGTGTCTATTCGGAACTTTTCTTTTATTCCGAATAGGGGTTTAAATTTCGTGTCTATTCGGAACTTTCCATTATTCCGAATAGGGTTCTCTCCTTTTTGGTTATTCGGAACATTTCTGATTTTCCGCATAGGGTTGTTTGTGTTTCTCTATTCAGAACTTTTTCCGAATAACCCAATTTTCCGAATAGGGAATCTTCAAAATTATTCCGAGTAAGGCTAATTTTCCGAATAGGGTTTGTTTTCCGCATAGCACTTATATTCCGCATAGACATTCCGAATAAAGAATTATATTCCGAATAACCTTATCATTCCGAATTGAGCAAAACATTCCGCATAGATTTCCGCATGGGGCATTTCCAGATTATTCCGCATAAGAGCTTTGTTCTGCATGGGGTTAAATATTCCGAATAAGGGAAACTTTCCGAATAGCTCTACATTCCGCATAGCAAATAATATTCCGAATAGAGCAGTTTCATTTGTCCATCAAGGTATTTCCTACTGTTTCATTTAAAGCTTCTATTTTAGTTTTATTATTACTTGCCTTTATCATTTTAGTAGATTTAGACCAAAGCTCCCCCTTTTTAGTCACCAATTACAACTATTCCACTTTTGACCGTGATCGATTCGAGAAGATACCGAGAACGAAACAACGATATATATCAATTGGGTACGAGCAACGCAAAGAGAGATCTTGCAAGCAAAAACCTTTTATTAACCAACCAAGAGTCAGTTATTAAAATGGCGCCGCTGCCGGCTCTTTTCGTAAGGATCAACGGTTTCTTGTGAGAAAAATTGGATTTTGGGATCCGTTCTTTCGGGAACGTTATTTTCAAGCACAAAAATTTTAAAAAAAATCCATAAAAATATAAAATTTCCAAAAATACAAAAACAATATAAAACCTATAAAAACCAAAAATATTTTCTCTTGCATTTTCTTTTTAGTGTATGCGTACTCGATCCACGTCTTATTCAGAGCCCGAGACTCTCGAACAATTAGACATGGCAGGTGTACACAACAACAACAATAATATTCCACCCCCCCAAAACAATAACAATAATAATAACACACCCCACCCAAATATGAATAATCCACCCGACTTACGAACCATGGAGGAGCTATGTCAACCCACAATGAACGGACGTGGAGGGCCGATTGCACCGATGCATGTCACGGCTCAGGAGTTTTCGTTGAAACATCACATGATCCAGCAAGTACAAACGAATCCATTTCGCGGAATTCCGGATGATGATGCCAACAAACACCTCGACAAATTCATCACTATTACCCAAAGCATGAAATCTCCCGGTGTTTCTATGGATGACCTTCGCCTCCAACTCTTTCCTCACTCGCTTTCTCACCATGCCGAAAAATGGTTTGACCGTCTTCCTAAGAATTCTATTCATACATGGAACGACATGACTCAACGCTTTTTATCGCGCTACTTTCCCCCATCCATGGTCACTAGCCTTCGTAACCAAATCAGTGGATTTATGCAAGAGAATGATGAATCGCTTTTCGATGCTTGGGAACGTTACAATGATTTGATCGACCGCTGTCCTAATCACAATATGCTCCCCGTCACTCTCATTGACACCTTCTATAATGGTCTCACCTTTCGTGATCGTGACACGATCAATGCCGCCACCGGTGGTACTTTTATGAAAAGGAGACCAGAGGAGTGTCGAGAGTTGATTGAAAACATGACTACTCACCACAAGAATTGGGATTCATCCGCATCCTCAAGATCTAACTCGAGAGTCAATGTTTCTTCTACTACCTCCAATCCTGAAATGTCTGAAATTTCTCGACAACTTGCTGAAATGAACAAAAATTTCATGACCATGGCCACAAACCATTTTCAACAAGCTAAAGCCGTTGCTATGTCTTGTGACACATGTGGTGGTCCTCATTCTTATAATGATTGTCCTTCCACTCAAGGCAATTATTCTGAAAACGTTAACGCAGCATACGGTACATATCCCACGGGAGGCTATCAAGCTCGCCCTCAAGGAGACCGTAGCTTGCTAAGTTATCGTTCCAACAATTATCTTGCACCTCCCGGTTTCCCTCCTGCAAACCAAACCCAACAACAAAACTATAACCGAAACAACCAATCCCAACCTCGTGCTCAAAACCAATATCCGTCCCAAAGAAATACCTACCAAACTCAAGGAAATTCTCAAGCTTACCAAGTTCCACCTCTCAATCAACCGATGGCAGTGAATCCCGACGTCGAGTCGTTCATGAAGACCAATCGTGAGATGGTGACGAATCTTCAGAGTCAGTTTGTCAACTTGAAGAATGACATGGTGAAACAAGGAAGCGATATTCGAGCCGAGCTAAGGAATGATATGGCCAAACATAGCGATGCTATTAATACCAACATGCAAAACTCTTTCAATAATCAAGCTCTTCACCTTCGTGATATGATTGGTTCGCTCATCCAAGGTAATCAACCCTCTTCTTCGGGTACTCTTCCGAGTAATACCGTTGCAAATCCAAGAGGGGAGATGAAAGCAATCACCACTCGTAGTGGAAAAGGTTATATGGAACCCGAGCTTCCTACACCTCCACCCGTGATTGTGAACAAGGAAAAAGAGCAACTTTCTCCACCTCCTTCACCTTCTATCCCCATTTCCCCACCACCCGTGGTTGTGAGTGATCCTCTCCCTTTAAAGCCTTCTTCTTCATCCAATATACCTTATCCTTCAAGGTTGAGGAAAGAGAAGCAAAAGAGCAAGGATGATATTCAAGTTTCAAACTTCCTAAAAATGTTTAAACAATTGAATTTTAACATCTCCTTTGCCGAGGCTCTCGCTCACATGCCCAAATATGCTAAGATGTTTAAAGATCTTCTAAGTGATAAAGAAAAGCTTCTTGACATTGCTCAGACCCAACTTAATGAGAACTGCTCCGCAGTGCTCTTAAGGAAATTGCCCACCAAACTTGGTGATCCGGGTCGCTTCTTGATTCCTTGCAACTTCCCGGGAGTAGAGAATTGCATGGCCCTAGCTGATCTAGGTGCCAGTATAAACTTAATGCCTTTAAGTGTTTGGAAGCAATTATCTCTCCCCGAGCTAGTCCCCACACGAATGACTTTGGAATTAGCCAACCGAACGGTTGCTTATCCAGTGGGGATAGCCGAAGATGTCTTTGTTGGCGTTGATAAATTCACCTTCCCGGCTGATTTTGTCGTCGTTGACTACGAGATGGACCCTCGTGTTTCATTAATCGTTGGACGTCCATTCTTGAGGACCGGTCGCACTCTCATTGATGTAGCCGCAGGCGAATTAATCATGAGAGTTGGTGACGATCAAATTGTCTTCAACATGGGTAAGATTTCTCAACAACCTTATTCATATGAGAGTGTTAATGCTATTGATGTTCTCGATGAGGCTTGTGAAGAACATTTTTATGATGCTTGCAAAAGTACTCTCTCTTCTCTACCCATTGTTGAGACCGTTGCCTCAATTGCTCCAGCATTTACTCCTTTTGGAGAAAGTGACTTAGATGAGTTCGAAGCTAGCCTGGGTCCTCTCGATATTAAGTATGATAATTCGTCCACCAATTGGGATGAAGATATTCGTACTATTGAGAGACTTCTCAATGAGGACCCATTCTCTCCCCCTGATCCTAAAGAGGTGACTAATGATGATCCATCGTTAGTTTCACCATCTATTGAGGATCCTCCTACTCTCGAGCTTAAGGACTTACCGCCTCATCTTGAGTACGTTTTCCTAGAAGACGACGAGAAGTTACCGGTTATCATCGCAAAGGATCTGAAGGAAGACGAAAAAGCCCGACTTGTTGCAGTGTTGAAGAAGCATAAAAGAGCTATCGCTTGGAAAATCTCCGACATCCGTGGAATTGATCCTCATTTCTGCACACATAAAATTCTTATGGAGGACGACTTTAAGCCCACTATTCAAAGCCAAAGAAGGGTGAATCCTAAAATACATGACGTCATCAAAAAAGAGGTTATCAAACTTCTTGATGCGGGTATGATTTACCCTATTTCGGATTCCCCATGGGTTAGTCCAGTCCATTGTGTGCCTAAGAAAGGCGGAATCACCGTTGTGCCCAATGCAAACAACGAGTTAATTCCTACCCGTCTCGTTACTGGGTGGAGAGTTTGTATAGACTACCGCAAACTCAATGATGCCACGAGAAAGGATCATTTCCCTCTACCTTTTATGGACCAAATGCTTGAACGTCTAGCGGGTAATGAATATTACTGCTTTCTGGATGGTTTCTCGGGTTATTTTCAAATACCCATCGATCCCCAAGATCAAGAAAAGACAACATTCACTTGTCCCTACGGCACATTTGCTTATAAAAGAATGCCTTTTGGCTTATGCAATGCCCCCGGGACTTTCCAAAGGTGCATGTTGGCTATATTCCATGACATGGTTGAGCAAACCATGGAAGTCTTCATGGATGATTTCTCGGTCTTCGGGGATTCCTTTTCTGCTTGCCTTGCCAATTTGGAACGCATGCTTAAGCGGTGCGAAGACACTCGCCTTGTTCTAAATTGGGAAAAATGCCATTTTATGGTAAAAGAAGGCATTGTGCTAGGACACAAAATCTCTAAAGCCGGTCTTGAAGTCGACCGTGCTAAAGTAGATGTCATAGCCAAATTACCTCCACCTTCAACCGTGAAGGGTGTGAGAAGCTTTCTGGGTCATGCGGGTTTCTATCGTCGATTCATTCAAGATTTCTCTAAAATCGCTCGCCCGATGACCCACCTCTTGGAAAAAGATACTCCTTTTATCTTTTCTAAAGAGTGTCTCGAAGCATTCAATCTTCTCAAGGATAAGCTGACTAAGGCACCGGTCTTGGTTACCCCTAATTGGGAGCTGCCTTTTGAATTGATGTGCGATGCTAGCGACTTTGCTATTGGTGCGGTTTTGGGCCAACGAGTGAATAAACACTTCCAACCAATCCACTATGCTAGCAAAACAATGACAGGGGCTCAATTGCATTATACGACAACCGAAAAAGAGCTTTTAGCTGTTGTCTATGCTTTTGAGAAATTTCGCCCCTATCTTGTTTTATCCACCACCATCGTATACACGGACCATTCCGCGTTGAAGTACTTGATGACTAAGAATGATTCTAAGCCAAGACTTCTCCGCTGGGTTTTACTCCTTCAAGAATTCAACATTGAAATTCGTGACAAGAAGGGTGCTGAAAACCTGGCCGTGGATCATCTGAGCCGACTTGAGGATCCATATCAAGGGGACCATCCGAACAAAGAGATCAATGACTCTTTTCCCCTTGAAACCTTAATGTCTATCAATCCCAATCTTGATGGCACCCCGTGGTTTGCCGATATTGCAAACTACTTAGCGGGTGGTGTTCTCATCCAAGGGTTAACATCCCAACAAAAGAAGAAGTTCTTGAACGATGTTAAGACTTACTTTTGGGAGGACCCTTTTCTATTCAAACAATGCGCTGACCTGATTATTCGTCGGTGTGTTGACGGACCGGCAGCTTTTGATATTCTCCAAGCGTGCCACAAAGGACCCACCGATGGTCACTTTGGTCCCAACTTCACCGCCAAAAAAGTGTTTGACTCGGGATTCTATTGGCCCACCATTTATCGTGATGCTCACGAGATGGTTAAACATTGTGATGCTTGCCAAAAACAAGGCAAGATCACACATAAAGATGAGATGCCTCAAAATTTCATACAAGAATGTGAAATCTTTGATGTCTGGGGCATCGACTTTATGGGGCCATTCCCGTCTTCTAAAGGAAACAAATACATCCTTGTCGCTGTCGACTACGTTTCTAAATGGGTTGAAGCAAAAGCTTTACCCACTAACGACGCGAGGGTGGTTTGTAATTTCTTGAAACAACTGTTTGCTCGTTTCGGTGTTCCTCGTGCTATTATCAGTGACCGCGGGACTCATTTTTGCAACGATCAATTTGCAAGAGTCATGGCTAAGTACGGTGTCAATCACCGTCTTTCCACCGCCTATCATCCTCAAACCAACGGTCAAGCCGAGATATCCAACCGTGGATTGAAGAGAATTTTGGAACGTACTGTGGGAGAGCATCGTGCCTCGTGGGCCGATAAACTTGATGATGCTCTGTGGGCTTTCCGTACCGCCTATAAGACGCCGATTGGTTGTACACTTTATCGTCTTGTGTACGGGAAAGCCTGCCACCTTCCCATCGAGCTGGAACATAAGGCATACTGGGCCTTGAAGTGGGCTAACTTCGACATCAACAAAGCTGGTGATTTTCGGAAGATTCAACTCAACGAGCTTCAAGAATTGAGGAATCAAGCTTACGAGAACTCATTGATTTACAAGGAGAAGACCAAGATTATCCATGATGCCAAAATCAAGAACCGAGAGTTCAACGTTGGTGATCAAGTCTTACTCTTTAACTCTCGGTTGAAGATCTTCTCAGGCAAGTTGAAGAGCCGCTGGTCTGGTCCATTCACCATCGCCAATGTCTTTCCCTATGGCACCATTGAGCTTTCTCAGCCAAATGGGCCTAACTTCAAGGTGAATGGCCAGCGTTTGAAGTTGTACGTTGGTGAGGACATCTCTAAGGAGATGATTCCATCCCTCACTACGTTTCCCTTAAATTAGTTCGGGACCGAGTCAGGCTCGCGACTCGGTAAACAAAAACAAGCGCTCCTCGGGAGGCAACCCGGGTATCTATCCCCCTTCCCCGTTATTCATCATAAGTGTAGGGGGAGCTATATAGGTTGCTTGTTTTTGGATGGTGATGTGATTACAGGGATTATTGCACTCTTGGAATCTTTGAAGAACCGTGATCCCATGTTATCCGAAATCTGGTTCTATCTCTCAACTATCATGATTCAATTTTCTTCATACTCACATTTGAAATTGATCACTTTAATCTTCTTTTCCTTAACTTGAGTTAACCAACGTGCACAATGTCATAAGTGTAGGGGAGACCCTTCCCACATGCTTAAACATTGAGGACAATGTTTATCTTAAGTGTAGGGGAGACTTCTATCGAAGTTTTAAGTGGACTTTTCCATGAAAATGCCTTCATTTAACCGGAAAATCATACTTTTCAACATTTTTCAAATTTTTAATCAACTTTGGCCATTTTGTCGTAAATTTTAAATTTTTATCGTTGCTTTCATATGTATATATCCCGCAATAAAGTCAAAAATATTAATAAAGTGATGTAGCTAGTTCTGAAATCTTGAACATATTAGGCCCGTTGCGTTTATTTTGACTCAACCCGAATAGAATTATTCTAGTTTATTCTAGCTAGTATCCTTAACCATGTAGACCTTAATTGGTTTATTAGGCTAAGTGTCCACGAGTCTCATTACTCGAGATTTTAAATTGTGGAGGACGAGAAATGATAGAGTCAATTATAAGTCGGTATTCTTGCACAAGCTCACTTGGTGTAATTATTTGCCTATTCTCCCATCACTTGCTAATAATTTATCTGCAATAAGTAAGGTCGTACGATTTGAAAGGTTACTTAGCTTCTAGCCCAAGATCGTTTAAAAGTTGCTCGGTAATGACGAGAGTTCATAGCCAAGGCATAACTTATGAAGCGGGGCGCGAAGATTGGCGAGTCCGAAAAGGCCCTAACAAGGCATGAGGATTCAATTTTATTGCTGAAGATCCAAAAGTGATGTGAAAAGCATTATCTCCAAAATCAATATGAAGGATCAAGACTCACGACGAAAAGCAATCAACTCCCACAAAGATGATGGAGAAGTCTATCCGAAAAGACCCTAACAAGGTATGAGGATAAATAGATCCAAGTCCGAAAAGGAGGCAGATCGTTGTATCTCAAAATCCCAATTAGAGATTGAAGAAATAATCATGAAGTCGTGGTCAACAAAGTGGAGTACTCCTCAAAAGTCTCCAAAGTGAAGAAACTCTATTATGATGAGAAGACCATTATCTCAAGAACGTCTCTCGAAGATATGAAGTATGAAGTACATGCCAAATATCGGCCCGAGAGAGGTCTCAAATCGTGAACCAAGTTATGCCAAGATATGAACTTTCTGATATCCCGAGAAGCAGTTTTAAGAGATTTTGTCCTTTAGCTAACTATTGATCAAATCGTCCTACTTTGCTTTCAGCCAAAATAAACTATCGAAATAAGTCCAAAAATGCATCTTGATGATCATTCTAAGACAAAAATAAAATATAAGAGATACACCTAGGAATAAGGGAGTCTAAGCATTTAATTAAGCCATGTGTGTAAATGTTTGAATTGCTAACTTATAATAACAATGATCTCGTTTTTAAGCTTAGTTTGCGGAACGTGAAACTTGAGGGTGATAAATCTTCGCAGCACCAAAAGCCCTAATGTAAGTCCTCGATCTCTTTACGAGTTATTTCCACATAGTTATGTTCTGTCCTTTTGTTTGCTTTAAATTTCTTTTAGTGCTTTAATTTTTGTTTAGCAGTATTTGAATAAGGCCAAGGTTAATTAATTATGAGAAAAGTGTAATGTTGCTTTATCACTAAGCATTGCATGAGGGCATGGCAATGGTTAAGTGTAGGGGATTTGATAGGTGTGTAAACACCCATCTTTTCTACCACTTATTTCTTGCAAAAACAAGACCAAAACGCGTATTTAATGTCATTTGTTTGGAATTATGCGTGGTTTGTGTGTTTGTTATGTTTTCAGAGCCAACCGGATAAATATTGGAGAAAACATGGGATTGCACGGGTTTTATAAAGGAAAAAGACCGAAGACGAAGTCTATTGTCCAAGAGATGCAAAAGATTTGAAGTCAATGGGCCTATTTGAAGATTTATCGAAGAAAAGGATCAAAGACGGAAGATTTACATATGTCGAAGAAACTCAAGTCTATTTAACGAAGAAATTAAAAGACGAGTTGAATTTAATCGACGACAAATCCCGAATCAGAATCGAAAACGTCAACTTTTCTGAAAAGACGAGAAGACAAAAAGAAGGGAAGAAAGCCCACTCACCAACCAAGGGAGAAGCCTATAAATACTCCTCCCAATACATACACGACTCTCTCTCTTCTTCTTTTTCCAGTTTTTAGTTTTCCTAGTTCTTAGGAACCATCTCCCTTAAGGAGTGGTTTTCTTTTTAGTTTGATTTCTTAAATCTTGTAAGTTTGATCCTTGAATTTGTTTGTTGAACCTTAAATCATTAACACAATCCTTCCTCTAATCTTTTGATTCATCTTGTTCTTCTTCATCTTTTTCTTTCAAGTTTTTAAGTTCTATTTGGTTCTAGTTTGATTCTAAAAAGTTGTTGTATTGGTGTTTTTATGATTGGGATTTGATCCTTGTAGTTAGTAGATGATTTGTGGTTGATTTGGTAAAACTCTTGTGTTTCGTTGAGTCCGATTTGGACAAAATCCGTATATCCTTGTTCTTCGTCCCAGCTACTGATCTTGCCCAGATTCCGAATAGGGAATCTGGGGTTGTGTCTATTCAGAACTTTTCTTTTATTCCGAATAGGGGTTTAAATTTCGTGTCTATTCGGAACTTTCCATTATTCCGAATAGGGTTCTCTCCTTTTTGGTTATTCGGAACATTTCTGATTTTCCGCATAGGGTTGTTTGTGTTTCTCTATTCGGAACTTTTTCCGAATAACCCAATTTTCCGAATAGGGAATCTTCAAAATTATTCCGAGTAAGGCTAATTTTCCGAATAGGGTTTGTTTTCCGCATAGCACTTATATTCCGCATAGACATTCCGAATAAAGAATTATATTCCGAATAACCTTATCATTCCGAATTGAGCAAAACATTCCGCATAGATTTCCGCATGGGGCATTTCCAGATTATTCCGCATAAGAGCTTTGTTCTGCATGGGGTTAAATATTCCGAATAAGGGAAACTTTCCGAATAGCTCTACATTCCGCATAGCAAATAATATTCCGAATAGAGCAGTTTCATTTGTCCATCAAGGTATTTCCTACTGTTTCATTTAAAGCTTCTATTTTAGTTTTATTATTACTTGCCTTTATCATTTTAGTAGATTTAGACCAAAGCTCCCCCTTTTTAGTCACCAATTACAACTATTCCACTTTTGACCGTGATCTATTCGAGAAGATACCGAGAACGAAACAACGATATATATCAATTGGGTACGAGCAACGCAAAGAGAGATCTTGCAAGCAAAAACCTTTTATTAACCAACCAAGAGTCAGTTATTACCTATATGTTTACATATTGGATCACGAGCCCAATACTTGAATATATAGTTGGAGTGACCGATCCTTTCAAAATACGTAAAAACGTATTTCCAACAAGTTTACAAATTTAACTCAAGAAGACAATTAATGTTGCTGCAGAACAAAATGAATGTTCACAAGACACAAGAAGATCATAATTTGAAGACAAAGATGATATTGATGAGACTTGAAGGTTATCTTATCAGAAGAAGATCTGCAAAAAGTGTTTGGCTACATTCAGTTGGATACAAGTACAAATTACCAAGCTCAATCCAAGTTTGAAGAGAAGACTGAAGACATGTATTCTAATACATTTGGTACAAAGAGAAACAAGAAGAAAATAAGTTGTCATTCTTGTTTAGGGGAGGATTGTTGGGAATTATTTGTAAAGTACCAAGTACTATTAGTGTAAGTATAAGTACTGTTAGTGTTAGCAAGTACCGTTAGTGTTGACGCGGTACATAGCAAGCACTGTTAGTGTTAAGTACAAGTACTGCTATATTGATTAGGACGAATATATATTTTTTAAGATATGTCATACTTATAGTTAGAGTATATCTTATTTGATATACTTAATAGTTAGAATATTGATAATATATCGTTTGTGATATACTTATCTTTATAGAATATTCAAAGGTTTCTAGGGTTCCTTACTCTATAAAAGAAACATAGGTACGATGACATTCATGTACCACATTCAAGTCGATTAATAAGAGAATCGAATAGTTAAAAGTAATTATGTTCTTATGTGCTTTATAAGTTAGATTCCGCATAATTTATTTAGTTGAGTAAGAGTTCTCAAAGTGTTTTAGTGTGATTACAAACTACTATACTAGTTCTTAACAGAATATAGATCCAATCAAAGGGATCAACACTTTTTGGTCTAAAAAACTAGAAGATGCTCTATGGGCCTTTCGTACTACATTCAAAACACCCACTCGAACAACTCCATATTAGATTTTGCATGGAAATACATGCCACTTACTAATCGTAATGGAACATCGTACGTATTGGGCACTCAAAACTGCAACCCAGATCATATCACAGCAGGTGAAAAGGGAATTTTCCAACTTTATGAGTTAGATGAATTCTGACATCAAGCATATGAAAATTCTCGTTTATACAAAGCACGGACTAAAGTCTGGCATGATCGTAAACTAAGATAAGAAAAGAATTCAAGAATGAAAATAAAGCACTCCTCTTTATCTCGAAGTACAAATTCAAACAGCCAAAGCTTACTTCGAGATGGACTAGCCCTTATGTAGTGAAACACCAATATCTATCTAGATATGTTGAAGTATATGGTAGAGACAACACCTATTTCATAGTTAATGGACATAAACTTAAGCTCTACCACGAGGAGGAAAATGTAACGAATTTGATGGAGAGGAAGTAACATTCTTTGTGAAAGAATCCCGAGTAGCCGACTCTAGCTAAAGACTCTAAAATTAGCGCTTCTCAGAAAGGCAATCCGTGTAACTTTCCCCCACTATTCACCCTATGTGGGAAAGAGGACATGTAAATGAATAAATCCGTCCTTGTATATATTTGTATGTGTGTTTGTTTGTTATGTTATGCGGGAAAAAGCAAATTAAAGCTCTTAGCCGGATTCCTCTTTTGAAGTCCAACAATTTTCTACTAAGCACCGGGAAGTTCTCGTATCCCTTGCATTTTCCCTATTTTTATTATATCAGTTCTCACATCGAGGACGATGTTCATCTTAAGTGTGGAGGAGGAGACAAATAGGAAAAAAAAAATAATAATAACTCAATTTTCTCCACACAAAAAAAAACAACAACGAAAAATCTTTTCAGAAATAAATATGTTTTAGAAATAAATAAAGTGTTTTTAGCAAAGCAAAAATCTCATTGATTGACACTATATGTGAGAAAAAACCGAGCCTTTATATTTCTCTATTTTGTGTAAAAGCCGATAATTTAGTGTGCTTCAAAACTTGAGCTTGATCATCGTTTACTAAACCACAGTGAGGTTAATTTATAGATATTTTTTAAAAGAGTCCAAATAAACCCCCTTGTATCATTTTAGTCGAGCTACACTGGCTTGCAAAAATATGTGGCACTCGTACCTATGTGTCATATTAGCCCCTGTGTCGTTATCGTTGTGTTAATGCCTTTCGTTGTCAAGTCGTAAGTGTTATGATTTCTAATTCCATAAAAAAGAAGATAAAATAAAAAAGAAATAAAGTATTATAGTATAGTTTGTTCTACGACTTTGGCATGGCATATTGTGTTACTAAACCATCATCTTATTCACGCTTTGCCTTTTAAAAACTTATTTGATTCTCACACCGCAACGGTTATGTTTACGTGTCTCGTACAAGAATATGGTTGCTATCTATATTATGTCTGAGCTATTTGAGTGTTATCTTACATTTTCCCTTTGTGAGTGACATTGTGTGAATTTAAATCTAAACACTAATTACGTGTGAGGTGGTGAAATTATTGTGTCATTTGCTTTTGCTACTTAGAAACCTAATCATTTTCCTACCATACTTCATATGGATACTTGTTCTTTTGAAGTCTAATCTTGTTTTCTCGCTTTGATTGCCTGAGGGAAAGCAATAGCTAAGTGTGGAGGAATTTGATAACATCCAAATTGTACATATTCAAACCATCACTATCGTCCCATTATCTACGTAAAATAAGGACTTTTGATACTTAAACATTGTGTTTTATATGTAGGTTAAAAGGCTGAAGGGTCAAATGTGAAAGAAACCGAAGTTTAGTAGTTAGAAGCAATAAAGGAGAAATAAATTGAAAAGAAGATTCTGGACGCACGAAAGTGTGGTGCACTTACTCAGAAGTGCGGCGCACAAAAGCCACCTCCAATGTGCGGTGCACATTTTGGATAGTGCGGTGCACTTGTACCTCCAGCCAGCACTATAAATAGAGAACTTTACTTCTCATTTTTATATATCATCTCACACACTTCTCTTTAGGGCTGAGCACGGCAAATCGAAAACCGACCCAGACCGGAAAATCGGACCAGACTGGACCGAACAATTTCAATCCGGTCCTCGGTCCGGGGTTTTGGACGAATTCGGTCCTCGATCCGGTCGGTCCGGTCCGCTCCAATTCGGTCTTACCAAAATTTTGTCAGTTATGCCTAATAGGACCGGACCAGAACGAGGACCGAACCGGACCGGACCAACACGGACTGGACCATTTTGGTCCGGTCTCGGTCCGAGGTTTCAGACCATTTCGGTCCTCTGTCTGGTCTGGTCTTGGCCGGTCTGGTCCGGTCCCGGACCGATGCTCAGCTCTACTTCTCTTACTAATCTAGCCCGAAATTTTTAGTCATTTAGCATCTCTTTTGGTATACTTCCATTTTTGGAAAATATTTGTAATAAGAGTATTATTGTAACACCCCATTTTTATAAACGGAATATCAAAGGATAATTATGGTGTGTCATCAAAGCATGCAAGGTAAATCTCTAAACATTAAATGACCATAAATGGAAATACCAAAAACAAACATCGGTAGTCCAACATAAGCTCACACACATAAATATAAGTACTGAAAGGAAAGGACTAAACAATGTGCAAAGAGATAAAGTAATGTAACGTATGAAAATGCATAAAGTAATGAAGGCTTGATGGCTTCCATCCGTATGCACATATTCTCAAGGTCCTAAGTGCGTCCCTAAGTACCTGCCTTTTGGGAACATGAAAAGGAAAACGGCTAAGCAAAACGCCTACTGAACGGATATATAACATAGTATGAAATGACATAAGCATAATAAGACTAATAGTAGCGTAAATGTATATGTCCTAGATAACCTGGAACATGTTTATAAAATTGGTTTAATAGTTTGAAAAGACTTATGTTTTTATATGAAAACTGTATTTTAATTAGCCAATAGCCCATATAAGTCATGAGGTTCACCGTGCATGAATACATAGAGGGGTGACCTCATCATGTAATTAGAGGGGACGACTCTAATTAAATTAGTCTAGGTAGGAGGGATCAACTCCTTGTGAAGGATGCAAGGCACACACCACATTCACAATAAAAATCCTATAAAAAACATGTTACTAGGATGCACCCATACACCCCACATGATAATATAAATAAATGGCCAAAACTATAAAGGGACGCCACGAGGAATCACTCCGTCATGGGGAAGTTATAACACTAGTGCCTCCAGTGTTATGGTTATGGTTCCTCCATTAACTAGATGACATGGCATGCATGTATATGGCTTAGGCATTTAAAACTAAAAATAAGCAATCAAAACATGTAAAACAAATACTTGGGGAAAACAGTTGGATACAAACGGGGAAATCCTAATAAGGAAAATGATTGTCCATACTGATGGACGGAATATCCGTATATGTCTAGTGAACGAGGAAATATGAAAGGATGGAAAATCTTACTACGACCTCACTAGTGCTACATAAATAAGGGACATGTATGAGTTGTCTGATTACTGAGTATGTCACTGGTTCTGTATGTTCGTAGCTTATTTTATATGTTCTTGTTATGTTTTACTGTTTTAGATGTTATCTAGTATTTAATCATGTTTTACATGTATTCTTATTATGTATTTTCATGTATTCTTGTATTATTATACTTGTAGTGTAATAATAAGTAACTTCTAACAATAGCAGGTTTTCAAAAATAGAAATTTTCTAAAAATAAAAAGTTTCCGAAAATAGAAAGTTTCCAAAAATAGTATTTTTCTAAAAATAGGAAGTTCCTAAAAATAGTAAGTTTCCTGAAATAGAAACTTTTAATAAATAGAAACAAGCTGGATTAATAAGTCTAAAAATATAAGCTAGTGGTTATTTGTCATATGTTATAAGTCATGATAGATTATTAATAAAGTTTATTACATAATACTATTGGTTAAAGTGATTATAAATTATTAATGAAATTCATGGTTTAATAATTAATAATATGTCATGATATATTAATAAACTTTACCTTATAACAATTAATTAAATTGTGTCATGTTTAATTTAATTAAGTCTAATAAAATATTTAGGTTATACATGTTTTATTTAGTTAAATAAATTAACGTAAGTCATGGATTAATTAATTAATTATTTGTTCCTGTAAATTAAGTAAAATAATTAATTAATAAACAATGTCTAAATAAATATACTTAGGTTAAAACATGTATTATTAATTTTAATTACATAACCTAGGTCTTGGTCTTAATTAAATTAATTAAGTAGTCATGCAAATTATTTTAATTAAATAACTTAACAAATAATGATTAACAAAATATCCCGAGCCCGAACCCCGAGAACAAAAACCGTACACCAATACGCCACCAAAAGCCGCGGCTGTGGTGGTGGTCAGTAGCTGCCATGGATGCTGCTTCTCCACGGCTTCCCAATGCCAACCAAAGTTCCCACCGACATTAGCCGTTGGTTCCCCCTGGCCTCGCCTATGTACCCATTGTCGGACCAAGGTTCCCCCTAGGGGCCTTAGTCTCCCTGCCGTCCGAACAAAACCAACACCGAGCCCCTATGGGGTCTCGGCTGTGGACCAAGAGCAACCACCGAGAGCTTACGGCTCTCGGTTTGTGTGTCGAACCCAAAAACAAACAAAACCAAACCCTTTTCCATGTTTTATTAATAATCACAACATGTTTTATTTTATTTAAAGATTCAAGAACGTGTGATTTAAATAAAATAAAAAGAAAGATCAAGATCATGATTATCGAATGTGTAATCGAATGCAGAATCAAAACACGAATACAAACACGTACAAATCCAAGATCAATACCGAACAATAAATCTTCCTTGTGTGTGGCTACCGCGACTTCAAGCAAAAAGGGAGCAACAGTTTTCTTATTTTTTGTAAAATTCTGTATAATGAAATCCTATAGTTTGTTTTTGTTAGTAAATTTCCAAAACGGACCGGGCCCCCTTTTCTTCTTCTTTGGCCACGGGTACACAAGCCCAAAAGGGTAAACCGAATGATTTTCATGTCAAATATTATTATTCGTGTATGTCGTGTTTAATGTTCGTGATTTAAATTATTATGCATAATAATTATTGTGTATTAATAATATACGTAGTTTTCGGTATTAAATGTTCGTGACAAATATCTACTACCTATATAAAGCATGGTTTTGTCAAACTACATCTTGACCCAAAAATCTAAGAAAATGCCACCTGTATATTACAAAATAATCAACGGCTCATGTTTATTGTCTCCTTTCAGCATTTAATTTCAGTACAAACATCTTGAAACAAAACATCAAACTACCGCTGCTAAAAAATATATTAAAACCTAGATTGAATCAACAACAAAAACCACATATGAATGTTTCAATATTTAGCATGATATTGTTAAATTACTATATTCCCCCAAATCCTTTCGATAAGAAGCACAGTCCCAAAGACCAGAAAAAATTAGACCATTGATGATGAATTATTCATAAAAAAAGAAATGGGTTTTCATTCCGATCCATAGTATGCGGTTGTCACCATCGATCCAAGGTATATATTTTGTTTTTACTTATGTTGATATTCAAAATAATCAATTTTTATTAGTCATAAAAACCATTATTCCTAAAATCATAATTTATCTGTTAAACTTTCTTACTTATTGAAAGTTGTAGAGTAACCAATAATTGTGTGATTGATAACTAAAGTGTCATTGAATAACTAATTATCCTATTTAAACTTGTAGCAACACTTAATGAAGGTGTTCATCAAATGTTTGATGAAATGCCTATGAGAAGAATATAGAAGGTTTGGCGAATATTTATTAAAGAGGTTAATATCTATTCTTGAACATTATTATGCAAAGCTTTATTGTATCTTACTGACCCACCTATTCGTTTAAAGCAGGAAGTTCACCATGACTCTCTTGGTTGGGAGGAAGAACACCATGAAAATATACCAATGTGATACATCAATTGGTTAAGATATTAGTGAGATGAATGCTGGAAAAGTATTGGTTGCTGTCAATGACCTTGCTATATCTCATCGTCATGACATCCTGATAAATCATACAGGAGCAATTGGCATTGAGTTTATTAAGACAACATATGCATAGGTAAATGAAAAGCCTGAAGTTCTTGCCATGGAAGAGAGTTTCGGTATTGATCTTGAAATGAACATATTAGTTCCCATTTACCAGCATTCTAAAAAGGTTAGCAATTTTTTCTTACATCATTCTATATTTTTTCGAATAATTGAGGATTATAAATTATGGAAATTGTTTGTATCATCAATATTAGTAAGGGCGGCTAATATTGATGATACAAAAAATTTATTGAAATTGTTTGAGAATTATAATTTTATTATAATGCTGCCATTTTCAAATCAGATGCTTTGTAAAGTGCTTGCTTCTTCTTGGTTAATGTGAATAGTTGCAACCATAAATTGTGAATTACTTTATTTGAATAGTTGTAAAATTACTTTATTTTTCATTAATGTTAATAGTTGTGACCATAAATTGTGATGTACAAATTAGGCATTCACTTTCATTGATATGCAAAATCTAAATACAAACGTAAAGATTGTGAATTTCGTGTTTCGGTATAAAATTTCATATAGGAAATGTTTTACTTCTGATCATTGTGCTAATGATCATGGCAAGTTTTTCACTGTTATGAATTTTCACCCAACATGCCTTATAAACATACACTTTGGGCTAATGCTTGGAGCAAATGGTAACACCATGAGTTACTTACTACATGTGATGTATCATTGTTACTGGTGAAGCATTGTAGAAAATTAGAAATATATGACTCTCTTCTACTGATTATCCACTACTTAATAGGTAAGTGAACATGTTAGGTCATTGTTAACCTGACCCGGACTAATGTTATGTTTCTATAGGCTCATTGGTACCTTCAGCTTTTTGTAGACGATTTTCTACTCACATAGTAAGTTAAAGCAAGTTGATGTTCGTCTTAGTGTGACACAAGGAGTCCTTGAAGCATTGGGTATGTGACCATTATCATTTTTGTAATAGACTAATTATTCTTTGCACACCACATGCTTGGCTTTATGCTTCAACCTAATAAGTTGATTTGATCATTCATATATGTTTTTTGTGTAATATTTGTTTTATAAGTTGGTGATATGTACATGCAGGAAGATGGTGAGTTCGAGGAGATGGCATGGAGATTGAAGGAATAGTGATGATTATGTTACTATGAAGGATCAGACATGTCTGTTCTCGAAGTCGAGTTCACGGATGGTACTTCAAAGTTTTAGGTATTAATTCTACGCTTTGAGATAATTTGTTAGACAAAATGGGTGAGTGAACAGTCTGTTAAGCTTAACCGGGGAGTGTGTTACATTAAGTAAGTTACCATTAGTTTGGTTTAAAACGTTTTTCACTCGGTTTCGATTAATTGTAAGATTAAGCATGGGTTCAAACAAACGTAATGACAAACACTACTATATGTGGGCCACTGGACGTGCACATATATCACATACACTTTTGGTTGCGTTTGAACCTCATTTTATGAGTACCACATATATGACACATACACGTTAGGAATGGAAACGTTGGCTTTAAATCAGACGCGTGGTCACATATATCTTCATCTTTCAAGTCACTTGACCAGAGTTCAAAGTTGCTGTCTGCACAAAGTCGTGATGGTAATGCAAATTTACACACATATAAAAGGACACTCTCTATTCAAGCACGATACATGTAACTGCCACTTCACTCGATGATTTTAGGTTTTTTCACTTTAGTAGTAAGTCCTAAATATATTAATCCACTCTTAGGTGGTTGGAACATACAAGTTACCTTATTCTTTTGTCATACTCCCAAATAAAATATTCTTAGGCCCTAACAAAATACCACTTTTATAGGTCTAAGTCCACATTACAAACAATTATATAGTTTTATAAACATCTGAAACTAAGGGGAAGGCCAAAAAGAAGCTTCTTGAGAAAGCCATAAGCTTTTTGAATAAGCTAGAGTGTAACTCCACATATATAAAAAGGATATGGCCCCTAACTTTTTAGGATAGTGAGCTACAATTATATAGTTAGTTTGTGACCCTGTCTATATATACCATAAGCTTTGATCACAACTATTACAATTTCGGATCTTGAGTTTCTGAACATGTGCGGTGTTTGAATGCATTATTCAAGACATTTATGGTCCTTATAATTCATTGACATGGTATATTAGGTTGAAATATAGCTTTCTCACATTTTGCATCATTTTGATGTAACTGCTGTTCATAAATGTCAGATATATTATGTAGCAAGAATCACATAATAACCTTTGTTTACTTCAATATGGTGAGCGTAACATCCAAGTATATGGGAAGGATGATAAAAGTCAGTTATCATCTTATGATTAAGTTGACACTCTCCTATTCAGCCAAAGTTTGAGAGTTGCTGGAGCAAGTGACAATGAGGTTTAAGGAATTAGAGAACAAACCCTTTTGTATCGAGCATACACCAACCATAACGTTCATTCAATTTCAAGCGACCACGACCTTGAGATTTTGCATGGCGAGTCAGTTTCTAACAGGACAACCGTCATCAGAATAACAGTTCAACAGGTGGGGAAATTATTTTTTCCTTTTTTTAGTCAAGAATGAATCATCATAGTCATTGTCTTTTAAACAGTGAAAA
Source organism: Glebionis coronaria (assembly GCA_025667525.1). NCBI lineage: Eukaryota > Viridiplantae > Streptophyta > Magnoliopsida > Asterales > Asteraceae > Glebionis > Glebionis coronaria. The sequence goes on along the minus strand of JANFOE010000277.1, from coordinate 316,335 downwards.
TTTATTGTAATTTAAACTATCTCAAACTTTAGTATATAATATAAATTAGCATAAGCATAAAGTCATAAATAATGACATTTTATCATGTTCTTATTCATTAACAGATACGGTTCTTATTGTTAACTGTACTGCCATGGTAGTATAAGTCTTTAAAGTGTTCCTATTATGAGTTGTATAAGAACTAAGGTCAAAACAATATTTTCTAGGCATAGTTTCAAGTAAAATAAGCCATGAACATTTGTGAAAATGATAATAACATTAAACATTGATACGACGAAGCTATGTAAATGACATGCAACATTTGAAAGCAAACAAAACAGTCTCGAACAACTATCAAAATGTAAAACGTTTTTGTGAATAAACTCTTAAAGCTCGTCGCCCAACGGGCGGGCCTTGAAGCTAGTATATTATATAAATGGAAAGTTTTAATTTATTCGTGATTTACATAGTGTAATGTTCATGGTATTGATATGTGGATTTTACCAATATAGTCTTCGGTTAGCGGAAAATCGATACAATCGTGACACTTGTGTACTCTTCGTTCAACTTAATCCAAGTATGATTTCCTTTTACTTTTTCCATTTGATGTTTATACTTAATTATTATGTTAGGCTATGTAATTTGTGACTACATGGGTATGTAAATATAATTAGTGATGATGCTATGATATGATCTATTATAAATTGATTTCAAGCTATGTCGTTGAACCACGTTACTATCTAAGTTCTATCACGTTGTTTTATCAAACTAGATTTGTTACAGTAAATTGGGGCCCGAAAGGGTCAAGTTGTTATAACGAGTTTTTATAAAACTTTTCTATGGTTTCTGAATCTTTGGTTGGATATATCCGCTAAGATATTTTGATAAAACATTGAACTTACAAAAACATGTTTATGCTTAGCCGCTTATGAGAAAAATGTTATTACTCTTTACGTACCTTATTATACCTCGATCATTATTATCATCATCACGAAGTTATATGAGCTATTCCATTAGTAGTCATATTCGTTATCATAATATTTCGAATTCAATCACATTTACCTTTGAATATTTTCTTGGTTATAAAACAAAACTAAGTCCTTGAGAATGATCTTGGCTTACCATTACAAACTATACTATACACGAAATGGTATACTTGCCCGTATTTGTGTTTTAGTCCCTCGTTTGGTTAATCCTCGTTATATAAATTTAAGACTCGTGAACACGGATCATACTTTTTGTGTTTCAACATTACAACTACATTAAACAATACGAAAAAAGGAACCACCATAATTAGTAATAAATTAAAATTTGAATTAATATATTTTTTAAAAACAAGACTTTAATAATTTTCTATAAATGTTAATTAGTATACATTTAAGTCACCTTTTTCTTAGTATTTTTCTATATCAAGATTCGATAAATAATGTCATATGTAGTGGTGGTAAATATATAGAATTATTATTACATTTCAAGATATGATCAAACAAAACCAACATAAATAGTAGTAAATTCACATCTGAATAATTATTATTTTGATAAAAAGGAAAATGCTTTAATTGAAAAGTAATGCATTGAAACCTTTCAAAACAAAACCAACCCTATATAAACAGAACTCATTCTCTTCCCAAGGAAAACTACAAAAATATTTCCCCAAACAAAAAAATTGTCTACTCGTTTGGAGCTCCATCAGTTGACGCAGTTCTTCGTCACTACCTTGGACGAAACCGCGAAGTTAAAACTTAAAGCACATTTGTGTGCACGAAGGAGCTTCACAAAGACAAAATGGAACATCTCAACAACGAATTGGCTAATTTACTTACTCACCTTGAAATTGAGAAAAAACTTGGTGAACAACTTAAAAAGAAAAGGAAAGAGAACGCGGAAAAGAAGTGGTGGAGTGCTCCCATAGAGAATCTTGGGTTAGAAGAGCTTGAGCAATTGAAGCTCATGATGACAAAGTTGAAAGCCGACGTTGATGAAAGGCGTATTGCGTTAGCCTGAAAGCTATGAGTCCCTATTATCTATTTCTATCTTCGTATTATGTTGGTGTTTGATTTATGTTATTTCTTCTTTATTTCAAATTCAATTAATGTCGTAGTCTATCATTGCTTAGGCCAGCCAACAATTTTTGCCAATTGTATGCAAGAGTGATGAGAATATTTAGATTTTCATGGCTTATGCTAGAATAAGATCTATTTTTATTTACCTTTTCATGTCTTTTTTTCTTTTTTCTTTTATTCTGTTTCATCTCAAAGTCAGTTGATGCTATATTTTATCATTGTTATACTTTAACCAATATTGATATGACTGATTTATATAGTCTAGTAAAAATCTTTCATTTTTCTTATTTTATTCGTTTCCGTTGATTATTTAAAGACAAAACAATAAACAAATGAAGTAAAAAACTTTATTCAAAAAGATCAAACCAAATAAAAATATAATTTCTAAAGTACTAAATTCAAATTTTAAAGGTACAAAGAAAACTAATGTAATTATCCTCTATTTATATGTTACCAATAACGTAAAACCAATGAAATGTTAAACCGACCCGGATTACGAAATATACCAACTGATATCTATCTAACGAAAAAATTACAAAACAAACCCTAAGGTTTAATTCACTTTCTAACAATCTACATCGTGACTCGAACTCCAGATGTTCCCAACCATTTCCATTTCCAAATACTTTAATTGCTACCAAAATCTGAGTCAACGTCCAATTCCCAAAACATATCCAAAACCAAATCAGTCCATAGCAAATGCTAATGACTTCAAATGAACAATAAAACGTTAATCGCCAAATTCAAACATGGTCAATGATGAAATCTGTTAATTCTAAATCAATCTATAACAAAATATTTAGAGTAGATCTAGAGAGAGAAAAGAGAAGGAATGGTGGAAGGTTAATAAACTTAGAGAGAGAAAGAAAATGAACCAACACCCTCTTCCACACATGGAAGAGGGTTTATGTACCCACGATCTTGGTGGGCTCGTAGGCCTTGTTACATGGCCCGAGCTTCGCTTAACTTAGCCACAAAGCCCAAACTTAGACAATACTAGCTTAAATTCCAAGACCGGTTATCCTGACTAGCCTATTACTATACAAGACCTTAACGAATAAGATGACCTATTACATTCTTGTTCGAATATATAAAATATAGGGTTAACAATCTCCCCCAATGTATCAGTCATCTTTAAATGCTTAAGATGATTGAGTGAATACATTCTTGTGGAGGTGATCTTCCTACTTAGGTCTTGTATATCTGTCTTGATCTTGTTTGTAATGGCTTTGTTCCTTCATTCTTTTGTGATCTTCATCTTGAGCCTTTGTCATTAGACATTGAGTGCTTGAGATCTTCAATCTATCCTTGATAGTCTTCATCTTGTGCTCTTGTGACTAAGATGACCTATTACATTCTTGAGTATCTTGATTATCTCCATCTTGTGCTCTCGTGACTTATTAATTGACATGTTCATACTTTGTTGATTTCGAAAGGCTAACAATCCCCCATACATATATAGTTGTAGTTAAACCTTGAGTGTAACATCCCCCATTTCACCTTAACGCGGAAGAATTATTAATCTGGGATATTACTTCATAGTTCACAAGTCATAATGATAAAACAACAACTCAAAAGACTGACAAAATCAACTTTCTTTACATATCATTTAAAAATCAGAGGTTTATAATATGAGGTTCCTAAAATCTAAAATAATAATTTCAATCTTGTGCCTCTTCATGCCATCCTCATGCTGCTCCATACTAGCAATCTTTAAAACTTGAGATATATGCAATCAACATAATGGTTGAGTTAATTCATAGGTTTAAAATAATTTGATTCCATTTGAATGACATGGGTAACGATCCGAAGTGTTTTCGGATGCATACACAAATCATGAAAACATGGAATATATCTATATTCATTAATATTTTCGTCTTTATCTGATTTGACATTCTCCCGTGATAATCATGCGTTGACCTCACTCTTTTAATGTTAGCTATGTCTCTAGATATCCTTGAATTGTGAAAGATTATTCATAGCTATTGGTTAATGGAGAAGTAGTGAGCACCAATAAGATTCAAAAAGGATGTATACTTAGCCTCCTAAGTAATTCTTGTCATATCAACGGTAATAAAATTGGAAAGTTGGTAGTGCCATTAGGATGGATTGGTTGATTATGACATGATGGCATTATCTTAATTGATAGGAGCACAGGTAGAATACCCCTAAAGGATAAGATGTTGATTATCAAAGGTGATCTTAATAATTCCTGATGGGTGACCGTATCCTGCATTTAGGCTTGAAATTTTACCATGAATGATTGTTAACTAGTCATAGATCTAGCGATGTAGAAAGAACCTAAGGTGAATTAAATAATAAAATGTTCCTGTTATCTGAGACTTTCTGAGGTATTTGCTGATGAATTACCTAGACTTTCGCCAATAAGGCAAGTTGAATTTCATATTGATTATATTCCCGGTGCTGCACCTGTGGCGTGTGCACCATACGTCAGCACCATCTAAATCAAAGAAAGAATTACCGTGCAACTAAGAGAGTTGCCGGAGAAAGCTTTTATCCTATCGGGCTTGTCGTCATGGAGAGCTACGGTATTATCATTCCATATATTCATTGATTACCGTGAACTGAATAAATTGACGATTAAAATTGATATCCATTACCCAAGATGAAATATTTGTTCGGTCATTTACCAGGTTCTAGTATATATTCAAAAATTTAATCTACGACATGGTTATCATCAAATTCGCGTCCGCAAAGAAGATTATCTATTCCAATCACTACATCCAGAACTTGTAATGAACATTATGAGTTTCATGTGATGTCGTTTGGAATGACCAACGCACCGGTCGCATTCATGATTTGATGAATCGCGTGTGTAGGCTGTATTTTGATAAATTCATGTTTGTGATCATTAATGACCATCTGCTTGTTTCTAAGAATAAAAATGAGCTTAGTAATTGTAACACCTCATTTTGGTAAATGGAATGTCATGCTTGATTATGGCGTGTCATCAAAGCATACAAGGATAAATGTATTAAACATTACATGACCATAAAGGAAATACCGGAAACGAACATCGGTACCCCAAAGTAAAGCTCATCACACACATACATAACTACTGTAAATGAAAAGGACTAAACAATGTCCATGGAAATAAGTATCGAAAGTATGAAGAAATGCATAAAGTAATAAAGGCTAGAAAGCTTCCAATCCATATGCACGTACGCTTAAAGTCTACGAGCGTCCCTGAGTACCTGCCGTTTTGGGAACATGAAAGGAAAACGGCTGAGCATAACGCTCAGTGCACGGATATACAAGCATAGAATGAATAACATAAGCATATAAAACATATAGCAGCCGAAGTGTCTAAGTCCTAGAAAACCTTGTATAACTTAGTAAAACTAGTTTTATAGTTTGAAAAGCCTTATGTTTATCTTATAAAAACTGTTTAACATGTTTACCATTAGCCAATATAGGTCATGAAATATCAACGTTCATGAATACTTGGAGGGGTGACCTCGTCATGCAATTAGAGGGGCTGCCTCTAATTAATATAAGTTTTTAGGTAGGAGGGATCAGCTCCTTGTGAAGGATGCAAGGCACACACCACATTCACCTGAATAATCTGTAAAAACATGTAACCTAGGATGCACCCGTACGCCCCACATGATAATAATAATATGGCCAAAAGCTGAAGGGATGCCACGAGCTATCACTCCCCCGTGGTGAAGTCATAACACTAGTGCCTCCAGTGTTATGGTTATGGTACCTCCATAACTAGGTGAAACTGGTCATGCATGTATATGGCTAAGGCATTCAATTAAACATAAGCAAATCAAAAACTATAAAACATATACTGGGAAAACAGTTGGCTGCATACAGAGAATCCTAATAAGGAAAGAATGTCCATACTGAAAGGACGGAGAATTTGTACCTTGTGTCCAGTGAACGAAGAAGATGAACAGAAGAGAGTCCTACTTCGATATCACTAATTCTACATAAATAATATACGTGTATAAGTATTCTGATTACTGTATACGTAACTGGTTTTATATCATGTCATAGCTTGTTTTATATGTTCATATCATGTTTTACTGATTTTAATATTATGTTGTGTTTATCATGTATTCTGTCTATTCTGATTAAGTATTACTTGTATATCTTGTATTATTATACTTGTTGTGTAATAATAAGTAATTTTCTAAAGATAGCATGTTTCCTAAAATAGAAAGTTTCCAAAAATAGAATAGCTACCTAAAAAATAAGTTTCTAAAAATAGAAAGTTTCCATAAATAGATTTGATGCTTAAAATAGATAAGTTTCTAAAAATAGAATGTTTCCCTAATTATAAATAAGCTGGATTATTAAGCTAATAATATAAGCTTAAGTTTTACTGATTAATATGCTAAGTCATGTGATTAATAGTATAGTTTATTAATTAATACATGTAAATTAAATAAACTATAGGTTATAAGATTTAATTAAATACTTAGGTTAAAACATGTATTAATATTTATTATTAATATAACCTAAGTCATGGAAATTAATTAACTATATGCCATGTTTTAATAATTAATTAATACTTTAGTCTTAAATTAAATCATAAAATACTTAGGTTAAATTCATGTATTATTAATAATAATAATTAACCTAAGTCATGTCTAAATTAAATTAATTCTATAGCATGTTAAATTAATTTAATTAATCTTCTAATTAAATAAACTTGTAAAAATAATTAACTTGTATAATAAAGTCATGAACTGAACCCGTGTGTTAAATCTAAACATGTCGTGAACCGGTCCGTGAAACCCCTTGAACCGGACCAACAAACCCTTAATTGTGACAAACCGGCTTGACCGGTTGCCACGGTTTATGCTAAACCGCCACCGGCTTAAGCCGGTGGTGCGTGTTGTTTTTCAGCCGAGACCCCAAAGACTACAAGGCCAACCCTGACATGCGTCGGGGTCCCTTGTCTTGCTTTCTGCTGAGCCACAAAGCCCACACCACGACCCGTAGGTTTCAGCTATGGTCACACGAGCCACACCGAGAGCTTCGGTTCTCGGTTTGTGTGCGCCGGCCGAACCAAACACCCTTAAAACCCCATGTTTTTAACCCCCATGATTAGATCTAATAATTAACATGTTTTAATCTTGCTAATTCATTATCATGTCTCATGTGTTCTTATATCTAATTAAATAATTAAAAAGAAATAGGTTTAAGGAATTACTGATGCGTGAACAAAGAAAATTAATAATACGAACGATCTTGCAAGAATTGGATCAACCAAAAATAAAAAAACACCCCTTTTGGTGGTGTTCTACTCGGTGGCCAAAGGAGAAGGAAAAGGAGAGCTAGGGTTTTTGTTATTTTTCTAATCTCTGTATTATGAAAAATCTATTTTCCTTCTTTTCTTATTTTAGTTAAATCAAAAGTGGGCTTGGCCCCTTCCTTTTGTCTATGTCGCGGCTATGAGGGGCCCACGAGGGGAAACCCGGTGTTTTTCCGTGTTCTAAATATTCCGTGTTCTCGTGCCGTGTTTACGTGATTCATTTATTAATCGTTCGTGTCGTAATATATATTTATACGTAATGGTAATAAATATTACGTAAATACATATTACGTAAATACATAATAATAGGTTCGTGATTATTTACGTTCATGATTTCATGTTTGTGATTATATTGTTGATAATAATTATCGTGTTTTAATACGTAATAATTACTTATCGTGTAATAACACGTACGTAATGCTTGTAATTCCTATTCGTGAAACATAAACGTGCTATAAAAGGAAAGTTCTAATCATGTACGTACGATCATAAGGGTACTATTCATGGTAAAAGCATGCGGGTTTTACAACTCTTCCGCCCTAAAAAGAATAATTCGTCCCCGTATTATAGATAACGTAAACTGGAAAAGAAGAACATACCCGAATTCAAAATATGAAATGAGGGTAAGAAGTCCGGATAGACTCCTCTGTTTCCCAAGTGGCTTCCCGCTCGGTATGATCCCTCCAAAGGATTTTGACGAATGGAATCGTCTTCCTCCTCATGACCCGTTCTTGTCTGTTAAGAACTCGTTCGGGTTCTTCTATGAAGGTAAGATCTTCACGAATCTGTTCCAGTGGATACTGAAGCATGTGAAGGGGATGATACTTGTACCCTCTGAGTAAGGATACCCATGGAAAACATCATGAACATGCGAAAGTTGTGGAGGTAACGGTAAACGATAAGATACTTCACCTACTCGCTCAATGACATCAAACGGTCCGATGAATCGAGGAATGAGCTTCCATTTGATTCCTTAACGTCTAACACCACGTGCCGGCGATACCTTAATGAAAACGTGATCTCCTACGTTAAAGTGTAAGTCCCTACGATGCTTGTCGGCATAACTTTTCTGACGTGACCGTGCCTCTTTCCATTTCTGCTTAGCTACTGCGACCTTCTCATTGGTCAACTCTATCATTTTTGGTCCTTCAAGTGGTCGCTCACCAACCTGATCCCGGCAGATTGGGGCGCGACACATTCTGTCATACAACATCTCGAATGGAGCACATTTGATACTTGCGTGCCAACTGTTGTTGTATGCAAACTCTACCAAACAGATGTAATCGTCCCAATCTCCCGTTCATTCCAATGCACATGACCTCAACTTGTCTTCTAATGTCTGAATCGTTCGCTCCGATTGCCCGTCTGTTTGAGGATGAAAAGTCGTGCTAAGCTTAAGTTTTGTACCCTAAGCTTTCTGCAGACTCCTCCATAATCGCGAAGTGAAACGAGGATCTCTGTCTGAGACGATGCTGGATGGAGCACCATGAAGTCTCATGATCTCTTTCTTGTAAGTATCGACGAGTTTAATGACCGAATCTTCCTTGCGGATCGGTAAGAAATGAGCTGACTTAGTAAGTCGATCAACGATAACCCAAATCGCATTGTGCTTCCTTTTTGTCTGCGAAAGACCGGTAACAAAATCCATGGTGATCTTGTCCCAATTCCACTCTCGAATATCTAACGGTTGTAGAAAACCGCTAGATCGCTGATGCTCGATCTTAACCTGCTGGCAGGTAAGACATTTGGAGACGTAAGTCGCAACATCCTGTTTCATACCACTCCACCAAAAGTATTGCTTGATGTCATGGTACATCTTGGTCGAACCAGGATGAATAGAGAATGGGGAACTATGAGCCTCAGCTAACAATGCTTCCCGGAGTTCTTGATCATCAGGAACACAAAGTCTCGTGCCCTGTTGATAACTAGGCTTTTTGCCAAGTATAAAAATTAATTGTTCGTTGATGTGGTCTCTTCGAATTGAAAAATGGATTAACTATGCGACTCAGTCGTTCTTTGGTGAAACAAATAGTTGTGTCGTTGTAGTAATTAAAAAGTGCAAAACTTTAAAGTAAAAAGCAGGTAATTTTAAATCTAACTCTAATTTAAAATAAATGACGGGAAATTAAAAGCGTGACGAAAAGTAAATGGCACTAAAAGTAAATAACGCAAACTTAAAACTAACCTAAAGGCAAACTTAAAACGCAACTAAAACTTAAACTAAGGCAAAGCTAAAATAAATCTAAGGCAAGTAATCTTAAAGTGCGACTAAGGAAAAAGGCGGGAAAAATAAAGCTTGAAAATTAAAAATTAAAAACAGAAAGTTAAAAGAACCTAAAAACAGCTAATCCGGAATAAACCTTCGTTCGGAATAATCATTCGTTCGGAATGTCACCTTCGTTCGAAATAATTGTTCTTCACTCGGAATATTTACCAAAACCCTTGATCCGGAATAAATTCTTTATTCGGAATATGTCACTTATCCGGAATAAATCCTTCACTCAGAATATAAGCCTTGGTTCGGAATGTTTTGTTGACCCGGAATAAAATCCTTGATTCGGAATATATTCCGAATGAACCACCTCTTGATTCAGAACCTTGAATCTTCCGAATGAAGACCTTGATCCGGAATGTTTGAAGTTCCGAATGAATCCCCTTTATTCGGAATATTAAATGTTCCGGATGAACAAGCTTTGGTTCAGAATATATTCCGGATGAACTCCCTTGACTCGGAATAATCTGCTGATCCGGAATAAATCCTCAAACCTTGATTCGGAATATATTCCGAATGAACCTTGATCCGGAATATTAAATATTCCGAATGAACAAATTGATTCAGAACAAATTCTTCACTCGGATTGTCAGCTTGATTCGGAATATTTCACAACAACTCCTTGATTCGGAACAACCTGCTTGAAACCTTTGATTCGGAATATACATGGGCAACAGAAATAACGAAGAACAAGGAAGAACAAATATACACGAATCTAATCAAAACTAATCCAATCAAACCAAAAGATTAAGCAAGACTAATCAATAAACATCTACTAATCATAAACAAACAATCCAAATCAACAAAACTAACAATAATGATCAAAATAATCAAAACTCACTTTAATCAAATCAAATAAACATCAAAAACATAAACATGAACAATAAAGCATAAAGATTAAACATAAACCAAGAAAGGAAGATAGGAGATTAACAAGAAAGGTAAAGATTGACAATAAGAAATTAAAGGAATTTAAGGTGCAAGACAAGTATTTAAATTTGACAATTAAGTAAATGACATGTATTTAAATGTGCAAGGAAATGAAAATGGAAGAACTAGTGTCACTCTAGCCAACAAAATGAAATGTAAATCCTAATGTTCTATTTATAGGGGAGGATAAGGAGGTGCTTAGGAAGCTTCCTCCCCTCTTTCTTCTTTCTTTAATTGCATGCTTAAGTCCTTGTCTTCTTAATCTTTGACTTTAATGACTTTGTCTCGGGATTTCTTTAAACTCGTCTTGTAATTCTTCAATAAATTAGACTTGAGTTCTTTGGCTTTTAGTAAACTTTCATCTTTTGACTTTTTGATTGTAGAGTTTTACGACTCTTTAGGAAAAGAGCGTAAATAGGGTAAGTATCGAGTGATGATTTAGGAAAATCAGCACTAATGACCCTAATGGATTCCAAGTTCGTTTCCCAAGGAGGTATATGTGTGTGAAAAACTTGTTAAATGTTTGTGATTAATGATTGGTTTAGAAGGGGGATTAGAAAAGAAGATGACGAAGACGTAAAAATAAAAATCAAAAAAAAAATCACTACTAGAAAGTTAGAACGTAGAACCTTAAAAATCACCAAAATAAAAATAAATTTTAAAAATTACCAAGAATTTACCAAAAATCAAAGATAATAAACTAAGAGTTTACCAATGATCAAAACTTTTTCAAACCTTTTAAATAATTAAATATTCAATTTTTAAATGCTAATTAAAGCCCTAAAAATCAAATAAATTATCAAAAAGCCCAAATAAAGATTTTCAATTAATAAACCTCTAAAATGACCTAAAAAGATTAAAAACTATTTTTAGAAATTTTTAAACTAATAAAAACTATTTAAAATGATTTAAAAACTATTAAAACTTGAATTAATTATAAAAATTAATCTAAAAGAGATAAAATTATTCTAAAAGTTGCTAAATTCCTATTTTAATGTATTAAACCTAAGAAAAATGTAAAAAGTTGGAAAATGTGAAATTTTAAAAATAATAATAAAATAATATTAAAAATCTAAAAATTATAAAAAATTCTAAAAACTTGCAAACGAGTTTATTTTAACCTAAATAATCAGAAAATCAAAGTAAAATTACCAAAATACCCCTAATGGGCCCTCAAATGGGCCAAATCCAAAATCAGTCAACACAAATGGGCTTTTGGGCCCAAAAAGTCAAACTTGGCCCAAATGACTTGGGAAAGCCCTATCTGACTTAAAATTCAATTTTAAGAACAAAACTCTAAAGGCCCAAAAGCTGAATGTGAGCTTATCACAGCTTATTGAACACAAAGCTTATTCTTATTGGGCTTTTCAGCCCATTAAGCCATAAGCTAATGCCATAAGCTCTAATTTGACACACAACCCTCTTTTAGGATGCTTAAGAGATCTGTCAAAAGAAATTTCCAAAAAGCTCACTCAATAAGCCAGAAAATAGAAAAGCAAAAATCCACAAAACGACAAAATAGTCGTTTTTGAGAAATAATGCACCTCAGGACTTGATTCAACTTGCAAAAGCTTTCAAATGGACTCAATAAGCAAAATCAATCAACAAAAATCCAATAAGCACAACCAATAAGCCAGAATAAGCACAAATGAACTTATGTAAAAGTCAAAGGAGTTGGTTTTCTAGTCAAACCTAAAAGTCAACCACCCAAATGCTCCAGTATGAACAAATGGGTCAAAATATGAGCACCTATTACAAAAACAAAGTTGTTGCAGGTTGGAATAAGCTATTATAGCTTATTGATAAGCTGACACCAATTTAACACTATCAGTGGCAACCAGCAGGGGAAAGGAGTTCCCACTGCTTTGACTACTTGACCAAGCTTATTAGAGAGTTCTGGTTTGATTCAATTGGAAACAAAGGCACCCTTGTGATCAGTGAATCACAAGGAGTCAATAGCAACAATAAAATCACAAAATGGTTCACACAATAAGCCACAATAAGCCAAACAGTCAACAGATATGCTCTAGATATGCAAATAAGCAGTTAAGCACTTAATAAGCAGATTTAGCCACAATAAGCCAACCAAACTTAACAGGATGCATACACAAGCTATATAAACTAAGAACAAACACAAAGCAACAAGAATCAAACACTGAATCAAAGTAAATAGCAAGATCAAAGCACAAAATGTTTCTGATGAACAATGAACATATGTAGAACAAGTTTGCTGATATACTTGACACTTGATCCAAATTCAAGCCTCAAATCCCTCTTCCCTGGTGTGATTAAGTATGAATTAGCACTTGTTAGCCCTAGCTTATGCTTAGATCTAGGTGTCCTCAAAATCCTAGCCAATTTTACCAAGTTATGAAGATTTTATAGCCAAATCAAGAATCTATGTGATCAAACCCAGAAAACCTGCAAACAGATGAACATATGCACCCAAATAACAGATACCAATACTTGCTCACAACAAACAAACACTTAGCAAACCACAAATCCAACTTATGCAGTAATCCCAAACACTCCTTAATCAGTCACTTATCAAAGAAACTTGTGATTTCTTCTAATAACCTACTGATTTTAATGATCAAAAACACTTACTAGGCAGCAACTAACACAATTAAACACATAAATCACCAGCACAAACACAAATACTCAAAATCAAAGCACAAAATCCAAAACAGTCATAAACATGAAATTTTTAGGGGAATCTTAACAAGAGCTTATACCTGCCTTCCACAACATCCTAGGAAGGCCAGCAATGCTCCTTGGACCTTGTTCAACAACTAGAACAAGACCAAGGTACTTCAAATAAGGAGATGCAAATTGCCTTGGTTGATGGTTCAAAGTAGAACCTCAAGGACTTGATATCTTCAACACAAGCAGCAAACAACTCAACCAAGGGCTCTAATCCCTTCACAAGCTTGGTGTCAACAAGCGTGTAAGAGCTTATAGCAAATGGTCAAGGGTTACTACACAAAATAACCAAAACAGAACCTAGGATTTTAAGGTATTCAAACCTTAAAAACCTTATGAAACAAGACGTTCCTTAACCACAAGATTAAGGTAGGCCTTAACAATCAAATGGAACTCAGAATTAGGCTACTCAAACACCAACTTTTAATCAAATCAAAAAGAGAATTCAATATTTTCAGAAATTCAAATTTTATTAAACTTAAAAAGGAATTACAAAGATTGATAGCCTAAAACTGGAACAAAGGGACTCTCACTTGTTGAGGTCTCCTTTTATAGGCAAATGCCTGGCTAAAAACTATTCACAAACCCTAGAACTGAATTCCCTATTATGCCCTTGGTTCTTCTAGACGAATCCTTGGTGTGAGCTGTCCAAAGTGATCAAGGCTGTTCATTTTAGCTTTGGAATGAAGCAAGGATCCTAGGTTGTTGATTTGGACACGTAGGATAACTTGGGGGTTAAGTTGCATTCTGATTGGTTGAGGGGGAATTGGGGGTGGGGTCCATGGTGATGTGATGGGGGAGTTCAAGTGTGGGATGTATACGTGTGAGGGTTAATTACTTTTTGGTCAAGGTAATTGTTGATCCCAAACTTAGATCGATTAGCTTTGTGTATACGAGATTAGATCAAGTATAACACGTAGAGAAACCTTTGTTATATGCTTTGTGAATCTAAGTGTTATGCGGAATTTAACACTTAAACAAGAACACAAGATGTAAACAAAACTTTCACTTTGATTATGAATGTCGAACTTGCTTACAATGAAAGATGTTTACGAATGAAAACTTATATAAAACTTGATATTAAACATTAACCTATAGGCCTTCTTTTATAGACTAAGAAGCCTTGTACAATAAGCTACGTATCAACTATTCTAGGTAAAGATAAACATAGAAAATACATTGTCGTTTCTATCCTTACTAGAAGTATTCTAGAATATAATAAACGTGTAGCTTATATCTTCCATCAGTGCTTGTCTTCAATCTATCAACGCTTGACTTTAACTTGTCAACACTTGGGCTGTCAGCGCTTGCTTTGTTCCTGTCAACGCTTGTTTTGTTCTTGTCAGCGCTCAAGTGATCTGGCCTTAATTTATTCCCAACAATCCTCCCCTAAACTTGATATCCACTCTTATGATCAAGTTTCTGAATAATCATTAAGAACTTGGAGGAGTCTGACAAACCTTCTCATATTGGTAATAAATAAATCTGATCAAATTCTTTGCCACGTCACTTGTATAATCTATCTCCAGCTGGGTGTCCTTCATCTTTTCCAAAACAGCCTTGGATATGAAATATTGAGCATCCACAAGTAGATACTCAGCAAACTTTGTAGAACTCAAATGGTATACACCAGCAGCTGAATATAACCTCCATTGAAGACCACTGAGGTCATCTTCAAGATCCTTCCATATTTCAGGATCTTCCTCATTTGTCCCACACATTCTTTTGAATGTGGTCCAAAGTTTTATTCCATTAGCTGAAGTTGGTGCTTCAGCCTCATACTTGGTCTCCAGCAACCTCCAAAGGTCCACCAAGTCTTCTCTATCACAACTTGCAAATAAAGATATGAGAGTGGTAAAAGTGTGTACCTTCTTGCCAAATCTTCCAATCTTCCAGAATCCACATTCATCCTCATCATAACTCACAATTGGATTCCTGGAATCTAATGGTAACACCTGCACCATATCTGAAGCTTCTAATGGGGAGAGCTTGAGGCTCTTTCTAATAACTGCTTCACTTGGATATAGTGGATTCATATCTTTTGGAAACTCAAGTTTAAATCCCTTCTTCACTGGCCTGGGAACTATCATAGCTTTCTTGATTTCCATCTCTTCTGCAAGTTGCTCCTTTCTTTCATCTGAAAGGAGTCTGAGAGTGTTTTCTTCCTGCACTCTCACCCAAATAGGATAAGCCCTATGTTCCAACTCATCAAATGTCAAAGCCTTCAACTTCTGATGTGTCCATCCAACTCCATGACATCTGAGCAACATAAAGTAGAGCTCCCTTCTATCCCTTTTCAACTTAGAGAGAATACTGCTTACCTTGTGCTTCAAAATCACCTTACAATCCTTCTAAACTCTAAGAAGAAGCTCCAAACCCCATATTTGATCTGAAATGGTCAAGTCTGGATTATCCATGCAGCTTTCTTCCCAAGAATTGTACATCTGAACCACCTCTGGCATGTCAAAGTCAACCTGCAATTTTAAATCTCTCAACTTTTCCCTAGCAAGCTCATCACCATACTCAAGCCTTTCTGGTTCTATAATCATCACACTTGAGTCTGAGCTAGCTCCATCACTTTCTTCTTCAGAAGTCACAACAAATGGTGACTTTTCTTTTTCACCTTGTTCCATCATTTGTTCAGCCAATCTTCTATCAAATTCAACTTGGGCTGCATTCTTTGGAACAATTTCTTCTACCAATTTACCCTTACCCTTATCTGATGGTGCAATGGTTGGTAAGGTAGATGGTAATACCTGAGTAGAAACTTCTTTGATAATAGAGGATGACTGGAATACATCACCTTCATGTGCAGGTCTGTCAACGCCCAAATTTCCTCTATCAGCGCCCAAAATTGTCTTGTCAACGCTCAAATATTTTCCCTCAGCGCCTTGTGTAACCTCTCTCAACATAGCTGTAAATGATAAATTTAGATTGGTTGGAGAGATTAAGGACGTATCAAAACCTGGTTGTTCCTTCAAAGTTGTAAGGGCTTCAGCAACATCCATTGATTGACCATCTTGGCTGCCCTTATCACTCAGATTTCTTTGATCTTCCTCCCCTTTGGAAGACTCCTCCATACCCCCCCTAGCATGATCACTCTCCAAAACAACAATCCTCTCCCTCAATTGCTTGAGTTCAAGGCCTTGTGAGCTGACAATTTGTACTAAGTCTTCATTTTGCTTTTGCAAGCTAATGCAGACTGCCGTCAATTCCAAAAGAGTCATTGGTTCCAGACTGCCCTCTTCTGAAATGGGGATTTGACCTTCCAAGTCAGGTTCATTGGGCAAGGATGAGGACTTAATGATGGTGGGACTGCCTTGGCCAGCATCTAAGCCAGAACCAATAGTCCCAGCCTCATCCAGGTCACCAACCACACTTGTGGTGGTGGTTCTCTCTGCTTCATGGCTAGGACCACCAGAGGAGAACACTCCAGTAGTCCTTTGGCGTTTTATCAACCTATATTCAGGTGGTGTGGAAGAATGGGTAGATGTGGGTTGGTTAAGGGGTGTTTGGGATTGTGATGGTTGTGTATCAGCGTTGGAAATAGGCACATCAACGCCAACATTTGATGTGTCAGCGTCAAAGGGTTCTTGATCAATTTGCATTTGTTCAGGTGAGGGTAAAGGTTCAGGAATGGGTTCAAGTTGTGGTTGAGGGTCAATTTGAGGTTGAGGGTCTGGTTGGGGTTGTGCTGCTGCAATAACAGCAAGCATGGCTGGGGTTAAAGGTAAGTCTCTAAGAGGTGGTGAATTCATCTTTGTAAAAATAGCTTTCTTTTGTTCAGGGATCTTATAAAAATCATTGTGATTCCTTGAACAATAACCTTGATCATCAAAAATCATTTGCAGAAAACGGGGATAAGCTAAAGTCATTTTTGTCCCCTTGTTTTTACACATCCCTTCAAAAATCATTTTAGAATAGTTATATTTTTTCCCTGTTGCAATGCACACAATAGCACTGTCAATGGATCTATTGATCTCATTGTGTGCAGTACATTTGGGACTCAAACATTGAAGGAGAATGTGGATGAGGTACTTCCAGGCTGGGGGAAATTCCTACTTATGGTACTTGTTAAGAGTACCTTCATCAGGAAAAGGATATCCCAAAGCCCTAAGCCCTTGTTCTATTTCATTTATGGGAAGGATGGCTACACCATCAGCATCATCAAGATGCAAGGCCTGGCGTACCAAGGCCTCAGTAACCACCCAAGACCTCCCATGAACAATAGAAGTTAATGTGGTTACTCCATTAACTGTTGAGGAACTAACAGTGTTCCAAACCTGCTTAATGTGTGTGACTGGAATGAGTGGTGCATGAGAAAGAGCATACCTTAATGGGGATGCGTTCAAATACGCCACCATTTGTGTGTATTGAGGAAACAAATCCATTATCAGCAACAACATAAGCAATCATGTTGTGTTGAGACTTGAACCCCAAATCCAATTCTGCTGAGTTAAACTTTGGTGCCATTGATGAAAGCTGTTAATTTGAAGTGTAGAAGATGAAGGTTGATAAGAGAAAAGTGTTAGACAAGAATTATAGATACCCTGTTTTAAAATAGGAGCCAAATTTATAGGAGATAAAGAATGCATGTGATTGGCCCAAAAATAGGCAAAGATTTTCAAAAACTAATCATGAAAATATTGAAAAAGTTATAAGTTATCTCATGCATTTAATGAAAGTAACAACTCCTAAAATTACGGCTTGAAAATATGTCAAAAGGTAACAACTGGGTAGGTCCCATTGAGTGTCAACGGTCAAAAATAACCTATCAACGCCCAACGGCTATAATCTTGTCAACGTTCACCTAAAGCCATGTCAGCGTCCAATTTGGTCACAACAACGCTTGGAAATTTCTTGTCAGCGTCCAAAAATAAAATTGTTTTAAAAAGTGAAAAATGACCTTAACAAGTAATTTATCCTAGAGAAGATAACCAAAAGCTGATAATTATCATAGGGCAGCAAGCACTGTCCAGTTATGCACACTTGCATAAGCAAGATAGACATAACAGCCCTCTAGTGTCCCTTGCTAACCAAAATTCTTAACAACCAAGTTACCTTATAAAATCCTTGTTACTCCCAGGTAAATCCCATATCAAAATCATTCCCAAGTCTCCCAACAGACCACAACCAATTCTAGGCCAAAAATGTCTTGGCAGCATGTAAAGTTGATATACTATGCATGCCACAGTGCCTCATGGTTTAGTAAAACTAACCCATACTCACCTGTGGACACAATCTAGAATTGTGATAAGAGTATCATATGGATACCCAAAAATCCTAAAGGTTCCTAAAACCTCCCCTTAAACGATTATACAAAAAGTTTGCTAAAATCATGCATGAACATAAAAAATTTATGTCAAGATAGGAATGAAACATTCCAACCATCATCCATAAATAAAAACTTGTCCAAATGCTTCTCCTTTGATCCATAAGCAACTCTGTATCCAATGGTATACTGCTAACACCATCTGCACATTTAGATTGAAAAACCACAAAACTAACATTGTTGCTGACAACGCCCCGATAACACATAACAGCGTTGAACGAAGCTTTGTCAGCGTTAGACAATTATATTGCTGACAACGTTGCAAAAACACTTATCAGTGTTCAAACAACCTTTGTCAGTGTTAGAAAAATAGTGGAAAATCTAAATCATCAATAAGACCAATAATAATAATGCATCATCCTGTACATACTTTTATAAAAAGAATCCAAAACACATATTAAGTGAGATTAACCATTCCAATACTTGTTACCAAGTACTGAAATCTTCCAGTATCAAAAGGTTTAGTTAATAAATCTGACACATTTTCCTCAGTGTCAACCCTATCTGGTTGTATTAAACCTTTCTCAAAGCAATCTCTTATAAAATGGTGTCTAATTTCGATGTGTTTAGTTTTAGAATGATGTACAGGATTTTTAATGATGCATAAAGTACTATTATTGTCAACAAATATCTTGGTATGCATGAAATTATACCCATAGTCCAACAGCTGGTTCTGAATCCACAACACTTGACCACAACATGCTGCTGCAGCCACATACTCTACTTCAGTTGTAGAGTTAGCCACCACTGTTTGTTTCTTGCATTGCCAAGATATTAATCTGCTCCCAAGAAACTGACATCCACCAGTTGTGGATTTCCTATCAAACTTATCACCTCCATAATCACTGTCTGAATATGCAATCAGCTCCAATGGTGAATCCTTTGGGTACCACAAACCATCTTTAATAGGAGTGAAGTTCGTCAGATAGTCTTCCTTCCCTGTCATGTGCCTTGAGCATCCACTATCCCAATATCCATAATCATTGATCTGTCTTTGAATGCCCTGCACATAAAGAAAACAAATTAGTTTTCTTTGGGAACCCAAGTCTCAGAAGACTTGGATTCATCTGGTTGTTCAATAAGAACAGACTTAGTTCTCACAACAACCCCATTCTTATCCTTTTTAGGATGAAAAACCCAGTTAACCCCAATTGGTTTTGTAATGACCTTTGAAATGTAATTAAATCTATTGCAAGTCATTAAAATTCCATTATTATTAGGGTTTTGATATTTCTTGGGTCTCCATGTTAAGCTTGAAGAAGCTTTAGACCACTTACCTTGTTGTTGCAAATATTTAGGTCTGGTCACGTTTCTGTCAGCGTTGGATTTTGTCATGTCAACGCTTAAATTACCCTTGTCAGCGTTGAACCTAGGGTTTGCTACAGGAACCCATTGCCTTTTTGACCAGGTGTTTGTCTTTTGAAAAGGTCTTTGTCCATGAGTGTTAGACCTTCTAGAGAAGAATGGGGCAGGTCTAATCACTTGTGGACTTTGCTGCACACAAGGTTTGGGTCTGACAACGTTTGACTTCCTAACAACGTTGACTTTCTTCCTATCAGCGCTGAAATTGTTCCTATCAGCGCTGGCTTTGGGAGCGTTGACACACTTGTATGCCAAATGTGAAAAGCTACCACAAGTATAACAGGCTTTCTTAAACACACTCCTAGGTCTAGAAGAGAAGAAACCTGTTCCATGATTGTTAACTTGGCTCTTGGGTGACCTATTATTTCTATACATCTCTGCATATTTAATGGTAGGTCTTCTAACAGTGTTGGAGCCTAGGTCAATAGCTTTACCAGTAACTGGGTGAGTAACCTTAATGGGTGGTGATTCATTGGGACTTTCACATAGCAAACCTCCCTTAACAAATAAAGTAGGGTTATCTTTCTTCCACTCATTTAGGTCAGTCAGTTTTTGTTGATACTCTTCCACTGGAGTGACAACTCTTGGTGGAGGAATGAATTCCTCTTCTTGGCATTCTGGTATACCAGTCCAAGATAAATCCTTTCTAAGGACACCATAGAAGTCACCAGCTGGTGGTGGAACCAGAGAGTAATCATTCATCCCAATCCCAGTCATGTCCTTAGGATCCCTTTGTTTAGCTACACAGTCTCCTAGGGTTTGGGTGGCTCTATCAAATCTTTGAATCTTGAGGTCAACATTATCTTTATTCTTAATGGCCTCATCTAACTTAGCCTGTAGGTCTCTATTGACCTTTGTCATGATATTTCTAATATCCATACTACCCTCTAGCTCATGTTTTAAGATATTTATCTTATCTTTTAAATCAAATTCCATTTTCTTGTATTCAGAAACGGTTTTCTCAGTTTCAGTAAGAGCCAGTTGGTAATTGGACAATTTACACCTTTCAGTGCTCATATAATCTTTTAGTTTTAACACTTCTTTGTTAAGTCTATCAGTGTTTAACCTACAACCTTTGCTACAAAAAGCATCATCATATACCTCATTGTCAGATGAAGAGGAGGAGTATGCCATGAGAGCATATTCAACATGCTCTTCTTCTTGAATATCAGCAACCAAAGCTTTGTCCTCTTCAGCATTCTTAGCTAGATAGCTCCAATCCCATCCAGTACCATCAATTCCATGAACTGCAACCATGGCTTTGGAATCCTGAGCTTTAACAACCTGACTTGAGGGTTTACCAGCATCAGATCTTCTAGGAGATCTGCATTCCCTCATTAAGTGCCCCATACGATGACAGTTGTAGCATTTAACTTTGGATTTATCAAATCTAGCAGTGTCTTTAGCATTGAAGGTCATCTTCTTCTTGAACCTTCTATTCCACCTATTTGCTCTTATACTAGCAAGAGCCATGTTCCACTTGATGTCCATCTCTTCCAAGTGTTCATCACTTATCTGCTCAAGGTCCTCATATGTAATCACTGAACCATTGGGCAAAGAAGCAATGTAAGCACACACAGTATCCAAATCCAAACCAGCAGGTTTAACTCTTGGGCAGTCATTCATGAATGTGTTAGCGTCTGAAAAGGAGACGTTGACAGGACTTGTTCCAGCGCTGACAAATGATGATCCAGTAACTGGATGCATAAAAGAGTCCTTCTGATTGAATTGACCTTCACTATGAGAGAAGAAGGCCATGTTGCTGGTGCTAGGTTTGCTTCCATGTGCTGAAAGAGTTTCATCTTCCAACAGTCTTAGTTTGTTGTAGATGTCATCAAACGAGGAGCTCTTTTAAGTATTATTGGCAAGAATAGATCTTGCCTCAATCTTCCATGCCTCACCAAGACTTTTAAGAAAGGTAGCATTGGTGTCAACATCACCAACTTGTGTCCCCATGAAAGACAACTTGCTTGTGATGTCAAGCAATCTGCTTCTCACACTACTCAGTTTCTCATTGGGTTGAGCTTTGAAGACAGCATAATCATGCAGAAGTTGCTTTTTCTTTTCTTCCTTAGTGTTTGCATTGCCACCATATGCAACTTCAATGGCTTCCCAAAGATCCTTAGCAGATTCATAGCCTCTATATTTGTGCTGGTTTTCTTGTCCCAAAGAGACTTTCAGAATATTTAGGGCTTTCATGTCAACCCTTTTCTTTGCAATATCTTCAGCACCTACAGCTCTACCATCTCCAGGTTTTTCTCTCTTATCTTCATCAGGACATCCTTCAACAGCTGATCTTTGAGTAATGGCATCCTGAATCTTTTGAGCCTTATTGAATGAGTTTCCATATTCAATAATCTCCCAGAGTGTGTAATCATAGATCCCCAGATATTGTTCAAAGTTGAACTTCCATAAGTCAAAGTTGCTTGCATCAAGCATGGGAATCTTGATGTTTGGTAAGGGTGAATTGGAGGTGGTTATTGCTTCAGACATGATGTTGTTAGGGTTTTGGTGTTTTTAGGGTTTCTGAGAAAATTAGGGTTTTGGTGTTCGTGTATCGTTCTGGTGTTCTTCAAAGATCAAAAGTTCCTCAACAAGCTCTGATACCACTTGTTGATCCCAAACTTAGATCGATTAGCTTTGTGTATACGAGATTAGATCAAGTATAACACGTAGAGAAACCTTTGTTATATGCTTTGTGAATCGAAGTGTTATGCGGAATTTAACACTTAAACAAGAACACAAGATGTAAACAAAACTTTCACTTTGATTATGAATGTCGAACTTGCTTACAATGAAAGATGTTTACGAATGAAAACTTATATAAAACTTGATATTAAACATTAACCTAAAGGCCTTCTTTTATAGACTAAGAAGCCTTGTACAATAAGCTACGTATCAACTATTCTAGGTAAAGATAAACATAGAAAATACATTGTCGTTTCTATCCTTACTAGAAGTATTCTAGAAATTAATAAACGTGTAGCTTATATCTTCCATCAGTGCTTGTCTTCAATCTATCAACGCTTGACTTTAACTTGTCAACGCTTGGGCTGTCAGCGCTTGCTTTGTTCCTGTCAACGCTTGTTTTGTTCTTGTCAGCGCTCAAGTGATCTGGCCTTAATTTATTCCCAACAGTAATTTGGATTAACCCTTTGTTGGGTAAAAGTAAAATCTGGGTGGAAGAACATGAATAGTGGACCCCTTTGATCCGTTTTTGGTGGAGTGGAACCTGTTTGGCGCATTTTCTTTGTTTGAATGTTTAACTTTGGCAACTTTGGTCCTTGTATTTTGATGAAACATGTATAACACGTTTTTCAGCAGCAAAACTCTATTCCCTTTGCAAATAAGTTTCACATTTTGGCAGATTCGGCACAAAACTTTTCCAAAAGGTTTAACAAGGGTTGTTTTTGACATTTTGAGATATTTCAAGGGCTGATCTTGGACATTCTTGATCTTCAAAGGTCTTCATTGTATCTTTGACTTCATGAGGGACCATTATTGGCAATTTTGATTTGTTGAGGGACTAATCTTGCCATTTCTTCAAAGTTGAAGGACCTTTTGTGTAATTATGACAAACTTAAGGGACCAAACTTGTAATTATGAATATACAAGGGTTTTAAGTGTCATTTCTTCAATAAATGAGGATCAATCTTGTATGTCTTCAAGTCTTCAAGGTATTTGTTGAGAATTCAATGATTAGGGCCCGGTTCTTTGTACGGCTTCGTTTCTCGTGTCTGTTTTTCCTTGTAACTTGTGATCTTTTGTCTTTTTCACGATATCCATACCTAAAATACACAAGTAAACAAACACAAGCATATATATGGTATTTTATGACATTTTTATGCATTTAAAGCCCGAAAAGATCGATGAGATCATGTATAAATGCCATCTAATCGCTTTTTCTTCGATAAATCTTCAAATTTGGTCTTGGACTTCCGTTCTTTTTACACTCTTGATTTCTTGACTTCGTCTTTTGTCTTTTTCTTCGATAAAAGCCCGTGAATTCCCGTGTTTTCTCCCTTTTCCACATTTTCGTCCTAAATCACAACAAAAAACACAAACCACGCATAATTCTGACATTTACGACATAAAATAAACGATTTGGTCCGGTTATTATTGTAATTAAGTGGTAAAAAGGATAGGTGTTTACACACCTATCACCTGTCATAAGATACCATCTGCGTCTACTCGAAATTCTGTCTGCTTCTCCAAATTCTGAATTATCGCCCAGATTTCACCATCCTCCTTCTGAGCTTCCTTGATACTAGAGAGTGACTCGGGTTCTACTCTAAGATTAGCCCGGTAACCGTGCTGTCCACGTACCATGATCTTAATGTCTAGTCGCTCCAAATCTCTTATAATTTCCTCCTCAATTTTAATTCCGTTTATCATTCCGGACTTTCTGCTAAGTGCATATGCCACTACATTCGCCTTTTCGGGATGATACTTCAGATTAATATCATAATCCTTCAACAACTTTAACCATCTCCTCTGTCTCATGTTCAATTCACGTTGAGTGAAGATGTACTTCAAGCTCTTGTGGTCCGTGAAAATGTCACATGATTCTCCATATAAGTAGTGCCTCCATATCTTCAATGCAAACACGACTACTGCAAGTTCCAAGTCATGCGTAGGGTAATTTTCCTCATAAGGCTTCAGCTGCCGTGAAGTGTACGGTATCACTTTCCCATGTTGCATGAGAACACAGCCAAGTCCCTTCCCTGATGCATCACTGTAGATCTGAAATCCACCTATACCAGATGGGAGAGTAACAATCGGTGAAGATACTAACTTCTGCTTTAGGTCTTCAGAGCTCTTCTCTTGTTCTTTAGTCCAGTCGAATTTCTCCCCTTTCAGCATCAGTTTGGTCAATGGTAGTGATAAACGGGAAAAGGTCTCCACGAACCTACGGTAGTAACTAGCTAAGGCTAGGAAACTACAAACTTTAGTCGCTGATGTAGGTCTTGGCCACTTGGTAATAGCCTCAACCTTTGCTGGATCCATAGTGAATCCTTCTGCTTATATAATGTGACCTAAGAATGCCACTTTATCTAACCAGAACTCATACTTGGAGAATTTAGCATACAACTGCTTCTAGCGAAGAATCTGTAACACTTTACGAAGATGGTCTTCGTGTTCCTCCTTGGACCTAGAGAATATCAGGATGTCGTCAATGAAGACAATGACAAACTTGTCCAAAAATTCATGGAATATTATGTTCATCAAATCCATGAACACTACTGGAGCATTGGTTGCATGACTACAAATTCGTAGTGGCCATAGCATATACGGAAAGCAGTCTTGGCGATGTCCTGCTCTTTAACACGTAGCTGATGATAGCCCGACCTCAGATCAATCTTGGAGAAATGTTTGGCCCCTTGGAGTTGGTCAAATAGATCGTCTATACGTGGTAGAGGATATCTATTCCTGATGGTGATCTTGTTGAGCTCACGATAGTCTCTGCAAAGACGCGTACTGTCGTCCTTCTTCTTCACGAATAAGACCGGTGCGCCCCATGGAGATGCGTTCGGTCGAATGAAGCCTCGTTCTAGAAGTTCTTAAAATTGATTCTTCAGCTCCTTCAACTCTATGGGAGCCATGCGATAAGGAGCCTTGGGCTCAGCTCTTGGGATGATATCGATATTGAATTCTACTTCACGTGCAGGTGGTATGCCCGAAAGTTCTTCTGGAAATACATCTGGAAATTCTGACACTATTGGCTGATTCTGAGTTAATGGAGATTCAGTATCCATGTCATGAACAGTAGCTAGATAGCCCTCGCAACCATGTGAAAGTAATACACATGCTTGTATGGTTGATATGATTTGTACAGACCTTCCGGGTACGAACCCGTTGTGAATGTACTCTAGTGCATTAACATCACCGAAGATGACTCAATATGAATGGGAATCTATGGTAGCATGATGCTTGGATAGCCAGTCCATGACCAATATCATGTCAAAAATCATTCATGTCTAGCGGAAGTTCGTCAACAGGACGAATCTTGTCATCAAACTGTAGGGGAAGGCTCTTGTACACATGGGTTATGCGTACAGAGTCTCTTAAAGGCGTGGAAATGTTCAGTATATTCTCTAGTGGCATGGGGAGTATCCTAACATTCTTAGCATAAGCAGTAGAAATGACCGAGTGAGTAGCACCCGTGTCAAATAGAACACATGCAGCTTGACCATACATATACAAGATTCCAGTGATGGTACTTGTAGACTTGTTGGCCTGATCACGAGATGTCGTGTAAACGCGTCCACTAGTCAGAGGCGGCTTGGTATCAGCATGTCCCGATGTGCCCTCCATCTCACCCTTGCGGTAGTCCTTCATGCGATGGCCAAGAAGACCATACTTGAAGCATGCGTCGCTGTCGCGGCGACATGGCCCTGGGTGCCTACGGATGCAGGTAGTGCAAAGAGGATGAGCATATCCTCCAGCAGGTGTCCTTGCTGGCTGAGAGCCTGATAAAAACAATATACATGAGACATGATAATAGGTAAAAAGGACAACGCGGATAATTCGCAAGATGGAATACCAGTGATAGCTGGACGGTTATGCTGTGAACCTCTCTTGTTCTGGTCCCTCCCGTTACCATGATTCCTGGTAGAAGATTCTCTAATATGTTAGAGTTATGAACTATTGCATGTAATCATAAGAAAATGAGTAGGTGTAAGGACCTACTACTGTTGGAGTTTCCAGCGTTGTTACGGTAATTTTCCTTACCGCCACGCCTATCCGTAATAGATCGGTCGTGAGTCTGACCGTTTCCCTTGGGCTTAGTAGGCTGTTGTTGAGTAGCCTGCTGAGACCGGTCCCTAGTCTTCTGCCTGGAAGATACAGCTTAAAAATATGTAATATGTTGACATATGCTGAAAGAATACGGTTTGGTCACCGCTGAATAACGAATGTTTACCTCTTTTCGGGTCTCTCTGCTTCCCCGTACTCTTCTCTTTCTTGCAGCATCTCCTGCTTACATGTTGCATCGGCCACTTGTGCCACCGTGTTGAACGTAGCACACACTAAGTTTTTTGCGACCGATGTACGAAGAGCCCACAGGAAGTGGTATGCTTGCTCTTCGGGAGTACCTGCTACTGCACCAAGAAAACCAGCTATAAGAAGAAAGCGCTGAATGAACTCGTTGCTGTTCTCTACAGCTCTCTGTCTGATTCCATGGTACTCTCTCTTCAGCTTGTCTTGCTCATCCTTGGAAAACAACTGTCCCATCACCAAAATCCCTAAACTGAGCCCACGTCAAACCAGCCACCCAATTATCACCTCTCTCAGACTGCCTCAGTGCCTTCTACCATGATAGCACATCACCTTCGAACCGGTAACAGGCCAACCTCGACTTGAAGACGTGGTCACAGCCCATGGCATCGAAGATCTTCTTAATGTGAGCCAACCAGCTTTCAGCTTCACTGGGGCTATCTGTTTTCTCAAAGGATCGAGGGCGTAGCTTATTGAATCTCTCTAGCCATGTGACCAATATTGCTGGAGGAGGAGGAGGAGGTACTGGGTGCTGCTGCTGATTGTTAGCAGCCTGCATCTCAGCCCTGATTTTGTTCCTCACCTGAGGAAGCATAACTTGCATTGCAGCTTAGACTGCTGTATTGAGTTGTTCCTGCTCGCGTGTGAGAACCATCTGACATTATAACATAAAAATACATGATTAAACTGATTAAAACATAAAATATATACATGAAAAAAAATTATACCAATAAATCATGAGAAATATTTTATGCAAGAAAGCTAGTACATGAATGCGTGATGCAGTTTTATGAAACTTTTTTATGAGAGAGAGTGAACGCCTATGGTTAGTTCACTCAAAACAAAAGACATGGTGATGGGACGCCAATGGGTTGGTCCCTAAGTTAAAAGTTTCGATAAACACATGCGACTAAATAGGGCCAAACCTATATCTCAACCGTTACTTAGTCATAAACCTGCGAAAATGACATATATATGTATGGATGAAAACAATGAATGCATGAAAACCGACTGTCAGTTCTACGAAGACCATAGTGACTACCCACTATACATATGTCGTGTTTTGAGATCCTACAAGTCGAATCCTTGGCTCTGATATCATAATTGTTACATCCCATTTTGGAAAATGGAATGTCATGCGTGATTATAGTGTGTCATCAAAGCATACAAGGATAAATGTATTAAACATTACATGACCATAAAGGAAATACCGGAAACAAACATCGGTACCCCAAAGTAAAGCTCATCACACACAAACATAAGTACTGTAAATGAAAAGGACTAAACAATGTCCATGGAAATAAGTATCAAAAGTATGAAGAAATGCATAAAGTAATGAAGGCTAGAAAGCTTCCAATCCATATGCACGTACGCTTAAAGTCTATGAGCGTCCCTGAGTACCTGCCGTTTTGGGAAAATGAATGGAAAACGGCTGACCATAACGCTCAGTGCACGGATATACAAGCATAGAATGAATAACATAAGCATATAAAACATATAGCAGCGGAAATGTCTATGTCCTGGAAAACCTGGTATAACTTAGTAAAAGTTTTTAACCTGTTTATAATTAGCCAATATAGGTCATGAAATATCAACGTGTATGAATACTTGGAGGGGTGACCACGTCATGCAATTAGAGGGGCTGCCTCTAGTTAATATAAGTTTTTAGGTAGGAGGGATCAGCTCCTTGTGAAGGATGCAAGACACACACCACATTCACCTAAATAATCTGTAAAAACATGTAACCTAGGATTCACCCATACGCCCCCATGATAATAATAATATGGCCAAAAGCTGAAGGAACGACACGAGCTATCACTCCGCCGTGGTGAAGTCATAACACTGGTGCCTCCAGTGTTATGGTTATGGTACCTCCATAACTAGGTGAAACTGGTCATGCATGTATATGGCTAAGGCATTCAATTAAACATAAGCAAATCAAAAACTATAAAACATATTCTTGTTTCTAAGAATAAAAATGAGCTTAGTAATTGTAACACCTCATTTTGATAAATGGAATGTCATGCTTGATTATGGCGTGTCATCAAAGCATACAAGGATAAATGTATTAAACATTACATGACCATAAAGGAAATACCGGAAACGAACATCAGTACCCCAAAGTAAATCTCATCACACACATACATAACTACTGTAAATGAAAAGGACTAAACAATGTCCATGGAAATAAGTATCGAAAGTATGAAGAAATGCATAAAGTAATAAAGGCTAGAAAGCTTCCAATCCATATGCACGTACGCTTAAAGTCTACGAGCGTCCCTGAGTACCTGCCGTTTTGGGAACATGAAAGGAAAACGGCTGAGCATAACGCTCAGTGCACGGATATACAAGCATAGAATGAATAACATAAGCATATAAAACATATAGCAGCCGAAGTGTCTAAGTCCTAGAAAACCTTGTATAACTTAGTAAAACTAGTTTTATAGTTTGAAAAGCCTTATGTTTATCTTATAAAAACTGTTTAACATGTTTACCATTAGCCAATATAGGTCATGAAATATCAACGTGCATGAATACTTGGAGGGGTGACCTCGTCATGCAATTAGAGGGGCTGCCTCTAATTAATATAAGTTTTTAGGTAGGAGGGATCAGCTCCTTGTGAAGGATGCAAGGCACACACCACATTCACCTGAATAATCTGTAAAAACATGTAACCTAGGATGCACCCGTACGCCCCACATGATAATAATAATATGGCCAAAAGCTGAAGGGATGCCACGAGCTATCACTCCCCCGTGGTGAAGTCATAACACTGGTGCCTCCAGTGTTATGGTTATGGTACCTCCATAACTAGGTGAAACTGGTCATGCATGTATATGGCTTAGGCATTTAATTAAACATAAGCAAATCAAAACATATAAAA
The DNA here is from genome assembly GCA_025667525.1 of Glebionis coronaria. Taxonomy (NCBI): domain Eukaryota; kingdom Viridiplantae; phylum Streptophyta; class Magnoliopsida; order Asterales; family Asteraceae; genus Glebionis; species Glebionis coronaria. Next base: position 286,524 of record JANFOE010000277.1, on the reverse strand, counting down.
CATATACTGGGAAAACAATTGGCTGCATACGGGGAATCCTAATAAGGAAAGAATGTCAATACTAAAAGGACGGAGAATCCGTACCTTGTGTCCAGTGAACAAAAAAGAAGAACGGAAGAGAGTCCTACTTTGATATCACTAATGCTACAGAAATAATATACGTGTATATGTATCCTGATTACTCTATACATAACTGGTTTTATATAATGTCTTAGCTTGTTTTATATGTTCATGTCATGTTTTACTGATTTTAATATTATGCTGTGTTTATCATGTATTATGACTATTCTGATTAAATATTACTTGTATTTCTTGTATTATTATATTTGTTGTGTAATAATAAGTAACTTTCTAAAAATAGTAGGTTTCCTAAAATAGAAAGTTTCCAAAAATAGAAACTTTCCAAAAATAGAAAGTTTCCAAAAATAGAAAGTTTCCAAAAATAGAATAGCTGCCTAAAATAAATAAGTTTCTAAAATTAGAAAGTTTCCATAAATAGATTAGCTTCTTAAAATAGATAAGTTTCTAAAAATAGAAAGTTTCCATAATTAGAAATAAGCTGGATTATTAAGCTAATAATATATGCTTAAGTTTTACTGATTAATATGCTAAGTCATGTGATTAATAGTATAGTTTATTAATTAATACATGTAAATTAAATAAACCATAGGTTATAAGATTTAATTAAATATAAACATGATTTAATTAAATTAAAGTGTAAATAATACTTATGTTAAAATATGTATTAATATTTATTATTAATATAACCTAAGTCATGGAAATTAATTCATTTTATGCCATGTTTTAATAATTAATTAATACTTTAGTCTAAAATTAAATCATAAAATACTTAGGTTAAATTCATGTATTATTAATAATAATAATTAACCTAAGTCATGTCTAAATTAAATTAATTCTATAGCATGTTAAATTAATTTAATTAATCTTGTAATTAAATAAACTTGTAAAAATAATTAACTTGTATAATTAAGTCAAAAACCAAACCCGTGTTTTAAATCTAAACATGTTATGAACCGGTCCGTGAAGCCCCTTGAACCGAACCAACAAACCCTTGATTATGGCAAACCGGCTTGACCGGTTGCCACGGTCTATGTTAAACCGCCACCGGCTTAAGCCAGTGGTGCATTTTGTTTTTCAGCCGAGACCCCAAAGACCACAAGGACAACCCCGACATGCGTCGGGGTCCCTTGTCATGCTTGCTGCCGAGCCACAAAGCCCACACCGAGACCCGTAGGTCTCGGCTGTGATCACACGAGCCATACCGAGAGCTTCGGCTCTCGGTTTGTGGGCGCCGGCCGAACCAAACACCCCTTAAAACCCCATGTTTTTAACCCCCATGATTAGATCTAATAACTAACATGTTTTAATCTTGCTAATTCATTATCATGTGTTCATAAATAAAAAAATAATTAAAAAGAAAAGGGTTTAAGGAATTACCGATGCGTGAACAAAGAAAACTAACAACACGAACAATCTTGCAAGAATTGGATCAACCAAAAATCAACAAACACCCCTTTTGGTGGTGTTCTACTCGACGGCCAAGGGAGCAGGAAAAGGAGAGCTATGGTTTTGTTATTTTTCTAACCTCTGTATTATGAAAAATCTATTTTCCTTCTTTTCTTATTTTAGTTAAATCAAAATTGGGCTTGGCCCTTCCTTTTGTCTATGCCGCGGCTATGAGGGGCCCAGCAGGGGAAACCCGGTGTTTTTCTGTGTTCCAAATATTACGTGTTCTCGTGTCGTGTTTACGTGATTTATCTATTAATCGTTCGTGTCGTAATATATATTTATACGTAATCGTAATAAGTATTACGTAAATACATTATAATAGGTTCGTGATTATTTACGTTCATGATTTCATGTTCGTGATTATAATTATTGTTGATAATAATTATCTTGTATTAATACGTAATAATTACTTATCGTGTAATAACACGTACGTAATGCTTGTAATTCCTATTCGTGAAAGATAAACGTCCTATAAAAGGAGTGTACATACGATCATAAGGATACTATTAATGGTAAAAGCATGCGGGTTTTACAGTAATCATCTGTAGACTACCCTGAGCTAGCCGAGAAGCGAAAACCTGTACCCTGAGTATTTATCATGTGATTTAAAGCTTGATCCCTTACATTCTATGACCGTGTGATTAATAGTAGTGGAATCTATGTTGACTCTTCAAAGATCGGAGCCATTAAGGCTTTGGGTTATACCAAAAAGGAAGTGCGAAGATGTTTGGGTTTTGTAACACCCGTGAAAGTGTCGTATGATGCTAAGTTATTGTCTCAAGAGCTGTTCAGTATGAGCATCTCTCTTAAGTTGTGGCTCACTTGTGGATGTGATATCCCGAGCCCAACGTTATTTATTTAATCCTATTTTACGTATATTTTTGAAATTTTTAAGAAATTTCGTTTGCTATATAATTGACGGTTTAAGTTTAAACCAACGTTTAAGGTCGTAAATTTAACGTTTGACGATTTAAGAAGAACGATGACGACTACGATACCGACGGATGCCCAAAAATTTACCTTTTATTATCAATTGATCGATATTTGAGTTTTTCGAGATTTTATTTTTATTACGTGTTAAGTCGAGTCGGAACCATATGTATATTCGTTTTGTGTGCGTTTAAACCATTTAAAAGTATTTTGAGGTAGCCCGGACTAAACCTGACTCCCGTAAAGTTTTTAAACCGACTACTAGTCAATCCCATAAACATTTGAAGTCGTTTTTGCTTAAGCCCAAAAGAAAGGTGAAATTGCACATAGGTCCCTCCCATTTCACAAAATGGGGACAAACACACACACACAACACATTTTAAAAAAAAAAAAAGATCAAACTCTCTCCCTTGTGTTCTTAGGCCGACGGCCACCCACCAAAAACCACCATCCACCACCACAAAACTTGATTTTTGAAGAAAATAATCAAAGTCCCAACCTTCTTTTACCATTGTAAATAAATCCCACCAACATTTACATGCATGCATCCATTGATTTTCTTCCAAAAATTTGTGATTTTTCAAAAACGGGTTTTGATCTAATTAAACCATACACATGTTTAATTCATGTGTATATAATGTTAATTCACTTATAAAACAAGATGGGGTTTAAGAGTTTTGTGTTCCACAGCCCCTAAAAGCCACGAAATGTGGGGGGTTTTGGGTGTGTTCAAGGTGCTTGATGAAATGTCATGGGTTTGTGTTTATAAGGGTGTTTTGGGTGTGTTTGAATGGGTTAAACACATTGCATGCTTGTTTTTAGGATTTTGATTCTATGAGGTTGATGATCAATAGGGGTTTAGGACTGAAAATGTTGTTTGGTTGTGATTAGGGATGCTTAGGATGATGTCTAGTGATGACAAATGGGTTTGAAAACGAGCGTTAGCGTGATTTTGGTATGGTTGATTTTAGGCAGAAAGTCTAAGGCATTTTCGTAAAAATTATTTTGAAAACAGGTCTTGTGGATAGGATAGATTTGTAGAGCATCTTCTTAGCTTCGATTTGGTATAAGGTAGAGCTTACGACTCCTAACGAGTCAAAAGTTACGACGTTTTGAAATTCGTGTACCGGGAGATGAAAACCGTCATAATCCGAAATTATGCTTGGTTTAGGTCAAATCCCGGGGACTAAAAGTCTAGTTTGGTAAATGGTCAAGGGATGAATTTTGGTGTCAAACCTGCACATTTGAGTCTATTATAGGACTTAGGTGTCGTAGAGGTCAATGGTATATTTTAAATGGGTCAAATGAGTCCGACTTGGTCAAAGTGCAATTTCAGTCCGCAAAATGTAGGTTTAGTAATGTGTTGAGTAACGGGTCGTAAAAGCGAAAACATTTAATGGGATTAAAAATGGGTTTTCTACAGGTCTTATAGTATTTTTCAGAATTTTCTCAAATTTTGTAAAAATGGTTAAGTATAGTAAAACAGTCCGTACTTTTGGTAAGTATCGGCGAAACCGTAAAATGGATAGTAACTTTAATAACATTGATAAATGGTATAAGTCTAGTAACAACTACTTGTTTGATTTTGGCGTGAGTTTTCATAAGAGTTGAGTGTGTTTGCATATGCGTGTGTTAGTACAATTATGTACGCGGTGTATTGATTTGGTTTTCGTACTTTGACTTTTAGGTCAAGTGTTTGATTTTCCCGGGCATCCACGTCGTCGGTGACATTTCTCGTTACGTCTTCACTAGAACCACTACTACTGCGCAAGGTGAGTCTATAGCCTCGCTCTTTACTTATTTCAAATGATTTTTACCCGCGAGGGGGATACATGCTAATTTAAATGAAAATGAACATAAGTCATGAATGGTTGTTGGACCCGAATGTTGCCTTAGAAATTGTGTTGAGTACCTAGTTGCAAAAGTCCCTAATTTCATGAACTATTAACTATTGTCTTGCCCTTGCAAAGGGGGAAATAGCCGCTTATACAATTTGTAGTACTACGGGGCTAACGACCCAATGCTAGCCGAGAAGCTGTACGTTGAGTAAGTTCTGCGGTAGATTATTTTGTATGAGAGATAAGGTATAATTGCAACTGATGCCTTTAGAAGGGGCACTGGTTTCATCTGAATCACGCCGGTAATTATTACGCGGGTGATTGAGTTAACGGATTAGTGTCATGAGCTTAAACATAATTGTCATAACCTTGATAATAGATTGTGAGTACGACAATGCTATTGAATGATCATGATTGGTTTTTAACACTTATGTTCAACTGATGTTTTGATAAACCTATAGATTCGCTCAACCTTTGTGTTGACGATTTCAAGCATGTGTTTCAGGTAATCAAGGTTGATAGCAGTGGAGCATGCGAGGATGGAAGTTGTTGTGGCTTGGCGGTCTACTTGTTTTCCTCCCTTTTTACACTTAAAACTCTTTTATATTATGTCATGAGAATGAAAATGTACTTTTGGGTTGAGATTCAGTGGGGACCTAAACGCAAACTCTGTTTTGTATTATCTTGGGATTTGGAAAACCGTAGATTTGTACATTTTAACTATGTTTAAATTCATGTTTAAACTTTTACGTCTCTTTGAGTCGTTTAATGTAGCTTATGTGTGATGATAACTACGTAGCACCCAAATGTTGTAGTTCCGCTGCGCATAGCATTTGTGGGGGTGTTACAGATTGGTATCAGAGCCATGAGTTATAGAGAACTAGGTCATTTTGAAAAATCCTAAACTATAACTTTTGGTGTCGTAAGAAATTGTCCAAGCACACAACTATCCTGCATGGCTCCGGTAAGAATTCTTTAGCATTGCTTTATATTTTAGATGTATCTCTCAAAATTGATATGAATTCCCTAAGTATTTAGTAAGTAAATACTTTGATATATATTGAGATATATTGTTGTGTACGTTGAGTACTTATTATCGTAATTTGCAAATTCTTGTAAAGATTATCGTATATGTTGCATGTAATTGGCATAACGGGCTACATTGCATTACATGGCAACACCGCGTTGTAATCCTACGTGTATGTAGGAATGATGGTATGTATAAGTATGTATGTATATACTATGGTATTTAAAGGCATTGCACGTGAAGCAATGGTCATTGAGTGATTATCATACATTTAAAATGCGGTTTTGTTGAGACCTCGGCTTAACCGCTAATTATCAATCTTGATAATTAATTTATTGTTCGAATAACCGAGTGTGAACCTCGTTTGATACTATATATACGTAAATGATGCTTCGTAACATATTTTATATCGACTAGATCGATCTCGATTGTTGATCCCAAACTTAGATCGATTAAGCTTTGTGTATACGAGATTAGATCAAGTAATACACGTAGAGAAACCTTTGCTTATGAATAAAGTAACTAAGTGTTATGCGGAATTAACACTTAATCTAAAACACAAAGATGTTAAACAAACTTTCACTTGTATTAGAATGATCGAACTTGATTACAATGAAAGAGGTTTAACTTGTGAAAACTTATGAAAACTGATGATTAACATTAACCTAAAAGATCTTCTTTTATAGATTAAGAAGTCTTGTACAATAAGCTACGAATAAACTATTCTAGGTAAAGATAATAATGGAAAATACAATGTCGAGCTTATCTTTACCATACACAAATAAATAAACAAATAAACAAAAAGATTCGTATGAAGATATATTCCATCAGTGTCAATCTTCAAGGCTTTCAGCGTTGACTTCTTCAAGTGTCAACGCTTGGCTGTCAGCGTCCAATGTCATCCTATCAGCGCTGGAATTCTTCTTATCAGCGTCTAGTGAACTGACCCATAATTTATTCCCAACAATCCTCCCCTAAACTTGATATCCATTCCAATGATCAAGTTTCTGAATAAAAACTTAAGGCTTAGGAGGAATCTTGCAAAAACTTCTTATGTTGGTGATAAACATATCTAATCAAGTCCTTGGCCACATCACTAGTATAATCAATCTCCAAGGGTGTCTCCTTCATCTTCTCCAATACTTCTTTGGACAAGAAATAGTCAGCATCCACAAGTAGATACTCTGAAAACTTTGTAGAGCTCAAATGAAATACACCACAAGTAGAATAAAGCCTCCAATGAAGATTACTGAGATCATCTTCAAGATCCTTCCATATGGCAGGATCTGCTTCCCTTGGACCACACAAAGTCAAAAATGTGTTCCATAGTCTTATTCCATTTGCTGAAGTAGGTGCTTCAGCTGTATACTTGGCCTCTATCAATCTCCATAGATGCACCAAGTCTTCTCTGTCTATGCTTGCAAAGATAGAAATAATTGAAGTGAAAGTATGTACCTCCTTTCCAAACCTGCCAATCTTCCAAAATCCACACTCATCTTCATCAAAACTGATGATTGGATTTCTGTCATCTAGAGGTACTACATTAACCAAATCTGAAGCTTCCAATGGAGAAAGCTTGAGATGCTTCCTTATGACACCTTCAGTTGGATAATACACATCCATATCTTTGGGAAATTGGAGAGGATCTCCTTTCTTCATTGGTCTTTGAGCAATCCTCATTTCCTTTTGAATTTGCATTTCCTCAGCAAGCTCTTGTTTCCTTTCTTCTGAAAGAAACTGGTAGACATTATTTTCTTGCACATTCCTCCAAATAGGATGTGCCCTATACTCTAACTCCTCAAAAGATAAAGCCAGCAACTTCTTGTATGTCCATCTAGGTTGATGGCATCTAAGCAACTTGTAATACAACTGCCTTCTATCTCTTTTGAGCCAAGTCTTGACCTCTTGTGCATTAAACCTCAAAATCACCTTTATATCATCTTGTATCCTGAGAAGAACTTCCAACCCCCAAATTTGATCTGACAAACTCATTCCTGGGTTGTCCATTACCTTGTCTTCCCAAGCATGGTACATTCTGGTGATTTCTGGAAGGTCCCAATCAATCTGATTCTTCAAATCACTCAATCTTTCCTTTGCTAACTCATCCCCATATTCAAGTCTTTCTGGATCTTCAATAATTTGAACACTTGAATCTGAGCTATCTTCTTCTTTTTCATCACCACTCTCTTCCTCACTCTCAGAAGTAGCAACAAATGGTGATCTACCACTCCTCTTCAAATCTCTTTCCAAAAGTTGTGCAGCCAACTGTTCATCAAATGCAATTTGTGCTGCATCTTTCTTTGGAACATCTTCTTCAACCAGAATCCCCTTACCCTTGTCTTTTGGATCAATAATAGGTAAGGTAGAAGAAGAAACATGTGTGGACACATCTTTGATGATTGTTGATGACTGGAATACATCAACACCACCTGCAACTTTGTCAGCGTTCAAGTTACCTTTATCAGCGCCCCGATTACCTTTGTCAGCACTGGATGTGTCAGCGTTCAAACCTGTATCAGCGCCCATTGTTTCTGTGAAAGATCCTTCCAAGTTTAATGGTGTCACCTTGGATGTATCAATAACAGGATGCTGCTTCAGACTTGTAAGAGCTTCAGCAATACCTAAAGATTCACTAAATTGTGAACTCTTCTCACTGGCTGTATGAATCAGCTCATCCTCTTCATCCTCCCCTTTGGAAGATTCCTCCATCCTACTCCTGCTACTTGGATTCTCCAAAACAGTTACCCGCTCCCTCAATACTTGGATTTCACGGCCCTGTTTGTTGACAATTTGTACAAGGCTGACATTTTGCTTTTGCAAGCTAATGACAGCAGCCGTCAATTCAGTCAATGTCATAGGTTCCAATCTGCCCTCAGCTAGAATGGGGATTTGACCTCCCAAAATAGAATCATAGGGCATGGATGAGGTCTTAATGATGTTGGGACTGTCTTGACCAGCTTCTAAGCATGTGTCAATAGCCCCAGCCTCATCCATGGCACCAGCCACACTTGTGGAGGTGGTTCTCTCTGCAACAAGGCTAGGACCACTAGAGGAGAACACTCCAGTAGTCCTTTGGCGTTTATTCAACCTAGATTGTAATGGGGTGGAAGATGAGGTAGATTGGGTGGGTGTTGGTTGGTTAAGGGGTGTTTGGGATTGTTCAGGGATATCATCAGCGTTGAGATTGGTTGTGTCAGCGCCAACATTTTGAGTGTCAGCATTGACATTGGGTTGGTCAACGTCCATGTGGTCAGGGGAAGGTAATGGTTCATGGATAGGCTCAAGTTGGGGTGCAAGGTCTGGTTGTGGTTGAGCAGCCTGAATTACTTCAAGCATAGCTTGGGTGAGAGGTATGGATCTGTTTGTGGAGCTCATCTTGTCAAAAATGGTTTTCTTTTGCTTAGGGATCTCATAAAAAGTGTCATGATCCCTAGTACAATATTCTTGTAAATCAAAGACCATTTGCAAAAATCTTGGGTAAGCCAAAGTCAGTTTACTTCCCTTATTTTTACACATCCCCTCAAAAATCATTTTTGAAAAATTATACTTAAGCCCACGTGACATACAAACCAAAGCACTTGCAATTGACCTGTTTATTTCATTAAAAGCAGTACATTTTGGACTTAAGCATTGAAGAAGGACATGTATCAAATATTTCCAGTCAGAGGGAAATTCCTGCTTATGATATTTATTTAAAGATTTACCAGCAGGAATAGGATAACCCAATTCCCTAAGACCTTGTTCTATTGTTGCAATGGCAAGGGTAGTCACACCATCAACGTCATCAAGACGCAAAGCTTGGTGAACCAAGGCTTCAGTGACCACCCATGTTCTGCCATGAACAGTAGATGTTAATGTGGTCACTCCATTAGCTGTTGTGGAACTAACATTGTTCCAAAACTGTCTAATGTGTGCGACAGGGACTAGTGGCTCATGAGAAAGTGCATACCTTATAGAAGATGCATTTAAAAATGCCACCATTTGTGAATACTGAGGGAACAAATCATTATCAGCGGCCAAGTAAGCCACCATATTATGTTGGCTCTTGAACTCCAATGTCAGATTGCTTGAGTTGAACTTTGGTGCCATGTTAAAAACTGTTTAGGTTATGTGATATGGGAAAAATCTAGGAGAAAAATGTTAGACAAGAAAATATGAATACCAAGAATAAAAAAAATTAGCCAAATTTATAGGAGAGATGCATGAGTTTGATTGGTCAAAAATGAGGCAGTTATATTCAAAGAGTAATGATGAAAATATTGAATCAAATATAACTTATCTCATGCATTAATTAAAAGTAACAACTCCCCAAAATTACGACCAAAGATTAGTCAAAAAATAACAACTGGGTAGGACCCACTAGGTGTCAACGGTCAAAAATAGCCCATCAGCGCCCAACGACTATATTTTCTTGTCAGCGTTTGCCTAAAGCCTTGTCAGCGTCACGATTGGACGGAACAGCGTTTGGAGAAAAACTTGTCAGCGTCTAAAAATAAAAATATTTAAAAAGAAAAAGACCTTAACAAAGTAATTTATCCTAAGGGAAATATCTTACAAGTTGATAATAATTACTGGGCGGCAAGCACTGTCCATTTATGCACACTTGCTTAAGCAAGATAGACACAAATGTCCTCTAGTGTCCCTTGCTAACCAAAATACTTACCAACAAAGTTATTTCATAAAATTCTTTGTAACTCCCAGGTAAACCCATAACAAAACTATTCCCAAGTCTCCCATCAGACCATAACCAATTCTAGGCCAAAAATGTCTTGGCAGCATGCATAGTTTGTCAACTTTGCATGCTACAGTGCCTCATGGTTTAGTAAAACTAACCCATACTCACCTGTGGACACAATCTAGAATTGTGATGAGAGTATTATAAGAATACCCAAAAGTCCTAAAGGTTCCTTAAACCTCCCCTTAAACTATGATACATGAGTTTCTCAAAATATATATGAACATTAAAAATTTATGTCAAGATAGGAATATAAATATTCCAACCATCATCCATAAACAAAAACATGTCCAAATAGCTCTTCAAAGATCCATAAGCAACTCTGTATCCAATGGCATAAAGCTACCACCACCTACACATTTAGATTGAAAACCACAAAACTAACATTTGTTGCAAACAGCGCCCCGACAACACTTATCAGCGTTGAAGGAACTCTTGTCAGCGTTAGATAATAATATCTCTAACAACGGCAAAATAACACTTGACAGCGTTACATTTACCTTTGTCAGTGTTAAAAAAATAAAGTGGAAAAATCTAAATCATCACAAAGACCAATAACAATGCATTATCCTGTACATATTTTTACAAAAAGGTTCCAAAACACATATTAAGTGAGATTAACCATTCCAATATTTGTTACCAAATATTGAAATCTTCCAGCATCAAAAGGTTTAGTTAATAAATCAGCCACATTATCTTCTGTGGCTACCCTATCTGGTTGTATTAAACCTTTCTCAAAGCAATCTCTTATAAAATGATGTCTAATTTCTATGTGTTTGGTTTTAGAATGATGTACAGGATTTTTAATAATGCATAAAGTACTGTTATTGTCTACAAAAATCTTGGTATGCATGAAATTATACCCATAATCCAACAGCTGGTTCTGAATCCATAAGACTTGTCCACAACAATCAGCTGCTGCAACATATTCTGCTTCAGTTGTAGAGTTTGCCACCACTGTTTGTTTCTTGCATTGCCAAGATATCAATCTACTCCCAAGGAATTGACATCCACCAGTTGTGGATTTCCTATCAAACTTGTCACCACCATAGTCACTGTCTGAATATGCAATAAGCTTCAATGGAGAATCTTTTGGGTACCATAAGCCAAGATCTGGATAGCATCTTAAGTACCTAAAAATCCTTTTCACAGCAAAAAGGTGACATTCTTTGGGAGTCACTTGATGGCGTGCACAAGCACACACAGCAAACATGATGTCAGGTCTTGAGGCTGTAAGATACATCAATGACCCAATCATTGATCTATAGTGCCTAACATCCACATCCTTTCCAGCTCCAATTTTTCCCCAAGGGTGTTCCCTATCCATAGGAGTGGAAGCATCCTTTTCATGTGGAGAAAAACCATATTTCTTCAAGATTTCAGCTACATATTTGTCTTGGGAGATGAAGATACCATCTTCTTTCTGCTGAACTTGTAACCCTAGAAAGAAGTTCATCTCACCCATTGCACTCATCTTGAACTTATCTGTCATAAGCTTGGAAAAGTCTTCACTCATCTTTGGATTAGTAGATCCAAAAATGATATCATCAACATAGACCTGAACAAGTAAGACATCCTTACCTTTCTTCTTTGTGAACAATGTCTGATCTATGGTGCCCCTTTTAAAACCATTTTCCACCAAGTAAGTGGACAATGTACCATACCATGCTCTTGGGGCCTGATGAAGTCCATACATAGCTTTCTTCACTCTATAAACCTTGTCTGGATTCTCAGGATCTTCAAAACCAGGAGGTTGCATGACATATACCTCCTCAACAATTGTTCCATAGAGGAAAGCACTCTTCACATCCATTTGATAAACAGTGAAGTTCATACAAGAGGCATAAGCTAGAAAAATTCTTATAGCTTCAATTCTTGCAACTGGAGCAAAAACTTCTTCATAATCTATACCTTCCTCTTGTGTATATCCTTGAGCTACCAAACGTGCCTTGTTTCTGACCACAATACCTCTTTCATCTTTCTTGTTCCTTAGAACCCATCTTGTCCCAATTGGTCTCACATATCTAGGACAATCAACCAGCTCCCAAACATCCTGTATAGCAAATTGGTGAAGCTCATCCTGCATTGCTTCCACCCAACTAGGTTCTTTGAGAGCATCAAAAATCTTCTTGGGTTCTTCTTGTGACAGAAAACATGCAAACAAACATGCTTGTACAAGAGGGGTATCAACCTTCTTGTGTATATTGGCAATAAATCCACCAAGATTTTGATGGGATCTTCTTGTCTGAACTGGAGCCATAACATCACCAATGATCTGAGATGAGGGGTGATCCTTTGCTGTGGAAGTGAGAACCCCTCCTTCAAAAAGTCTGGTGTCCTCAACTTCACGCTCCATGTTGCCAATATCTTCTTCATCAGACTCTCTTTGATCAACAGAAATCTCTTTATGGACATTGGAAGGTCCACCTTGTTCAAAATGTGAAGAGAAAAGATGTGCAAAGGTGTTGTCAAAGTCTGAACCTTGTTTGTCAGCGCTTGGGCTAACAGCGCTTGAACTGTTGTTGTCAGCGTCTGAGCCATCAGCGTCTGAATTGGTCTTGTCAGCGCTTGATTTTCCTTTGTCAACGCCTGAAGAACCATGCATGTTTGTATTTGGTGGTATTTGGAAACCACCATTATCTTTTCTAGCAGCAGCAGCAGCAGCATAATACTCATCTGTCCATATTGGAAGTGTAACATATTCTTGTGTGGGAGATGACTCAGCTGCTGGTGGTCCATCCTTCTTAGCAACCTGCATACCTGAAACATTACCAATTCTCTTTTCCAAAACACTTGAAGTTACCTTCACAATGTCTGGATCAGTAACAGGCATATAATTTAAAGCTCTAGATAAAGGTTCTAAGTCAAACAACCAATTTGGACCACTTTCAGGATCACTAGGTTTACTCTCTAAAAACCTAACATGTACTTTTTCAAGTATACGTTTTTCCTTTTTAATGTAAACCCTATATCCTTTGCTCTGCACTGAATAACCCATGAAGTAGCCTTCATCACCTTTTGAATCAAATTTACCTAGGGCCTCACTAGTTTCTAAAACAACTACATGACATCCAAAAGGCTTGAGAAAGCCAATATTTGGCTTCCTTCCCCAAAGTAACTCATAAGGTGTCTTATTATGTATTTTGTTGACCAATGCCCTATTTTGAACATAACAAGCTGTGTTAACAGCTTCAGCCCAAAAGGCTATAGGAAAGTGGGCATCAGCCAACATGGTTCTGGCTGCTTCAATAAGGGTTCTATTCTTCCTTTCAGCAACCCCATTTTGTTGTGGGGTTCTAGCTATGCTAAACTGCCTAGTAATCCCTTTCTTGGCACAAAAATCATCTAACAACTGATTTCTAAACTCACCCCCATTGTCACTTCTAATAACTTTAACCTCATTACCATTCTTCTTCTCAATCTGGGTAATGAAATTAATCAGACTTTGGGCAGTTTCACTTTTCTTGGCTAAAAAGAAAGTCCATATAAACCTGGAAAAATCATCAGTGATAACAAAACAATATGATTTACCCTTCAAACTTTCTATATTAGTTGGACCAAAGAGGTCCATATGCAATAAGTGAAGTGGTTTAGAACTAGAATGCACCTGTTTAGATTTGAATGAGACCTTGTGCTGCTTGCCCTTAAGACATGCAACACAAGAGTGGTCATTGTGGAAAGCCTTTTCAGGCAAACCATCAACTAAACCAAGCCTCACAAGTCTATTGATATTTTTAAAGTTTATGTGCCCTAATCTCCTGTGCCAAAGATTACTTTCATCTACTGAGGCTTTAGCATAAAAACATGACATCATTTTATTATTCATCTTAATTCCATTAAGATTCACATTATATATGTCTTTATGCCTTGGTGTTCTAAATTCTATGTATTTCTCCTCAGGGAGCTTGTAATCTTTGCTTAACACCAAGCACTCAGTATTTGTGAAAAGAACCTTATTTTTGTTATCACACACTTATGATACACTAAACAAATTATAATCCAGTTCTTTTACTAGGAAGACATTCTCAAAACGTAGATTATTGGTAATAAGGGTTCCTTTTCCTGTGATGGTGCCATAGCCCCCTCCAAAGTATACCTTATCACCATCTTGAATAGGAGTGAAGTTTGTCAGATAGTCTTCCTTTCCTGTCATGTGCCTTGAGCATCCACTATCCCAATATCCATAATCATTGATCTTCTTCTGAACGCCGTGCACATAAAGAAAACACATTAGTTTTCTTTGGGAACCCAAGCCTTGGAAGACTTGGATTCTGGTTGTTCAACAAGAACAGACTTGGTTCTCATAACAACCCCATTTTCATCCCTTTTTGAATGAAATTCCCAGTTAACCCCAACTGGTGTTGACATGGCCTTTGAAATATAATGAAACTTGTTGCATGTCATAGAAAGACCAGTAAAATTAGGGTTTTGGTCTTGTTTTGGTCTCCATGTTAAGCTAGTAGAAGCTTTAGACCCATTTCCCTGTGGTTGCAAATACCTAGGTTTGGCAGTGTGTCTGTCAGCGCTGAAATTGTTCTTGTCAGCGCCCCGATTGCCTTTATTAGCGTTGAACCTAGGGTTTGCTACAGGAACCCATTGCCTATTGGACCAAGTGTTTGACTTTTGGAAAGGTCTTAGGCCTTGTGTGTTAGACCCTCTAGAAAAGAATGGGGCTGGTCTAACAACTTGTGAACTTTTGTTCACAAAGGTATTGGGTCTGACAGTGTTTGACCTATGTTGACTTTTGTCAGCGCTGAAATGGTTCCTATCAGCGTTGACATTGGAAGCGTTGACACATTTGTATGCCAAATGTGAAAAGCTACCACATGAGTAACAAGCTTTTCTATACATAGTCTTAGGTCTAGAAGCAAAGAAGCTTTTTCCATGGTTACTAACTTGGCTTTTTGGTGACCTAGTATTCCTATACATCTCTGCATACTTAACACTAGGTTTTCTAACAGTTTGTGGGCCAAGTTCAACAGCTTTGCCAGTGGTTGGTGTGTGATTTTAATAGGTGTAGGATCAATGGACTCCACAATATTATGGCTCATGATTGGTGTGGGCTCATTTGGACTTTCACACAACAACCCTCCCTTAACAAACAAAGTGTGGTTAGCTTTCTTCCACTCATCTAGGTCAGTCAGTTTTTGTTTGTATTCTTCAACTGGGGAAGTCACTCTAGGTGGAGGAATGAATTCCTTCTCTTGGAGTTCTGGCAAGCCAGTCCAAGATAAGTCCTTTGATTGGACACCATAGAAATCCCCAGCTGGTGGTGGAACACCAGTATAATCTTTCATCCCAATCCCACTCATGTCCTTAGAGTCTCTTTGTTTACTAACACACTCTCCTAGGGATTGTGTGGCCTTATCAAATCTCTGGATTTTAAGACTCACATTATCTTTATTTTTGTTAGCCTCATCTAACTGAGCTATCAAATCAAGATTAACCCTGTTTGTGATATCTTGAATATCTTTACTTTGATGTAACTCATGTTTTAAGATATTTATTTGATCCTTTAAATCAAACTCCATTTTCTTATACTCAGCTACTGTCTTTTCTGTTTGGGTAAGAGCAATTTGATAATTAGATACTTTGCATCTTTCAGTACTTGCCTCATCTAATAATTTTACTATCTCTTGATTTAGTTTTTCAGTATTTAAACGACAACCCTTAGAACAGAAAGCATCATCATATACCTCATTATCTGATGAAGAGGAGGAGTGTGCCATGAGAGAATATTCAACATGCTCTTCTTTAACTTCAGCAACCAAAGCTCTGTCCTCTTCCTCATCCTTGGCCAAAAAGTTCCAGCTCCAGTCCCATCCTCCAACGCCATCAATTTGTTAAACAGCAACCATGGCCTTGGGATCTTGGCTCTTAACCATTTGGCTTGAAGGCTTACCAGCATCAGATCTTCTTGGAGATCTACATTCCCTCATAAAGTGCCCCATCCTATGACAATTGAAGCACTCAACTTTGGATTTGTCAAATCCAGCAACATCCTTAGCATTAAAGGTCATCTTCTTCTTGAACCTTTTATTAAACCTGTTTGCTCTTAAACTTACAAGAGCCATAGTCCACTTGATGTCCATCTCTTCCAATTGCTCATCACTTATCTGCTCAAGATCTTCATATGTAATCCTTGAATCACTGGGCAAAGAAGCAATGAATGCACACACAGTATCTAGATCTAAACCAGCAGGTTTAATTCTATCAGCGCCAAAGTTGTGTGTGTCAGCGCTTGAGTATAAAGCGTTGACAGGATATGATCCAGCGCTGACAGACTGTGATCCAGCGTTGACACATTGAGATCCAGTGACTGGATGTCCATAGGAGTTCATGGAATCAAATTGGCCTTCACTTTGTGAGAAGAAGGCCATGTTGCTACTGGAAGATTTATTATCACTCTCCAAAAGCCATTCATTCTCCAACAGTCTTAGTTTGTTGAAGATGTCATCAAACCTGGAGGTCTTGTGGGTGTTATTGACAAGAATGGATCTTGTCTCAATCTTCCATACATCACCAAGGCTTTTGAGAAAAGTAGCATTCAAGTCAGGGTCATCAATCTGTGTTCCCATGAAGGAAAGTTGACTTGTGATGTCAAGCAGTCTACTTCTCACACTACTGAGATTCTCATTGGGTTGAGCCTTAAAGACAGCATACTCATGCATGAGTTGCTTCTTCTTTTCTTCTTTTGTGTCAGCATTGCCACCATGTGCTACTTCAAGAGCTTCCCAAAGCTCTTTTGCAGACTCAAAGCGTTTGTACTTGTGCTGATTCTCATGACCTAGGGCGTGTTTCATGATGTTCAAGATTTTCATGTCCACCCTTTTCTTGGCTATATCTTCAGCAGATACAGCTCTTCCATCTTCAGGCTTTTCCTTCTTATCAGCTTTAGGACAATTAGGAAGAGCTATCCTTGTGGCAATAGCAGCGGCAATCTTTTGAGCTTTGTTGAATGTGTTCCCATATTCAACAATCTCCCAAAGAGTGTAGTCATGGATGGCTATATATTGCTCAAAATTAGACTTCCAAAGCTCGAAGTTCCTGGCATCAAACATGGGAATTTTGATACTAGGGTTTGTGGTGTTGTTTTGTAGCAAAGCTGGAGCAGGAGGCTGATTTGTGCCAGACATGATGTTTTTAGGGTTTTTGGTGTTTTAGGGTTCTTGCGTTACTTAAAGATCAAAAGTTTCTCAACAAGCTCTGATACCACTTGTTGATCCCAAACATAGATCGATTAAGCTTTGTGTATACGAGATTAGATCAAGTAATACACGTAGAGAAACCTTTGCTTATGAATAAAGTAACTAAGTGTTATGCGGAATTAACACTTAATCTAAAACACAAAGATGTTAAACAAACTTTCACTTGTATTAGAATGATCGAACTTGATTACAATGAAAGAGGTTTAACTTGTGAAAACTTATGAAAACTGATGATTAACATTAACCTAAAAGATCTTCTTTTATAGATTAAGAAGTCTTGTACAATAAGCTACGAATCAACTATTCTAGGTAAAGATAATAATGGAAAATACAATGTCGAGCTTATCTTTACCATACACAAATAAAGAAACAAATAAACAAAAAGATTCGTATGAAGATATATTCCATCAGTGTCAATCTTCAAGGCTGTCAGTGTTGACTTCTTCAAGTGTCAACGCTTGGCTGTCAGCGTCCAATGTCATCCTATCAGCGCTGGAATTCTTCTTATCAGCGTCTAGTGAACTGACCCATAATTTATTCCCAACATCGATTGTCGTTATCGCACTGTGATGTGTCATTTTTGGGACACCTTCTTTTTGGATCGTAAATTACTAACGTACTATTTTATTTCCTTTATTCCTTATGGGTTTGATATATTAGTTCGCGTAACTATAATATAGACGAAGTATAATCAACGATGCGTACATCGTAGCGACGAATCACATGTGTGTACATTATGAAACGTGGTCGAGGCGTATCGCCATTTAATCGTTGTTTACCATTTTACTCGAATTCAAAAATGCATTTTAAAAATAGACTAGCGTTGTGATCGATCGCGATAACTTGGAATTTGGTTGGTTTTTTGTGTTAATTTTGTGGTGTACGATTTCGAGACTCATCCGAGGCCGATAACAACACTTAGTTAACGTACACATTCTCGCTTTGTTTATTTCATTTTGTTTTGTTGTTTCATTATTTTGAATTCAGTATTTTACATGACGAGGTCCGGCATTTGTGTGAGTTAAGTAAGCACTAAACCTTGTTGATTAAATGGTTTAAACATAAAGTGTTTTATATATTTAATATTTGGTGAATGAAACTTTTGGAAAAAAAATGACGTATGATGTGTCTTATAACAAGTAAAATTCGTGTAGAGAATAAACGGACATTGTGAAATTATTTTCCTTCAACCTTGGTTGGTAAATCGTAATAAGTAACTTGTATTACTCGTAAGATCCTTGTTTTTCATATATTAAAATTTGATACTAAAAGATTGTGATGGACTTGTTAAGAATTTGTTTAAATTAATTTGAGAAAGGAGTTATAATAAAATTTGCGATATGACTATTGAGTATATGTAGCTTCGAATTTGGCATAAATTAATTCTTGGGTCAATATAGTAAACTTTTGACGTATCTTGTAATATAAAACATGAGTAGAAGATGTGGACATGTGTTTTGGGGCTAGAGATTTTGTAAAATTGGTTTTACTTTAAACATAAGGTTATGTTTACGTATGTATTGGTATAAACTAGAACACGTTACTTGTTGTATTGAATAAACTAGGTTAAAAATCGGAATGTACACTTTAAGTGAGAAATTATAATGCTTGAAATGAATTATAAAATCTTGATGGAACGTCATTTGAAATCATTTGTTTGTCTAATTATCGTTACAGAGAATCACTATACATAATTTGATGATGCTTGTTTAAAAATCATTTGAAAAATCTTTTGTTTTATTTCGCTGCGAGATGTGTTAATTTTAAAATTGTTTGATAACGAGCTAAAGATTAAAAGTTAAATTTTATATATTTTAAAATTATTAAAATAAGCACTTTGATTGTTTATTATATTATTATTATTGAGATTTAAGTCTCGACTAAAATCAGTAAGTATCCGAGATAAAACTACGTGAAACCTCTTTATCATTTGAGTCGAAGTGCGCGAATGTGATTTAACAAACCAGTTTTAAGGAAGACTTATGTATAATAAAAAGTCAAAAGTTGATTTTAAGAATTAATTGGACTAGGTTGAGTCGTGTTGGATACGTGTATGCATGTGATAAGGTAAGTCGTATAAATAATAACATAAAACTTTGAAAATTCTTACTATTTACGTTTTTGGTACTTAAGATATGAACATTAACGAGATTTTGACACAAGTATGGAGATTTTCAAACCTAATGATTTGTCAATTATGATAACCGAGTCACCACATCTACTAATGTTAATAATTTCCGAGAGATTGTAATTTTTCTAGAAATAAAAACTTTGCAAAGATTGAAAGATGAAAGGTATAAATTCTTTAATAGTGTAACACAAATTAAAAATGTGTAAATGTTCGGTTTTACAATGTACAAGGTAACACTAATTATTATACGCAACTGGATTATACAACACACGCCTACTTGTATATTATTTTCTTAAGATGTATATGTAATGTTTTGAGTCACGATGGTTCGATCGTACAACATCAGTTCTTTGATTTTGCGAGTCTATATCTGAACTTGAGTAGTCATGAGACTGTTCATTTTAACATTTTTCATGATATGAAACCATTATTATTATAACTATTTTAAAACTACTATTTCGCTAGTACTTGATGATGAGGGTATGTCACCTGGTATATTTTGTCATGTTCATGGACGTTGTGACTTTTTTTTCTTACGGTTAATGGAACCTAAAATTCTGTATTTACTTGAATGATGCTATAAATCTTCATTAAATTGGTTATTTATTTATATTGAACAAAAGCGAGGAGGCGAAGCCGCATTACCAAATTATAGAGGTGAAAGAACTCGATCTTTCTTGTGAAATTGTTTCTATTTTACCAAGTGGTTATTCTTCTCTCCCCGTATACCCTTGGTGGAATGGGTGTGCAACTCGAGACGATGGGAATTATGATCGTTGTTTTATTTTTGACGCTTGTGTTGATATTCAATTTTTACTCCATGTATTCGTAGATCGATGTTGTTATCCTGAGACTTTTGTCATATATTTGAAGTATTTTCATTTCTAATGTAGTTAATTTCCGTTGGCAATTATATTGCTCGTTTACCTCGTTCGATCTCATTGATCTTAATTTTATTACTTGTTGTGCTTGCAATGATCTTTAATCATGAACCACCTTACCGTCATTTTGTGAATAGTCTATTGTGAAAATAGGTATGAGTGTGTCAAATGTTTTGGTGAACCAAATGCAAAGGGTGTCGATTTATTTATTTAATTATTTATTTATTTTCTCATAAAAAGGCAAAGCAAAAGGTATGTTTCCAAAGTGGACGAAAAATGTTTGATGTGTTTCTTAAAACGATGGTAACAATATTTTCCCATTTCAAATTTCATTTCAAATGGTTTAATTATTTTGAAGATTAGGTCGAAAACTTTCGTAAGTCATATTTGGTATGTAATTAATAATGTTTGTGTCGTCACTCGATCCTCAATTATGCACAGCTTAGCTAACTATGCATAATTCGGGAAGAGTCATGTTTTGTTAATTGTCGTTGCTTGGTCCTCAAGTATGCATGACCTAGCTAGTTATGCATAGTTTTGGAAGGGCGATGTAGTTTCAAATAAATTGGTCGCCTTTAAAAACCGGTAGTGTTTTTGATAAATGTTTGGAAGAGAACGTTTTAAAAATGGTGGATCCTTATGCAAGTAATCGTATTTTCTTTGATTCTTAAAGAAAATTTTTGAATTTTCTTGTGTTCTTTGAAATCTTTTCTTCTGTTTGGAGTTGACTTAGTAAGTCACTGCGACCGAGTAATTTTGGAAAATGTTTTTATGAGTTGTGTGTAACGTGCGAATTTCATCGGAATCGCTAGGGCGTTGATGTAATACCAAAGGGGCTCGTACCGACACTGAGAAGAAATTTTAAACAAAAATAGAAGACTGCCGAAGTAGAGGAAAACCGAGTTTGAATAACTCTAAGGGAAATGACGAAGACTTCTCCTACGTCGAATGTATCGTACCTTATATATTTTATTTTCTCGTCCGTTTGATATGTTTAACGACACGCGATAAACTGTTGAAGTTTACCAACTGTGCATCAGTAATTGGAAGACAATTCCATTGTCGTTTTCGTTTATTTAAGTGAGGAATCCTCTTTGCTTGACTCAACCATCCTTGATTATCAATGGTTAAACGATAAGATATCCATAGTTGATGTTTGTGTGGTAAACCACTGCTTTTTATGTATTTATGTGTTAAGAGATCTAGTCGAGTGATCGTAAGTTGTGAGAACTTGAGACGACATTGTCCAATGAAGTCCGATCATGGAGAACATGTGCCATGTAATATATTTCTTTTTATATTTAACTGTGAACGGCGATGCTTATTGAGATTTTGACCACGTTTGGACGGAAGTGAGATGGTGTTCTTGTAATATCTTTTGGGTATGGATCCGTGTATGAGCACCCTACGATGACATGTGTATGTATTTTACTTTATTCTATTTCTTTTGGATATGCATCCATAGCTGGCAAGCTCGTAAACCTTCTTAAACTTGCAATTTTCTTTTAACTGGACTCATCCGAGAAATATGTCAAAGATTCTTATTTTATCATGGCTTGGCTGCTTAGCAAGCGTGGGTTAACTTGATTGAACGGATTGGCTTGGCATGGTTTGGATATTATGTTTGTTTGGATTGTGACGTTTTCGAGAGAGTTAGGTATACGTCGGATGATTCCGTATCGATGAATTCGTTTTTGACGGAATAGGTTTGTATGTACGTAATATTGCGATAAGGTGATTTTGTACGAATAGTATTAATTACTTCGTCTTGTATATTCTGAACGTTTTCGATGGGGTTATGAGTGACCCGTGCGATTTTATTTTGTGATAGTTGTTTTTATGAGATGATGAACCAAGTGAAAGGACGATTCGAACGTTGAAGGACGTGCTCCGAGCGTTTGTGATTGATTTTGATAGTTGTTGAGACCGACACTTGCCGTGGAGGTATCCTTGTACAACGACATTTATCA
Source organism: Glebionis coronaria (assembly GCA_025667525.1). Taxonomy (NCBI): domain Eukaryota; kingdom Viridiplantae; phylum Streptophyta; class Magnoliopsida; order Asterales; family Asteraceae; genus Glebionis; species Glebionis coronaria. Next base: position 264,274 of record JANFOE010000277.1, on the reverse strand, counting down.
TGTTAGCCGTGAAACTGCAACATTTGAAGAATTATGTTGATGAAAATGTAGATCACCAGTTGAGTGGAATGAAGTAGGAAAGAGTAAGTCGAATGGACTTGAAATGATTCGAGAGGCTACGAAAGAGATGATGTAGATTAAGAATTATTTGCTAACCGCGAGAAGCTGTGGAAAGAGATGTGTTGATACCCGTGGGAAGAATTTTGGGAAATTGAAGTGGAGATCATGGATCAAGATGGTAAGAGACTGAAGCAAGGTATAATACCCATGGTGAAAATGTGATAGAACCCGAAACATGAACCGGAGCTCGAAACAGAACATGAAGACCTCCTTTAGGAAGAAGTACACATCTTTCTAGTAGTACGAAATGCAATTAGAGGGGCTGCCTCTAATTAATATAAGTTTTTAGGTAGGAGGGATCAGCTCCTTGTGAAGTATGCAAGGCACACACCACATTCACCTGAATAATCTGTAAAAACATGTAACCTAGGATGCACCCGTACGCCCCACATGATAATAATAATATGGCCAAAAGCTGAAGGGATGCCACGAGCTATCACTCCCCCGTGGTGAAGTCATAACACTGGTGCCTCCAGTGTTATGGTTATGGTACCTCCATAACTAGGTGAAACTGGTCATGCATGTATATGGCTTAGGCATTTAATTAAACATAAGCAAATCAAAACATATAAAACATATACTGGGAAAACAATTGGCTGCATACGGGGAATCCTAATAAGGAAAGAATGTCCATACTAAAAGGACGGAGAATCCGTACCTTGTGTCCAGTGAACAAAAAAGAAGAACGGAAGAGAGTCCTACTTTGATATCACTAATGCTACACAAATAATATACGTGTATATGTATCCTGATTACTCTATACATAACTGGTTTTATATAATGTCTTAGCTTGTTTTATATGTTCATGTCATGTTTTACTGATTTTAATATTATGCTGTGTTTATCATGTATTATGTCTATTCTGATTAAATATTACTTGTATTTCTTGTATTATTATATTTGTTGTGTAATAATAAGTAACTTTCTAAAAATAGTAGGTTTCCTAAAATAGAAAGTTTCCAAAAATAGAAACTTTCCAAAAATAGAAAGTTTCCAAAAATAGAAAGTTTCCAAAAATAGAATAGCTGCCTAAAATAAATAAGTTTCTAAAATTAGAAAGTTTCCATAAATAGATTAGCTTCTTAAAATAGATAAGTTTCTAAAAATAGAAAGTTTCCATAATTAGAAATAAGCTGGATTATTAAGCTAATAATATATGCTTAAGTTTTACTAATTAATATGCTAAGTCATGTGATTAATAGTATAGTTTATTAATTAATACATGTAAATTAAATAAACCATAGGTTATAAGATTTAATTAAATATAAACATGATTTAATTAAATTAAAGTGTAAATAATACTTATGTTAAAACATGTATTAATATTTATTATTAATATAACCTAAGTCATGGAAATTAATTCATTATATGCCATGTTTTAATAATTAATTAATACTTTAGTCTAAAATTAAATCATAAAATACTTAGGTTAAATTCATGTATTATTAATAATAATAATTAACCTAAGTCATGTCTAAATTAAATTAATTCTATAGCATGTTAAATTAATTTAATTAATCTTGTAATTAAATAAACTTGTAAAAATAATTAACTTGTATAATTAAGTCAAAAACCAAACCCGTGTTTTAAATCTAAACATGTCATGAACCGGTCCGTGAAGCCCCTTGAACCGGACCAACAAACCCTTGATTATGGCAAACCGGCTTGACCGGTTGCCACGGTCTATGTTAAACCGCCACCGGCTTAAGCCGGTGGTGCATTTTGTTTTTCAGCCGAGACCCCAAAGACCACAAGGACAACCCCGACATGCGTCGGGGTCCCTTGTCATGCTTGCTGCCGAGCCACAAAGCCCACACCGAGACCCGTAGGTCTCGGCTGTGATCACACGAGCCATACCGAGAGCTTCGGCTCTCGGTTTGTGGGCGCCGGCCGAACCAAACACCCCTTAAGACCCCATGTTTTTAACCCCCATGATTAGATCTAATAACTAACATGTTTTAATCTTGCTAATTCATTATCATGTGTTCTTAAATAAAAAAAATAATTAAAAAGAAAAGGGTTTAAGGAATTACCGATGCGTGAGCAAAGAAAACTAACAACACGAACAATCTTGCAAGAATTGGATCAACCAAAAATCAACAAACACCCCTTTTGGTGGTGTTCTACTCGACGGCCAAGGGAGCAGGAAAAGGAGAGCTATGGTTTTGTTATTTTTCTAACCTCTGTATTATGAAAAATCTATTTTCCTTCTTTTCTTATTTTAGTTAAATCAAAATTGGGCTTGGCCCTTCCTTTTGTCTATGCCGCGGCTATGAGGGGCCCAGCAGGGGAAACCCGGTGTTTTTCTGTGTTCCAAATATTACGTGTTCTCGTGTCGTGTTTACGTGATTTATCTATTAATCGTTCGTGTCGTAATATATATTTATACGTAATCGTAATAAGTATTACGTAAATACATTATAATAGGTTCGTGATTATTTACGTTCATGATTTCATGTTCGTGATTATAATTATTGTTGATAATAATTATCTTGTATTAATACGTAATAATTACTTATCGTGTAATAACACGTACGTAATGCTTGTAATTCCTATTCGTGAAAGATAAACGTCCTATAAAAGGAGTGTACATACGATCATAAGGATACTATTAATGGTAAAAGCATGCGGGTTTTACAGTAATCATCTGTAGACTACCCTGAGCTAGCCGAGAAGCGAAAACCTGTACCCTGAGTATTTATCATGTGATTTAAAGCTTGATCCCTTACATTCTATGACCGTGTGATTAATAGTAGTGGAATCTATGTTGACTCTTCAAAGATCGGAGCCATTAAGGCTTTGGGTTATACCAAAAAGGAAGTGCGAAGATGTTTGGGTTTTGTAACACCCGTGAAAGTGTCGTATGATGCTAAGTTATTGTCTCAAGAGCTGTTCAGTATGAGCATCTCTCTTAAGTTGTGGCTCACTTGTGGATGTGATATCCCGAGCCCAACGTTATTTATTTAATCCTATTTTACGTATATTTTTGAAATTTTTAAGAAATTTCGTTTGCTATATAATTGACGGTTTAAGTTTAAACCAACGTTTAAGGTCGTAAATTTAACGTTTGACGATTTAAGAAGAACGATGACGACTACGATACCGACGGATGCCCAAAAATTTACCTTTTATTATCAATTGATCGATATTTGAGTTTTTCGAGATTTTATTTTTATTACGTGTTAAGTCGAGTCGGAACCATATGTATATTCGTTTTGTGTGCGTTTAAACCATTTAAAAGTATTTTGAGGTAGCCCGGACTAAACCCGACTCCCGTAAAGTTTTTAAACCGACTACTAGTCAATCCCGTAAACATTTGAAGTCGTTTTTGCTTAAGGCCAAAAGAAAGGTGAAATTGCACATAGGTCCCTCCCATTTCACAAAATGGGGACAAACACACACACACAACACATTTAAAAAAAAAAAGATCAAACTCTCTCCCTTGTGTTCTTAGGCCGACAGCCACCCACCAAAAACCACCATCCACCACCACAAAACTTGATTTTTGAAGAAAATAATCAAAGTCCCATCCTTCTTTTACCATTGTAAGTAAATCCCACCAACATTTACATGCATGCATCCATTGATTTTCTTCCAAAAATTTGTGATTTTTCAAAAACGGGTTTTGATCTAATTAAACCATACACATGTTTAATTCATGTGTATATAATGTTAATTCACTTATAAAACAAGATGGGGTTTAAGAGTTTTGTGTTCCACAGCCCCTAAAAGCCACGAAATGTGGGGGGTTTTGGGTATGTTCAAGGTGCTTGATGAAATGTCATGGGTTTGTGTTTATAAGGGTGTTTTGGGTGTGTTTGAATGGGTTAAACACATTGCATGCTTGTTTTTAGGATTTTGATTCTATGAGGTTGATGATCAATAGGGGTTTAGGACTGAAAATGTTGTTTGGTTGTGATTAGGGATGCTTAGGATGATGTCTAGTGATGACAAATGGGTTTGAAAACGAGCGTTAGCGTGATTTTGGTATGGTTGATTTTAGGCAGAAAGTCTAAGGCATTTTCGTAAAAATTATTTTGAAAATAGGTCTTGTGAATAGGATAGATTTGTATAGCATCTTCTTAGCTTCGATTTGGTATAAGGTAGAGCTTACGACTCCTAACGAGTCAAAAGTTACGATGTTTTGAAATTCGTGTACCGGGAGATGAAAACCGTCATAATCCGAAATTATGCTTGGTTTAGGTCAAATCCCGGGGACTAAAAGTCTAGTTTGGTAAATGGTCAAGGGATGAATTTTGGTGTCAAACCTGCACATTTGAGTCTATTATAGGACTTAGGTGTCGTAGAGGTCAATGGTATATTTTAAATGGGTCAAATGAGTCCGACTTGGTCAAAGTGCAATTTCAGTCCGCAAAATGTAGGTTTAGTAATGTGTTGAGTAACGGGTCGTAAAAGCGAAAACATTTAATGGGATTAAAAATGGGTTTTCTACAGGTCTTATAGTATTTTTGAGAATTTTCTCAAATTTTGTAAAAATGGTTAAGTATAGTAAAACAGTCCGTACTTTTGGTAAGTATCGGCGAAACCGTAAAATGGATAGTAACTTTAATAACATTGATAAATGGTATAAGTCTAGTAACAACTACTTGTTTGATTTTGGCGTGAGTTTTCATAAGAGTTGAGTGTGTTTGCATATGCGTGTTTTAGTACAATTATGTACGCGGTGTATTGATTTGGTTTTCGTACTTTGACTTTTAGGTCAAGTGTTTGATTTTCCCGGGCATCCACGTCGTCGGTGACATTTCTCGTTACGTCTTCACTAGAACCACTACTACTGCGCAAGGTGAGTCTATAGCCTCGCTCTTTACTTATTTCAAATGATTTTTACCCGCGAGGGGGATACATGCTAATTTAAATGAAAATGAACATAAGTCATGAATGGTTGTTGGACCCGAATGTTGCCTTAGAAATTGTGTTGAGTACCTAGTTGCAAAAGTCCCTAATTTCATGAACTATTAACTATTGTCTTGCCCTTGCAAAGGGGGAAATAGCCGCTTATACAATTTGTAGTACTACGGGGCTAACGACCCAATGCTAGCCGAGAAGCTGTACGTTGAGTAAGTTCTGCGGTAGATTATTTTTTATGAGAGATAAGGTATAATTGCAACTGATGCCTTTAGAAGGGGCACTGGTTTCATCTGAATCACGCCGGTAATTATTACGCGGGTGATTGAGTTAACGGATTAGTGTCATGAGCTTAAACACAATTGTCATAACCTTGATAATAGATTGTGAGTACGACAATGCTATTGAATGATCATGATTGGTTTTTAACACTTATGTTCAACTGATGTTTTGATAAACCTATAGATTCGCTCAACCTTTGTGTTGACGATTTCAAGCATGTGTTTCAGGTAATCAAGGTTGATAGCAGTGGAGCATGCGAGGATGGAAGTTGTTGTGGCTTGGCGGTCTACTTGTTTTCCTCCCTTTTTACACTTAAAACTCTTTTATATTATGTCATGAGAATGAAAATGTACTTTTGGGTTGAGATTCAGTGGGGACCTAAACACAAACTCTGTTTTGTATTATCTTGGGATTTGGAAAACCGTAGATTTGTACATTTTAACTATGTTTAAATTCATGTTTAAATTTTTACGTCTCTTTGAGTCGTTTAATGTAGCTTATGTGTGATGATAACTACGTAGCACCCAAATGTTGTAGTTCCGTTGCGCATAGCATTTGTGGGGGTGTTACAGGTTTGACAGATATTTATCGAAGGATTATTATGGAATTATTCCCACATACCCAGATCATTTAACTAAACTCCCTTAGGAGTAGATGTTTGTGTATACCTCAAGACAACCTAGGAGGAATTGAGGAAACCATATAACCCATGACTTGGAATTTGGAGCGGTAGTTTTTGCTCTTCAACTATGGAAACATTATTTGTGTAGCATTAAGTGTACGGTATTCACCAAACGCAAATGCCTAGAAAATATTTTAGATCAGGAAGAGCTAAACATGAAGCCGTGTAAATAGTTAGAGTTTCTGAGTGATTATGGTCATGATATTTATTTCATCGGGGAAGGTGAATGTAGTTGCTGGCGCGTTATGTAGAAAGGATAAATAACCAATTAGAATGTGTTCCTTCGTATTGACCGTGTAGAATAATTTGCCCAAGCAATTTAGAAATAACCGTTGCTTGTAAGAAGGATAATATTGATTATGAAGGGTTTCACGGCTATTGAAAACCATTAGAGAAGGGAGTCGATGGCGTTAGGTGTTTAAAAGGTTGTTGTGGTTGCCTAAATATGGAGGATTTCGAGATTTAGTAATGATGGAATCTCATAAGTCTGAGTATTCTAATCATTTCGTTTCTGATAAAATGTAACTTTATCAGAAGAAGTTGTACTGATGGCCAAATATGAAAGCAGACATCGCAACATACATTAGTAAATGTCTAACTTTTGCAAAGGTCAAGGCTGAACACCAAAATCCACCAGGATTGCTTCTACAACTTATTATTCCTGTTTGGAAGTGGGATAGAATCACCATGGATTTTATCACAAATCTTCCAAGGTCATCATCTGGATTTGATTCGGTTAGGGTCCTCGTCGACAGACTAACCAAATCTGCTCATTTCATTCCTGATAATGAAAGGTTTTCGATGGAGAGGTTGGCTCGTATTTATTTAAAGGAGTTGTGTAAGCATGGTGTGCTCGTATCGATCATCTCTATCAAGATCCTCGCTTCGCATCAAATTTCTGGAGATCCCTTCAAAAGTCATTGGGAAACGAATCTTGATGAGACAAGGTAAAACAACGATACAAACACTAGAAGTCTTGTTTTGTGCTTGTATGATTGACCTTTGGTAGTGAACAGGATAAGCACTTTCCTTTGGATAGATTATCATTGATAATTATCACATTAGGATTGAGACCGAACCTTGCGAGGATCTATATAAAGAAAAGTATAAGAGCATCTGTAGGTGGGAGTTGGGATGAAGATACCCGACCCGCGAGACCTGAAATGATTGTAGAAATTAGGATCTGGTTATTGACTACCGGTAGTGGGCAGGAGGTTATGTGAATGTGAGATGTAGATCTTGAAGTGCAGGATGGGTAGCAAAGTTATGCCAAGAATTTTCACCGTGGAAAGGTGAACTTATGACCTGAAAGATCGTGGGAAGCTAAGTCCCTGTTGTATGGGACCATTGAGATAATGTAAAGATTTGGTCCGACAGGCATATAAGCAAAACTACCCTAGGACTTCAAGGGCTGCATGAAATATGTTCCATATATGGAACTTGATAAAGTGTCTATTAAGTGAAAATCTGATAATTTCTTAATGTAGTTTGGGTCGGCGAAAAGTTGCATTCATCAAAAACCCGTGGACATCATTGAAAGAGAAAGTAAGTCAACTTAAGCATTATCTAATTCCAATAGTTATGTTTGATGAAACTCGCGAATTATAATGAATTACTCTTGAGAGAAAAGACCGATGTGGAGGAATGCCCACATGTCTTTAACTCTATAAGAAGCGAGTAGTAAGATGAATTGATCTTTCAGGACAAAGATCCACATTAGGGGGAAATGCTGTGACAATCTGTCAATTTGAGGTCCTTATTTTATTCTCAAGTATTATTTATAATCATTATTTTATTGTTAGTTTATGAACTCACTCACTTTTAGGAAGAAATTATGGTTTATGTCTTAAATTGGCATCGTCTACGTCCAAACCGGAGAGCTCTACCTTACGTGTTTACGTTTACATACTCCGTTTTTGAGACAATCTGACATTTTTAGGTAGTAAATTTATTCTCGTATATTACTTTGAAATTTTATTTTTGTGTTGGTTCATGAACTCACATATTTACGGGATGAAATTAGGCTTACGCGCATAATTTAACGTCTTTTACGTTTAAACCGGAAACCCTAGGTTTACGTATTTACGCTTTTTTGTGCTCCGTTTTTTATGAGACAATTTTTATTAGAATCGTTGTGTGCCGTAGTTTCATATTTTGCAAAAACGTTTTTTGTAAATCGACCCGAGGGCACGTAAATTGAGAAAACTAGAATCGAGGAGTACCCGTAAAATATTTGGGATGAGACAAGTATAACACTTGTCCCACCCCTAATAGGGGCGGATTCAACAAGGGTATAACACCCTTTGGTGTCAAGTTTCTATCTTATACATGATACACTTGTCTCATGAAAGGTTTAGGTACTTAAACCTCAAATATTCTCACACACTCATAACATGCATGTTGACTATAAAAAATTAGCAATCTCTCCTCTCTACCTCATTGTAGCCTTTCATCACCACCACCATAACACCATTTTCACAAAAATTTTAACCTACAACTTAATCTATATTCAATCTATGATGAAAACCACTTAAAAGGAGGATGTTTTAAGGTGATTCCAACTTGTGAAAGTAAGTTTTCATGGAGTATTTGGGCTGATTTCTCAAGAGAAGTACATATATTTGAAGATCATAAAAAGTTGTCTTGAAAAGTTAAAGATTTGGGTACAAAGATCAAGCTTGTTCATCCAAAACTTCATCATTTCCATCATTTGGTTGGTATAAAGATTGTTTTCATTCTATCATCCTATTATTTTTGTAAATGTACCTGTCTATTTAGTTCCAAATATATATGTAAGATAGTGATGAATGATGATCAAAGTGTTGCATGGGGATTTTGTGTCATGAGAATATGTTAATAAGGTTAAATCTACAAGTAAAAGATGATAAAATCTTACCTAGATTAATAGGCTGTGAAAAATAGTAAGTTTCAATATTTTTACTTGATTAAATGGATTATATTATTTGAAATAATGATAGATAAATTATTCTTACACAAGTGGTTAATTGGCCACAAAATGGAATGTTAAAAATGAGCAAGATATGGCCAAAATACTTTTGAGGTACTAATCTGACTGATCTGTTTTGGACGAATTAAAACTGACATTTAAAGGTTGTTTGAGAAGGAGCCACAGGAGGATAACTTGTAGAGCATATCATGTAGTTTCTACAGAGAAAGTTTGAGGTTCTAACTCATTATAGAACTCAAGATATGATAAAAATGGTGAACATGACTTTTTATATCAGATTTCACAATAAGTTATATAATATTAAAGACAACTTGAAGTAAATTAATATATAAAATAAATATGTAAAAGTAAATAATTGATAATAACTATTATAATAATATGTTTATATACTATCATAACTAAATATCACATTTTATAAAAATAAAACTCAACTAGTTTTCTAACTACAAACTATATATGATTTTTACGTCTTTTCGGCTAAAACCGAAAGGATGGCGTTTTCGCCAAATAAAACTTAGATGGTCGGGCCCATCTAATGTAACATTTATATAGAACATATACTGATATATAAACACATTTAATAAGCGAAAACTGACAAACTCGAGCTTTGTAACATATGGACCCGTAATGGACAAAATTAGCCTTATTGGACCACTAGGCCCAACTAGTTTGGTTTAACACTATTGGACTTGCTCATGGGATCAACCCACTTGGGCCCAACATATGAGTAGAGGCCTGGTCCTAAATGGATAAATGGACTAATAAAACATATTGGACTCTTATTGGGCCTTAACGTATACTTGGGCTAAAATTTGTATAAATGGACTAGGTTAACTAAATGCTTAACAACTAATAATGTTGTATAAGGTGAAAAAATCCCACTTGATCATCATGTTTATGACTTGATTACATATACATAACAACTTTCTATAAATATTACTCGACATAGTCTAAGATCGAGTATTATTTGTTTAGGTATCCCGTGATCGCGACGCACGCCGTACACTTTAGTTGCCGATAACCCGCCTTTCCAAACCAATGTGAGTTCATAGCCTCGCACTCTTTTAAATGTTTTATGAAATGTTTTATAAACCCGCGACAGAGATAACATGCTAGTTTTAATAAAAATAGAAGACAAGTGGTCCCGATTGTATGTTTATTGATATGGACTCCATTGATTGGATGACCCAATGAATGATTGAAATGGATTATTATTAGTTAGGTTATGTCACTGTAAGTCCCATTAGCATGAATTGTGAACTACCGGGAGTTGGTAGACGCTTATGTATATAATAGTACTATTTGGGGAAGATCATCCCAATTCGCGTCTTGACAGCTGATCCCTGTTGTGTCACATTGATTGGCAAGCGAATTTATGTATGAGTGGGATATATTTAGCGTGATTTTTGTGACGACACGCTGTTTTAAATGGGCAAATGAACTCCGGGATAGCTACCCGATATATTTTATAGAAAGGTAACAATGTCATGCGGCTTATAATAATCCGATAATAATAATGATAATGGTAACACTGAGGCTATGGTCTCAGGAATAGTGTATGATATATGATTTGAATTATAATTTATTGCCTAACTAGTAATATGGGGTCTTATTACTGATATTATGCTTGTAACCTGCTTTTCATAACTGTTTTATATAACGGTTTTTATTACACTATAAACAACGTTATAAAACATATTGCATGATTGCTATTACGACAATGGTTCGTATAATGGTTGTGACAACAAAGGCCTAAGTTATGATTTACGACAATGATTCCTACAAAATGTTTTTCGCCTATGTTATGGTCTACGACAAAGACTTGTACTAAATGTTTTTCGGTAGTGATTAAATACCGGTTTTATGTTAATGGTGGTTATTAAACTCTATGGAATCGCTCAGCGTTTTGCTGACTTTTAGCATGTTTTATCTCAGGTACTTGAAGGTAATTCTCTGGAAGACAGCAAGAGTTTATGGCCCGCATTTAAATAAAAATTTTCATTCGAATGTTTTGTAAATTTGTAAGACATACTTTGATCTGTGGACCAATGTCACTTGATATTTATGAATAGAAAATGTTTTGTTATTAAACAAGGCGATTTTAAGTGTTGTCTATGATTTGAGTAATGTGCTATCCGGTAACACCAACGATTCTTCCGCTGATTTGAAACACGAATATTTGGGGGTGTTACAGTTTGGTACCAGAGCTCTCGTTATAGAGAACGAAAGATTTTTAAAAACCAAGGTTTTGAATAAAACATTTCAAAAATCTTTTAACTATAAATATTTTTAGATAAATATTTTGAGTAAAATGTTTAAAAATCTTTTGACAATAACGGTGCCGATGAATTCCCGAGTTACCGACAAGGCCAGACTGAGAAGTGTTATTTTATTATATATAACTTGGATTATATATATGTGGTAATTTGATTATATGATTGTTTGAGGATTATTCTAATACTTATACAAGATATTTATACGACGTAGATTGTCACAAGGAACCCTAACTCTTATAGCGAATCAATCAAAGCTATTCATGTAGGAAATCTAGCTATTCTAGATCTAAACCAAGTTGTGGATGTTCATAATTCCAACAAAATGGTTGATATTCGTACCAATGTTGATACTAAATGATTGTGACATTGAAGAAGAATTGTCGAGATCAAATCTGGTGTCAATGTTGTGACGAACTTTCCTTATAGACTGGCGTTTGACAAAACCCCGTCACCTGGAAAAGTGTCGTCCGACTCGGTGTCGTCCAATTCTTAATTCAAAAATAGAGAAGGTCAATGATGCACTTAAGGCTATTATTGGAACCCTTAACCAAAAACCTTATGCAACTTGTACTTTTCCGAGAAGTCTATTTGAATGTGTGAGTCATTTCTTGCTCATGACTCACTTGATAATTGTTGCTATAGGAGCTATAGAATTGGAAATTTAGTGGTGTTCTTGTCAAGCTTTTATTTCCCTTTCAAGGTCTAAGAATAAGGTTGAAAGTATTGGAGAATGAGGTAGAATGTCGCGTTGAGTATAAGTTGGTTGAAGCTCAGATAAAGTTAGAATTAACTGGTGTGGAATGCGAGATTGTTAAGGAGAATTTGTTGAGTCCCGTGGTTGAATTATAAAGTTTTAAATGATTGTTGGTTCGTGTTAAGGGTAGTTCCTAGGCCATTGTCCAATGACGAGGATGCCCAGGGTCCAAGAAAAAATTGAAGAAATCTTCTTCTGAATTGGGACCGATGGATCTTCCGGGACATGTGGAACACCTAATGACTCTTGTAGATTAGTATTCGTTGTGGTATCTTTTAAAATCACTAACTTAAATGAGATATCAGTTGGTAGGACGAGTCCTTGGAATTATATAACATTACATGATGACATGTAATGTGTGACGATATATGTAGGATATGTAAATCTTGCTTATGTTTTAGAGAGAGAAAGAGATAGAGAGATGGTGGAATTCACACAATTCTAGAGAGAGAAACTAATGAGAACTATGTGTAAAATATGAAAACCACTACCCTCTCCATCAAAGGAGAGGGTTTATATACCCAAGCCCTTGTCATGGGCTTGGGCTTACATTTGGGCCGGCCTACACATGTTGTAGGCTAGGCTTGGATTTGTTTGTTAAATAAAGATAAATAACTAAACTACGAGCTATTACATGGACTATTAAAGGAGTGACCGATCCTTCTTAATACGTAAAACGTATTTCCAACAATCTCCCCCTAAGGGAGGTCACTCCAAACAAGGGCATTACCCAAGTTACAATAATGAGATAAACCTAGCATACTATGATTGTCTTTAGCTCGTAGTCTTCGTCTTTCTTTATCTTTTTATTTTCTAGTGAACATGCTGACGTGATCATTGATATCAATCATGAGCATTAATCTCTTGCCTTGATCTCGTGCATCCATCACTTGTGATCTTCGCCTCTTCGTGACTTCCATGTCCCACATACTTATACCTTCGTAATTCTTGAAAGCTTCAGAGTTTGATACAACGGAAGACTTCACTTTTAGGATTTCTTGAATTAGATGAGATATTAAGTGCATAAAGTATAACCATGCGGGGACGACTTCTTCTAGATTCCGCAACGCCACCGTCTTCAAATGCCGCAACATAAGTAGACACGAACGAAATGGCTTTGAACATTTCATTCTAATTTGGTAGCATTTTAACTCCGGTCGGTGTAGATCGTTGTACGATATAAAATGTTAGAAATACGTTTTAACGTATATTAGAAGTATCGGTCACTCCACAATATGATTTATGTTGTAATAGCTCGTAGTTAGCAAATAGTTATTAGTTACTTATTAAGTTAAGTAAGAACCGGTCCATGGGCTTGTCATGGACCGGCCCAAGCCCAATGTTAGGCTTGGAGTATAAATACCCCTTTCCACCATGGAAAGGGGTTGGTTCTTGTTCCATTTGCACTTTCATATTAATTAAATCACACACATTTTCTCTCACTTTCTCTCTCTAGTTTCTCTCACTAGAAAACATCAACCCACTTCATAGATTCATAGGTTATCAATATTCTACATTTGGTATCAAGAGCTATGGGGTGATTTAAGGTAAGGATTGTGTTGCTTTTTTTAGTTTTTGAATCAATTAGTGATCTTTAGAAAAAATCAATCTTGAATCTTGTTGTTTTTGGTGTTTTTGTTATTGGGATTGATTGATAAGGATTGGGTTTAGCTTATTTTGGTAAAAATCATAAAACTTTTTGTGGTTTTGGATCAAAAATCGGAGTTAAAAGCTGTTTTTTAAGTCTCGGAAACATTTTTTCCAGAACTTTCCGAATAGGGATTCCGAATAGGAAGATTTTCAGTATAGAAAGTTTATTCCGAATAGGCATTCCGAATAGGACAAATATTCAGAATAGAAGAAGTTTCCGCATAGACTTTCCGGATAGAAGGGTTTTTCCGAATAGCAGCAATTTTTCCGAATAGCAGAAATCTTTCCGAATAGCCAAAAACTTTCCGAATAGCCTATATTTTTCCGAATAGCCAGTATTTTTCCGAATAGCCAAAATTTTTCCGCATAGGAGAAATATTCCGAATATCTTTCCGAATTGCTCATCATTCCGAAGGAGGTTTTTTTTTTCCGAATAAGCCAAAGTGCCAGATATTCCGAATTGAAGAAATATTCCGCATAAGGGTTTTTCCGCATAAGGGTTATTCAGCATAGAGTTTATTCCGAATAGGGCATTTTCAGCATAGGATTATTCCGAATAGGTATTATTCCGAATAGGGTTTATTCTGAGTTTGGGTTATTCCGTAAAAGCAAGTTCAAGGGGTATTTGAGTTTTTTCGACGATCTTTAGTGGATTTAATCTTGAGTTCAACCAACACAACACAAATTCTCAACCTTTCTTCACTGCTCGATCAACCGATAATCTTTGAGTCTGTTAAGTGATCACAATGAATCCAAGTTCATTAATGCCTCAAATGACATCTCTTACGGATATCTCGATCATAACGGGGACTGATAGTCGTCCACCGATGCTTATTAAAGAGGTGTTTGAGGCATGGCAGGGCCGTATGATGCAATACTTAAAGGGCAAACCAACATACGGAAGGCTTATGGTCAAATCAATTTTGAATGGTCCACTCGACTATGGTACCATTGTGGCAAATAACGTGTCTCGACCAAGAGAATATGAAGAACTCACACCGGCACAACAACTCATTGCTGATGCTGATGAAAAGGCTCTACAGACACTTCTCCAAGCTCTTCCGCATGATATTTATCGTATGGTTAGTCAATATACGGTTGTCAAAGATTTGTGGGAACGTCTAAAGGTGTTGTTACAAGGTACGTCTCTCACCAAACAGGAAAGGGAGTGTCAGCTGTATGATCTGTTTGATAGATTCACGTACAGCCCAGGGGAAACACTACACGATTATTACTTCAGATTCACTACTCTTATGAATGATCTGAATGTATACAATCTCGTGATTGCTCCATTCCAGGTTAACACCAAGTTCTTGAATACTTTACCTCAAGCTGAATGGGGTGAGTATATTACCGATGTGAAGTTAACCCGGGATTTGCATAAGTGCAACTTAGATCAAATCTATGCTTTTCTTCAGCAGCATGAGAAGCATGTGATTATGCACCGTTCTCCTCGCGGTATGTACCCAGATTCCTTAGCTTTGATGGCGAATCAACCAAGCTTGTCACACAACAACACACCTTATATCTTGGGACATCAAGCCTATCATCCATCACCTTATATGACACCAACCTTCCCACAATACTCGATTCTACCGCAACCACCCACCTCACATCAGCAACAATATCGGTTCAATGCACCTTCACCACAGTATGCTTTACAACTTCATCCAGCAAATGTTGCACCTTATGCTCAGCCTTCATATTCTTCTTATCAAGAGAATGCAGCATATCCAACAAGCTACCCTGATCAAATGAGTATTCCTTCTACTGATTATGCAGCTCATCCAGATCAAGCACTGTATTGTGATGATGAGGAAGTCCCCGTTCCTGTATTCCAACAAGGAGCTGACCCAGTTGAAGTGCTAACTACTATGTCTGCTTATCTCACACGAACTTTAAGCAAACGAGGATACAGAGGATCAGCTCCTACCAACAATCAGTTGAGGAACTCATCCAATTCTCGTCAACAAGCTACTATTGAGAATGGCAGGGTCATGGTTCAGCCCATTCAACCATATCAGGGGAGACCTACCACATCAACCACCAATGCTCGCACGGTCAATCAGGCACCAATGTCAATCCTGCTCCACGGGCTAACTCCACGGGCAAGTTGCGAATGATTACATGTTACAACTGCAAGGAAGAGGGTCACATGTCCAGGGATTGTAAGAAACACAAGAGGAGAAGGGATGGACAATGGTTTGCAGAAAAGATCTATCTGGTAAATGCTCAAGCACAAGGAAGGGAGCTTGATGAAGAGGAGCTTGCATTTCTTGCTGATCCAGGGATTGCTGAACAAGACGTTGTCACTACGCAGAATGCAGCTTACCAAGCCGATGATCTTGATGCGTATGACTCCGACTGTGATGACTTTCAATCTGCAAAGGCTGCTCTCATGGCAACTATCTCCAGCTTAGGGCCAGAAAAGAGATCTGAGGTACTTATTAATACCATCCATAATACCACTGATGCTAGTATTCAACCACATCAAGTTGTGCAAGAGAGTGCTGACTCAAATGAATCTTCGGTGGTGAGTCTTTCAAATGAGGAGACAAACAATGATAGCAATATCAATGTGAGTCCCCAGACTTTGAGTGAATCACAACCGGGACCCATTTCGCAAACGCCTACTCCTGCTCAACAAGATTTGGTCATGGTTCCTGCTACATTACTTAGCCAAATGAATGCTGCTCTCTTAGAAACCTTAGCTAAGAATAAGAATTTGTCTGATGAGCTTACCTTAAGCAACGAGAAAGTTCAAACCTTGGAATTAGTGCCCTCGTCTAGTGTTCTAACTAATCTCGAATATGATCATTTTAGAAACAAACAAATGGGTCACTTGCAAGAAATCGAAAACTTAAGAGCAAATTTGTCTAATGAACTTAAAGAAAAGGAGTTAGTGGTCACTAATTTTCAAAAACTTCAAACAGATTTTGAATCACTCGAGTCTAAGAAGAATGAAATGGAGATTAATGCTACTAATAAGATTAGAAGTCTAGATTACTTGCTCTTAAGACAATACTCTGCTTCTCAACTAGTTCACTTATTTGATGCTTCATTTAGAGAATTTAACTTATCACGTCTAAAAGGCCTTCCCCCTAATCCACGGTATGCAAAACAAGCTTTAAGACATAGTCCTAGACTTTATAATGCAACTCAATTAGGATTGGCTTTAGACCCGATTGTTTTTCCCAATGATCAACCAAGTAAGGATCTAGTTGATGAGGATCGATCATATAATTCTGCAAAATATCCCGAGTGTGATTATTTTAAATTGAATAAGGAGCTTGCAAAAACGGATTTTAGAATACGATTCCATATGGACAAATATCTCATAACAGCACCAACCTACATATTAGATGAAGAAAACCCTAGTACTTTTCCTACACTTGTCAATATGGAAGGTCCTAAGGAAATTCCAAAGGATCTTCCACCAGTTAGCACTGTATGGTTAAACTTGCAAGAGATTAATCAATACTTTACTAATTTTGACAAGGTCATTTTGGAACGTACGACTTCAAATGGCCTAAACACCGGAGAATGGGCTTTCGAACATATGAACGAGGTGTTTAAAACTGAGATCAATCCGTTTGTCGAAAGTCTAAAAGGAATTTTTGCATCTCTTAAAGAAAATCTTGTTTTTGAAATTGGTGAAGTTTAAAAAGTGTTTTATGAAATGGACACCGCTTACGAACTACAACTAGTTGAAAAAGAAAAGATTTTAACCGAATATGACCGATTCTTGTCTGCAGTAATCTCGTGTGATGTGCTTACTACTGTAAATGTTAATTATTCGAATGAGCTTACATCCGCTATGATTAATTGTGATGCTGTGAATATTTGTAATGATATTTGTGATGATGTTTGTGATCTCTCTGTAAATGTTGTTGATACTGTAAATGAGGTAGATAATCATTCTTGTCACGAATCTAACGCTGAGTTTTTAAAGCTACAAGATTCTTACAATTCACTTTCAAAACGCTTTAATCAACTAGAACAACATTGTATATCTTTAGAATTAAAACAACAAACTCAAAATGAGAATCTTTTGATATCAGATGTTTGTGAAAACGGTGTTGAGAATAGTGACAAGATGATTGCAATTGTTAAGACATTAGAGGAAGAGATAATGAGATTGAAGAGAGATGTGTCATCAAATGAAACACTCAAAATGGAACTAGAGGCTGCAGAGTCTAAAAACCAAGTTTTAGAAATTAGACTTTCGTCTGTTCTAGGGGAGATGGATCGGACAAGACAGGGATTATCCGCTCTTTATGGTTCACTAGAAGAACGCTTCGCTTTTAATGCGGCACAGCAACAATCTTTTGTTGAACAACTGAACCAAAAGTGCGAGGAAATCTCTGATTTGAACATCCTGCTCATAGACAAAAATATGGTTTTGGCTGAGTTAAAGGAGACACTTCTTCTCACCCGACAAGAAGTTGTTGATAACTTAGCTACCGACTCTGCACCGTCCACTAGTGCTCCAACGACCAAGTCAGTAGTGCTTTATAAGAATCCGCTTCACAAGAGAAACCCGGTTACCTATGATGATTATATGAGGAATGCCATTAAGCATGTCGATCTTCTTAGGGATATTTTAGACGATCTTTATGCCTTAGATCCCTCAAGTAGCGACTATTATTCGGCTCATGAATATATTAAGCGAGTTCAATATTGCTTGGCATATTTGCAATACATAGGTACACCAGGTTCTGCACTACTTAATAATAGGCCCATTGCTGTCACTCCATTTAATAAGACTCCAGGAGCGAAACCGTCATTGGCACAATCAAGTAAGACACCTTTAAAATCTGTTGCTAATGTTCCCACTTTGCCTTCTACATGATTAAAAGAGACTACTAAGGCTAAAGGATCGCCACTCAAGAAAGCTAAGATCAAGCCCTCCACTAGTAGTGCCACAAAGAAGAAAGTAGAAGTCCACAATAGGAATGCTAGTTCAGTTTTAAATAAAAAGAATCATGTTAAGACTAAAAGCTCTGCGCCTGTGCAGCAGCCTAAACCATTCGTGAATTCTGATTTAAATTGTTGGAATTGTAATGAATGTATGTTTTCCCAGCGTCATGATTTGTGTCTGATTGATCACGTTAATGAAATGAATGCTATTAAGAATGGTCTTGAATGGAAGCCAACGGGTAGAACTCGTGCCCAAGTTGGCTGGCAATGGCGTCCCACTGGTAGGACCTTTACATTAGATGGAAAAATGTGCCCTTTAACTAGGAATGCATCCACTGAGGTTAGGTCTGAGCGTCCTTTAGTTAGGAACACTCGCACTCAAGTATGGAAACAGCGCCCTTTAATTAGGTCAGCCCCCACTATAGTGCCTATCAGTGAAGAAATACCTCAGGATTTAAGCCAACTAGAATCTACACCACCAATTAAGAAGAAGAAGGCTAGGAAATCTAAGAAACCTAGAGTTAGCAAATCTAAGATTATTAAATCTGTACCTGCTAATAACAAGGAACACTCAGATTCCGATACCTCTACATTGTCTTTGTGTGGTGATATTTTCAGGTGGTCCAAATCATCCTGTGGTATTTGGACTCCGGTTGTTCAAAACATATGACCGGAAATCGCTCGATGCTCCGAAATTTCGTCAGCAAGTTTCTTGGTACGGTTAAATTTGGGAATGATCATATAGCAATGATTATGGGGTATGGTGAATATCAGATTAGAAACGTGACGATTTCTAGGGTATACTATGTAGAAGGTCTTGGTCATAACTTATTCTCAGTAGGACAGTTTTGTGATTCCAACCTTGAGGTTGCTTTTCGACAACACACTTGTTTCATCCGCAATTTGGAAGGAAAAGATTTGTTGAAGGGATCTCGTGGTGCAAATCTTTATACTTTGTCCTTACAAGACATGATGGCCGCCTCTCCAGTATGTCTTCTCTCTAAAGCATCTAAGACCAAGTCATGGTTATGGCATCGCAGATTATCTCATCTTAATTTTGATGCTATTAATCATCTGGCTAAAAACGAGTTAGTTCGTGGTCTTCCAAAGCTTAAATTTCACAAGGACCATTTATGTTCCGCGTGTTCAAGGGGGAAAAGCACCAAGAAATCTTACAAACCCAAAGCTGAAGACACTAATCAAGAAAAACTTCATCTTTTGCATATGGATCTTTGTGGACCGATGAGAACTGAAAGTGTGAGCGGTAAGAAATTCATTCTGGTAATTGTGGATGATTTCTCCAGGTTTACATGGGTTAGATTTCTACGTACAAAGGATGAAGCACCGAAGGCTATCATCACTTTTCTGAAATTCATTCAGGTACGTTTGAATACCACTGTCCGCCGTATTCGTACAGACAATGGTACAGAGTTCGTCAACCAGACTCTTCGTGATTATTATGAAGGAGTTGGTATATCACATGAAACATCCGCTGCACGCACTCCACAACAAAACGGTGTCGTTGAAAGACGGAATCGTACACTTATGGAAGCTGCTAGGACCATGCTTATTTATGCGAACGCTCCATTGTTCTTGTGGGCAGAGGCTATTTCTACTGCATGTTTCACCCAAAATCGTTCTATCCTTCGGAAACGCCATGGAAAAACACCTTATGAGCTTTTACATGACCGTAAACCCGATGTTTCATTTTTCCATGTGTTTGGTGCTCTGTGTTATCCAAACATCAATAGTGAGAACTTGGGTAAGCTTCAACCGAAAGCCGATATAGGTATTTTCATTGGTTACTCACCGTCCAAAAGAGCATACCGAATCTATAACCGTCGTCTTGGCAAGATTGTAGAAACGATGGACGCAGATTTCGACGAGCTGACAGCGATGGCTTCTGAGCAACACAGCTCTGAACCCGCGCTTCATGAGATGGGAACCGGTGCTATAAGTTCCGGATTAGTTCCCAACAATCCTACTTCTACATCATTTTTACCACCATCAAGGCCCGAGTGGGATAAACTGTTTCAACCGTTGTTTGATGAATTCTTCGATTCCCCGACTGATGAAGTTCCAGCACCTGTAGTAATTGCTCCAATACCTGAAGTGGTTGCTCAAGCTAATGAACCTTTATCTAATGCATCTACAATTCACATTGAACCGGATGCACCTTCACCAAGTGATTCTCAAACTACACCTGAATCATCACCCCTACTTGTGCCTAATGATGTAGAAGAGGATTCTACTGATCACGACTTGGAATATGCTCACTTGCAAGAGCTTTCTTTCTTTGGTGTAGCGATCCATGAAAACCCTTCAGCCGCGTCTACCTCAGAAGAAGCTCCTTCTATTGTTCACTCCAGACCACCTAGGATTGAAAACCATTGCACTAAATGGACAAAAGATCACCCAATTAGGAATGTTATTGGAGATCTAGATCGACCAGTCTCTACACGCCATCAATTACAAGAGAATGCACTCTATTGTTACTTTGATGCATTTCTCTCTGAAGTTGAACCCAAAAATTGGCAGCAGGCTATGACCCAATCATCTTGGATTGAAGCTATGCAGGAGGAACTAAACGAATTCCAACGACTTGAAGTATGGGAATTGGTTCCTCGCCCTGACAAGGTTAACATCCTTACTTTGTTATGGGTTTATAAGGTTAAACTTGATGAGATGGGTGCGATATTGAAGAATAAAGCTAGATTGGTCGCTAGAGGATATAAACAAGCCTTGGGTATAGACTTTGAGGAATCTTTTGCTCCTGTGGCTAGATTGGAGGCGATTAGACTATTCCTTGCGTTTGCTGCTCATATGAACATGATCGTCTATCAAATGGATGTGAAAACGGCATTTTTGAACGGTGAACTAAGGGAAGAAGTTTATGTTAGTCAACCGGATGGGTTCGTCAGTACGGAGTCTCCTAATCATGTGTACAAGCTTAAGAAGGCTCTCTATGGGTTGAAACAAGCTCCACGCGCGTGGTATGATCTCCTGTCAACATATCTCATGTCGGAAGGCTTCTCCAAAGGCAAAGTGGACCCCACTCTATTCACTCTCAAGGAAGGCAACGACATGCTTCTGGTACAAATTTATGTTGATGATATAATATTTGCTGCCACTAACATTGAATTGTCAAATAGATTTGAGAAGATAATGTCCACACGATTTCAGATGACGATGATGGGAAAAATTTCATTTTTCTTAGGATTACAGATTTCTCAGAATCCCAGAGGCATCTTTATTAATCAATCCAAATATGCTCTAGAATCTCTTAAGAAATATAACTTTGAAAATTGTGACCCCGTGGACACTCCAATGGTGGAGAAATCCAAGTTAGATGAAGATAGGAATGGGACTATTGTCGATCCAAAACTTTACCGTGGGATGATCGGCACCCTTCTATATCTGACTGCTAGCAGGCCTGATTTGCAATTTGTTGTATGCATGTGTGCCCGGTATCAGGCTCGGCCTACCGAAAAGCACCTACATGTAGTTAAAAGGATCTTTCGATATCTAAAAGGAACACTTCATCGTGGTCTATGGTATCCGAAAGATTCCTCGATTGCTTTAATATCATACGCAGATGCCGATCATGCTGGATGTCAAGACACGAGGCGTAGCACTTCTGGATCTGTGCAACTCCTTGGAGATAGATTGATCAGTTGGTCTTCAAAAAGGCAGAAAAGCGCTGCAATATCAAGCACGGAGGCTGAATACATCGCCATGTCCGGTTGTTGTGCTCAAGTCCTTTGGATGAGATCACAATTAACTGACTACGGTTTGGGATTCAACAAAATCCCGATGTATTGTGACAACAAGAGCGCCATAGCCCTTTGCTGCAACTATGTTCAACACTCCCGGGCCAAGCACATAGACATTCGCTACCATTTCATTAAGGAGCAGGTGGAGAACGGAGTGATCGAACTGTATTTTGTCACTACTGAGTACCAGCTGGCGGATATGTTCACCAAAGCCTTAGATCGAGGACGAATCGAGTTTTTGATCGATAGGCTTGGCATGAAATCATTCACTCCAGCGACTCTCAAAGAGTTGGCAGAAGAATCAGCTGAATAGTCGTGGTAAACTATTCAGAGTATCCTTTGTTCGTGATCATGTATATTATCGTAAATATATAAACCACAAAAAGAAAATACAAAAATATAAAACCAAGAAAAACCATAAAAAATATAAAACCTAGAAAAACCATAAAAATCATAAAATCAAGAAAAACCAAAAATATTTTTCGTTTAAAACGGGCATGTCTTTTAGTACGGTAATATTTACGGCCTTAGAAATGTCGATCAATATTGACACGGTGCCATAAATAGAGTCCGTATAAAAGTTGTACATTTTTAAAACATGCCCATTATGGCTTGTAGTTATTTCTGACTGCAACCCGGTTTTCATTTTAAAGTCACGTATTTCCTTGGAAAACGTTGGCTCAGAACGGGAATTAATTTTCTCGGGCGTGATTTACAAGCCAAATCATGCAAAGGGATCAAGTTTACTTTACAACTTGGTCTAACACGAATTAGTGTACGTCTCAGTGCATTAATTTGTTAAAATAAGAGAAATCTTATTGACACCACGAATCAAACTTTTTCAAGATATCAATTGGGAAATGTTTTTCATCATCATGTGCCTCGTTAAACAATGACTACAGCTCTTTAAATAGAAAACGGGTCATCGTTTAAGGGGGAGAAAATGTTTCATCGTCTTTCACATCAAAAAGATCTTCAAAAGTTTTCAAGGAAACTCACAAAGCTTAATGGTTAATGGTTGGATTGCTTTGGCATTTGTCTTGTTGTTGCTTATAAGCTTGTCATGAATAGTTTTGTGCTTGTGTTAAGATAGGATAATCACAAAGGCTAGGGTAATTAACATAAGATAGGTCAAAACGACAAGATTTAAAACTTGGAAAAAACAAAAGAACTTTGTTTGTTGAAAGTAGAAAAATTGAGGGGGTAAAGTTGACAATAGGTCAAACTTGTAAAAAATTTGACCTAGTCAAAATCACCCACCCCCGTTCCCTTTCTTCTTTCACTGTTTAACTTATCCTTTGCCGCCATTGACAAACAATCACACAAACACTTACAGAAATCAAACAAACACGCATTCAATCCATCATTTTCTTGTTCAAGATCTTCAAAAGGTATATAATCGGTTTAAATCATTCAAGCATATCAAGTTAATTAACTCCCTTAATTAAAATTAATCGATTGCAATTTCTGGTTAATTAGGGTTAATTAAATTGGGGGTTTTGCCTGGGTTGTATTCGGAATAGATCTATTTGCACAGATTTGACCTTTAGAACACTTGAATCAAACGATTTCATGCTTAATTAGAAAATATATAAGTGTTGAAAACTTTCCGCGTAAGAATGACTTTCCGAATAACGGTTTCATTCCGAATAGAAAGAACTTTCCGCATAGAAGCTGTTTTTCCGAATAGAAAAGTTTTTCCGCATAGAAAAAAGTTTTCCGCATAGGCCAAATCTTTCCGCATAGAGAAACTTTTTCCGAATAGGATTTTATTCCGCATAGGACCAAATGTTCCGAATAAGGATTTTATTCCGCATAGGACCAAATGTTCCGAATAAGGACTTTATTCCGCATAGGCCAAATGTTCCGAATAGGGGATTTTTTCCGCATAGGACCAAATGTTCCGAATAAGGACTTTATTCCGCATAGGCCAAATGTTCCGGATAGGGAATTTATTCCGCATAGGACCAAATGTTCCGAATAGGATTTTATTCCGCATAGGCCCAATGTTCCGAATAGGGTATTTATTCCGCATAGGCCCAATGTTCCGAATAGACATTTTATTCAGAATAGGAATTTCTTTCCGCATAGGATAAATGTTCCGAATAGCCTTTTTATTCAGAATAGGGATGTTTTTCCGCATAGGATATATGTTCCGAATAGACCTATGTTCCGCATAGGATTTATATTCAGCATAGACCTATTATTCCGAATTGAGTGATTATTCCATATAGAAGATGTTTGAATGGTTTCAAAGCTTAAGGGATTATGTCATATGTACAATGCTTAGGTTTAAAGTCATAATGATATTCATGCTTGAATGTATCAACCTTTGTGTTTTATCTTAAGCAGAGACGATGACTAACCCTACCGTACAACAAATACAAGACACCAGAGCCGCCGCCATTGCTGAAGCCAAGACTCTAAAGTTTATTCCAAACAACTTCCGTTTGAAGGAGGTATCTCACTCTACCCATAATGGATTTAAGGTAGGTACAGCCATGCTTGATAAATCTCATTTCAAGCATGCGCTAAGGAGAAGTGCTTCAGTGCCCTATGAATATCTTTACGAGTTCTGGGCTACCAAAGAGAGGACGTCGAACAAAATCACTTTTTCCTTGGACAACAAGCAGCAGACGCTTACTGTGTCAGACTTCAGGAAGATCTTTGGCTTTCGACCGATACTCAAAGGTCTACCATCATACTCAGCCAACCCAACTAAGGACCAGATCATGGAGATGTTCACCGCCATTGGATGTCTTGACATACGAACCCCGTCTGAGTTTACTACTGCCAAAGTTGGTCAACCATGGAAAGCTATCTTTGGGATTCTAAGCCGATGTTTAACACCCAAAACAACTGGGTTTGATGCTGTTCGTCCACCAATCATCAAGATGTTTTATGGTATGTTTAAAGGTATGGGTATTGATTATGCATCACTGCTGTGGGAGGAGTTTACTTTTCAACTCTTCACAAACACAAAGGGTAAGGTTAAAAGCTACCAGTACCCTAGGTTTATTAAGTTGATCATACATTACTTTATGGAAAACGATGCATCCATTAACAAGCGTGCAGGTAGTCGTCACCACACGATTGATGATGATGATTTGGTAGACTTAAGGCAGGAGACTCATTCGAATACGGTTATTCCTGGTCCCATTCCCAGTCATCTTCTGACCGATGAGATTATTGCATCTGCGGATTACAAGAACTTGCTAACAGAAATTGAGAATCAACGAGCAAGTATTCTAGCAGGTGAAGACTCATCTACCACGGTTAAGAGCAAAGGTAAAAGGAAGCAAACAGATTTACCTGAACCCAAAACCAAGAAGACGAAGACAGAGGGTAAGAAGGGAAAGGGTAAGGCTGATAAGATGCGTCTACGTGACGAAGAAGACATTGTTGATCCTACTCTTGATAAAACTGAGAAACAAATGATGAAGATAGCTATTCAAAGGAGTAGGAAAGATACTGGTGGTAGTGGTTCAGGTACAAGGGTAGATGTTGAGGATGATTACGTGGAACCAGATGATGTTGATGAGTTTGGGTCACCTGAACATTATTCTACTTCGAAGGAGACATCCACCCCCCCTATTTCAGCTGGCATTGACAAAGAGTCTACTCAACCTTTGGTAACTCAACTTCAACCAACTCAACCCTTACCAACCAGACCGGTTTCAACACCATTTCCTCCACCACCAATAAAGCCCATCCTTAGTACCGCAGTTACAACCGAGCCTATTCCATCAACCCAAAGCAGCTCTGCAACATCTGCAATGGCCGCATTAGTGATGGCCGAAATGTTGGATAAACATGTGGATACTCACAAGAGAGAAATGGATGAACTTCGCCAAGAGCTAAATAGAAGAGCTCAAAGTGAAGAAGCATCAAGGAAAGCTCAAGAAGAGTTGATTGCCAAGTTCGCTGCAGACATGGAATTTACACGTAAAGCTCATGCAGAAGAACTTGCTAGGGTTAAAAAGGCTGAAGCTGATAGGCATCAAGCACGAATTACGAGACTTAAAGCTATTAAGGATGACCTTAAAGAGCAAAAAGCAGCTCTTGAAGCTTCTATTGAGCAGAGAGTGAAAGACTCCATTGAATCCCTAATGCCTAAACTGCGTGATGATTTGAAGACGCTTGCTGCTAACAACTTAATGATCAAATCATCCAACCCTTCAGAAGCCGCCTACAAGATTGCCTATGACTTGACGGATTTTGAACTTAAGAAGATCCTCAAAGCTCGAATGAAGGAACTTGGATCGTTTGATAAATCGAGGATTCAACGGGCTCTCTTCAAATCCCTGAATGACGCTATCATGGAGGATGATAGGTTGTTCAAGACGTTTGGAAGTGTGGTACCCTACCACATTCTCCCTGAAGAAGAAAGGGAAGAGAGTGACGAAGAAGAGGGTACTGGTGGAGAAGAGGAAGAAGAAGAAGAAGAAGATAAGAATGATGATGATGAGGAGGATGATGAGGATGATGAGGATGATAATGATAAGGATGATGATAATGATGATGAGGATGATGATGACGATGATGATGATGGCGATGATGGTGGTGATGGTAATGAGGAGAGTGTTCGAGGGAGCAACGGGGATGATAATGAGGATGCTGATGGGGGAAAACAGCCTGAGAAAGGGGATAAGGCTGCCAGCTCAAAGAAAGTGGTTAAGTCTGGCACCAAGTCGAAGAAAGATGCAGCACCAAAGGAAAAATCTACATCCACGGAATCCAGACGATCGAAGTGGCGCCACGATGTGAATACCACTACAGGGTCATCTATTCCTGGTACATTTATTGTTGCATCCATAACTGTTACCACTAACCCCGTAAGTTCTATTGTTGTTGCCCCTGTGATTGCAGAATCGCTAACCGAACCTGAAGCTGCACAACACTCACCCGTTCATGACACTGCCGACATGCCTGAAACAGAACAAGCAGATGTTCACGTCTCCACTCCTCTGCAACAAAACCCACAATCTACTACTCCAAGCACAAGGGACTGGGCGGACACGTTGGAGATCGACGAGACTGCACCACCACAGGCTTGGATCACGGCAGCGGCGCAGTATGATCCGATCACCGACGCTGACAAAGATGTCTTGTATCTTCGTATCCGCAGTCCGATTGACTTATGTGCATTTCTTGCTCATGAGTATAAGACTTCGGTTACTCCATCTTTGGTGAAGAAAGTACTGAAGGATAAAAGACTTCGCGCCAAAACCCGGTTGACCCAAATGGAGTTCGAATATTATGCCGATGAGATCCTGAAGGCTCTGAATACCGTTCAACGGCCAGGTCTTCATGAATCAGAAAGAGCTCCACCTCCAATGGATCCTACTCAAGATAATCAGATTGCTCTTGACTTCTTCGTCACCAATGATCTTGTGTATCTACTGAAGGGGTCATCAAAGTACGCAACCTCCCTGACCTTGCTGAAAGCTGCCAACTGGGGGACAATACCCTTTATCGAGGAAAAGGTAAATCGACTCTGGGTCCCAAAGATAAATCGTAATTATGATATGTATGCTGTCATAGGTGCATCTCATTGGGACGAACGAGTCCGAAGGGCGTACAGGGGTTGCTGCCTAGTCAATTCTGGAAGCAACGTTCGATCCGACATCCGCATCTCTAGCATTTTAGGGATGAAAACTGAAGCCAAGAATGGCTATTATCATGTGACGGAGATTCGTTTGAAAAGGGAGGATGACAGGGAATAGAAAATCCAGCAGGGAGATTTTTCCATCATTCGCCTTGAGGATATCGAAGATATGCTGCTTCTGATGACCAGAGATCAACTCACACATATTCCTCGTGAAGACCTCATTGCTTTGAATACAGCACTTCGTATGTTCACACGAAGCGTTGTCATCAAGACACGAGTTGAAGATCTTCAGTTGGGAGTCGAAAGCTATCAAAGGAAGCTTAACCTAACCCGTCCAGTGAATAAAGTGCTACCTCAACATGTAGAAAGATGTCCCTATACCGGCATTTCTGTTCCGAATTACGACATCTTCTACTTAAACAGTCGAGGTTTGATGAAGTTTATGAGGGTGGGTGAGCTACATAAGTACAGTGATGGGACACTTCTACAAGTAAGAGGAAAGTTGGAGCATCTGAACTCGGGTGGGACTTTGCCAGAAATGACGGAGGATTGGCATCCAGGTTACCGGCAGATGGCGAAGTATGTCATCAAGAAGATCGATCAGAAGCTCCGTGAACGTAGATTGATGAGGAGCTTGGAAAGATTTGTGGGTGGTAGACCATATGGAGTGCACTACAGGACACTGCAACGATCCATCTAATGGGTCGTACATTTCAGGTCACTCTATATTGGTATTATTTGTGAATATGTATATTTGTGAATAATGTGCTTTAATGGCTTGTTGTAGTGTTAAGGTATGATAATTTTTCAAGAATTTCTCACGAGATTCTAAATCTTTCAAAATATATCATACTAAAGCACTACAACTATCCCTTATTAATTTAAGGGGGAGCAATAACTTGTTCTATGGCCAAACATCGATTTCATTTTTACCCAAAGACCGGTTAATCCATTCAATATCCCAAATATTAATGGTTAACATTTTGGATAAGGGGAGAAAATGGGATTAAGGAGATTTAAATGATACTTGGCTAAAAGATGAAAAAGACTTAACGATTATCCAACTTAATATGTGTAAAGCACGTGTTAAGGGGGAGCGTTTTTTATGAACAAAACACCTAAGGTACAAAACTTTTGATTTTAATATCACAAGTACCTTATGTGATTTTCAATGATTTTTCATGGTGGCAATTCCTTCCCAAAACACGCTTAATTCACGACGAATGTGGTGACAAAAGGGTGGTAGGAATAGGTTTAGTCCAATGATTCATCAGAGCCGATGGAATCTTCCCAAGGACAATTCCCTAGATAGAATTAGAAGTCCTAGGAAGGATGGAGAAAGAATGTGAACGTAGCTGAATGCCGACCAAGTACTTAAGCTAGCACTAGAACAATCACAACAAGGTGCTAGTGATGACGTATTGGTAAGCATTGAAGGGGTTGAAGAATGAAAAAGAATTGTAAAGATAAAGGGTGTAAAGAAAGAAGCCCTCCTTACAACTTTAGGCAGAAACCGGGTCAATACATATGCTATTGAGGTCATTTTTGCTAATGATTCTCGGTATTGAAGAAAGACATCATGGACCCAGTGATGCAATGCACAACCCTTCCCAGCTAACTCAAATATCTCTCAAAAGGTATTTGTTTTAATCACACGGAGATCAACACGTTATCTATTGGTTTATTCACTCCGAATAGACTGATATTGAAAAGGTGGCACTCCTCTCCAGCCATCGCTCACTAAATCAAAACACACAATCGAGTCTAGAGCCAAGAGATCATCAAAAGTCTCATTAGGACACTTTCCATTTATTCCTTGCTTTCTCACACACTGTGAAAAGTAAGAGATTTTCATGAGTCCTACGCAGTATTCCTGTAATATTGCCAGAACATCCGAGTAATACGCAAGTATTACAATGAAGATGGAAATCCTGCTTGAGCCAACATCAAACAAGCTCATGGTAGGTTACACGTGCGGTTCTTTTAGAACCAATCTTGTGAAAAACTAGAAGGTAACAGTGGTTTAATTCTTAATTGAACTTAAACTCGTTCCAGGCCTCTTCGCATTATCATATGATCTTGCCAGAACACTCAGAGTGACTCTTTATTGACCACAGTGACGAGTGAAAATCCTTCTAGTGTTAACATCAAACAGCACTTGGTAGGTGACGTGCAAGATTCTTTATGAATTGAGCTCGTGACAACTGGAAAGCAACGATGGTGAAAATCTTAATTGAAATTCACTTGTTCCAGGTTTCATGAATTGACGGCTTCAAATCACAAGGATAATTTATCCAAGTGATTCACTCTTTATGTTCGCAGTTAGCTTTGGACGGTCGAATAAAGAGAACGGGTTTACCCGCGAAATCCTGTCAGGAAGTTACTTAATTGAAACTATCCGTCACGGGTACGATATCTAATATCGTCCAACGGTCTTCACCGACCGGAGGTAAAATGCTACCGAATTAGAATAAAATGTTCAAAGCCATTTTATTCGTGTCGTTGCTGTGTACCTGTTAAAGACGGTGGCGTTGCTGTGTACCTGTTGAAGACGGTGGTGTTGCGGTGTACCTGTAAAAGTCGTTCCCACATGCTTATGTCTTTTGCAACAAAGTTCAACAAAAATTCAAGAAAGTACAAGATGAAGTCTTCCGCTGTACCAAACTCTGAAGCTTTCGAGAATTCAACAAAAAGACGTAAGTGTGTGGAACATGAAGTCACGAGGAGGCAAAGTTCACAAGAAAGGAAAAGATCGCACGTGAAAGGCCAAAGAACAATGCTCTCAAGTCAAAGCCAAAAAAGATCAAACCAACATATTCACAACAAAAGAAAGAAAAGAAGAAAAGACTACGAGCTAAAGAACGAAGACTTAGTATAGTATGCTAGGTTTAGAACTTTGTAACGTGGAGTGACCTCCCTTAGGGGGAGATTGTTAGAAATACGTTTTAACGTATATTAGAAGTATCGGTCACTCCACAATATGATTTATGTTGTAACAGCTCGTAGTTAGCAAATAGTTATTAGTTACTTATTAAGTTAAGTAAGAACCGGTCCATGGGCTTGTCATGGACCGGCCCAAGCC
This sequence comes from Glebionis coronaria, assembly GCA_025667525.1. Taxonomy (NCBI): domain Eukaryota; kingdom Viridiplantae; phylum Streptophyta; class Magnoliopsida; order Asterales; family Asteraceae; genus Glebionis; species Glebionis coronaria. Next base: position 233,290 of record JANFOE010000277.1, on the reverse strand, counting down.
CAATGTTAGGCTTGGAGTATAAATACCCCTTTCCACCATGGAAAGGGGTTGGTTGTTGTTCCATTTGCACTTTCATATTAATTAAATCACACACATTTTCTCTCACTTTCATATCTTACTTGTGGCAGGTAGATTTAATTAAAAATCTCCTTGACAAGATTTCGCGGATAAACCCGTTCTCTTTACTCGACTGTCCAAAGCTGACTGCGAACGTAAAGAGTGAATCATTTGGATAATATTATCCGCATGATTGAAGCCGTCAATTCTGATTCCTGGAACAATTTTGATTCATTAAAGAATCGCACCATCGTTGCTTTCCAGTTGTCACGAGCTTGATTCGTATAGAATCTTGCAAGTTACCTACCAAGTGCTGTTTGAGGTTAACACTAGAAGGATTTCTACTCATCACTGTGAACACTAAGGTGTCACTCTCAGTGTTTTGGCAAAATCACTAAGATATTACGTAGAGGCCTGGAACGTGTTTAAGTTCAGTTAAGAATAAAACCACTGTTGCTTTCCAGTTATCACAAGTTTGATTCATTAAAGAATCGCACAAGTCACCTACCATGAGCTTTTTGATATTCGCTCAAGAAGGATTTCTATCTTCATTGTAAATACTTTCGTATTACTCGGATGTTCATGCAAGATCATGAAGATTTTGCGTAGGACTCTTAATATCTGTCTTACTTTTCACAGTGTGTGAAGAAGCAAGGAATTATGAAAGTGTGTCCTAATGAAATATTTGATGATCTCAAATGGCTCTAGACTCGATCGTGCACTTTGGATTTTAGTGATCGGAGGCTAGAGAGGAGTGCCACCTTTTCAATACCAATTTACTCGGAGTGAATAAATCGATAGATAATGCGTTGTATCCGTGTGAATAAAACAAATACCTTTTGAGAGATATCTGAGTTAGCTGGGATGGGTTTTGCATTGCATCACTGGGTCCATGATGTATGTCTTCAATATCAAGAATCATTGAAAATGATCTCAATAGCATATGTATTGACCCGGTTTCTGCCTAAGTTTGTAAGGAGGGCTTCATTCTTTACACCCTTTATCTTTACAATTCTTTTTCATTCTTCAACCCCTTCAATGCTTACTAATACGTCATAACTAGCACCTTGTTGTGATTTATCTAGTGCTAACTTAAGTACTTGGTCGGCATTCAGCTACATTCATAATCTTTTCTCCAACTTTCCTAAGGACTACTATTTCTAGCTATGGAATGTCGTTGGGAAGATTCCTCCGGTTCTAGAAGAATCATAGGACTTAACCTATCATACCATCCTTATATCACCACAATCTTCATCGTCGTGAAATAAATGGGTTGTGGGTAAGTATAAATCACCATGAAATCCATTTTTGATACGCAAATCCATTTTGCTCCCCCTTAACATATGCCACGATATTCGAAAGCATTTCGCATATGTCAGGATGAGCCAGCACGTTAAGTCAAACCATTTGTGATAATATCCCATATTAAATCACATTTTCTCCCCCATATTAAAAATATCAACCCAATCGATGTTTTTAATATCAATTGATTTAATGAAGTTTTAACAAAGGTTTTGGGAAGAAAAATGTAAGTCCTTTTTATCTTCATGATCCCAAACGTATGAGATATGATACCGATTTGTAACATTATCACATATTCACCATATTAGAAATAAATTGACAAGGTTGTACCTGATTGAAGAGAACATCATATGATAAGATCATGGTTCTTGTCTGCATATGTTGGTCGCCTCGTCACATCTGAAGTCATCTCTTGACACCACGTGTATGATTGGTATTGTTTTCTTGACACCAACTTGTGAACTTGGCACTTACGGCATAGAAGATTTTGCATGCTTGACAATTGCTCCCCTCAATTATTAACCCGTGTTCTATCGAAAGAGCAGTAGTCGTCGGTTGAGTAGTCGCATCGTCGAGTATGTAGATACCAATTGTAGATTGCTATGGTTGTAGAGATGATAGCTTCATAAAAACAAGACTTCTCTTGTTTTTAACAAATAAATGCACTGATGCGTACATTTATCCGTGTTAGACCAAGTTATAAAGTAAAATTGATCCCTTACAAGGTTTTAAAGTAAACCTTGCCCGAGAAAATTAATTCCCGTTGTGAGCCAAAGCTTTCATAAGAAATACTTGACTTTAATATGAAAACCGGGTTGCAGTTTGAAATAACTACAAGCCATAAGGGCATGTTTTATGAAATATTTACAATTTTTGTACGAACTCTATTTATGGCGCCGTGTCAATATTAATCAACATTTTAAGGCCGTAAATATTATCGTACGAAAAAACATGCCTTTGAAAAATAAAGTAAAAATATTTTTGGATTTTTATGAATTTTTCAATTTTTATGGTTTTTATATGGTTTTATATTTTTGTATTTTGCTTTTGTGGATAAAAATATAAATAATATAAACAGATGATCACCAAGGATACGGAGAATAGTTTACCACCACTATTCTTTCGCTTCATCTGCCAGTTCCTTTAGAGTCTCAGGCGAGAAGGTTCTCAATCCTAGCTTGTCGGCCAGAAATTCAATTCGAGCGCGATCTAAAGCCTTCGTGAAAATATCCGCCAATTGATACTCAGATCGGACAAAGTAAAGCTCGATCAATCCATTTTCCACTTGCTCCTTGATGAAGTGGTAGCGAATGTCAATGTGCTTCGACCAGGAGAATTGAACGTTGTTGCAGCATAAGGCAATTGCACTCTTGTTGTCACAATACATCGGAATTTTGTTGAAACCTAGACCATAGTCAGTTAATTGCGATCGCATCCAAAGAATTTGAGCACAGCAACCGGACATAGCTATGTATTCCGCTTCCGTACTTGAAATTGCAGCGCTTTTCTGCCTTTTCGATGCCCAACTAATTAGTCAATCTCCTAGTAGTTGCAAAGTTCCACTCGTGCTACGCCTTGTATCTTGACAACCCACGTGATCTGCATATGCCATAAGTTGAATCAAAGAGTCCTTCGAATACCAAAGTCCTCGATTAATGGTTCCTTTAAGATATCGTAAGATCCGTTTCACAGTAGCCAAGTGTAACTCATTAGGTCGAGTTTGATACCGAGCACACATACATATGGCTAACTGAAGATCAGGTCGACTAGCTGTGATAAACAGAAGGGTACCGATCATTCCACGATAAAGTGTCGGATCAACTGCAACTCCATGTGGATCTGCATCAAGCTTAGTTCATTCCACCATTGGAGTATCCACGGGGTCGCAAGATTCCATCTTATACTTCTTAAGTGATTCAAGGGCATACTTGGATTGATTGATAAAGATGCCTCTAGGACTCTGAGATATCTGAAGTCCTAAGAAGAATGATACCTTGCCCATCATTGACATCTTAAACTTGGAAGACATGAGTTTCCCAAATTCGTCGGATAAGGTTTGGGTCGAGGCTGCAAATATAATATCATCAACATATATTTGTACCATAATCATATCTTTACCTCGTTTTTGAATAAACAAAGTGGGATCCACCTTGCCTTTAGTGAAGCCTTGCGTAATGTGGAATTGTGACAATAGATCATACCATGCGCGTGGAGCTCGCTTCAACCCATAGAGAGCTTTTTTAATCCTGTACACATGATTAGGATAACTAGGATTCACAAAACCATCCGGTTGTTGAACATAGACCTCTTCCTTGATTACACCATTAAGAAACACCGTCTTCACATCCATCTGATAGACGATCATATTCATATGGGCTGCATAAGCAAGGAATAGTCTAATAGCTTCCAAACGGGCAACAAGTGCAAAGGATACCATAAGGTCGATGCCCAATAATTGCTTGTATCCACGAGCTACAAGTCGAGATTTGTTCTTCAATATTCCGCCTAACTCGTCGAGTTTCACCTTGTAAACCCATTTCAAAGTGAGTAAATGCACTTGATCCGGGCATGGGACAAGTTCCCATACTTCAAGACGTATAAATTCATTAAGTTCTTCTTGCATACCTTCTATCCAACAAGATTGAGTAAAAGCTTCTTGCCACGTCTTAGGTTCAACTTCAGTGAGAAAAGCATCAAAATGACAAAACATTGCACTTTCTTGTAACTGACTTCGTGTGGATACCGGACAATTAGGGTCACCAATAATAGAATCTATAGGATGATCCTTTGTCCACTTGCTGTCATGTTCACGAATCCGTGGATTGGAGTAAACTATAGTAGGAGCTTCCTCTGAGGTGGACGACCCGGCTTGATTAGGGTTGGGAATAGGTACACCAAAGAATGGAAGTTCACGCATTTGAGTGAATTCCAAATAGCGATCCTCATTATCTCTTCATCATCAATAGGCATGACATGGGTAGTTGAAACAGGTGTTGGTTGAGAATTACTTGTTGATGGTATATCTTGACCAATTGTAGGTGTAGATGTGTATGATTGTGCTTCGGTTACTGGAGCGACAACTTCGGTTACCGGAGCTATTACCTCAGGTTCTAGAGCAAAAATACTTGGAGGAGTAAAGATTTCATCAAAGAACGGTTGAAACAACGTATCCCATTCATTCCTAGTAGGTGGTGTGAATGATGATGCAGTAGGGTTATTTGGGACAAGACCAGAACTAATGTTACTGGGTCCCATTTCATGAAGTGCGGGTTCAGAGCTGCTTTGCTCAGAAGCCATTGCTGTCAACTCATCAAAATCCACATTCATAGTTTCGAGGATCTTACGAGACTTACGATTGTAGATTCGGTATGCCTTCTTTGCGGGGGCGTAACCAATGAAAATACCAATGTCAGCCTTTGGTTGAAGTTTTCCCAAATTGTCACCATCATTATTTGGATAGCAGAGAGAGCCAAATACATGAAGATATGATAAATCTGGTACTTTTCCATGGAGAAGCTCATAAGGTGTTTTACCATGGCGTTTACGAATTAGTGACCGGTTTTAGGTGTACACTGCTGTAGATACTACTTCTGCCCATAAAAACAATGGAGCCTTTGCGTAAATTAACATCGTTCGAGCAGCTTCCATAAGTGTGCGATTTCGCCTGTCAACGACACAGTTTTGTTGTGAAGTGCGTGCAACGGATGTTTCATGATATATGCCAACTTCTTCATAATAATCACGCAAGATTTGATTCACAAATTTTGTTCCATTATCTGTACGAATGCGTCGGACAATAGTGTTGAGACGCACTTGAATCATCTTGAGAATACCTATGATGAATTTAGGTGCCTCATTTTTTGTTGTAAGAAATTTCACCCATGTAAACCGAGAGTAATCATCGACAATTACGAGGATGTACTTTTTGCCACTAAGACTTTCAACACGCATTGGCCCACAAAGATCCATATGCAACAAATAAAGTTTCTCTTGGTTGGTGTCTTCAGTCTTGGGTTTGTAAGATTTCTTAGTGCTTTTCCCCATTGTACACGCGAAACACAAATGATCCTTGTGAAATGAAAGTTTAGGAAGACCACGAACAAGTTCGTTTTTTGCCAAATGATTAATAGCGTCAAAGTTAAGATGAGATAACCGTCGATGCCATAACCATAACTTATTCTTCGATGCTTTGGAGAGAAGACATACGGGAGAAGCGGCCATCATCTCTTGTAGAGACAAAGTATACAAATTGTTCCCTCGATTACCTTTCATTAAATCAACCCCTTCCAAATTACGTATGAAGCAGGTATGCTCTCGAAAAGCAACTTCTAGGTTTGCATCACAAAATTGTCCCACAGAAAATAAGTTGTGACCGAGACCTTCCACATAATACACTCTTTAAATTATAACATTCTCAATATGATATTCACCGTAACCCATTATCTTTGCAATATGATCATTTCCAAATCGAACCGTACCAAGAAACTTGCTGACGAAATTTCTGAGCTGAGAGCGATCTCCGGTCATATGCTTGGAGCAACCAGAGTCCAAATACCAGAGAACAATTTGGACCACCTGTTTTCAACAACAACAGTATACAATGCATTGGAAACTATTGGTTCCGGAGTGTTAGCAGATACAGATAAAATATTACCAGAATTGCTAACATGTTTGTGACCTTTAGTTTTCCTGCGTTTTCTAATGTGAGTTTTAGCACTAACAGGTTTTACTGTTCCAACTTTCTTAGGTTTTGGTTTATTTGCGGGCACTACAGTGGGAGTAGACCTATTTAAAGGGCACTTAGTTCCTACAGTAGTGTCAGTGTTCCTAGTTAAAGGACACGCTTGCGTTTTGGTAGCCTTGGTACTTCTAGTTAAAGGGCACACTTTCTTCGCTTTAGTGGGAGTGATCCTAGTTAAAGAGCACATATTTCCTACTATAGTGAAAGTACTACCAGTGGGGCGCCACAACCAACCAACTTGGGTTAACACTTTCCCAGTCGGTTTCCATTCTAATCCATTTTTTCGGGAATGCATCTCATTCACATGGTTAATAAGGCAAGAATCATGACGACTAGAAAACATACATTCATTGCAATTCCAACATTTCAAATTAGAATTCACAGTAGGCTTAGAATGCTGCACAACCGCAGAGCCTTTAGGTTTAGCTACATGATTCTTTTTATTCAAAACAGAAATAACATTCCTAGGATGGGCTTCTACTTTCTTCTTCACTTGACTACTAGATGGGGGCAAGATCCTATCATTCTTCTTGTTTCTTTTAATCTTAGATCTTTGAGCCTTAGTAGTGGTGCTTACTCCTATAGAAGGCAACACGGGAATATTAGAACCTGGTTTTGATTCCACCTTATCTTTAGTGACCAAAGTTTGAGATGGTTTAGTCCTAGGCCCCTTATTAAATGGTGTGACGGCTATAAGGTTCCTTTTGATTGCACTAGAGGACGATGCTGAGACAGTGGCTGCGTTATCCACAACATTCTTACCTTTTAGAGTACTAAGTGTTTCCTTTAACTCAGAAAAGACCAGGTTTTTATCACAAATTTTTTCCCTTAAATCAGATATTTCCACCGACTTTCGATTCAATTGTTCAATCAATGATTGATTCTGTGCAGTGGTATCAATACATGCGGGCTTTACTGAAACGAAGAGTCGTGTATTTTTATATTTTAAGTTATCAACTTTGGACAAAATCTTGAAAACTCGATTATCTAGATCAAGTTTAAAATTCTCAGCGGCCTCAAGTACGCTCACACAGTTAAGCTCCTTAGTTTTCTCTATTTCTATCGGCAAAGATTTAGCAACATTGTCACTTGGCTGACGCTGTTTTGATTGTAAATTCAATCGAAAATTCTTTTTAAAGTTTGCATCATCGATATTAACACCTTCGAATGACGTTTCAAAGATTTGTTGAATATTTTGAATCTCATCAAAACGTTTTGAAAGCGAAGAATATAAATCTTGAAGCTTTAAAAATTCAGCGTCAGATTCGTGACAAGTACTATCTACCACAGTATCCACAGGTTCAACATTATGCACAATAGAATCATTATCAACACTTTTATTCACACAGACGGAAACTATATCATGAGACATCACTTGCTTCAGAAGCTGATCATTTTGGCGTGAAACCCGTTCTATTTGAAGTAAACTATTTTCATAAGCATCATCCATTTCATTGAAAACACGTCTAACTTCTTCTATTTCCAAAAGCAAATCTTGATCAAGATTACTAAGACAAGCTTTAGCATTCTTTACAAACGGAACAATTTCATCTCGGAACGCAGCTCTAGTGTGCTCAAAGTTCCATTCACCTTACGTTATAGCCGAAGCCGTCGTACGTTCCAAAATGACCTTGTCAAAATCGGCTAAGTGTTGGTGTACCGCGTTTAAGTTAACGGACGCCTTACTTACCGGTGGAATTAACTTCGTTAAATCCGTTTTGACAAGTGTAGGAGACGTACTAGGAGGGTTTTCATTTGACAAACTTTGGGGCACAAGAAGTGTCTGTTCAGCTAGTTCCTTTTGTAAGCGAATGCGCGTCTTTTTAGACAATTGATCTTTGTTATACTGATCATAATCAATCGTATGGAATTTTGAAAGCATTTTAGAATGAGTTTCTTCCGCAAGTGATTGTGTCTCCTCAGTACTACGAACAAAAGGTGCTTCTTTCGATTTGCCAATTAGGGTCATATCATAAAGACATGGAATATATTCCCGAGCTTGTTTTGCATAACCAGGATTAGGTGGTAAATCTTGAAGACGTTTAAGTTCGAGTTCTTTAAATGATTTAGTTAAAAGATGAACCTTTTCTGTGTAAGCGTATTGTTTTAAAATCTGTTGTTCTTTTAATTTAAGAAGTTTGGTAACATTAATTTCCGATTAAAACTTTTTAGACTCGAGAGTTTCAAAATCTATTTTAAGTTTATGAAAATCATTGACAACCGACTCTTTTGCTTTTAATTCATTGGAAAGATTAGCTTTTAATGATTCTATTTCTTTCAAGTGTTCAATCTTTTCAAAATGAAATTGGTCAAATTCAGAACATGTTATTTTCTCTGCTTGAGGGACCATTTTAAAAGTTTTGACCTTTTCTATATGCAACACAAGCTCAGCAGTTAGGGTGGAATTGGTATCTACGGATTGTCTAAGGGCCATATGCATTTGATCAATAATATGTTTAGGTACCATGACCAAATCATGTTGAGCATAAGATTCCATACCCGTCGTAGCATTTGGTTGAGGTTCACGCAAATGTGTAGTATTGGGTACCACATCATTTTAGTTACTAGTTCCCGAATCCTGTTCGAGGTTGTCATTTTCATGCCCAACTTGATGTTGGTTATCATCATTACCAAGATTGGTTGTGGTAGGTACCTCACTGACGACATTAGAACCGTAGTGAGAGAGATTAGCAACGAGAGCATCTTGGGCAGAGTGAATGTCATCACAATCCGAATCATATGCGTCAAGATCATCTGCTTGATAAGCTGCATTAGAAGTGGAAACGACTGCAATGCCTTCAGCATCTGCTGCCCTTGGGTCTGCAAGAAATGCTAACTCCTCTGAATCCAAAATCTTTCCCTTAGACTGAGCATCAACCAAATACATCTTCTCACGAAACCATGCATCATCCCTTCTCCTTTTCGGCTGAGTGCATTGCCTAGCCATATGACCTTGTCCTCGGCAATTGTAGCAAGTCACAAACTTTTGAGGACCAATGGGGCTTCCATTTCCATTAGCTTGAGAATTCACAGCTTGAGCATTCACAGTCCTTGTAGGAGGTCCATATGAATTTTGCCTTCCTTGAATAGGTTACACTGTTACTTGACCATCTTGAACAGTAGCTTGTTGTCGAGGATTTGAAGAGGTGCGGAGCTGATTTTTTGTTGGTGGAAATCCTCTAGTTGAAACAAGTTTTGACAAGTAGGCAGTGAGATGGTTTAGAACATCAGTTGGCGTATCATTTGGAGTAACCGGTGCTTGGATTGGTGGAATTTCATTAGAGTAGAAAGCTTGTGCTGGTTGTGGTTCTATTGGAAAATATCCTTGTTGAGGAGTATAGCCCATTGGAGAAGTGTTGGCTTGTGATGGTGATGTTTGATATGTTGGTTGTTGTGGAAAATATTGTTGATGAACACTTTGTTGAAATGTTTGCTGTGGCATCATTGGTGGTTGATAAGATGGTTGTTGTGGTTGCTGATAGGTGTGTGGTGGTGGCTGTTGCAAGTATGATGGTTGTTGATAAGTATAAGCCATGTTTTGTTGAGAAGCATAAATGGCAAGTGGATCATGAACTTGAGGTTTAGACAACCGAGCCTCGATCACATGGCATTCGTGTTGTTGAAGAAAAGCTAGAAGTTGATCCACATTGGTGTTATGCAAGTCCTTAGCCAATTTAACATCCGTCACGTACTTTTTCCATTCTGAAGGAAGAGTGTTCAAATACTTGGTGTTCAATTGAAAGGTAGGAATTGCCATGCCATAGATATTGACCTCATTCAACAATAGGGTAAATCTTAGATAGTAATCTTTGAGAGTCTCCCCTAGCACATAGGCAAAATTATCAAAAGTATCATAAAGCTTACACTCTCGTTCTTGTTTAGTTAACGAGGTGCCTTGCATTAGAACATGAATTCTATCCCATAACTCTTTGGCAACTTTATGTTTGCTGACGAGTTTGTAGACATCTGGAGGAAGGGCTTTGAGAATGATGTTTGTAGCATACTTATCACATTTGTCAATTCACCCGTTGTGCGAGGACGAGTAGTCGTACCTTCCGTCACTATACCATAATCTAATGGTCCATTGAGTACCAATGCCCAAATTAGATGTCCATTCTCCTTGTTCAACATATAAACTTCCATTCGGGAAGTCCAATCCTCGTACATAGACTTCTCCAACATAGGTGGACGATTATCCGTACCCTAGAGGATGGACTTATCCGTAAGAGATGTGTACTCCATTTCAATAAGTTAAGATTTACAAAGTTGATCGAACAATGAGAGAAAGTTAATGTGTTTGTTGTTGTGTGTTAAAACCGAGAAATAATATTGAAATCCCCTATATTATGTTCTCGATAAACCAAAAATTCCAAGACTAAAAATTTTCAAAAACACCTTTTTGAAAAATCTTGGAAATCTTGTCACTCTATCGGAATGCACAAAACAAGTTCTGTCGCAATACTTGATCGCAATAACTATCGGAATGCACAAACGAGTTCTGTCGCAATGTCTATCCGAATACCTATCGCAATGCTTGATCGCAATACCTGTCGGAATGTCCGATCGCAATACCTGTCGGAATGTCTGATCGCAATACCTGTCGGAATGTGTTGATCGCAATACCTTTCGGAATGTTTTGATTACAATACTTGTCGGAATGTTGTGATCGCAATACCTATCGAAATGTGTTGATCGCAATACCTGTCGGAATGTTGTGATCGCAATACTTGTCGGAATTTGGCTAATGAAATTTCGGCAGAGTAACGTTTCGATATTGCCTTATAACCGATCGCAATGTACGAAGCAAGGAGCTATCGCAATGTTTGATCGAAATAAGTGTCGAAATATGCTACGATCGCAATGTAGAAACCCTTGGTTATTGCGATGGATGCCAACTTTGCGATGGAGACCAAAATACCACGTTTCTCGGATAGTACACAACAAATTCGGAATTTCAAGCCAAGAAATGAATCAAACACCCAAAAATTTTGTGTTTTTAACCAAAATACCAATACCAAATCACTATAATAAGTAACTAGATGAAGTATATCAAGATTAAACCATAAAAACATAAAAAAAAATTGGTACTTGTGAATTCGGATCAAAATAGTCGTATAAATCAAGAACACAAACACAAAAACCAAGCAATCATCCCATGGCTCTTGATACCATTTGTAGGATATGTAAATCTTGCTTATGTTTTAGAGAGAGAAAGTGATAGAGAGATGGTGGAATTCACACAATTCTAGAGAGAGAAACTAATGAGAACAATGTGTAAAATATAAAAACCACTACCCTCTCCATCAAAGGAGAGGGTTTATATACCCAAGCCCTTGTCATGGGCTTGGGCTTACATTTGGGCCGGCCTACACATGTTGTAGGCTAGGCTTGGATTTGTTTGTTAAATAAAGATAAATAACTAAACTACGAGCTATTACATGGACTATTAATGGAGTGACCGATCCTTCTTAATACATAAAACGTATTTCCAACAATATAACTTTTGACTTGTTTGTGAATAATGAAAAGACTATCCTTGATTGCTAAACTCTACATGTATCGATGTTATCTATGTTTTCTTGCTTCTTCCTAATGTTCACATTAGTGATGCAACAATTGAACGAGTACTCATCTCGATTTGAGTTGCGTTGTGGATTATTCTTTCGTATTCCTGAGTGCTATCGATGTCATGAACCTCATGATTATTTGACTAAGCTCATTTCCTATCATATCGTAATTAGTTTTTGGTGAACAACTCTTCATCACTCTTTGCAGATCACTCATTGTTTTTATAAGAATACAATACCATCTGGGGAAAATATGAAATTCTTATTTTCATATTAGTTATTTAAATCGGTACTATTAAGTAATTACTATCAAAATAAAGTTTTTATTTAAACATCTTGTAAATGGAAATGCTTTCATAATGATGAACATTTCGGTAAAATCATTTTTATTTTTATTTCATAATTAAACATGAATATATATTTTAAACATGATGACATTTTTTTACGAACTGAGTATTGCATCGTTAATCCTAAGTTTGCACATAGAAGCGCGCCTACGTACAATTTGGAAGGGACAATGCAAGGCTGACTAGTAGTCACCATGAAATCGTTAATAAACACTACATTTTTCTTTGTAATTGTGAAAGATTAAATTTTTATGAGATCTGCAAGAAATGAAACATAGGGACATATTGTTAGGGACACCTACATATGTGCCCGTACCATTTTTTTCTCCGAATAGAAATTACTCATCTGTGGATATTGTCTTATTTGACAATTGACATACCCTCCTTGTTCAATTCTCTCATGGTAAGATTCTTTGGAAAATTTTCCAATTATCGAGTGTTGATACCTAACTGGGTGAATCCACGTTCCTATCATTTCTTTTGATTTGATTTCATTTAAATGAAATGGGTAACGATCCGAAGTGTTTTTGGATGCATACACAAATCATGAAAACATGGAATATATCCATATTCGTTAATATTTTCGACTTTATCTGAGTTGACCTCACTCTTTTAATGTTAGCTATGTCTCTAGATATCCTTGAATTGTGAAATATTATTCTTAGCTTTTGGTTAATAGAGAAGTAGTGAGCACCAATAAGATTCAAAAAGGATGTATACTTAGCCTCGTAAGTAATGCTTGTCATATAAACGGTAATAAAACTGGAAAGTTGGTAGTGCCATTAGGATGGATTGGTTGATTATGACATGATGTCATTATCTTACTTGATGGGATCACAGGTAGAATACCCCTAAAGGATAAGATGTTGATTATCAAAGGTGATATAAATAATTCTCGATGGGTGACCGTATCCTACATTTAGGCTTGAAATTTTACCATGAATGATTGTGAACTAGTCATAGATCTAGCGATCTAGAAAGAATCGAAGGTGAATAAAATAATAAAATGTTCCTGTTATCTGAGACTTTCTGAGGTATTTGCTGATGAATTACCTAGACTTTCGCCATTAAGGCAAGTTGAATTTCATATTGATTATATTCTCGGTGCTGCACCTGTGGCGTGTGCACCATACGTCAGCACCATCTAAATCAAAAGAATTACTGTGCAACTAAGAGAGTTGCTGGAGAAAGCTCTTATCCTATCGTGCTTATCGTCATGGAGAGCTACGCTATTATCATTCCATATATTCATTGATTACCGTGAACTGAATAAATTGACGATCAAAATTGATATCCATTACCCAAGATGAAATATTTGTTCGATCATTTACCAGGCTCTAGCGTATATTTAAAAATTTAATCTACGGCATGGTTATCATCAAATTTGCGTCGGCAAAGAAGATTATCTATTCCAATCACTACATCCAGAACTCGTAATGAACATTAGGAGTTTCATGTGATGTCATTTGGATTGACCAACACACCGGTCGCATTCATGAATTTGATGAATCGCGTATGTAGGCTGTATTTTGATAAATTCATGCTTGTGATCATTAAGGACTATCTGCTTGTTTCTAAGAATAAGAAGAAGCTTAGTAATCATCTGTAGACTACCATGAGCTATCCGAGAAGCGAAAACATGTACCCTGAGTATTATCATGTGATTTAAAGCTTGATCCCTTACATTCTTTGAACGTGTGATTAATAGTAGTGGAATCTATTTTGACTCTTCAAAGATCGGAGCCATTAAGGCTTTGGGTTATACCAAAAAGGAAGTGCGAAGATGTTTGGGTTTGACAGATATTTATCAAAGGATTATTAAGGAATTATTCCCTCATACCCAGATCATTTAACTAAACCCCCTTAGGAGTAGATGCTTGTGTATACCTCAAGACAACCTAGGAGGAATTGAGGAAACCATATAACCCATGACTTGGAATTTGGAGCGGTAGTTTTTGCTCTTCAACTATGGAAATATTATTTGTGTGGCATTAAGTGTACGGTATTCACCAAACGCTAATGCCTACAAAATATTTTTGATCAGGAAGAGCTAAACATGAAGCCGTGTAAATAGTTTGAGTTTCTGAGTGATTATGGTCATGATATTTATTTCATCGGGGAAGGTGAATGTAGTTGCTGACGCGTTATGTAGAAAGGATAAAGAACCAATTAGGAGGTGTTCCTTAGTAATGACCGTGAAGAATAAATTGCCCAAGCAATTTAGAAATAGTTGATGCTTGTATGAAGGATAATATAGATGATGAAGGGTTTCGTAGCTAATGAAAACCATTAGAGATGGGACCCGATGGCGTTAGGTGTTTAAAAGGTCGTTTGTGGTTGCCTAAATATAGAGGATTTAGAGATTTAGTAATGATGGAATCTCATAAGTCTAAGTATTCTAATCATTCCTTTTCTGATAAAATGTATCTTTATCTTAAGAAGTTGTACTGATGGCCAAATATGAAAGCAGACATCGCAACATACGTTAGTAAATGTCTAACTTTTGCGAAGGTCAAGGCAGAACACCAAAATCCATCAGGATTGCTTCTACAGCTTATTATTCCTGTTTGGAAGTAGGATATAATCACCATGGATTTTATCACAAATCTTCCTAGGTCATCATCTGGATTTGATTCGGTTTGGGTCATCGTCGACAGACTGACCAAATCTGCTCATTTCATTCCCGTTAATGAAAGGCTCTCGATGGAGAAGTTGGCTCGTTTGTATTTAAAGGAGTTGTGTAAGCATGGTGTGCCCGTATCGATCATCTCTATCAAGATCGTCGCTTCACATAGAATTTCTGTAGATCCCTTTAGAAGTCATTGGGAACGAATCTTGATGAGAGTACTACTTACCACCCACAATCGGATGGACAAGGTAAAATAACGATACAAACACTAGAAGTCTTGTTTTGTGCTTGTATGATTGACCTTTGGTAGTGAACAGGATAAGCACTTTCCTTTGGATAGATTATCATTGATAATTATCAAATTAGGATTGAGACCAAACCTTGCGAGGATCTATATAAAGAAAAGTTTAAGAGCACCTGTAGGTGGGAGTTGGGATGAAGATACCCGACCCACGAGACTTCAAATGATTGTGGAAATTATGATGTGATTATTGACTGCCGGTAGTGGGCATGAGGTTATGTGAATGTGAGATGTAGATCTTGAAGAGTGCAGGATGGGTAGCAAAGTTATGCAAAGAATTTTCCCAATGGAAAGGTGAACTTATGACCTGAAAGATCGTGGGAAGCTAAGTCCCTGTTGTATGGGACCATTTAGATAATGTAAAGATTTGGTCCGAGAGGCATATAAGCTAGACTACCCTAGGACTTCAAGGGCTGCATGAAATATGTTCCGTATATCGAACTTGATAAAATGTCTATTAAGTGAAAATCTGATTATTTCTTAATGTAGTTTGGGTCGGCGAAAAGCGGCATTCATCGAAAACCCGTGGACATCATGGAAAGAGAAAGTAAGTCCACTTAAGCATGATCGTATTCCCATAGTTATGTTTGATGAAACTCGCGTATTATAATGAATTACGTTTGAGAGAAAAAACCGAATGTGGAGGAATGCCTACATGTCTTTAACTCTATAAGAAGCGAGTAGTAAGATGAATTGATCTTTGAGGACAAAGATCCTCTTTAGGGGTAAATGCTATGACAATCCGTCAATTTGAGGTCGTTAATTTATTCTCAAGTATTATTTATAATCATTATTTTATTTTTATTTTATGAACTCACTCACTTTTGGGAAGAAATTAGGGTTTACGTCTTAAATTGGCATCGTCTACGTCTAAACCGGAGAGCTCTATGTTACGTGTTTATGTTTACATACTCCATTTTTGTAACAATCTGACATTTCAGGTAGTAAATTTATTCTCGTATATTACTTTGAAATTTATTTTTGTGTTGGTTCATGAACTCACATATTTACGGGATGAAATTATGGCTTACGCGCATAATTTAACGTCTTTTACGTTTAAATCGGAAACCCTAGGTTTACGTGTTTACGCTTTTGTGCTCCGTTTTTTATGAGACAATTTTTATTAGAATCGTTTTGTGTCGTAGTTTCTTATTTTGCAAAAATGTTTTTTGTAAATCGATCCGAGGGCACGTAAATTGAGGAAACTAGAATCAAGGAGTACCCGTAAAATATTAGGGATGAGACAAGTATAACACTTGTCCCACCCCTAATAGGGGCGGATTCAACAAGGGTATAACACCCTTTGGTGTCAAGTTTCTAGCTTATACATGAGACACTTGTCTCATGAAAGGTTTAGGTACTTAAACCTCAAATCTTCTCACACACTCATAACTTGCATGTTGACTAGAAAAATTTATCAATCTCTCCTCTCTCCCTCATTGTAGCCGTCCATCACCACCACCATAACACCATTTTCACCAAATTTTCAACCTACAACTTAATCTATATTCAATCTTTGATGAAAACCACTTAAAAGGAGGATGTTTTGAGGTAATTCCAACTTGTGAAAAGTTTTCTTGAGAAGTTAAAGATTTGGCTACAAAGATCAAGCTTGTTCATCCAAAATTTCATCATTTCCATCATTTGGTTGGTATAAAGATTGTTTTCTTTCTATCATCTTATTATTTTTGTAAATGTACTTGTCTATTTACTTCCAAATATATATGTATGATAGTGATGAATGATGATCAAAGTGTTGCATGGGGATTTTGTGTCATTAGAATAAGTTAATAAGGCTAAATCTACAAGTAAAATACGATAAAATTTTAACTAGATTAATAGGCTGTGAAAAACAGTAAGTTTCAATGTTTTTACTGATTAAATAGATTAGATTATTTGATATAATGATAGATAAATGATTTTTACACAAGTGGTTAATTGGCCAGACAATGAAATGTTAAAAATGAGCAAGATATGGCTAAAATACTTTTGATGTACTAATCTGACTGATTTGTTTTAGACGAATTAAAACTGATATTTAGAGGTTCTTTGAGAAGGAGCCATAGGAGGATAATTTGTATAACATATCATATAGTTTCTACAGCAAAAATTTGGGGTTCTAACTCATAATATAACTCAAGATATGATAAAAATCGTGAACGTGACTTTTTACATCAGATTTCACAATAAGTTATATAATATTAAAAGACAACTTGAAGTAAATTAATATATAAAATAAATATGTAAAAGTGAATAATTGATAATAAATATTATAAAAATATTTTTATATACTATAATAACTAAATATCACATTTTATAAAAATAAAACTCAACTAGTTTTCTAACTACAAACTATATATGATTTTTATGTCTTTTCGGCTAAAACCGAAAGGATGGCGTTTTCGCCAAATAAAACTTAGATGGTCGGACCCATCTAATGTAACATTTTTATAGAACATCTACTAATATATAAACACATTTAACAAGCAAAAACTGAAAACCCGAGCTTTGTAACATATGGACCCGTAATGGACCAAATTAGTTTTATTGGACCACTAGGTCCAACTAGTTTAGTTTAGCACTATTGGACTTGCCCATGGGATTAACCCACTTGGGCCCAACATATGAGTAGAGGCCTGGTCCTAAATGGATAAATGGACTAATAAAATATATTGGACTCTTATTGGGCTTATTGGGTCATAACATATACATGGGCTAAAATTTATATAATTGGACTAAGTTAACTAATTGCTTAACAACTAATAATGTTGTATAAGGTGATAAAATCCCACTGGATCATCATGTTTATGACCTATACATAACAACTTTCTATAAATATTACTCGACATAGTCTAAGATCGAGTATTATTTGTTTAGGTATCCTGTGATCGCGACGCACGCAGTACACCTTAGTTGCCGATAACCCGCCTTTCTAAACCAATGTGAGTTCATAGCCTCGCACTCTTTTAAATGTTTTATTAAATGTTTTATAAACCCGCGAGGGAGATAACATGCTAGTTTTAATAAAAATAGAACACAAGTGGTCCCGATTGTATGTTTATTAATATGGACCCGATTGATTGGATGACCCAATGAATGATTGAAATGGATTATTAGTAGTTAGGTTATGTCACCATAACTCCCATTAGCATGAATTGTGAACTACCGGGAGTTGGTAGACGCTTATGCATATAATAGTACTATTTGGGGAAGATCACCCCAGTTCGCGTCTTGACGGCTGATCCCTGTTGTGTAACATTGATTGGCAAGCGAATTTATGTATGAGAGGGAGATATTTAGCATGATTTTTTTGACGACACGCTGATTTAAATGGGCAAATGAATTCCGGGCTAGCTACCCGATATATTTTATAGATAGGTAACAATTTCATGCGGCTTATAATAATCCTATAATTATAATGACAATGGTAACACTAAGGTTGCGGTCTCAGGAATAGTGTATGATATATGATTTGAATTTTAATATATTCCCTGACTAGCAATATGGGGTCTTATTACTGATATTATGCTCGTAACCTGCTTTTCATAACTGTTTTATATAACGGTTTTTATTATACTATAAACAACGTTATAAATTGTATTGCGTGATTGCTATTACGACAATAGTTCGTAATGGTTGTGACAACAAAGGCCTAAGTTGTGATTTACGACAATGATTCGTATAAAATTTTTTTGGCCTATGTTATTGTCTACGACAAAGACTTGTACAAAATGTTTTTCGGTAGTGATTAAATACCGGTTTTATGTTAATGGTGGTTATTAAACTCTAAGGACTCGCTCAGCGTTTCGCTGAATTTTAGCATGTTTTATCTCAGGTACTTGAAGGTAATTCTCGGGAAGACGACAAGAGTTTATGGCCCGCATTTAAATAAAAATTTCCATTCTAATGTTTTGTAAATTTGTAAGACATACTTTGATCTGTGGACCTATGTAACTTGATATTTATGAATGGAAAATGCTTTGTTATTAAACGACGCGATTTTAAGCGTTGTCTATGATTTGAGTAATGTGCTATCCAGTAACACCAACGACTCTTCCGCTGATTCGAAACATGAATATTTGGGGTGTTACAATATCTAAGAAGCATACCAAAAATTCTTGTATTCAAGTTTAACATATATCCCTCACGGGTTTTCAAATCATATATAAATTAAATCTAGTGAGGCTATGAACTCACCTGGGATCCATAGAGTCTGAGCTATATCAGATATATTTCTTTCATAGATAAACAGCTTGATCACACAAACCATACCTTGGTCTCATAAACAACAGCTTGATCTCACACAAACCCGGATTAACACATTTTGTATAGTATCAAATCTTTAATCCTTAGTTCCATATTTATAAGTATTGGTTATATATTATTTATTCAATATTTGGTTGTACTTCTAGTACCATTGTTTGGGCCATCATACTTAGAAGCCATTCTATAAACGTTTGAGGAGCGAGGGCACTTTAAATCATAAACCTAACCACTCAATCAGAACGTAATATCGAGATGGAACATCTTTGTACAAAGCTCCCTACTAACATGATACCTTTATTATTTCCTAATATGTATAATTAATCTTCCTTAGTTTCAAAATTGGCAAAACTAGCCCTTTTAGTTATACTTTGTTATAAATACACTTTTAACCCCTAAAGTATATAGTTTTAGTCTTTACATTTTAAACCCTCAATAATTAACCTTAGGGTCTCAAACTTTCCAAAATATATTATTTTAGCTTTAAATTTCACAAAATGACACTTTTGGCCCAAAATGATAAATAGTTTCAAAAATGATAGTTTTAGTCCCTATACTTGTAAAAATTACATAACAACCTCAAAAATGGACCAAATGATCTAGGATTATCAAAAAATGTTTATAATCATAATAAAAACATTTCAACAGAGTTATAGCTTTTGAAATTGGTTTTTGCGTATTATTTTATGTAAAATACAAAACTAGGATTTTAAGACATCTTTAACTTATAACTTTCATTTAAAATGATCAAATGACTTAGTTTCTTTTATATTACCTTTCTAACATTATTTTGGAATTATAAAACCTCTATGAATTTATTATAATAAGATCAAAGCATAGCTAACATGGAAATCACCTCGGTAGCTCCAAAATGGCTCCTTATGGCTTCCTATGAGCACTACTTGCTAGCAAAGCTTCAAGAGATTCAATGGCTTCCTTCTAAACCTGGTTTTTTGTCTTATGGGATGTCCTAAGACGTTTATATAATAGGAAATTGAGAATGGGTAGGAGGTAAAAGAGAAATAGGGTGCAAGTTCTAACTATGTACATTCAACCCTATTTATAGTTTTTCCAACACTTAGTCTCCAGGTTAAGGCCTATGATGTGTCACAGGGATAGAGTACTGACTAAGGAAGGCTAGTGAAGGTCTATTTAAGTTCCTAGAGTCTAGGATGAAAATATCAAGGTCTTGTGGCTAGGAGTAACTCACGACAATATAAGGATATAAATGATGATGTGTAGCTTCAAGTAGGTGATGCACCTACTTGTAATCACATATAAAATATATTAAAACATTCTAACATCTGATTTTTAAACTTAGAATGGGAGGGAATGGTTTTAAATGGGTTTTTGAAGGGAAAACATAAAACCGGGTCTAAATTAGGGCTTGCAACTTTATACTTTCTGATTTTGGTGATTAAGGGCTTAGGAATGTGATTAGTGATGGATTAGGGTTTAATTAGGGTATATACATTGTAATTAAGAAGTTTTAGTCTTTTGTTTGAAGTTTAAAAAGGTTTGATGTGAAAATGGGAAGAAAACTTAGGCGGGTTAGGGTTTCTAATGATTTATGGTTAAGTCTTAGTAAAAGTGATTATCCGTCAATTATCTAATGATGTAAACTCAATTTATACATCCTAAATTGTCCTTAATGTGTTCATGAAGTCCCTACTACTAAGTTATTCTAAGTAAACGTGTCTAAAGGGTGAAAATACTCATTTTGACCTAATTTACAAGTCATGCATTAGATTCTTGTACCTTGTGCATTAGGGTACTTGTACATTGTCTTAATATAATATTATTACCTTAATGAAGTGCTATGGGTGTTTGTAGACTTTTTCTAAAAGACTAGGTAGTGTACCTATGTATATTTCTTAATATAAGGGTTTTTAGGTCACTAATCCTAAAGACTTTCTATCTTGGATAATTAGGGTTTCTATCCTTATGTACACTTATTCTAGGGCTTATATGATATGTTTATGACTTCTTTGGTTTCTACATTCTTGGTTTAAGGGTTTATATAGGTTGATCATATTCTAGGGATAATTATAGGAGCTTAAGATCCTATTCTTTGATAACTTCTAGGGCATCATAGTTATATTTGAGATATAATTTTCAATATTTAACTTATAAGATTTCTTTTAGATCTTAGACTTGACATAGGAATATGTTTTACTGGCAGTTCAAGTTGTGAGAAGCAGTTCATCTTACCAAGTAAGGTATAAAAAGCAAAATTTTCTAGCCAACTTTTCATATTGAGACAATTATAGCACATAATACATATGTAAAATTTGAGGATTGTCACAGTCTCTGCCCCTTAATAAAATCTCGTCCCAAGATTTAGATAAAGGGCGATGTCATAAGACAAAGAAGAGCATAATCCTCGCGTTTCCAAACATATGCATACCCTCTCTCAGGGTTTCATAATTTAAAAACTAGAAATATAACATTATACCACATAATTTAGTTTATCATTGGCAACTCTTTCATTGGGATGATAAGAGATTTATCAGATAAACATTTCTTCTGACTCGCAACCCGAAGAGTATCATGAATATTACTGAGTTCTTTGGAAAACAAAAGTCAATATGTCACTGCTCAATTCAGTGTCTTGAATTGATTATGACATTCTTTAAAATCATTTTGGGTAATTGATAGAGAAAATACACTTTTTGTAAAACCCGCATTAAAATACCATGAACAATACACATGAACAGTAAATACACAAAAATAAGATAAAATTTAAACTTTCCATTTATAATATATTTCAAGTGTCACGATAATAAATAACATGTATGTACGTATATATATTATAAATGCGTTTACGATCACGACATATAAAATCCACGATAATTAAACATTAACGATCACGTAAATATTTAGCTCAACAAAAGCTACGGGTCTCCCCGTGGACTCCATTTAGGCTGTGGCTAAGAGAGAAAGAAAGGAAGAGATGGGCCTTTGGCCTATGACCCATTGAAAACCATGTTAAATAAAAACACAGGAAACCTTTTTGTCATATTTTAGGTTACATAATAAATAAGAAACCCTGCTCCCCCTCTCTCTCTGCCGTCGAACAACAAGGACACGAAAGGGGGTGTTTGTGAGTTTTGATCTTCAAGGTTTACGTGCTTGTGTTCGTGTATGAAACCATAAACAACTACACGATTTGTATATCATAAACCTTTCTTTTTCTTTTTGGTTATTTTCTTTTTATGATTCCATGTATTAAAATCAAGAACAAATCATAAAAAACATGTCGGATTAATTAATCAAGATTAAAAGAAAGTTGTTTGGTTCGGGTTGTGGTTCGGCCGAGGCACCACCGAGAGCCAAGGGGCCCTCGGCTTGTTTTAATCACCATCAGCGAGACCTCCCAAGGTCTCGGCTTGGTCGGTTTGGCTCAGACGCAAGCAAGGGGACCCAGACACAAGTTCGGGGTATGGTTTTTGTTTGGATCAAGTGTTAACCGAGACCAATAGGGTCTCTGTGGGACTTTTGTTTTGGACAGTGGGAACCGGACAACAAAAACAGTGGGAACCGGTATGAACCGGTGGAAACTGAGCCGACAACGCCTAGTCGTGGCTCGGCAACGGGTAAACCACTTTGATAGTGGCAACCGGCTAGGCCGGGTAGCCACTGTCAAGGGTGTTTGGCTCGGCATATATGTGACACACGGGTACGGGCTCGGGTTAATTTTAAAACATGGGTTTGGGTTTCGAGAAAGTATTAAAAATCAGAAAATATGTTTAATTAAATTATTTCATAGACTATTTAATTTAATTAAATACATGACTTAGGCTAAATATTAAAATTAATATTTCATGTATAACCTAAGTATTTTACTTAGCTTAATTTAATTAAAACACGTATTTTTAATTAAATTCTTATAATGTATAGTTTAATTAATTAAAAACAAAGTTATTTAATTAATAAGCTATAATACTTAAACCATGACTTGTATTTTACTATTTATACTTTACTTAACATTAATAATCCAGCTTATTTCTAATTATAGAAACTTACTATTTTTAGAAACTTACTATTTATGGAAACCTGCTATTTTTAGAAAGTTACTTAGTATTACAATACAAGTATTATAATACCATACTACATGAATAATAAACTACATAATACAAGAATAACTACAGATTTACACTTAAATCAGTTAACACATGACTTAACATGAATAATAAGCATAGAACATAGAGAACCAGTAAAACGCATGTAATTCAGACAACTCATACACGTTCCCATTCTTATGTAGTATTATCCGTCAAGGCGGAGTAGGTTCTTCTGCGTTTCCGTTAGCTTCTACTGGGCACAAGGTACGGATTTCCCGTCCTTTAGTAAGGACAATCTCTTCCTTTATTAGGATTTCCCCTATGTAGCCAACTGTTTCCCCAATAGTGACAGATTAAATGCTGATGTTTTATTAGATACCTTAGCCATATACATGCATGCCAGATTTACCTAGTAATGGAGGTACGATAACCATAACACTAGAGGAACTAGTGTTATGACTTCACCACAGCGGAGTGATAGCTCGTGGCGTCCATTTCAGTTTATTTGTCCCTTATTATTATATTATCATGTGGGGCGTATGGGTGCATCCTAGTTACAGTGTCAGTCAGGATTTCAGGGTGAATGTGGTGTGTGCCTTGCATCCTTCACAAGGAGCTGATCCCTCCTACCCATTACCATTTAATTAGAGGCATTCCCTCTAATTGCATGACAAGGTCACCCCTCCAAGTATTCATGCACGTTTTTTACTTCAGGACCTATATTGGCTTTGGGTATATTAAACAAATACATATTTTCATAAGTAACATAAGTTATGTTTTCAGAACTAAAACCAGTAAACATGTCATACATCTAGGTTTCCCAGTACTTATTCATTTCCGCTACTTTTCATGCTTTATATGCTCTTTTATGCTTTCATTACTCTATGCTTCTATGCTTTATCGTATATCCGTGCACTGGGCGTTATGCTCAGCCATTTTCCATTTTCCATGTTCACAAACGGCAGCTACCCAAGGTCGCAAGCAGGATTCAAGAGTATGTGCATTTGGATGGAAGCTATCCAACCTCTTTTACCTTATGCATTTGTTCCTAATTTCTCACACATTAATTCATTTGGACATTGTTTAGTCCTTTCTTTTACAGTATTTATATTTGCTTGTGTGTGAGTTACTTAGACTACCGATGTTTCATTCCGATATTTCTATTTATGGTCATGAATGTTTAAACATTTACCTTGCATGCTTTGATGACACACCATATTTTACTGTTGCATTCCATCTTAAAAATGGGGTGTTACAATTATGGTATCAGAGCCCAAGGTTTCGACCTGTAGCTCTATAAAACATTACCTGTGACTTACGGGTAGTCACCAGCGTCTTCCTATAACTGACAGTTGGTTTTCATGCATTCATTTCATTTTCATTTCATGCATTCATCTCATTATCGTAGGAATTTTGACTAAGTAATGGTTGATACAAGACTGGCCTTATTTAGTCGCATGTGCTTTTATTGAAACTTTTGTTTGTTTAGTGGACCTACCCATAGGCGTCCACACTTTCCCTTTTTTGTGAATCGACCCATAGGCGTTCACTCATGGACATATCATCATATTTGATTTTACCGTGCATTTTAAAACTATTTTATGCATCATAAATAAATTCATGTTTTATACACTGTTCATGCATTTTCTATTCATGTCATATTTAATCAGACTTATTATTTATGCTGCATTTTGTTTTAAATTGTCAGATGGTGAACACACGCAATGCTCAAGAATTGGCTGCAGTTGTCAATGGAGCTTTGCAAGCCATTCTTCCCCAACTTCGCAATGAAATCAGGGACGAAGTTCATGCTGAAATTCAAGCCCATGGCATTCAATTTGGCCCTCATCCTGAGAACCACTACAACAATAATCCTCCACCACCACCACCTGTTACCCTTATGACTTGGTTGGAGCGATTCAACAAACAGCGACCCTATTTGTTTGATCAGACTAACAGCCCCAATGAGGCTAAGGCTTGGATTTCTTACATCGAGAAGATATTTGATGCGATGGGTTGTGACGGCGTTTTCAAGGCAAGACTGGCTTGCTATAAGTTTGAAGGTTATGTGCTACAGTGGTGGAAGTCTGTCAAGCAGTCTAATGGTGGTGATAATTGGGTTGCACTGTTGACTTGGGACCAGTTTAAGGAGCTCTTCCTTAATCAGTATTTCCCACATGCGGAGCAGGAGAAGCTTAAGAGGGATTATCATAATATCTGACAGGTTGCTGGGGAGAAAAGCAACGAATTCATGCAGAGGTTTCTCCATTTGGCTTGTTTCTTGGGAGCAGCAACTGTTATTACTGAGGAGCAAGCTGAGAAGTTTCGCTGGGCTCTTCACACTTCGGTCGCCAACATTTTGGTTTGTGCTACGTTCACTACAGTGGCACAGGTGGCCGATGCCGCCCGAAAGCTTGAGATGCTTCAGGAACGAGAGGAGTTTGGTGATGATCGAGCAGTGAAGAGGTATCTTCAATCACCAATTATAAACTATTCATTTCTATCAGTATTTTAATTTTCATATCATACTTTGTTAAACTTTTTATTTCAGACAGAAAACTGACGACCGTAAGCCTGCGTCCATTCAGCATCAAGCATCTAAGGGAAACGGTCAGACCAACGACCGTTGTGGTTCAGAGAGGCGTGGTGGTAATGATAATGACCGTAACAACACTAATAACTCGAACAACAGCATGTCCCTACATCTACCTTCCTTCATGTAAAACTATCTTATGTTATGGTATTCTGACACTCCAACGATTCTAATTCAGGAACAACAACAATGGCAGGGATCAGGACCGTAGAGGTTCACAGCCTAATCATTTAACTTCATCTGGTAATTATTAAACCTTCTATTTAATCATGTTTAGGTTCCACGATCATGTCTCATGCATGTAAATCCTGGAACAGGCTCTCAGTTATCTAGGACACTTGTTGGAGGATTCACGCATCCTATCTGTCCTACTTGTTCGCGTAGACATTCTAGTGTTTGTCGCCGAGGTACTGGTGTTTGTTTCAAGTGTAGCCAACAAGGCCATCAGCAGAAGGATTGTCACCAAGGTGAGATAGAAGGCACCTCTGGACATGCCGAATCCAAACCACCTCCTACTTCTGGTCGCGTGTTCACTACTACTAGAGATCAGGCGAACAAGACTTCAGGTACCATCAATACGAATATCTTTATGAATAGTTTGGCAGCGTGTGTTCTATTTGATACTGGAGCGACTCATTCAGTCATATCCACTAGTTTTATTTTACGTGTTAGGATTTCCCCTATGCCATTAGATAATGCCTTATGCATTTCCACGCCACTTAGGGACTCTATACGAATCACCCAGGTGTACAGAGATCTTCCCCTAGAATTTGATGATAAAATCCGCAGAGTTGACGCACTTCATTTGGACATGTGCGATTTTGATTTAATATTGGACATGGACTGGTTATCCAAACACCAGGCTACGATAGACTGGCACACTTATCAAGTTATCTTTGGTGATCTTAAATCTCCAGAGTACATAAACCATGGTTTTCTGCCAGGGAGGTCGGTACAAATTATTTCATCCTTAGAGGCGCGTGCATTATAAACACACGGATGTCAGGGCTTTATAGCCAATATTCATAACATTACTGCCGAGTCTCCATCGATCCAAGATCAGCCTATTGTGTAAGAATTTCCTGATGTTTTTCCTGATGAACTTTCGGGCATACCACCTGTTCGTAAAGTCGAGTTTAGAGTTGAGCTCATTCCAGGTGCAGAGCCAATTTCCAACGCTCCTTATCGCATGGCTCCTATAGCTTAAAGAATTAAAAAAATCAGTTGCATGAACTTCTGGAACGAGGTTTCATCGGTTCCAGTGCATCGCCAGGGGGTGCACTGGTAATTTTTGTGAAGAAGAAAGACGGCAGCATGCGGTTGTGTATAGACTATCGTGAGCTTAAAAAGATCATAATCAGGAATCTTTATCCTTTGCCACATATTGATGACCTGTTCGATCAACTTCAAGGCCAAGTATTTCTCCAAGATCGATTTGAGGTCTGGCTACCATCAGTTACGGGTTAAAGAGCGGGATGTTTCTATGACTGCTTTCCGTACATGTTATGGGCACTATGACTTCGTAGTCATGCCATTCGGACCCACAAATGCTCCAACAGTCTTCATGGATTTGATGGACCGTGTCTTCCATGAGTTTCTAGACAAGTTCGTTATCGTGTTCATTGATGACATCCTTATTTTCTCCAAATCCAAGGAGGAACATGAGGAATACCTTCGTACAGTCTTGCAGATTCTTCGTTAGAAGCAGTTGTATGCCAAGTTCTCTAAGTGTGAGTTCTGGTTAAGCAAGTTGGCATTTCTAGGCCATATTATATCTTCAGAGGGGATCACCATGTATCCTAAAAATGTTGAAGCTATCACCCAATGGCCGAGACCTACATCTACAACAGAGGTCAGAAGTTTTCTGGGTTTAGCTGGATACTACCGCAGGTTTGTAGAGAACTTTTCACGGCTAGCCTTACCTTTGACTGAGCTGATGAGGAAAGGAGAGAAATTCGTCTGCATAGAAGAACGATATAAGAGCTTTGAATATCTTAAGCAGATGTTAGTGACTGCACCTATTCTTACTCTCCCATCTGGCGCAGATGGATTTCGGATCTATAGTGACGCTTCAAGAAAGGGTCTAGGCTGCGTTCTCATGCAACATGGGAAGGTTATTGCATACGCATCACGGTAGCTGAAACCTTATGAAGAAAACTACCCTACTCATGATTTGGAACTTGCAGTAGTTGTTTTCGAATTGAAGATCTGGAGACATTATTTGTATGGTGAATCATGTGATATATTCATCGATCACAAGAGTCTCAAGTATATCTTCACTCAGAAGGAACTGAACATGAGACAAAGGAGATAGTTAGAGCTATTGAAGGACTACGACACCATCATTCAGTACTATCTTGATAAGGCGAATGTGGTGGCAGATGCTCTAAGCAGAAGGTCGGGTATGATTTTTGGCATTTAGATTTCAAAGGAGATCATCTTTGACCTAGAGATGACTGATATTGAGTTTTGTATACGAGGACAGCACGGTTACTGGGCTAATCTTAGAGTGGAACCAGACTTAGATTCTAGGATCAAGGAAGATCAGAAGGACAATGGTGATATTTGGGATATCATTTAGAACCTTGAACAGCAGACGGAGTTTCACGTGGACAATGACGGTATCTTATGGTAGGGCACTAGACTAGTGGTTCCTGATGACTCTACACTCAGAGAAGCTGTGCTGACTGAAGCTCACAGCTCTCTATTTACCATACATCTTGTTCCTACCATGATGTACCACGACATCAAGCAGCATTTTTGGTGGAGTGGTATGAAGCAGGATGTTGCCACCTCCGTTTCCAAATGTATGATTTGTCAGCAGGTTAAGATCGAACATCAGAGAGCTAGTGGTTTTCTACAACCATTAGACATTCCAACATGGAAGTGGGACAAAATCTCCATGGATTTTGTTACTGGTCTTCTTGTGACTCAGAGGAAGAACGACGCCATCTAGGTTATTGTTGATAGATTGACTAAATCTGCGCATTTTCTGCCGATCCACAAGGAGCATCCGGTCAGCAAATTCGCAGACACTCTTTAGAAGGAGATCATGAGACTGCATGGTAATCCATCAAAAATCATCTCTGACAGAGACCCCCGTTCCACATCACATTTCTGGCAGAGTCTACAAAAAGATTGGGGCACCAGACTTAAGCTCAACACTGTCTTTCATCCTCAGACCGACGAACAGTCGGAAGGTACCATTCAAACATTAGAGGACATGCTGCGGGCGTGTGCTCTAGAGTGTTCAGGAAGCTGGGATGATTATATCTACCTAGTGGAGTTTTCATACAACAACAGTTGGCACACTAGCATCAAGTGTGCACCTTTTGAGATGTTGTACGGTTGGAAGTGTCCCGCCCTAATCTGCTGGGATCAGGTGGGCGAACAACTAATTGAGGGTCTGGATATGATTTAGGTGACCAGTGAGAAGGTCGTTGTCGCTAAGGTGAAGATTCAGGAAGCTCGTGCTCGCCAGAAGAGTTATGCCGGTAAACGTCGTAGAGACGTATCTTTCAACGTAGGTGATCACATTTTCCTTAAGGTATCACCTGCACGGGGAGTTAAACGTTTTGGAATCAAAGGGAATCTTAGTCCTCGCTTCATCAGACCGTTTGACATCATAAAATGCGTTGGTGAAGTGTCCTATTGCTTAGCGTTAACGCCTCAGCTGTCACACGTTCACAACATGTTCCATTTGTTCTTACTCAGAGGATACAACTATCATCCTTTCCATGTAGTCCAATATCCGCTTGATCAGATTCGAGAGGATCTTTCATATGTTGAAGAACCCGAGAGATTTCTTGAACGACAAGATCGTGTCATGCGGAGGAAGACGATCCCTTTCATCAAAATCTTCTGGAGGTATCATCCTGAGCGGGAAGCCACTTGCGAGACGGGGGAGTCTATACAGATTTCTTACCCTCATTTCCAATTATGATTCGGGTATGTTTCTTTCAGTTTATGTTTTCTCCAATTCGAGGACGAATTGTTCTTTTAGAGGGGAGGAGTTGTGAAACCCGCATTAAAATACCATCAACAGTACACATGAACTATAAATACACGAAAATACGATAAAATTGAAACATTCCATTTATAATATATTTCACGTGTCATGATAATAAATAACATGTATGTACGTATATATATTATAAATGCGTTTACGATCGCGACATATAAAATCCACGATAATTAAACATGAACGATCACGTAAATATTTAACTCAACAAAAGCTACGGGTTCCCCGTGGGCTCTATTTAGGCCGCGGCTAAGAGAGAAAGAAAGGAAGAGATGGGCCTTTGGCCCATGACCCATTGAAAACCCATGTTAAATAAAAACAAAGGAAACCTTTTTGTCATATTTTAGGTTACACAAAAAAAATAAGAAACCCTGCTCCCCCTCTCTCTCTCTCTCTACCGTCGACCAACAAGGACACCAAAGGGGGTGTTTGTGAGTTTTGGTCTTCAAGGTTTACGTGTTTGTGTTCGTGGTTGAAAACGATAAACAACTACGCCATTGGTATATCATAAACCTTTTTTTTTCTTTCTTGTTATTTTCTTTTTATGATTCCATGTATTAAAATCAAGAACAAATCATAAAAACATGTGGGATTAATTAATCAAGATTAAAAGAGGGTTGTTCGGTTCAGGTTGTGGTTCGGACGAGACACCACCGAGAGCCAAGGGCCTCTCGGTTTGTTTTAATCACCACAACCGAGACCTCCCAAGGTCTCGGCTTGGTCGGTTTGGGTCGGACGCAAGCAATGGGACCCCGATGCAAGGTAGGGGTATGGTTTTGGTTTGGATCGAGTGTCATCCGAGACCAATAGGTTCTCGGTGGGACTTTTGTTTTGGACAGTGGGAACCGGACAACAAAAACAGTGGGAAACGGTTTGAACCGGTAGAAACCGAGCCAGCAGCGCCTAGCCGTGGCTCGGAAGCGGGTAAACTACTCGGACAATGGCAACCGGCTAGGCCGGGTAGCCACTATCAAGGGTGTTTGGCTCGACTTATATGTGACACACGGGTACGGCCTCGGGTTAATTTTAAGACATGGGTTCGGGTTTCAGGAAAGTATTAAAAATCATAACATATGTTTAATCAAACTATTTCCTAGA
Source organism: Glebionis coronaria (assembly GCA_025667525.1). Lineage (NCBI taxonomy): Eukaryota > Viridiplantae > Streptophyta > Magnoliopsida > Asterales > Asteraceae > Glebionis > Glebionis coronaria. The sequence goes on along the minus strand of JANFOE010000277.1, from coordinate 202,307 downwards.
CTATTTAATTTAAATAAATACATGACTTAGGGTAAATATTAAAATTAATATTTCATGTATAACCTAAGTATTTTACTTAGCTTAATTTAATTAAAACATGTATTTTTGAATTAAATTATTATAATGTATAGTTTAATTAATTAACCAAGTTATTTAATTAATAAGCTATAATACTTAAACCATGACTTGTATTTTACTAATTATACTTTACTTGACATTAATAATCTAGCTTATTTCTAATTATGGAAACACACTATTTTTGGAAACTTTCTATATTTAGAAACTTACTATTTATGGAAACCTGCTATTTTCAGAATGTGTCAATCCGTCAATTTCAGGTCATTATTTTAATCTCGAAAATTACATATTATATGTTTACTTTTAATTAGAATTTTAAATTATCGGCTAACCGAGGAGGTTATGGCTTGAAACTTAACGTAAGAAATGTCGTTTAGATGAAAACCGACAAGGAATACGTTAAGTATCGATATTTCATTCTCAAATTATCATAAGAATGATTTTATTATATTTATCTTTATTTCTCGTGTTTTACGTTTTTACGAATGACGAGAACTATTAGTGATTGTGATACCGACGGATGCTCGAAAATTTACGTTTTATTATCGATTGTATCGATATTTAATTTTTTCGACGTTCTCGATTTAATTATGTTTTAAGTCGTGTCGAAACTATATTATTATATTTATGAAGCGTTTTAACTTTTGAAAAGTATTTTTACGAAACCCGAGTCCCGTAAATATTTTCAAATTTGACTGATAGTCAATTTCTACCCTTTAAATTACTTGATTGCTTTATAATCCACAAGAATGAAAGTTTGACAAAAATCACCCTCAACTACCCTTACTATATAAATAAATTTTTCACCTAATCATAATACTAACTCAGTTTTCATAAAGTAAAAACACATACTTCTCTCTCCTTTCCTTTTTTGCCGTCCACCATCATCAACAAAACACCACCATATATTTTGATCTAGCTTGATCCATTTAAAACTAACAAAAGTCCCATTTCCCAAATTAAAAGGTGATCACATCTATATAAAATTTTCCAACATGCAAAATGTTTTAATTTTTGTTATGATCTTGTGTTGGTGTGATGATTTGATGATTTTGCATGTGTTTATCTAGTGATAACCATGTATAGATTATTTTGTTTTTTTAAAAGAAAGTTATTTTTGATTTTGGGTTTTTATTTATTTGATTCATACAAGTGTTAGGATGAATACATGTTGTTATTAGAGGTATAGGAGGATGAGAAAAGTGGTTAAATTTGATCAAAAGTGTGGTTTTGTATGAGTTTTAGGTAGCTAATTTAGGGCAGTGAAATAAAGGCAAATTCTGGGTACCTTAAGGTTATGTAAACTATAAAGATAGGGTTGTAGAGAATTCGATTAGCTTCGATTTGATATAAAGTAGGACTTCTAACTCCAAACGAGTGAGAAGTTATGATAGTTTGATTATTCGTGTACCGGGAGACAAGTATCGGCACAATATATAGTTGTTGTTGATATTTGGATCGAATCTCGGGGACCATAGAATGAGCATCGAAAATAGTCAAGGGCTGTTGTAAGTTTCTAAACCTCAAGTCATGAATCTATTTTCAAACCCGAGTGTCGGTTTTGTAGATGGAGTTGTTTAGAGAAGTCAAATTGGTTTTAAAAGTCAAAGGCGTAAAACTGTCCGGTTTTTATAACACGAAGGTGTGTCGGGCAGAAGGTCTTAGAAGTAATATTTTTGAATAAAATTTGAACTGAGTCTTAATATTATATGTGAGTTTGTGACCATGTTTCGTCGAAATCAGACAATTCTAGATAGGGTAGATTGGTGTGTACATTTGGAGAGTACATGCTGATTTAAATTTGGACACGTAGTTCAATACTCGTGTGGCGTGAGTTGAGTATTCACTATTGGACATGGTGATTTACTCAAGTGTTTAGTCATTATATCAATGACTTAGCTACTGGTCCGAGTGAAGTAAAATGATAGTTTGACTTGCGTTGACTTGGCGTCATATGACGGGTCAATGTCGAGAGTGCAAGTGTTTAAAAGAATAGTGTTGAATAAAAGGATATAGTAATATCACTTGTATTGTTAATTTTTCGGTATTGTCATGGTTTTGTAATTTTGAGTTTTGTATTATTTAAGTATGATTTATACTTGAGTCGGTTATTAACAAACGCACCTTATTTGGTAGGTTGCGATTTTCGTGTTTAAACGGGCATCACTAATCGTCGGCGATCTTCTCATTCCCACTATTGGCTAAGGTGTTTCTTTAGCCTCGCTTTTAACATGTTTACTTGTTTTATAAAAAAAAAACCCACGAGGGGGATAACATGCTTGTTTTATTAAAATAAAGGGGTGCAACGAGAAGTTGTGGAAACCCTATTTATTGGAAAAGCATTTAATATAAATGAAGGGTACAACGAGAAGTTGTAGTAAATCCTATTTGTTTTAAAATAGAACACAAGGAACCCGATTGTATGCTTAGATGAAAGTTATTAATTAAGTTAGTTTTAACCTTAAAAGACCCATGAATCGTGAATTGCTAATCGAAGGAACGCTAATACTATGGATAGATCTATCGCGTGGTGTTGTGATGCACTAGTAATGAAACATCGGATACATTGTACAAGAGAACTATACGTACTTGGCTAGGTGTGTTGGGCTGAAATAATATATGTTAACGTTCAATGTCACGAGGCATATGTAATGACACCGATAATTATGTCTTTCAATATAATTGTCTTTCGGTGAATTATTAAACATGGAAGGTTGTTTAAAATACTTGTGTTCTCTTTATTTAAATTAAACTTTATAAATTCACTCGGCAAATTTTGCTGACTTTTTAACATATTTTATCTCAGGTCCATATAGAAGGCACTCGAGGAAGGCGGTTTTGTGAAGCTTGCATATCTGAAATGTTTTGGCCCGCTTTTATAAAATTATATCCATTCAAAGAACTTTATCATTTACTGTGTTTTGTTAACTGTAAGTTATCTGGGACCGAGTGTAAAATATTTATCGTTGAATGAATGAATTGATGTTTATTAAAACGACTCGTTTTGAGCCGTTTTATATGATTATGAGCTTGAATCATGTAAGTAACACCGAAGGACCCTTCCGCTGCTATGACCGAAATTGGGGGTGTAACAGATTGGTATCAGAGCTCAAGTTATAGAGAACGAAAAGATTTTCCAAAAATGAATTTTTGAAATCTTTTAACTATAACAGTTGCAAGTGAAACCTCTGAGTTGCCAATGGACGAGAATGAAAGAATTTTTGTATATATATGGGATTATATACATGTTTTAATCTTTATCGATTATTTGTACTTGTAAATTACAGGTATGTTTTCATTTATTTAATTATAAATGATAATTTTATACTTATACGAGATTTATACGACGTATTGTCACGAAGCCACCCTAATAATTTTTATGCTAGCGCTGAAGCTATTCCGGAAATTGAATCTTGTTATTCTCGATAATATTCTTCTGATTACAAGGATTTTGATTTCATTCGTTCTTATTATTGATTCCTCAATTCGTTCAGTTCGTTTGGAAAATTTAATCTGCATTTTCATTTATCTTCGACATTATACTGTTTGATAGAAACAAGTTTGTCTGAGATGCTACTATTGATTGTTAGGAGTTGAGATTGATTGTTATGGTATTCACATGCCAAACAGGATTCCATATCATATCACTGATCATTCTCTGCTAAATCAGATTCTCGTTTGTTTCGATCCTGGTCTTTTGCGTTGAGCTGGCGATGCTTAAATAAGGTGATTTATAATCGTCTTGTTGAAATGAATTGGCCATTTATTTGAACAAGGAAATTATAAATTGTTGAACCACATATTCTTAAATCTTATTTGGATGGATTTGATCAATCCATGGAAATAATGATTTATAAGTGTGTGGGCTTAAGCATATAGCATCTGCGTGATTAAATTCTTATTGACTCGTAATTCGTTTACTCGATTCATTCTTTGATTTTGTTCTTCTAATTCTAACATTGTGGGATGGTTGTATTTGGGTTGTTCCAAAACCACCAATTGAGGAGTATATCAAGCGTCTCTGAAAGACACTGTAGAAATCATCTTCTTATGGGACCGAGGATCCTTTTTAGCCACCTTAATCACCTAGTAAATCATATTGAATTAGTTTATCAATTGTAGTATCTTTTCATAAATCATTAACTAAACTATGACATCAGTTAGTAGGACTAGTCTTTTAAGTTGTATAGCATTAGACGATGACAATCTATAATGCTTGACAATACAGCTTGTACTAGTTTGTGATCAATGGAAGGACTATCTTTTGATCTTAAATTCTACATCGTTCTGTTGTTATCTTTCTTTGCTCTTCTCTTTTACATTCATGTACTATAACGTAACCATTAAATGAATACTCATTACGATTTGATTGATGTTGCATTAGAATCATGCAGTCAACGAAAGCTATGACTAAGGCACGAATGCGCCAAGTTACTAGTGAATAAGTTACTATATCTTTAACCGAATTCATGGCCAACATGAATAATGGATATGGAACTGGAGCTGAAGTTACAACTGGTGGAACTAGAACCGGTGGAGCTGAACCTGGAACCAATAATGTCCGTGGTACTGATGGAACAAATGTGCCCAAAATTAGAGGCTATAACTATACTTCATTCTTAAAGTTCAATTGTAAACTCTTAAGGGGACTAAGATAATGGAGGATTGTGTCAGTTGTTAAAAAGATGGCGTCAGTCTTTTGAATCAGTGACCCAAATCAGGAAGATAACGTGCAGTTTGAAATCGCTACTCTCTAAGGTCCTACATTAATTTGGTGGGATGGAAAACTTGCTTCCATAGGTATCGTTACTTATGGGACACCATGGACTAAGGTGAGGAAGCGGTTAACTGAGGAGTTTGTCCACGGAGTATTTCTAAAGTATGGAGCAAGTGTTGTACAATCTGAAACTGAAGGGGACTAACATTGGTAGATATACCAAGTGTTTCCATGAGTTGACTCCTTTATGTCCAAGAATGGTGGAACCTGAACTGTCAAGGTCAAGTAGTATATTCACGGCTGACCAAGAATATACATAGTGATGTAACTTCTCCTAAGCCATTTACTACTTGTGAAGCGGTCTGCATGGCTTATTAGCTCATGGGACACATAATTCAGGGCAAGGCTGATGAGGTCACTAAAGCGAAAATAATTCCAAGCTGAAAATCATTTCGTGCATTAGATCTTGTAAGTATATCGAAAAAGGTTGTGAATTGTTCTTAGCTTAAGTATTGTAGAAGGAATCATAAGAGAAGTAAGTAGAATTACTCTAGTCATTTGTAACTATTCCGAAGTGTTCTGGGAGATTTTCCAGGTTTTTCGCCTCCAAGGAAAATAAAAATTCCTAATTTATCTAATTCCTGGTGTTGCAACTGTGGCACATGAGCCATATTTATTAGCACCATTCGAATTGAAGTAATTATTTGTGCAATTTTAAGAACTATCTAATAGAGGTTTTATTCGACCGAGCTCGTCACTTTGTAGAACTCCTATTCTATTCGTTAAGAAGAAGGATGATTCGTTTCGTATGTGTATCGATTACCGAGAGCTGAATAAGCTAACGATTGATAATCGTTACCCACTTCCAAGAATTTATGATCTATTTGATCAACTTTAACATTCTCGTGTTTTCTCCAAGAATGATCTTCATTTTGTATACCATAAACGTCGCTTACGCGAGGGAGATATTCCTATTATGGCGTTTAGACTCGTTATGGTCATTATGAGTTTCGTGTGATGCCTTTTGGTTTGACTAATACACCTGCTGTATTCATTGACATAATAAATCGTATGTGTAAGCTGTATTTTGATAAATTCATGATCATTTTCTTTGATGATATTCTAATATGCTCTAAGAGCAAGAAGATCATGCCGAAGACTTAAGGATTAGCTTGAACTTGTTAAAGAACGAAAAGATATACCCAAAATCCTCAAAGTGTGATCTTTGGCTTAGGTCTGTACAATTTATTTGTCATGTGATTGATAAAAGTGCGGTACATGTTAATCCTGCGAGGATCAAAGCCAAAAAAATTAAACTACTCCAACTACTCCAACTGAAGTACGACAATTTCTAGGTTTGGCTAGTTACTACTGAAGGTTTATTGAAGGATTGTCTTTGATATAAAAACCATTAACTAAGCTAACTAAAAAGAAAGAACCGTATGTGTGGGGCGATGACGAAGAGAAAGCTTTTCAAACCATAAAAAGAAAACTCTACAACACGCCGATCTTATCGTTGCCCAAAAGAAGTAAAGAATTTGTTATTGATCGTGATACATCTCTTAAAGGATTTAGAGTTGTCTGATTTGTGTATGCTTGTAGGGAAACCAAGGAAGAATGAGGAAACTGCACAACCCATGACTTGTAAATGGGTATGATGATTGTTACTTTCCGTCTATGGAGACATTAATTGTATGACAATAAATATATGGTATCCACCGATAGAAAGATCCTAGAATGTATTCTGGAATAAAAAGAGGTAAATAAGCCTTTAGGTGATTACGATTGTATTATTTGTTATCATTTGGGAGGTAAGAAAAAATTTCAATGGATTCATTGTTAAGCTCTGAAAAACTCAGTATGGATTTAATTGAACTTCTGTCAATGTTGATTGATTGATTCTTCTCATTTTATTTCGATAAATAAATAGATCGTGCTAACTAAGAATCGTTTGTTAACCACTCGTAGTAGACATGAAAGCTATGATGATGTGAAATGAAAACCTTTGAAATTCTAGGTAGGTTGAAAAGTTATGCCAAGATTATAACCATGGAAAAGGTGTTATATATAATTTGGTAAACGTGGGAAGTTATGTCCCTGTTCGTTCGGACCATTCGAAATGATATCGAGTGTAAGTCCGGTGGCATGAAAACTTAAATTACCTCGAGTGCTACAAAGAATTCACAATACTCTTTCATATGTCGAACTTAAAGAAATTTCTTCCCGACAAAGATCTTAATATCCCTCTTGGTGAAGTATGAATCGACGGTAAGTTGCATTTCATTATGGAACTTGTTGATATTATCGATAAGGAAGTTAAGCAACCGAAACAAAGTCGAAATCCTATTGCCAAAGCCTGATAGAACTCAAGACGAGGACCAAAATACATTCATCTCTATGATTTCAACGATCGATCACGGAAGAACGCAAGTTGATCTTCGGGATGAAGATCCCAATTTGGTGGGGATGATGTAACAATCCGTCAATTTCAGGTCATTAATTTAATCTTGAAAATTACATATTATATGTTTACTTTAATGAGAATTTTAAATTATCGGCTAACGAGGAGGTTATGGCTTGAAACTTAACGTAAGAAATGTCGTTTAGATGAAAACCGACAAGGAATACGTTAAGTATCGATATTTCATTCTCAAATTATCATAAGAATCATTTTATTATATTTATCTTTATTTCTCGTGTTTTACTTTTTACGAATGACGAGAACTATTAGTAATTGCGATACCGACGGATGCTTGAAAATTTACGTTTTATTATCGATTGTTTCGATATTTAATATTTTCGCCGTTTTCGATTTAATTACGTTTTAAATCGCGTCGAAACTATATTATTATATTTATGAAGCGTTTTAACTTTTGAAAAGTATTTTTATGAAACCCGAGTCCCGTAAATATTTTCAAATTTGACTAATAGTAAATTTCTACCCTTTAAATTACTTAATTGCTTTATAGTCAACAAGAATGCAAGTTTGTCAAAAATCACCCTCAACTACCCCTACTATATAAAGAAAATTCTCACCTAATCATAACACTAACTCATTTTTCACAAAGTAAAAACACATACTCCTCTCTCCTTTCCTTTCTTGCCGTCCACCATCATCAACAAAACACCACCAATGATTTTGATCTAGCTTGATCCATTTAAAACTAACAAAAGTCACATTCCCCAAATCAATAGGTGATCACATCTATATAAATTTTTCCAACATGCAACAAGTTTTTAATTTTTGTTATGATCTTGTGTTGGTGTGATGATTTGATGATTTTGTATGTGTTTTAGGTAGCTAATTTGATGATTTTGTATGTGTTTATCTAGTGATAACCATGTATAGATTATTTTGTTTTTTGAAAGAAAGTTATTTTTGATTTTGGGTTTTTATTTATTTGATTCATACAAGTGTTAGGATGAATATATGTTCTTATTAGGGGTATAGGAGGATGAAAAAAGTGGTTAAATTAGATAAAAAGTGTGGTTTTGTTTGAGTTTTAGGTAGCTAATTTAGGGCAGTGACTTAAAGGCAAATTATGGGTACCTTAAAGTTAAGTATTTGTTAAACTAATTAGATAGGGTTGTAGAGAATTCGATTAGCTTCGACTTGACATAAAGTAGGACTTTTAACTCCAAACGAGCGAGAATTAATGATAGTTTGATTATTCGTGTACCGGGAGACGAGTATCGGCACAATATATAGTTGTTGTCGATATTTGGATCGAATCTCGAGGACTATAGAATGAGTTTTGAAAATGGTAAAGGGCTGTTGTAAGTTTCTAAACCTCAGGTCATGAGTCTATTTTCAAACCCGAGTGTCGGTTTTGTAAATGGAGTTGTTTAGATAATTCAAAGTGGTTTTACAAGTCAAAGGCGTAAAACTGTCCGATTTTTATAACACGAAGGTGTGTCGGGTAGAAGGTCTTAGAAGTAATATTTTTAAATGAAATTTTAACTGAGTCTTATTCATATTATATGCGAGTTTGTAACCAAGTTTCGTCGAAATCAGACAAGTCTAGATAGGGTAGGTTGGTGTGTACATTTGGAGAGTACATGTTGATTTTAATTTGGACACATAGTTCAATACTTGTGTGGCATGAGTTGAGTAGTCACTATTGGACATGGTGATTTACTCAAGTGTTTAGTCATTATATCAATGACTTAACTACTGATCCAAGTGAAGTAAAATGATAGTTTGACTTGCGTTGACTTGGCGTCTTATGACGGGTCAATGTAGAGAGTGCAAGTGTTTAAAAAAATAGTGTTGAATTAAAGGATATAGTAATATCACTTGTATTGTTAATTTTCTGGGATTATCATGGTTTTGTAATTTTGAGTTTTGTATTATTTAAGTATGATTTATACTTGAGTCGGTTATTAACGAGCGCGCCTTATTTGGTAGGTTGCGGTTTTCGTGTTTAAACAGGCATCACGAATCGTCGGTGATCGTCTCATTACCACTATTGGCCAAGGTGAGTCTATAGCCGAGCTTTTAACATGGTTACTTGTTTTATTAAAAAACCCATGAGGGGGATAACATGCTTGTTTTATTAAAATATATGGGTGTAACGAGAAGTTGTGGAAACCATATTTATTGGAAAAGCATTTAATATAAACGAAGGGTACAACGAGAAGTTGTAGTAAACCCTATTTGTTTTAAAATAGAACACAAGGAACCCGGTTGTATGCTTAGATGAAAGTTATTACATAAGTTAGTTTTAGCCTTAAAAGACCCATGAATCGTGAATTGTTAATCGAAGGAAAGCTAATACTATGGATAGATCTATCGGGGTGACGCCCAGTCCGGTCGCGACTAGCTATCGCGTGGTGTTGTGATGCACTAGTAATGAAACATCAGATGCATTGTATAAGAGAAATATACGCACTTGGTTAGGTGTGTTGGGCTGAAATTATATATATTAACATTCAATGTCACGAGGCTTATGTAATGACACCGATAATTATGCCCGTACAACATAATTGTCTTTCGGTGAATTATTAACCATTGAAGGTTATTTAAAATACTTGTGTTCTCTTTATTTAAATTAAACTCTATAGATTCACTCGACAAATTTTGTTGACTTTTTAGCATGTTTTATCTAAGGTCCCTATAGAAGGCACTCGAGGAAGGTGGTTTCGTGAAGCTTGCATATCTGAAATGTTTTGGCCTGCTTTTATAAAATTATATCCATTCAAGAAATTTATCATTTAGTTTGTTTTGTAAACTTTAAGTTATCTGGGACCAAGTGTAAAATATGTATCGTTGAATGAATGAATGTATGTTTATTAAAACGACTCGTTTTGGGCCGTTTTCTATGATTATGAGCTTGAATCATGTAAGTAACACCCAAGGACCCTTCCGCTGCTATGACAAAATTGGGGGTGTTACATAGAAAGATACTTAGTATTACAATACCAGTATTATAATACCATACTATACACAATAGAATACAAGAATAACTACAAATTTACACTTAATTTAGTTAACACATGACTTAACATGAATAATATGCTAAGAACACACAGAACCAGTAAAACGCATGTAACTCACACAACTCATACATGTTCCCATTCTTATGTAGTATTATCCGTCAAGGCGGAGTAGGTTCTTCAGCGTTTCCGTTAGCTTATATTGGTCACAAGGTACGGATTTCCCGTCCTACAGTAAGGACAATCTCTTCCTTTATTAATATTTCCCGTATACAGCCAACTGTTTCCCCAATATTTACAGATTAAATGCTTATGTGTTATTAGTTACCTTAGCCATATACATGCACACCAGTTTCACCTAGTTATGGAGGAACCATAACCATAACACTAGTGTAAAATTCATGATTTTACTATGAGAAAAATGTAATGAAGTTTTACTCAATGATCCTAGAACATTCACTCATGTGTTATATTCCTATAAAATATGTGAACATGTCCATTGTGTACTTATACTTTTACATTACATCCTTGTTGTAAATAACTACATAACTTAAACCATGTGCTTAAGACTAGAAGAACAAGTAATAAAATATATAACCATCATGTGAGTATACAACACTTAATAAATTTGGAAAACTTGTTACACAATGTATTATGTAGCCGTGTATGTATGTATGCATATTATATGCATGCTAACACATCTTGGACTAGCCCAAGATCACTTTCCCTTTTGTGTTATACCCAACACAAGCCAAAGCCTAAGCCCAAGCCCACTTCTTCTCTTGGTTAGCCTCACACGACATACATACAAGGTGGAAGGAGAAGAGGTATCTTGGTAGTGACAAAGCCTACACTTGGCAAAGACACTCTTACCAAGGCAAATCATGCCCTATTCCTTGTCTTTCTTTGTCTCTCTCTCTCTCTCTCCTTTAAGCCGAAACACACACACACACACCTTTTCATTCCCACATGCAATCAAATCTCACTTTCTCTCAACTCCCCTTTCACCCTCAATCGCACGGATACCACCAAGAACACATTAACTTCACTAGTTATTGTCTTCTTCTTCATTACTAATAACCATTTGGAAGTGTCTCTACCAACTTGATCTTCATATCCACCCACATAAACCCTAGCCGAATCCATATAGGTCACGGCTTGGTTTATTATAAGGGTTTCATCATCATCTTGTCTTGTTCACGAATCTCCTTTGTTCCATAGATCTTCCTTGGTAACTATAGCAAGAAGGTATTACCCCTTTATACTTTCTTTATTTTTACTTGCATGCATTAACATCCACCTAGTAAACACATATAACAAACTTGTTAAAAATTAAGATTTGATAAAACCATGACCATATAGGTCACAACATATTTTGGGAATACCATTAGTCATGTTTGAAAACTTTTGATAAGAAGCCTATGATTTTATTCTAGGTTTAAACTTGATAAAAATCATGTAAAACATTTCACGGATTTAAATGTAGCCATGGGTTATAAACCTTACTTTTGGGATTATGGTTAAATAATAATCACATATCTCATAAGTAAACTTGTTGTAACTCAAAACCATGAAAAACCATGACCTTAAAGGTCACAGCTTAATTTCATGTACATCTGTGATTTATATAACAAGTTTTAAATAATGGGATATGTGTTTATCTACATACAATGAACTACTAAAAATCACCAAAACACTATATGTGTAAAAATATAGTCGTGGGCTATGGATGTCCTTGGATGGATTTCTAATGAACATGCATGTCCATGTTAAACATAGATCTTGTATTAAGAACTTAACCTAACTTAATAATAATGTAACAAGCACACAAAAGCTTATAAGAAGATATGGGGAAAAACAATATAGCCGTGGACTATATGTTATATTTTGGGAATTATGATAACCTTGGGAACATATAATAAATATAGATAATCTTGTTTGCACTTTTTAAATAATAATAAACACAACTATCTAAAGTCTCATCTTGGAAATACCAAGATCTAATTTATAGCCATGAGCTATATATGTATGTATATGGACTATGATTGATTTATATGTTTTTACAAAGCTTAGAACTCATTTTGAGACTCTTATAATTACATGCAACCATAAAACAAGTCTTGACTTATCTTAATAAGCTATAACTTTATATAGCCGTGAGTCATAAGCTCATATTAGGGCTTATAACTTACATTCAACCTTGTAACAAATCTAGATCTCATTTGATACATAAAAATAAAACAAACCGTAAGTTTTACCCTTTTTGAATTAGGGTTTATAACTTGATTTTGATAAGCTAATGATAAGCTTGTAAAAGAACCTAGATTATTACCTAGATAAATAATAAAGAAATGATAATGGACTAATCAAGCCCATGCAACACTAGCCCAAGACATAACGGACTCTATAAGCCCAATACCTTGTAGCCGTATGCTTTCAATGGCCTATTAGGTCCATTTAATTAATGAGTGGACTTAAAAATGTATTTAAGCCCAATCAATAAAAGGCCCATTTAACAAATTAGTGGACTTAAAAATGTGTTTAGGCCCACTAGATGTCCCATTAGATCTTTTAGCCCATTTAATGAGCCTATTTAATATTTTAAATATTTACACTACCACAAAAAAGCCCTTAGAGACTGGTCAAAAAAGCCCGTAGAGACTGGTTTTGCAAAAGGTCTCCAAAGGGGGATGTCTCTTTAGCAAATCCTAAAATGACTGGTTTTAAAACTAGTCTCTATAATACGTATAGAGACTTGTTTTATACATAAAAACAAGTCTCTTTAGAGATTGGTATCCATAGTATTCCTCCAAAACTAGTCTTTTTAGCAATATCTAACCAGTCTTTTTATAAACAAAAAAGACGTGTATTCTCTAAAAAACTAGTCTCTTTGGAAATCGTTTTTTTTTTTAAAAATTGGAATTTTTAGTAAATTCCAAATTTTACAATTTTAACCCACCAAAATGAATAAATACAAATACAATGAATATATATAAACTAATTTAGAAGGACCAACACTATAAAACCAACAAACTAAAGCAACCAAAAACACAATTTTTATTAAAATTAAAGTCAAACTAGAATTTACAACAATACTAGAATTTAGCTTAATCGTCTATGTCTCATCTCGCCACACTGTGAACCATGTGCCAATGATAGCGTTTATCTCTTTGGTATCCAACGGTTTCTCGTTATTCCACGGTACCTAAAATAAATTTAATCGAATGTAAACATTTGCAAAAAATACTGATAAGCATCTAACAATGTACAGATGCAAACTAAATAAACAAAGTTCAAAATCAACATGTAGGTTCAAAAGAAGCCACATTATAAGCTGTAAAGTTAAAACTAAAGGCACACTTACTATGTTTGGGAAGTTGTCGGTTTGATATTTCAAGACGAAGTCCTGCATCCACTTCATGACGTAATATCCACTCTCCCAATCATATTTCTGAAGATTCACAACTGGAAATTCCCACTTCAGACTTCCAACGACCCTAAGAAGAAAATAATACTTGTGAGCTAAATTTTATAGAAACAAATGTGAAATGTTAAATATTTTTTATGGTACTTACGCTTCCATAGGTCCAGCCAGCCTGTAACATTGCTCAACTATTTTTGAACCCTTTTGCGAATTCAAAATGAATCCCATTCCATGGTTGGGGCATATTATGAATAGTACATAATGTCGGCTGCATGTTGTTAACGTATATTAGAAAACAATAACCTAATGAACAAAATTTAAATGATGTTTAAGATGGTAAGATAAGGTACCCCTGTAGAAACGGTGCTAGATAGAAGTCATAATCCGTCATTAAGAGAGTTAAGTAGTCTATGGTGCTGAACTTTTGATGGAAGCATGCATCTGCTGTGATAAGTCCGGGGTTTAAAAAACCAACCCTGTTTTTTGAAAAGCGTCCCTTTTGATGATACAATGACCTAAAAGTAAACAGATGACATAAACCAAAATTAAATTTTGTGATATAAAAAAAGAATGCATTTTTAAATGGTAATCCAGACATTTTACTTACATCTCAAAAAGAGTCACGACGCCACACTCTAGCTCTTTGTATGTCAACAGATCAATGATATCCGTTGCATTAATTGCAAAATGGTATTCATCATCTTGGCGAAAAACATTCTTGTTAACAGCAATAGGACACGGCTCAACAATATCAACACGGAGCATCCATCGATTATATCCGTCTATTATGGTCCGGGGCCTATTCGATTCTATATACTTCTCCATATCTTCCAACGTTTTTCTATGGGAAGCTTTCTCCTGTTTAACCTACACATTTAAATGCAGCAAGTCTGAAATTCAAACTAATTCAGCAACTACAACATCCCTTAACAGCCTATCCAAGAACTAGCATGGTATCAACCTACTCTAAGAACTAGCATGGTATAAATCTAATTCAGCAACTACAACATCCCTTAATAGCCTATCCAAACACTACTAAACCAAGTGAACTGGTGCAACTTAGTCTATCTATGCATGTTCCTAAAGGTTTCTTGGATTTAACAAAACTTTTTTTGCACTTATCTGTGCACAATTTACTTAGAACACTTTCGTGTAACCAAAACAGCTTCAATATAAATGTATTAGGCTTACCAGATCTGAAACTTGCTGAATCTTCTTCATCGTGTTTTGCAGATCTGAAACTGGCTGAATCTCCTTCATAACATTTTGCTTCTTGTGGGTTTCTTTCATTTCTTTTCCCATATTTTTGGGTTCTGTGTCGGTTTCGTTTCCTTTTGCCTTCTTTTTCAATGGTGATGTTTCAGGTTGAGGCCTCAAACGCTTGGTTGGAACTCCTGCTACGGGTTGTTTAGACCCTCCCTATAAATACCAATTAAATTACATTAACAACTATTAAATACCTATTTTTTACATGAACTATTAAATTATAACAGCAAATGGCATAGACAACAAATATAATACCAGATAGCGACCAATCGCAGCAATTGGCCATTGAATGAACCCTTTAACTGCAGACACTAAAGTAGGTAGTTCGTCATCAGGAACGGGGAGCTCCATATTATGATGAGGTGCAAAAACTTTCACAACAGAAACTCGCATGTGGCCCTTTCTTAATTTCGTATTGTTTATAGTAACATTTTCTCCAAAACCGGGATACACTCTTGTAGTAGCACATATGACCTGCTTTCCGGATATAATAGAACTAGGGACGTACAAGCAGCTAAATGTTTCCTCCTACATAACCCGTAGTAAAGAGTGAAAAAAAATCAGAAGATAAAAAATTCAGAAAATTAAATATGAATATGAAGTGGTTTACCGTTATGCGATGTAGCGGGACGTTGCTTGCAGTCGAGTTAACATTGGTCCTCATAAGGACCAAGCTCGAGACTTGAATCTGCTTTGTTGGAATAGACACATTCTGCTTGTCCTTTGTGTTGCTTTTGGTGGACATCTTCTGGACCGAGTTTGTTTTCAAATGATGACGCGGTTCATTGCTTACCATCTGGTCTGATGTGACCGAGCTCTGGACTTGAATCTGATTTGTTGGAATAGACACATTCTGCTTGTCCTTTATGTTGCTTTTGGTGGACATTTTGTGGACTGAGTTCACTTTCAAATGCCGTTGCGGTTCATTCATTACCATCTGGTCTGATGTGTTGCCATCGTCTTCCGTTGGTGAAGACATATTGTTTCTCGATTCCAGTTCTTTCATTATTTCAGCCTTCATTTCTCCCTCATTTCCAACCAAAAGGCACTTGATTTCATTTCTTCTTTCATTTGTTGCTTTACTTCTTGCCTTATCTCTTCTGTGTCTTTCCTTGTCCTCTTTTTCAGAACATATCCTTGAATTCCCTTTTTGTATCCAACATCACACCCGACACCCCTTGTGCGCCCCCCGTGCTCTGGTTCGAAAACCACAATAAGTGAATCTACTCCAGCTTTAACTTTCTGAGAATCTTGGGCCAAATCTTTGGCTGCTTGTACCTATTTGGTCACATCCCAACAATTAATTAATAAACACTTTCTAACAAACCATGGTAATGACTTGAAAACGTAAATGATTATAGTACCAATTTTTTTGAAACATCAAGTAAGTCGGATGGCACTGTCGTGACATCGTCCTTGTTTCGGGGAGCATGGCCTAAAGAGTAGTTGCTTGCACGAATATGTGGTATTAAATGGAGTTCGGTCGCCTTCTCGGGGTCTTCTCTCTCCTCTTGCCATTTCTTTTCAAAGCCCCGATACCCTTTCAGTCCTAGGCGAGAACGACTTATAGGTTTTTTTGCTCGCGCAATGGCTTTTAGACGCAATTCCTACAATTAGGAGTAACAATAGAATTATAAACAGGTGAAATGAGAATCTTATAAGCTACTAACAACCTTATATAATAAGCTATTTTCTCTAATTTTTTGGTTCTCCTAAAAGTTTTTCAGCGAAACTAGCTATTGTATGAATGGCTAATCTTAAATTGTCTAAATGAATATCACAAAAAAAACCAATACTAGATGAACAACTATATAAGTCCTAATAGCCAGTTTTACCAAACACTATTCAATCCTTCACTAAATGATTTTCTAACTTAATTCTAATCAACGATAACTAGCTACAAATTATAAGCTCTACTAAAGTAGTTAAAAATATTACATTTTTTATAGCTGTGTTTTCATTTTGACAGAACTCCTCCCACACTGCTGGCTGTATGAATGTCCATTTAGTTGGTTTAAGTTGCTTCAGCATGAACTTGACTCGTAGTTTCGTCTTAAACGCCTTCCACTTTTGACCACATGATAGGAGTGTACGACTTTTGATTAAGTCAAGATCTTCATGATTTTCGAGTCTAAAATGTGTCTGATATCAAAGTATTATATGTTAATACATTAATTAAGTTATATTATATTAATATTATTGTTGGTAAATAGCATACCTTGATATCGGACCACAAAAAATCTCTATCTTCCTTTTTTACCTCCTTCCAAGTATTTTTTAGAATTGAAATTAACCTTCTGCTATGAGGGCCACAATATTTTTCATAGAGAAACTGCCAGGTGCCTACAGGTTGTCCGAATTTGTTGAATTTGACAGATTCACCATCCGGAAGATCTTCGATTTTGTTTATTCCTCTTTTTATTTTTGGTGTGGGAGGATACTACAATGAAAATGAGAAATATGAGATTAGTAACAAACTAAAATGAAAAGGTATTAATAGAGAAATGAAAACAGCCCTAAAGCTTAGGGGGCAAAAAATTTTGACAAACTAACAAACTAAAATTTTTACAAAAATTTCTGAACCACAATCACATAATTACTCAAAACTAAGCATACTCATATCAAAAATTATCAAACTAAAAACATTTAACTCCTACCTTCACACCAAAATTGCAGGAAAACAAAATCACATGAACATATCAAATCAAACACAAACATAACAGACTCAATTCTTAATCACTAGAAAACAACATAAACAATAATACGAAATGAAAAATAAGACAGATTAGGGTAGCCAGACATACCATTTGCTCGATGTGGAGGTAGGTTAATGATGATTTTCTGTTTAGGTGTTATGCCCCTTTTATACATCTTGTTTGGGGGTAATTTAAAACAACGTGGGATTGATTTGGGATTTGGACGCGGGAGAGAATTGAAAAAATGGAGGGATGATTTGATTTTTTTGATCCGGTTTTGTAGGGAGGATTTGTGTTTGATCTGTGAGGTAACCGGCAAACATGATGTAGTTAGATTTTTTATTAACATGTAAAAAAAGTTAGTTTTATTAACAATGATTAAAAAAATAGTTTTATTCTTTTTTTAAGTATTAAAAAATCCTTTTCAAATTGTTTTTTTTAAACAAATAAAAATGTTTGTATAATAAAAATATTAAGTGCAAATCAATTTTAATTTATAAAATTAATTCGTTGTAAAAAATAAATAAAATGTTGAGTATAAGTAAATATTGAAAATTTACATTTCTGTCGAAAAAAGTGTGGATGAACAAACGATGACCGCCCGGATATTAAAAAGAACATACGTATATACAAACTTTACCACAAATTCCTGAAATATTAAAAAAGAAATGAGAGAATTAGTTGCATTACATAATAAAACATTATTGTTAACGTTAATTTGTATATGTGCGTTTTATTACATGTACAACAAACAATGGTTTTTTTCAATACTCTTGACCTTCTTGGTGGTCGAATCTCAAGTAAATCGTATCAGAAAGAACATCATCTTGAGACTGAACACCGATAGAGAAAGGAGGTAGCTCGTCAATCTTATTGTATTCGTCTTCGTCAACAACATCATCGACACCAACTATACTCCGTTTACTTTGCAGGACAATGTGCCATCTATTGTTTGACGGGTCCTCTACATAGAATACTTGATTAGCTTGATTTGCTAGAATGAATGGATCCGATAAATAAGGATTTGTAGAAAGATTAACAAGTGTGAAACCATCATTATCAACTTTAACTCCTCCCGAATTATTGACCCATCTACACTTTAACACAGGTATAATAACCGTAGTGTAATCCAATTCCCAAATTTCATCAATGACACCATAATATGAATCTTTTGCGATTGACATCCTCGATGCATCTGTTGTTGTGGCTATTAGTGTAAATCCACTATTTTGAACGGTATTCTTATCATCTTGTTGCTTGGTATAAAACGTATATCCGTTGATGTCGTAGCCTTGATATTGAAGTACACGACGTGGACCGCGCCCTAACTGTTGTTGTAACACCCCCACAATTGCTATGCGCAGCGGAACTACAACAATGGGTGCTACACAGTATTCATTGCACACAAGGTATATCAAACGACGCTAAAAAGACGTCAACTTAAAACTTGAAATTAAAATTGTTAGATGATACATGTCCACAGTTTTTCCAACCCCAAATAGTACACAGAGTTTAGCGTTTTCGGTCCCCATGAATCTCAACCCAAGAATTTCAGTTTACAACCACATGACATTAAACTTAAAAATTGTTTTAGTAGAAAAGGAGGGAAAAACAAGCGGACTCCAAGCCGTACACACAACATCCATCCCATGCATGCTCCATCCTACACCTCAGCGGTTACCTGAAACACATGCCAAAAATTTGGTCAACGAAAACGTTGAGTGGAATTCATAGGTTTTACAATCCATTTGAACGTATATATAATAAAAACCATTCGTGATCATTTATAGTCTTGTCGATCAAACAAACTATAATCAGGATACTGACAATTGTGTTTAAGCTCATGACACTAATCCGTTAACTCAATCACCCGCGTAATAAATACCGGCGTGATTCAGATGAAACCAGTGCCCCTTCTAAAGGCATCAGTTGCAATTATACCTTATTTCTCATACAAAATAATCTACCGCAGAACTTACTATAAGTACAGCTTCTCGGCTAGCATTGGGTCGTTAACCCCGTAGTACTACAAATTTCATAAGCGGCTATTTCCCCCTACTCGAGGGCAGGACAATAGTTAATAGTTCATGATTTTAGGGACTTTTGCAACTTTGGTACTCAACACAATTCTAAGGCAACTTTCGGGTCTAACAATCATTCATGATATACGTTCCTTTTAAAAACTAGCATGCATTTCCCTCGCGAGTAAAACAATTTGAAATAAATATAAGCGAGGCTATAAATTCACACCTTATATCTTAAGTAGTCGGTAGTTCGAGGGATGATCACTGACGACGAAACGGATGCCCGGTTAATTCAACACCTATCACAAATAACGCGTAATGAGTAATCTCATTTAAATACTTTACGGTACTGTATAAAATACATATATACTAGTCACTTAGGACAAGTATAACTCACGCCAAAAACAAAATAACAAGTATCACTCATTTTATTCCATTCGTTCTCATTACTTACGTTATCCATTTTTACCCATTCTCACCGGTACTTGACTAAAGTACGGGCTGTTTTACCTTATTTAACCACACTTGTAAAATTTGACAAAATTTCCAAAAATCCTATAAGACCTGTAGATGACATGTTTTTAAGCCCAATAAAAGTTTTTACTTTTACGACCCGTTACGCAACTCTTTTCCACGACTACATTTTACGGGCTGAAATTGCGCTTCGACCAATTTTGACCTCTTTGACCTATATGAAAAATACCTTTGACTTCCTTGACACCTAAGTCAACATATAGACCCATTTACACAGGTTAGGGACCAAATTTTGACCCTTGACTATTTACCAATTTATACTTGTGACCCTCGGGATTTGACTAAAACTTTGCACAAATTCGGATTATGAAAGTCCTCGTCTCCCGGTACTCGATCTTAAAAATGTCATAACTTTTAGCTCGTTTTGAGTCACGGGCTCTACCTTATACCAAATTAAAGCTAGGAAGACCCTCTATAACTACATTTAGTTTTCAAGTCCTGGAAGAAAAATCATTTTTATGAAATGGACCTAAAGTTTCTGCCTAAAAATGACCATACCAAAAACGCACTTAGGCTCGATTCCAAGCCTTCTAACCACCACTAAACATCATCCTAAGCCTTCCCAAACATATCCTAACATCAAATTTCAGTCCTACCCCTATTGATCAACCAATCTCAAAATCAAAAATTTCAAAGAAATGAACATGCAACTAATTAAACCTATGTAAAACATCCTAAAACAATAAACCAAACACAATAATAACATTCAAAATCAACAACCACCATGGCTCCCCAAACACCCCCATTGCCGTGGGGTTTGGGTGCCCCAATCACCACAACCAAATTAATTTTGGTGGGTTTTCTTGGTGTTCTTGCATCCATAACACATAAAATCAACATGCATTAGCAAATTTAGCCACAAAAACGAATTTGGATCATCTTGAAAAATCTTGGAAAATTTTTGTTAGTGCATGTGGGATTTGAGCACATGAAAATGTGGGGAATGTCCAAACTAGATGTGGTCTTACCTTAGTTTTTAGGAAAATCAAGTGGAAAAAGATTTTTGGTGGATTTCTTGGTGGTTTGGGGGTGTCCGTCGGCTTTAGAGAGCAAGGAGGGAGAGAGAGTTTGATTTTTGGTGAAAGTTTTGTATGTGTTTGTGTGTTTGTCACTTTTGGCCTTTTTGGTGGGTTAGGAGGGACCAAATGGCAATATTTAGTTTCTTTTGGCCTTAAATGGGAAACGTCCTCAAAACTTTGCGGGTTCGACTCATTTGTCAATTTTGAAAATTTTACGGGAGTCGGAAATCTTCCCGAACGCTCCAAAATATTTTTGGGATACTTTAAATGTACTCGGAAGGCTATAAAACTCACCCGACTCAACTTAACACGAACCGTAAGTAAAATTCTCGAAAAATTACGTTATCGATAAATCGTCAAAAATTATATAAAATTAGGCATCCCTCGGGATCGTAATCGTCATCGTCCTTCTTAAAACGTCAATCGTAAAAATTATAACCTCGAACATCGGCTTTAACCAAAATACTTATAAATATAGAAATTAAAATTTATTAAAAATTTCAAAAATTAGCGTAATTTAGGGTAACGTTAATGACCTCGATTCTAGGGTGTCACATCCACCCCTCCTTAAAGAGAGCGACGTCCCGGCGCTCGCCTCTTCTTGTACTCACATTTTGTCTACTGGAACAGATGAGGATACCTTTCCTTGAAAAAGTCCTCACGTTCCCAGGTGTATTCCGGTCCACGCTTAGAATTCCATCGGACCTTCACAATAGGAATCCTACTACGCTTCAACCGCTTGACCTCCCGGTCCATAATTTCCACAGGTTCTTCCACAAAGTGCATTTTGTCGTCTAGTCGAATCTCGTCCAAAGGAATCTCCAATTCCTTGTCCGCCAAACTCTTCTTCAGGTTCGATACGTGAAACGTGTCATGAATAGCACTAAGCTCGGTCGGCAATTCTAACTTGTACGCTACTGGTCCAATTCGTTCAATGATCTTAAACGGTCCAATATACCTCGGACTCAACTTTCCTTTCTTCCCAAAACGAATTACACCCTTCCATGGCGATACCTTGAGCATAACCATATCTCCAACTTCAAACTCCAACGGTTTCCTTCGGTTATCGGCATAACTCTTCTGTCGGCTTCTCGCAGCAAGTAGTCGGTTCTTGATCTGCACAATCTTCTCTGTCGTTTCTAATACCATTTCGGGTCCAGTCAATTGACTTTCCCCTACTTCACTCCAACACACAGGCGATCTACACTTCCTTCCATACAATGCTTCGAACGGTGCTGCTTTGATACTCGCATGATAACTATTATTGTACGAAAATTCCACTAGAGGCAAGTGGCGTTCCCAACTTCCTCCAAAATCAATCACGCATGCTCGGAGCATGTCCTCCATCGTTTGAATCGTTCGTTCACTCTGGCCGTCAGTTTCCGGGTGATAGGCCGTGCTTAAACTCAACTCAGTGCCCATCGCACGTTGAAGCGATTTCCAAAATTCCGACGTAAATCTACTATCGCAATCCGAAATGATTGATAACGGCACTCCATGTCTACAGACGATCTCCTTCACGTACACGCTGGCGAGTCTTTCCATGCTGTCCGTCTTCTTCATAGGTAAGAAATGAGCAGATTTCGTCAACCTATCCACAATTACCCATATCATATCGCTTCCACTAGGAGTCCTAGGTAAACCCGTCACGAAATCCATTGCGATTTTCTCCCATTTCCATTCTGGGATTTCTGGTTGTACCAACAATCCAGATGGTTTCTTATGTTCTGCCTGAACCTTAGCGCAAGTCAAACACTTACTGACGTAACGAGCAATATTTGCCTTCATATTCGGCCACCAATAGACTTTCTTCAGGTCGTGGTACATTTTATCCCATCCGGGATGTATCGAATACTTCGACTTATGCGACTCATTCATAACCAATTCTCGAACTCCAGGCTTTCCTTCCTCAGATGAACACAATGGTAACCAAATCCGATTCTCAAAATATCTTAGTCCGTCAGACCTAATCACGAAAAGAGGTTTCAACATTCGTCCCAAGTTCTCGGCTTCAACATTCCCTTTCATTAATCCTCTCTCCTGAGCCTTCAGTATGGTTTCGGTTAAGTCAACGCTCTCACTCATCACTAAAGCTCTAACCCTCAAAGGTTTCTCCCGTTCTTTCCTACTTAGTGCATCCGCTACAACATTCGCCTTTCCAGGGTGGTAGCGAATTTCGCAGTCATAATCACTCAATAGTTCAACCCATCGTCTTTGTCGCATATTCAACTCCTTTTGATCTAAAATGTGCTGCAAACTCTTGTGATCAGTGAATACAACACACTTTGTCCCATACAGATAGTGTCTCCACAATTTCAACGCAAAGACTACCGCTCCTAATTCCAAATCGTGCGTCGTGTAGTTCTCCTCGTTCTTCCTTAATTGCCTCGACGCGTAAGCTATCACCTTTTCATGTTGCATTAATACCGCTCCATAACCCTTACGAGACGCATCACAATACACTACGAAGTCTTCGGTTCCTTCAGGCAATGATAAAATCGGCGCGGAACATAACTTATCCTTGAGCGTTTCGAAAGCAAGCTCTTCCTCATTTCCCCATTCATACACCCTATTCTTTTCGGTAAGCCGCGTCAATGGTTTTGCAATCAAAGAAAATCCTTCGATAAACCTTCGATAATACCCAGCTAAACCCAAAAATTGTCGAACTTCAGTCGGCGTCGTCGGTGCTGACCATTCCCTGATCGCTTCTATCTTGGCAGGATCTACACGAACTCCCTCACTATCAATCACATGACCTAGAAACTGCACTGATTCCAACCAAAACTCACACTTAGAGAATTTTGCATACAGCTTCTCCTTTCTTAACAACTCCAAAATCTTTCTTAGGTGCTTCTCGTGCTCCTCCCTACTCTTAGAGTAAATAAGTATATCATCGATGAAAACAATAACAAACTTATCTAGATACGGCTTGCACACGCGATTCATAAGATCCATGAATACAGCAGGCGCGTTCGTCAACCCAAACGGCATCACTCGAAATTCAAAGTGTCCATACCGCGTACGAAAGGCAGTTACAGGAATATCCTCCTCTCTTACACGCAGTTGATGATACCCTGATCTTAAATCGATCTTTGAGTATACACTGGAACCTTGCAATTGATCGAACAAATCGTCAATCCTCGGCAATGGGTACCGATTCTTAACCGTCAGCTTATTGAGTTCCCTATAGTCGATACACATCCTAAACGAACCATCCTTCTTCTTTACGAACAACACTGGCGCTCCCCAAGGTGATGAGCTCGGCCTAATAAATCCTTTATCCATCAATTCCTTCAATTGATCCGATAACTCCTTTAACTCAGATGGTGCTAAGCGATAAGGTGCACGTGCAACCGGCGCAGCTCCTGGCACTAAATCAATTCGAAACTCGACCTCACGGTTAGGCGGTAAACCTGGAAACTCGTCTGGAAAAACGTCCGGATACTCGCAAATAACTGGTACCTCTTCGATCCTCGCCTCTACATCACCATCGCTCGAAACCTGTGCCAAAAACTCATCGCATCCGCTCTCTACGTACTTCATCATTTTCAAACAGGAAATCACCTTCAAACGAGAAGTGCATTCGTCTCCCTTAACCGTCAAAACCCTATTCCTCAGCGGAATCTGAACCAATCTCTCACCACAGACGATCATAGCACTGTGCGCCATTAGCCAATCCATTCCCACAATCACGTCAAACGATGCTAGCTCTATAGGCATCAAGTCGATTTTAAAAGCGTAATTTCCTAACTTCAAGGTACACCCTTTCAGTATAGAATTCGTACTAACAATTTTTCCATCGGCTAACTCAACATTATAACTAGTCGTTAACAACACCGGTTGTCTATCAATATGACGACTAAATCTAACATCTACAAAACTCTTGTCGGAGCCAGAATCAAACAAAATACTAGCATAACAAGCGTCTAGCAAAAACGTACCGGTAACCACATTGGGACCCTGTGGTTTATCAGCCGTTCCCACTTGATACACAGCAGCCGCATTATTACCTCCCCGCCTGTTTCCTGCCTTCGGGCAATTCGCTTGCACATGACCCCTTTCTCCACAACTATAACATCCTCTCATCCTGATAGCATTAGCCCTAGTGGCTACTCCTCCCGTTCGACAACCAGAAGTCCTATGACCTGCCTTTCCACACTTGCCGCATGCCGGCGGGCAATTTCCAACATGATACAAGTTGCACTTACCACAATGGGGATTCACTTTCACACCTCTAGGGTTCGTCACTGCCCTCATCCCTTCGTTCCTTCTCTGATTAAACTGCTGATTTCGGTTCGACCCATGGTTGTTTCGATTTCCACCTCGGTTCTGGCCTTGGGATTGATTGCCTTGTGCCGCTTCCCATTTTCTTTTGTTGCCCTCAGCAATGTAGTTCTGCTTGTCCTGAAGCTTAACGTCCATCAAAGCGTGAGCCATTTGAACCGCTTCATTAAACGTTCCAGGTTTTGACGAAGTTGTTTCACCTTTGATATTGCTAGATAAACCCTTTATATACTGCTTCATTTTCTTGGCATCATTGGCAAATATGTCCGGACACAAAAGACTTAACTCATTGAATCTCCTGGTGTAAGCAGCTATATCGTTGTTCTTCAAGGTCAAATGCCTCAATTCGTCCTCCAATTGCCCCAATTCCTCCTCTGGGCAAAACTTCTTAGTCAACAAAGCTTTGGTCGCATTCCACGTCCTTGCATTCGCTACAGCCAATCCAACCGTAGTTACCTGGGTATTCCACCAACTTAACGCATCATCAAGAAACGTAGCAGCTACAAACTTTACTTTATCCGCTTCTGCACAACCACTGATTTCAAACGTACTTTCAACCTTTTCCAACCATCGTCTAAGTTCTTAAGCTCCACCCGTTCCACGGAACTGCGTGGGACCGCACTTCATAAAACTAGAATAGGTACACACTCTCGGGGCTTGCTGTCTCCCCGCGTTCCTTCCTGGATCCTGATTCTCCCAGCTCGGTCCGCTTCCAACGCATTAGCTATAGCTTCCTGAATCATGGTGTTAACACGATCGGCAGTCAACTTTGGAGGCATGGTGTTATCGAATATCTCTTTCTGCAAGACAAGGAAAATAGAAAAACAATGTAAGTATTCATATCAAGTTTCCCAGACATAAAATACATACAACGACACATCACTACGGAGTTACTAATATTCATCAATTCACACCACAAAAGATCAAATTTAAGACATATCACAGATCATGAAAGGTAACATAGATTGTATTGATAATTAACCAAAATCGTGACAAGTATTGCCACTACAATCGTTCACCACAAAACATCAAGTACTTGAGTTTCTCGTCATAATACCATCATACAAAGGTCTAAAATAGTTCTATTACAATGATCAAAGAAAATACAAAACAAGTAACTTGGCATGTGGTGATCCACACGGCCTCTTGGATGGCGGCTCGTCGTCATCTTCCTCAGTTTCCTCATCACTAACGTCCTCATCCACATCATCCACTTTCCTTTTTCCCTTATCATCCGGCCCACATTCTGTTTCCTTTTTCGTCCCTGATGTGGATCCACACTCAATCGCTACCTGACTTCCCACCGTAATACAAGCACCTCTAGTAGGCGGCTGAATCATAAAGTCGTTCGCCTCCATCTCCAAATCGTCCACGAATCTCCAATCCGGGGGCAATGAATCTCTCACACGATGCTCCCAACTCTGCATCCTCGACAACCTCACCTGATCCTCCCTAACACGGTCAAGACTAGCACTTAAATTCGCAACCATTGATCTTAAATTGTTGATGTCACTTTTGTTCACATTCCCGTCATACTCAATTCTTGCCGTCCTTTCCAACAGTCTTTGATCCGCCTTTTCATTCTCGTCGAATCTACTGACCACCCTTGATTCCACTACATACCTCATGCACATCGATCCTTCCAAACCTCTCACAGTCCGTCGTACGTCATGATAAATCCTCGGTCCGGGACAGCAAATTCTTGGGATGCCTTGATGAAGAGAATTTGCGCTCATTGCACCTTCGGCTCTTCTGGGGATATCTGGTACACCAACCAGATGGGAAGTACGCATAGGCGTGGGGCAAGTAGTTCTCCTTGGGTCGGGGTCCTGGGCTCGTACATCGTTTCCGTTATCGTTGGGCGGTACCTCGGCCATTCCTGCAATAACAGCGAATTTCGGAGGGTACATAAGTAATTATACAATAATTATAAATATATGCATGCAAATGCAATGCAAAGGTGGTACATATGCCCAAAATGTAATAATATGATGCTCATGCATGATTAATATAAAAATTACGATGTCGGATATTTCACGTAAAATTCAACGTCTACATATAGTAATTCCATACTTACGTAATAATTACCCACATATGTACTTTACTCAAAAGTATACGTCAAATGCCATAAATACAACAATAAATCTTACCGGAGCCATGCAGGATAGTTGTGTGTGCTTGGACCCTTTCTTACGACACCAAAAGTTATAGTTTAGGATTTTCAAAAACGACCTAGTTCTCTATAACTCGTGGCTCTGATTACCAATCTGTAACACCCCCACAATTGCTATGCGCAGCGGAACTACAACAATGGGTGCTACACAGTATTCATTGCACACAAGGTATATCAAACGACGCTAAAAAGACGTCAACTTAAAACTTGAAATTAAAATTGTTAGATGATACATGTCCACAGTTTTTCCAACTCCAAATAGTACACAGAGTTTAGCGTTTTCGGTCCCCATGAATCTCAACCCAAGAATTTCAGTTTACAACCACATGACATTAAACTTAAAAATTGTTTTAGTAGAAAAGGAGGGAAAAACAAGCGGACTCCAAGCCGTACACACAACATCCATCCCATGCATGCTCCATCCTACACCTCAGCGGTTACCTGAAACACATGCCAAAAATTTGGTCAACGAAAACGTTGAGTGGAATTCATAGGTTTTACAATCCATTTGAACGTATATATAATAAAAACCATTCGTGATCATTTATAGTCTTGTCGATCAAACAAACTATAATCAGGATACTGACAATTGTGTTTAAGCTCATGACACTAATCCGTTAACTCAATCACCCGCGTAATAAATACCGGCGTGATTCAGATGAAACCAGTGCCCCTTCTAAAGGCATCAGTTGCAATTATACCTTATTTCTCATACAAAATAATCTACCGCAGAACTTACTATAAGTACAGCTTCTCGGCTAGCATTGGGTCGTTAACCCCGTAGTACTACAAATTGCATAAGCGGCTATTTCCCCCTACTCGAGGGCAGGACAATAGTTAATAGTTCATGATTTTAGGGACTTTTGCAACTTTGGTACTCAACACAATTCTAAGGCAACTTTCGGGTCTAACAATCATTCATGATATACGTTCCTTTTAAAAACTAGCATGCATTTCCCTCGCGAGTAAAACAATTTGAAATAAATATAAGCGAGGCTATAAATTCACACCTTATATCTTAAGTAGTCGGTAGTTCGAGGGATGATCACTGACGACGAAACGGATGCCCGGTTAATTCAACACCTATCACAAATAACGCGTAATGAGTAATCTCATTTAAATACTTTACGGTACTGTATAAAATACATATATACTAGTCACTTAGGACAAGTATAACTCACGCCAAAAACAAAATAACAAGTATCACTCATTTTATTCCATTCGTTCTCATTACTTACGTTATCCATTTTTACCCATTCTCACCGGTACTTGACTAAAGTACGGGCTGTTTTACCTTATTTAACCACACTTGTAAAATTTGACAAAATTTCCAAAAATCCTATAAGACCTGTAGATGACATGTTTTTAAGAACAATAAAAGTTTTTACTTTTACGACCCGTTACGCAACTCTTTTCCACGACTACATTTTACGGGCTCTAGTTGCGCTTCGACCAATTTTGACCTCTTTGACCTATATGAAAAATACCTTTGACTTCCTTGACACCTATGTCAACATATAGACCCATTTACACAGGTTAGGGACCAAATTTTGACCCTTGACTATTTACCAATTTATACTTGTGACCCTCGGGATTTGACTAAAACTTTGCACAAATTCGGATTATGAAAGTCCTCGTCTCCCGGTACTCGATCTTAAAAATGTCATAACTTTTAGCTCGTTTTGAGTCACGGGCTCTACCTTATA
This sequence comes from Glebionis coronaria, assembly GCA_025667525.1. NCBI lineage: Eukaryota > Viridiplantae > Streptophyta > Magnoliopsida > Asterales > Asteraceae > Glebionis > Glebionis coronaria. Next base: position 172,950 of record JANFOE010000277.1, on the reverse strand, counting down.
CCAAATTAAAGCTAGGAAGACCCTCTATAACTACATTTAGTTTTCAAGTCCTGGAAGAAAAATCATTTTTATGAAATGGACCTAAAGTTTCTGCCTAAAAATGACCATACCAAAAACGCACTTAGGCTCGATTCCAAGCCTTCTAACCACCACTAAACATCATCCTAAGCCTTCCCAAACATATCCTAACATCAAATTTCAGTCCTACCCCTATTGATCAACCAATCTCAAAATCAAAAATTTCAAAGAAATGAACATGCAACTAATTAAACCTATGTAAAACATCCTAAAACAATAAACCAAACACAATAATAACATTCAAAATCAACAACCACCATGGCTCCCCAAACACCCCCATTGCCGTGGGGTTTGGGTGCCCCAATCACCACAACCAAATTAATTTTGGTGGGTTTTCTTGGTGTTCTTGCATCCATAACACATAAAATCAACATGCATTAGCAAATTTAGCCACAAAAACGAATTTGGATCATCTTGAAAAATCTTGTAAAATTTTTGTTAGTGCATGTGGGATTTGAGCACATGAAAATGTGGGGAATGACCAAACTAGATGTGGTCTTACCTTAGTTTTTAGGAAAATCAAGTGGAAAAAGATTTTTGGTGGATTTCTTGGTGGTTTGGGGGTGTCCGTCGGCTTTAGAGAGAAGGAGGGAGAGAGAGTTTGATTTTTGGTGAAAGTTTTGTATGTGTTTGTGTGTTTGTCACTTTTGGCCTTTTTGGTGGGTTGGGAGGGACCAAATGGCAATATTTAGTTTCTTTTGGCCTTAAATGGGAAACGTCCTCAAAACTTTGCGGGTTCGACTCATTTGTCAATTTTGAAAATTTTACGGGAGTCGGAAATCTTCCCGAACGCTCCAAAATATTTTTGGGATACTTTAAATGTACTCGGAAGGCTATAAAACTCACCCGACTCAACTTAACACGAACCGTAAGTAAAATTCTCGAAAAATTACGTTATCGATAAATCGTCAAAAATTATATAAAATTGGGCATCCCTCGGGATCGTAATCGTCATCGTCCTTCTTAAAACGTCAATCGTAAAAATTATAACCTCGAACATCGGCTTTAACCAAAATACTTATAAATATAGAAATTAAAATTTATTAAAAATTTCAAAAATTAGCGTAATTTAGGGTAACGTTAATGACCTCGATTCTAGGGTGTCACAGTTGTATGTCTATGTCAACATTTGCTTGAGACGTACCAACGAATTTATCTTCTAACCATTTTGAAAAAGTTCTTTTATGCTCAGTATCTAACCAACGTTGGCCTCGATGATTGTTATTCCTTGATAGGTATCTCAGGTGCTCTTGTATGTATGTTTCAATACATGTCATGTTTTGCAATACTATAAAATGTGCTTGATTAAAATCAACATTGTTGGTAGCATCTTTGCGACCAATAGTACCCACCCCTACAAGTCTACCTTGATGTCGAGGTTGCGGAAGTCCAATATCAGGGACATCAGCCATATAGTTTGTACAAAACTGAACCACTTCTTCCGCAACATATCCTTGAACGATACTACCCTCTGGTCGAAGTCGATTCCTTACGAATCCTTTTAAAAACCCAATGTACCTCTCAAATGGATGCATATACCGTAGGAAAACAGGACCAGCTTTCTTTATTTCTTCAATTATATGTGATACAAGGTGAACCATGACATCAAAGAAAGATGGAGGAAAGTACATCTCGAGTTGACAAAGAATAAGAATAATATCACGTTGCAACTCTTCTAACTTTGTATGATCCAAAACTTTAGAATGAATCATGTTAAAAAACATACACAGCTTTGTGATTGTATATTGAACCGCATGTGGCATCAATCCTCGAATAGCGATTGGAATCATTTGCATCAGTAATACATGACAATCATGGGATGTCATACCAAGGAATTTCAAATCTTTCATTGAAACCAAACTCTTAATGTTAGCAGAATAGCCAGACGGAACCTTAATACCAAATAAGCATTGGCAAAACGAGGTTTTCTCCGCCTTTGACAAGGTGTAACAAGCTGGCGGCAAATATATTTTTTCCCGTTCGTCTCTTGTGGTGCAAGCTCATATCTAATTCCCATTTCGAGCATGTCGTTTCGAGCATTTATCCCATCTTTTGTTTTCCCAGGAATGTTCAATAATAACCCTAACAAGCTTTCACAAACATTCTTCTCGATATGCATAACATCAAGGAAATGTCGGACACGCAAATTGGTCCAATACTTAAATTCCAAAAATATAGACCTTTTTTCCAGATACATTTAGCAGCTGCTTTATTTTTTTTTTTCCAAAAATGATGTTTAAATCCGCAACTTTAGAAAATGAAGCATATCCATCCAAAGGTGCGGGCATGGATCTATCCTCTCTTGTACCATCGAACAAATTTTCCTTATTACGGTAAGGGTGATATCTGTCAAGCGCCCTTCGATGCCCCATATATATTGTCTTCCTAGAGTTAGGAAACCATCGGGAGTGGGTGTAATTTTCACAAACAGGACATGTCTTCTCCCCTTTCGTACCATACCCAGACAAGTTACCGTACGCTGGAAAATCATTTATAGTACAATAAATCATGCAAATAGCCGAAACCTCTCTTTTTTGTATACGGCATATATTTCAACGCCTGTTTCCCATAGATCTATCATGTCATCAATTAGCGGGCGCAAGTACACATCCATGTCATTCCCTGATTGTCTAGGACCTGCAATTAATAACGACATCATGATGTATTTCCATTTCATGCACAACCAAGGTGGAAGATTGTTTATCGATAGAAGAACAGGCCAAGTGCTATGACGACTACTTAAGCTTATAAAGGATTAACTCCATCAGAACAAAGTCCAAAGCGTATATTTCTGATCTCAGAGCTAAATTTTTTGAAATCACGGTCGAAATTTTTCCACTAAGGAGAATCATCAACATGTCTCAGTTTCCCATCGTTTTTACGTCCTTCAGCATGCCAACGCAACAATTTGGCATCGTTTGGGTTTGCGTATAACTTTTTCAATCTAGGTTTGACGGGAAAATACCACAACATCTTAATAGGGGGACCATTCTTTGTCACATCACTATCAAGTTCAATAAAATTCTTATTCTTGTATCTCGATTCCTTACACACAGGACATTCGTGTAGGTCTTTGTACACTTTTCTGTACAAAATACAATCGTTTCGACAAGCATGTATTCTTTCAACCTCCAATCCCAGCGGACATGTTATTTTTTCGCTTCATACGTCGAAATAGACAGGTCATTATCTTTCGGGAACGCTTCGTGCAACAACTTTAATAGTGAAGTAAAGCTTCTGTCACTCCAATTATTTTTGGCTTTTAAGTCCAACAACTTTACCACAAAACAAAGTTTGGTGAACTTACAACATTCGAGCAATGGTTTTTCTGTCTCGGCGTACAATTCTTGTATTTTTTAACAGTCTTCTCCTCAGCATCATTTAACGCGTCGTGTAGCATCGCATCCAGATTTTTGTTATCATAATTATCGCCATTAATATTATTCTCATCATGATTAGCGTCTAAAACAATTGTGTCACTATCAACCTGTGGCTCTTGTGTCTCACCATGAAGATCCCAACAAGTATAGTTTGGGCCAAAGCCGTTTTCAATCAAATATCGTCTAATAATGTTAGGCGCATCAATGGACACATTATTTCTGCACACTTTACACGGACAAGAAATATTTGTTTCTCTCTTACTTTCTCGATGATCCTCAGCGCATTTCATAAATTCAGCCAATCCTTTCAAATATTCTGAGGAATACCGCTCTACATTATACATCCATTTGTCACGATCCATCCAAGAATAATTAATAATTAATTACAATAATTTTATTATTATAATAATTAGTTTTTTTAGGAACATTATTATTATTATTATTATTTTATATTATAACATCACTTTATTAAAATAATAGGATTTACAAAAAGTTAGTGGAAAGCCGAGATACTATCTGAGCTCCCACTCCTTTAGCAATAGCGAAACTTATCCTATTAAATATATGAATAGCAGCACGCGCACCGATGTCCTGAGCCACAGAAAACTTTCGGATCCTCTTCAACAATGTAACCGCATCCGCCTCTAATTCCCCAAAGGAAGAGAAAGAAAAGGGGAGAAATCCATATCCAATTATTATTATTATTATTATTATTATTATTATTTTATTTATTTATTATAAACCATCATTTTATTAGAAACAAAAAGGGATTTAAAACAAATTGGATGGGAGTCGAGATACTATCTGGCTCCCACCCCTTTAGCAATGGCAAAACCTATTCTATGGAAAATATGTACAGCAGCACGCTCTCCAATGTCATGAGCCTTAGAAAATCTCTGGATCTGCTTCAGCAATGCAACTGCATCTTCCTGTAACTCCCCTGAAGAAGAAAAGGAGAAAGGAAGAAACCCATATCCGAGAGCTGCGCACTTAGCCAAATACTTGCATCTTTTACGTTGTGCAACATCAATCACAGCTCGGCCAGGTACAAAGTCATTCATCCCCGTACGAGTCAAGGGAGAAGAACCAGTCAGATCAACACACACATCTTTACCTCCATCCCAACAATAAAACAAAATATCTGCAGGATGTAAGGTATTATCAAGTCCTCTATCTAATCCAATATTAACTTCCTTCCCGACAGATATCCCTGAACGATAGCATATATCAGCAATCACGTACCAAATTGTGACGATGCTTAATCCCAACAATACCAGCACACGATACCGCATGATCCCCAAATATATCCCCATCAAATACTCTCGAACAAGCTGAACAGGGCTTCGAAACAGAGAACAAGGGAATACCTAAGGGATAACACAAAACACATCGATAAGACCTCCCATTCATAGTCTGACCCAACCCCGAGATAGGAACCGTCCTAAGCCAATCGGAAGTATGATCCTCCCTCTGAGCTGCCCATAAAGCCATTTGTCGAACAGATAAAGCAAAAATGGATTCTGCATTCTTAATAACCCGAGTAAAATATATATCTGCCATTTTCTTCATGAGTTTGGGGGCAGCGACCTTACTCAGATTACTTAGAAAATCAATCTCCATAACCGAGTTAAACACACGTAAGGCATTATCAAACTGGACTCCATAAGATCTAATATCAGTGTGTTGAAGTAGCTTAGACTACAAATCAACTGACTGTAACCGAGAAGCAAGAAAAGCATAATGCAATACATCACCCGCAGAATAAACACCCAACCCCCCAAAGGAAAAGGGCAATGTAGCAAGTCTCCACTGCCAATCACAAAATCCCGGTCCAGAAGCAATAACGATACGCTCCAATGAAGAACGGAGGGCCATATCAAAAGAACTTTGGGCAGACTTAAAAGCACAGGGTGAACATGTACGCATAGAAAAATATAACTTAGAAATACCGGCACAAGAACGAAGAAGCAGCAACTCACGTTGAGGATCATTAATTTTTGCCACGGCATCCATAAGCTCAATAGACTTAGCCACACGCTTCGACACAAGCTGACTACAAAAATCAAGGTCTACACTCGTAGGCCCCCCGGGCAACTTAACACCACGCGTAGGTCGAGCAATATTATCTGGGAACACACCAACAAACTTGCTGCGAGGATCCTCGGTCGGCCAAAAAACTTCAGTCTTATCAATATTCAGATGCAAGCCATACACGGGGCCCTCCTTCATGATACACTCCAAAACTTTCCCCACAACTAAAGTATCCCCAATTGTAACACCCCATTTTGATAATGGAATGTCACGCGTAATTATGGCGTGTCATCAAAGCATACAAGGATAAATGTATAAAACATTACATGACCATAGGGATAATTGAAATCAAACATCGGTTCCCAAACCTAAGCCCAAAACATAATAAAGCAAAGGAAAATGAATGAAAGACTACACAAGCATAAATATATGAAGGCAAAAGGGAAAGAAGTCTCTAGCAGCTTCCATCCTATGCACGTCCTCTAAATGCTCGAGTCTCTCCTAGGGTACCTGCCGTTTTGGGACATGGAAAGGAAAGTAACGGCTGAGCAAAATGCTTAGTGCACGGATATAGACATAGTATAAGTGACAAAAACATGATAAAGACTTAATAGCAGGGAAAATGTGTAAGTCCTGGAAAACCTGGAACATGTTCATAAAACTGGTTTTATAGTTTGAAAAGCCTTATGTTTATCTTATGAAAATTGTTTAACATATTTTACCATTAGCCAATATAGGTCATGAAAATCCATCGTGCATGAATAATTGGAGGGGTGACCTCATCATGCAAATTAGAGGGGCTGCCTCTAATTTAATATACTGGTTGTTGGGTAGGAGGGATCATCTCCTTGTGAAGGATGCAAGGCACACACCACTTTCACCATGTAATCATGAATAAAACATGTAACTAGGATGCACCCATACGCCCCACATGATAAATACAATATAAATGGCCAAAAGCTGAAGGGACGCCACGAGCAATCACTCCGCCGTGGTGAAGTCATAACATCAGTGCCTCTAATGTTATGGTTATGGTACCTTCATAACTAGGTGAAACTGGTCATGCATGTATATGGCTATAGGTAATCTTAATTAAACATAAGCAATCAAACTCATAACTTATACTACGGGAAAACAGTTGGCTGCATACGGGGAATCCTAATAAGGAAAGAATGTCCATACTGAAAGGACGGGAATCCGTACCTTATGTCCAGGGAACGAAGAAGACGAACGGAAGAGAGTCCTACTTCGGTATCACTAACGTTGTTTAGGGTTTAAGGAAAACACGAACTTGAATCCTCACTCTTGCAGTAGATCACCATGGCCGTTTTCTTGGTCTTTGGTGATTAAAACCCGTTGGCAGAAAGAAGAAGGGAAGAAAATAAAGTGACGGCTGGATTTCAAACTTTAGGGTTTCCTTTATTTGTTTGTTTGTGTCGGCAGAAAAAGAAAAGAACAAAAAAAACAAACACCCCCCCCCCCCCCGTTTTATAAGTATACAGGGTCAGTTTGGATCTTTCATTGGGCCACGACCCACTTGCCTTCCCTCACTTTCTTGTCCAAAAGCCCGAACCCACTTAGTTCATTTATTTTAATTAATACGCGACTCGTTAAAACGTTACGCGTGATTTCTTGTCGCGTTAATTAAATATGTGTAATACTATTTATCGTTTAAATGTTCGTGATTACGTGTTACGTAGTTTACGTAATTTAATTAGTTTTCGATCGTGACTCAATATATTTATTCGTGTTCGTAATAAATATAAATACGTAATTAATATTCTCTCGTGATTAATTTACGTTCATGATTTCATGATCGCATGTTCGGGATTAATAATTATTGTGCGTTCGTACGTAATAAATACTTATCGTGTTCTAACACGTACGCAATACGTAAACTCCTAACACGTAATCGTAATCATGCTATATTAGGAAAGTTTAAATCTAGTACGTACGATCTTAAGGGTACTATTCATGGTAAAAGAAAGCGGGTTTTACAACTCTTCCCCCCTAAAAAGAATAATTCGTCCCCGAATTATAGATAAAGTAACTGGAAGCGGAACACACCCGAGTTAAACTGAAAGGGTATGTAAAATAAAGGAAATGAAGGTAACGTAGAACGTGTTGAAAGGACATGAAACGTGACGTCACTTAAAGGATATATCTAATCGATAAGAGAAAACGGATAAGATGTCTGGATGAACTTGTCCGTTTCCAAGTGACCTCCCTCTTGGAATGGTTCCTTCAAAAGATCTTGACGCAAATGATAAATCTTGGTCCTCCTGACCTTGACTTGGAATACGAAGAAATTCTTGGTTATCAACGGAAGGTAGATCCCCTAAATTCGATCGAGGAAAACAAGAGTTAACGTGCTAGGGTAACTGAAACGTTACGATGCAAGACAATCTGACTTAACTGATAATTAGAAACGATGCACGAGACATAAAGAAACGTAGTACGTGAAGAATTTTGAACGTGATACGTGAAAAATTTTGAACGTGCTACGTGGAGATATGGCGAGTGTAGTATGAGTAACATATCGTGATCCATGATACGTGTAACATATCTTGATCATGATATGAGGAACGTGGAATGAACATGACATGTGAAACATATCGTGATCATAGAATACAATGGCTGTAACGCCAAACACTAGAAGGTGAGACATAGATTATGATGAGAAACGTCTATCTGAGGATAGGGAGTTATACTAAACTTGGGTCTGGTCTCTCAAGTTCTTGCAAACTACCCATAATGAGAAAAGAAATGAACGTAAAATCGTAAACCAAAATACGATCATGAATGTGAATAGTGTCATGAACGCGAGCGCGAAAGCAAGTCGTGGAATCAGAATGAAGACGTGAAGTAATTTATGAGTATAATTGTGAATCTTTGTCTGACCCGATAGCTGAGGGATTACCAAGTGGTCGGATGAGCCTTGGCTGGAACATGTCCGATCAATCTCTTGGTTCTACAATTCTTGCGGATGTAAGGATTCTGTAGACTTGATCAAACTGTTTGCAATAACCCACGCAGCATCATGCTTCTTCTGAGTTTGTGTTAATCTGGTGACCAAAATCCGTGGAGATCTTGTCCCATTTCCAATTCACAATTTCAGATGATGAAAACATCCCAATTTGTTGGTGTCCTATCTTAACTTGTTCGTATGTCATGTACCTAGATATGAACGTAACTGTATCTTGCTTCGTAGAATTTGATACATAGGAGTTTGCGAAACTCTGAGTTTCTGAATCTAGACTTCTCCTAGCGTAGGATTTTCTAGAACACCTAATGTAGTGTAGGGTTCTCTCCATTACGCATAAGCTGAGTCATGGTAAGATTAACCATAGAAACCCAAGTGATTCAGTGTGTTACTGTAATCAAACAGAATTGATATTGGAAAGATTTCCAGGGTAGAATTTCTCTTGTCATAGAATTTACAACATAGTGCAGATATGGTCATCCTATTCTTCTCTAGGCTTAAAGGAAATCAGGTTATCCTTAATGAAAACACTGATGAATTTGCTATGAGTTCATGGAAACTCATTCTTATAATGCCATTGGAGCATTGATGAGACTAATTCAAAATCATAAATCTAGCATGACCGAGTCGTGTACAAATAGCAGTCATGGACATGTCCTGCTTTTTCACTCGTCACTGTTGGCAGCATGATCATGAGTTCGATCTTGGGAAAGTGATTAACACTATAAGTTGTTTGGACATGTCGTCAATGCGTGGAGGAGAATAACGGTCATGAATGGTGATTTGTTTAAGTCAACGGTAGTCGACACATAATCTCATGGTGCCATCCTACTCCTTGTAGATTCTTCTGGAATGTATAGGAAGACTTTGGAATAATCAACTGGCTATGCGTAAAAGACTTAAGTGATTGTGTCTTAATGACAGCTAGAAAATTTAGCGACCATGGCTAACAACGCACATGCTTGTAAGTATAGATAATTTGTACAGATTTTCCCGATGGAAAATCAAGCTGAATGTATTCAGGAGCTTGAACATTACTGTACATAACTATGAATTGTAGCATGGTGTGCTGTTCATAGTACATAATTAGGATAAAATTCATCTCGTTTCTGTCCAAGGAAATGCGTTAGCAGCTTGGATCTCATCATTAAGCTAAAGGAAAACCTTCGTAAACGTGGGAATACGAAAGGCGTCCTTCATGGTCATGAATCAATGATTTTATGGTTACAAGAATGAAAGTGACATCGGCAACGTGACAGTTCTCACTGATGCGTCAGTAATTGTATTGAAATTCTTGTGGCCTGATTAATACATGGCACAACAAAATGGATATACCCTTGGAGGGTACCTTGAATTTCTTAGAAATGTTCCATAGTTGGACGAGAGTCATGTGTCTTGACTCGTTTCTTGGAACTATAAGCATGACATATGTCTTGACTGGTGCCTTGACATGTGTCTTCAGAAAGTATACGTGAGACATGTGTCTTGACTGATGTCTCGACATGTGTCTCGAGATGTGAAACAAATATAACCACAATATAAGGTTATTATGCCAGAATTGGCGGATCGGTTGGACTACTAATCCTTGTATTTCTGACCACGTCCGTGGCTAGAGTTTCGGTTGCGATTTCTAGGATAGTTGTTGTCATAGTAGTGGTTACTAGCGTCATGTCTGTCAGTTCCATGATGGTCATTCTCATGACCGTGATTCATGTAACTATTCAGCTGAGTGGCCTGCTGGTACCGGTTTGCACTCATATGGCTGACATGACAGCCGAATGACGTGTGACATGTAACTAAGAATTAGGGACAATGATTGATGGGAATCGTCTGATGGTGAATCATCTTCTCGTCCAATTGCTTTGCTCCGACGCCTTTGTCTTCGTCTAGTAGGATCTCCAGGTTGTGAACAGCATCCGCATCTCCGAACGTCAACAACATCAACCTTTAGTAACATCTCCAAGTTATGAGCGGCATCCGCAATTTGTAGAGTATCAGCAAGTGGAAATATACACGTGGGATAAGGTGCATGGAGTACACATGGAATGTACATGAAATGATCGGTATGGGGGTCGATCATTTGTCATGATTTAAGGAAAGTAAATCGGTTAAACAGTTAGGAAAACCATCATGATAACCTGGCAGTATTAGCATAGACATCATTCTGGTTGTAACGGAAACGTTAAAGTGTTGGTTACACAAAATTCAACGATGATTTGCCTGACAGCATGATCAATGAAAACCAACCATGACTATCATGAAAGCAGAATTCAATGAACTCCAACAATGTCTTGCAGGACAACGTAAATAACAAAAGAGGCGTAAAACAATAATCAACATGAAGACGGAATTATCATGAAGAAACATGAAACCATCTATCACGAAGAAGTGTATAACATAATCAGCATGAAACTGAAGTTAACCATGACCGTATGAAAACATACTTGACATAAAAACATAATAACTTATGAGGGGACATGAAGAAAAATTTTTTTTATGCCAATTTAAATCATGAGAAAATTTTTATGCATGAAAACAGTGCATGAATGCGTAATGTAGTTCATAAAACCTTTATATGTGCGAGGGAACGCCTATGGGTCGGTTCCAAAACAAAAGACATGGCAAGGGGACGCCTATGGGTCGGTCCCAAAATTAAAAGTTTCGATAAAAGCACATGCGACTAAATAGGGCCAGTCCTGTACCAACCATTACTTAATCATAAACCCTGCAACAATGATACATGAAACATAATAAATGAAACTCATATGTCAAAAATATCAGAAATTTTTTTTATGTGACTAATTATGAACTACTAGGGTTCAGTCCACATAGCCACAGTTCACGAGGGACATTATGCATGAATTAATGACACATAACTAAATATGAATGACGGTTGTCCATCCATATTAGTAAACAATAACGATGAAAACCTCAAGGTACTGAAAACATCATGGTTAAAACAACAATACGCTGAAAACATCAATACGTGGAATAACAACGTTGGCTTAGGAAGCTCCTGGTGACTACCCACTAGTCACAGGTCGAGTTTTAGAGCCTACAGGTCGAAGACTTGGCTCTGATACCATAACTGTAACACCCCATTTTGATAATGAAATGTCACGCGTAATTATGGCGTGTCATCAAATCATACAAGGATAAATGTATAAAACATTACATGACCATAGGGATAACCGGAATCAAACATCGGTTCCCAAACCTAAGCCCAAAACATAATAAAGCAAAAGAAAATGAATGAAAGACTACACAAGCATAAATATATGAAGGTAAAAGGGAAAGAAGTCTCTAGCACCTTCCATCCTATGCACGTCCTCCAAGTGCTCGAGTCTCTCCTAGGGTACCTGCCGTTTTGGGACATGGAAAGGAAAGTAACGGCTGAGCAAAACGCTCAGTGCACGGATATAGACATAGTATAAGTGACTAAAACATGATAAAGACTTAATAGCAGCGGAAATGTGTAAGTCCTAGAAAACCTGGAACATGTTCATAAAACTGGTTTTATAGTTTGAAAAGCCTTATGTTTATGTTATGAAAATTGTTTAACATATTTTACCATTAGCTAATATAGGTCATGAAAATACACCGTTCATGAATAATTAAAGGGGTGACCTCATCATGCAAATTAGAGGGGCTGCCTCTAATTTAATATACTGGTTGTTGGGTAGGAGGGATCAGCTCCTTGTGAAGGATGCAAGGCACACACCACATTCACCATGTAATCCTGAATAAAACATGTAACTAGGATGCACCCATACGCCCCACATGATAAATATAATATAAATGGCCAAAAGTTGAAGGGACACCACCGGCAATCACTCCGCCGTGGTGAAGTCATAAAATCAGTGTCTCTAATGTTATGGTTATGGTACCTCCATAACTAGGTGAAACTGGTCATGCATGTATATGGCTATAGGAGCAATCAAACTCATAACTTATACTACGGGAAAACAGTTGGCTGCATACGGGGAATCCTAATAAGGAAAGAATGTCCATACTGAAAGGACGGGAATCCGTACCTTATGTCCAGTGAACGAAGAACACGAACGGAAGAGAGTCCTACTTCGGTATCACTAACGTTGTTTAGGGTTTAAGGAAAACACGAACTTGAATCCTCACTCTTGCAGTAGATCACCATGGCCGTTTTCTTGGTCTTTGGTGATTAAAACCCGTCGGCAGAAAGAAGAAGGGAAGAAAATAAAGGGACGGCTTGATTTCAAACTTCAGGGTTTCCTGTATTTGTTTGTTTGTGTCGGCAGAAAAAGAAAAGAACAAAAAAAAACAAACACCCCCCCCCCCCCCCGTTTTATAAGTATACAGGGTCGGTTTGGATCTTTCATTGGGCCACGGCCCACTTGCCTTCCCTCACTTTCTTGTCCAAAATCCCGAACCCACTTAGTTCATTTATTTTAATTAATACCCGACTCGTTAAAACGTTACGCGTGATCATGTATTTAATATGTGGTATTTTCCTAGTTATCGTTATACGTGTTTAAACGTAAATATTATTTACGTGATTTCTTGTCGCGTTAATTAAATATGCGTAATACTATTTATCGTTTAAATGTTCGTGATTACGTGTTACGTAGTTTACGTAATTTCATTAGTTTTCGATCGTGACTCACTATATTTATTCGTGTTCGTAATATAAATATGTAATTAATATTCTCTCGTGATTGATTTACGTTCATGATTTCATGATCGCATGTTCAGGATTAATAATTATTGTGCGTTCGTACATAATAAATACTTATCGTGTTCTAACACGTACGTAATACGTAAACTCCTAACACGTAATCGTAATCATGCTATATTAGGAAAGTTTAAATCTAGTACATACGATCTTAAGGGTACTATTCATGGTAAAAGCAAGCGGGTTTTACACCAATAATAGTACCATCGTCCAAATACCAGGCATGTAAAGAAAGAGAAAAGGAGTCCCGAATATTACATATCAATGGTTGAAGTACAAGAGCAAAGAGTAACGGACCAAGAGGGTCACCCTGCTGTACCCCCTGACATCACCTTAATACATGCTCCCCATAATACAACCTAGCCGGGCTAGAATAACAGAACTCCACCCAAGACGAGATGGAGGGACAACGAAGACGAACCTCTCGATCTACCAAATTGAAAGCATTTTTAAAATCTACTAGTAACATCGACAAACCAACCTCATCACCATACCTCTCAAGAAAGCGATTCACAGCATGAAGAATAGCCTCACTCCCTCCCGACACCCCCACCCCAAACTATAAATCACCAAAGTACCCATCCAAAGAATGACCAACCTCGTAAGCACATACCTTAGAAACAAGCCGTCTCCAGACAGTACCTACAGCAATGGGACGGATCCCACCACCCGACTTAACCAACGGAGTGAGAGGAGCACTAGCGATAAACTCACCCAACACCTTGGAACATCGCCCATCAAGAAAAAGGTTCACAACTTGGGTGATAGAAGAAACTAAATCATCAGAAATAGCAACCGCAGAACCACTCAAACAATATAAAAGGTGTTGGGCCCGCAACCCATCCCGCCCACAAGACGTGCCTCGGGGAAAACTCTTGATCATGTCAAGAACCATAGATCGAGAAGCAACAAGGAGATGAAGATAAAGAGATATATCTGGCAAAGAAGGGGCATGAACAAAAGGGTGTTTATTTTTTAGGTCTTCAAGAGTAATATCATTATAAGGAGCCACACCAGATGAGGAAAGAACTCTAACAGCAGCAGAATAATGCCCATCAGAAATCTTCCGTCTACACTGCTTAATATTCTTCTCAACCAACCCACCATCCTCACTAAGAACATCAGATAAATCTTCTTGGGTTCGTTTGCTTGCTTTGCCTCTTTGTCTGCTTAAAACCTTTCGTCCGAGAAGTAATCTGGAGTGTAGGTCCGTTATCAACAGACAAAAGCAAGAGAAGTATATTATTAATGCTATTCGTTCTTGGGAGACGTTTGATGGTAGTTTACAGCTTCTTAGAGAGTGTTTGGCTGATGTTCTTTGTGAGGATAGTGGGTTGGTTGAGTAGAATATTAAGCAGTGTAGGCGGAAGATTTCTGATGGGCATTATTCTGCGGGTGTTAGGGTTCTTTCCTCATCTGGTGTGGCTCCTTATAATGATATTACTCTTGAAGATTTAAAAAATAAGCACCCTTTTGTTAATGTTCCTTCTTTCCCAGATATTTCTCTTGACCATCATCTCCTTGTTGCTTCTCGGTCTAGGGTTCTTGACATGATCAAGATTTTTCCTCGAGGTACGTCTTGTGGACGGGATGGGTTGCGGGCCCAACACCTTTTAGATTGTTTGAGTGGTTATGCGGTTTCTATTTCTGATGATTTAGTTTCTTCTATTATCCAAGTAGTGAACCTTTTTCTTGATGGGCGGTGTCCCAAGGTGTTGGGTGAGTTTATCGCCAGTTCTCCTATCACTCTGTTGGTTAAGCCGGGTGGTGAGATTCGTCCCATTGCTGTTGGTACTGTTTGGAGACGGCTTGTTTCCAAGGTATGGGCTTTTGAGGTTGGTCATTCTTTGGATGGGTACTTTGGGGATTTACAGTTTGGGGTGGGGGTGTCGGGAGGAAGTGAGGCTATTCTTCATGTTGTGAATCGCTTCCTTGAGAGGTATGGTGATTGTTGATGCAAAAGTTGGGTGATCCTTGCTAGACCCGAATTAGGCTTAATTCGGGTTGGCTGGGCTCCAGCTCCTGCACCAAGTGAACTGTTTGGTTTGGATCCTGCACACTAAACAATACGCGTTAGGCTTACCGTGGGAGTGTTTCCCACGATTAGACTCCGGCGTGAGAGTAAGTAATCGGTTAGGGTTTTATGCGAGTTGAGAGTTTAGAACGTAATACCTTTGTGGAACCCTTGGGGGTTCCTTTTATAGGCAGTGGAACCCTAGTGGGCTGCCACTGATACTTCGGCCCCAAGGAAAGGATAAGTACCAGAATTAGAATGATTGTTATCTTCTAATTATAGTGAGTGAATATCCTCTTCTTTGGGGTAAATCCTATCCCTAGACAGAATATGATCCTGTCTAACCCTGTACCGGCCGCGCCGGGCCGTGGGCCGCACACGTGTGTGAGGTTTACTATTCATCCAAGCCCATATGCTCAAATGACATTATTCCCACCCATCTGTGATGGGTCGGATACGGGTAGTACCCGTGGGCCGGGCTCCTGACCCGGCTGGGGACTATACGTCATCATGTCCCCCAGTCTAGTTGTTACAGCCGTAGGCGTAACCTCTAGACTATCAAGGTGCTCTCCGGACATACTAAGAAAGACCTAGGGAATGAGATATTAAAAATTTTGCTTTGGCCGCACGTGGCGGCCCGCCTTAGGAATATTATTCAAATAGTACTTCAGCCGCACGTAACGGCCGAGACAAATTAAATGCATCATTAAATACGGTCTTACGTAAGAGCCACAAATTAAATGCATCATTTATGGTAGTCAACTTTCCAGCCGCATGTCTGCAAAAATGCACCATTAATGCCCACCATTGAGCCACGTAAAACTGCCAAGAAGTGACCCATGGGCCCCCTCTGATTTTGCAGAAGTGTCAGAAATCCTATCCGTTGGATAGGCGTGGTGGCCTACACGTGTCGAACATCCACGTTACCTCGGAAACCGAAGCAACCCTATATAAGAGTTGGTATGTGTGTTTGTTACACACACAATTCCCCCTTCCTTCTGCCATTGTTATTTTCAAGCTTTTACTTCCAAAACTTTGCCTTCTTTTCCACGGATTTCCTCCGCCGCAGGTTAGATCATCACGCCCTTTAAAACCTTTTTATAAAACATGGTAAAGGACAACCCACTTATCACGGATGTCCTTAACGTGATGTCGGCGGAAAAATACATTGACTTTCTGTCGAAGTATTATATTCCCGTAAGCGTACACCCCACCTATCCAGGTGAAGGTGAGGCGATTACGGATGCACCGGCAGGGAAAATAGGCGTGTACACGCGCCTATTTAACTCGGCCAACTACCGTATTCCCCTGTCCAAATTCTTGGAAGACCTACTATTGTATTATGACTTCCACATAACCCAGCTTCACTGCATAGGGGCGTGTAAAATCAACCAATTTGAAATTACATTCCATACTTGCGGAGTAACCCCAACCGTGAACCTTTTTAGGGCTTTTTACTTCCCCCAGCTAGTGAATGGGTGGTTGTCGTTTAAAAAATGACCCGGGAATGCCCCTATGACGTATAGGAAGCCTCTAGACTCCCTTAAGAACTGGTACGACCATTACTTCTTTGTAGATGAGAAGGTGTTCCCTACTCCTTTCGTACTCAAAACCAAAGCACCCAAAGACTATCCGCCCAAAGCCAAAGACTATAGCAGCAAAGACTTAAAAACACTAGATACCCACCGCACAAAATTCCATAGAGGGTTGCCGGAACACTTTCAGTGCTTAGTAGGGATGAGCCGCCGTTACTTTGGGAGGGATGACCTATATCCGTGCTTCCTGACGGAACAGGTAAAGGGTAGGTTTACCTTGTAAATTTGAAATGTCATGCGTATGTGTGAGATCATTACTAACCCGTATACTTATAAATGTTTGCAGAAATGAACCTACACGGACTAATACGCCAGGGCGACCCAATGAAGGTGGCCGAAGGGTTCCGTCCTCTGAAGGAGAATGAGCTCCCCCTGCTGGAGGCGACCGCTGGCCGCACCCTGCCGCTCGAAGAGACGTCCGAGCCTAGATCAGATGAAGGGGAGCCCATTATTGAGAAGTCCCCATTGGATTTCCATAATGAAGATGGTGGAGAACTATTGTTGGAGGGGGCGTGACCAACCAGGAAGAGGAAAATGATCCCAATGAAGACACCACTCAAGCATCCGGGTCCGCCCCACTAACATCTAGGAAGAGAAAGACCACCAGGAGGGTGGCAAAGAAAATAGGGGATGAGGCCGGGGCCGCGAATGCACCCCTAAAGAAACTGAGGAAGGATCATCCGCAGTACCAAGAGGGTAGTGGTACTGCGACTGCTCAGGCCGACTCCACCCCGAACATGGGAGAGCCAGTCTTGCGAGTTACGCCCGTGAGCGCCGTAGCTCCTCCCGGCCCAGACCCTGCCATTGATACCACGTAAGTATCCTTCAAATCGTTAGTCACGTAACTATACTTTGTGAAATATACAATGCTTAGACTAATTTTGCCATGTCAATAACAGGGCTAATCCGTCGACCGTAACATAGGAGGAAGAAGTGGAGAGGAATCCATCCCCCGCGCCAACGAACAAACCCCCATCCCCTGCTGCGACACACGCCAAGGAACCACACCCCGAAGGGACAGAAGATAGCTTGCGCTTAGCATGGAACCTCTCAAGCCTGACAAGGTTGGAGGCGGAATCCGAGTGTTCAGAATTCATTGAGCACATCACCCCGCCAGCCCTTGCACAAGATTTAGACGAGTTGGATCATGAATCCCTTCTAGAGCAGTTCGACGTGTCGTCCGCACACCAAGTGACGGTGGGAGCCGCTTTAAGACGCCGCTTGATCAAGGCCCTTGCAAATGTGTATCGGGCCGATAAAAAGATAGCTCGCCGTGAGGCAATGGTCGTGAAGAACGAGAAGACCATCGCGTCCTTGCAGGCAGCGCTGGTGACAGCCGAGGCGACGTTAAAAGAGTAGGCTCATCACGCCGACACCCGAGAAAAGCGTATTACCGAGCTCGAAGCCCTTGTAGCCGCATCAAATGAGAAGGTACACTTTCGAAACTTTTGTACATATACTTAAACCTTGAGTATTTATTCGAACAAAAAAGTATATACCCTTGTAATAACTCAAAGTTCTATATGCAGGTGTCTGCGGCCGAAGCTGCTACCAAGGCCGTGACCGTAAAATCCGTCAACATCGCCCAAGAGCGTGATGCGCTGAAGGATGATCTGACACAGGCGCGGGCCAATCTGGAAGAGCAGGCTGCCTCAGCGGATGAGAAGCTGAACAAGATGGCCATAAGTTGTGCTGAAAGACTATGTCCTCCCCTGCTATCCGCCATAGCTGGACGCAGGTAGATAATTAGGCAAGGACTGTGACTTGCTGTAAGCAGGGCCTTGGAAGCTCCACACCTACTGCAGGCATTCGTCGGGGTCGTATCCGATGGAATCGACCGTGGTAGACATGAGGGTTTGGTCAAAGTTGCAGAACTGATAGGCAAAAACGAAGACATCCTGCAGCATCCCTACCATAATCCCTCAGCCGCGGATAATATGACCGCGTCCATGAATGCCTTGGCGGAAATCCAACACCCTCTCCTGGGTGAGCTTGAGGCACTTAGAGACGCTCCAAACGAGGCAATAATGTCCCGGCTTACTGTGGATCCCATCCCTTTGACCTTGGCCACTTATGATTCTGCATCCAAAACGATGAAAGGTGAGAAACTGCTTGTAGAAGGATTAGATGCGATTGTGGTCAAGGCCCAGGATGGGAAGGATGCTCGTGGGGAGGTCCTCCGCACTCTGATTGAAGAAGGGAAGAAGGACATAGGGGAATTCCTATCCCCCTTGTAATTTATTAGTTGTAAACATTTGTAATTTTATTCGTCCGTGCATGAACACGGCTAAGACATATGTGAAATGACCGCCTTTTATATGGAAGTCCGTGATGACCACGACCATTTTGTTATTTATTTTGAAACTTGTGTATTTTTATTTTGTTTGAACATTGTATGCCAATACTGCATGACATGTTACGTCTTACACAAAAAAGGAAAATACCTACAAGCGTATAATTTACTAGACATGCGACGTGCGTCTTTACTATGCGGAGCACTGCGTGAGTACGGCATACGAAACTTACCACAACGTCTTGTGAGTAAGGTGTCTAGTAAGGATACATGATCCGTGCGGCTGGGGTTGCATCCATCTTACACGGCAAGTTGAATTAGTAGGTTCACTTAATCCTCTTACCCCGCCTGGAGGCGTATAGTACATGTACAGTAATTTGAATGAATGCATACGAATGAAACATGACATATTATAATAACAACTAAAATTCATATGACTGACAAAAATCTAAAAAATGATTTGCACGAAACAAGCCGTGGAGCTAGCTAGGTGCCACGGCATTTTATTAGAACGTTTACATTTTTTGTTTGAACAAGAATGATAAGTCCTAAAAAACAAAAAAAGGAACCTAAACAAAACATAAGAAGAAAAACAGATAGACCGCATGGTTCTTCATTAAAGCCACATATAGCAAAGCACCCATGCGAAAGCCGTAGCTTTCAAAGATAGCACCTTTTGAGATTGGAAATGTTCCATGTGCGTTCTAGGTCGCGGCCATCCATGTCACGTAACTTGTACGTGCCTCGTCCCAAGGCTTACGTGACTTCATACGGTCCTTCCCACTTAGGGCCCGACTTTCCTGTATTCTCCGCTCGACTTGCTTCATTAGCACGATAGACATAATCTCCCGGTCGAAAAGAAACACCTTTGACCTTGGCGTCATAATAAGTCTTCATTTTAGCCTTGGACTTAGCCTCATTGATGGCTGCTATCTCCTTTTTTTTTCCAACAGATCCAGGTTGATTCGCAGCTGCTTGTCGTTCGTAACGACATTAACCTCCGCCGTGCGAATGGTAGGCATTCCTATTTCTGCTGGTATAACAGCTTCAATGCCGTAGGGCAATGCAAATGGAGTATCTCTGTTGGCTGTTTTGATCATAGTTCTATGCGCCCATAGCACATGTGGTAACTCATCGACCCATTTGGCACTTCGTTCATCCAGACGCGCCTTGATGCCATTTCCCAAGCTTCTATTTGTTCGTTCTATGAGGCCATTTGTCTGCGGATGCTTAACAGATGCGAAGCGCCGCTTGATATTCAATGATGCACACCAGTCCTTGAATGGATTATCCGGGAACTGTTTACCATTATCCGAGATGATTTCTCCTGGTAGGCCAAAACGGCACACAATATGCTCCCAAACAAACTTTTTAACTTGTTTTCCTTTGATGGATTTGACTGCCTTGGCCTCTATCCATCGTGTGAAGTAGTCCATCGCGACAATCAAGAACTTAACTCCCCCCGCAGCTACAGAAACTGGTCCGGCGATGTCGATTCCCCATTTATAGAATGGCCATGGGGACGTGATAGGTGTAAGCTCCTGCTGCGGGTGTCGTGGCACTGGTCTATGCACTTGGAAATCACTACACTTGCGAATCATGTCGCGCGCATCCCTGTGCATGGTAGGCCAGTAATATATCCTGTACGTAAGGCTCTAGCTACCACGGATCACAGACCTGCATGCATGCCGCACAACCCTTCATGTATTTCACTGATTACATAGGTAGCCTGTCGTGGTCCAACACACCGCAACCATGGCTGCAAGAAAGAGCGCTTATAAAGAATACCTTCTCGGAGTTCGAAGTGTTGCGACTTCCTTCTGATGCGCCGCGCTGCTTTTTCCTCGTCCGGAAGGGTCTCACTATTCAAATAGTTGATAATCAGGGTCATCCATGTAGGTCCATCCTCCTCAACTATAGTAGCGACCTCCCCTTCTGTTATAGATTTCTCCTTGAGTATTTCCACCAAGACTTGTTTGGACAAGTGAGCGAAGCTTGTGGATGCAATCTTGCTAAGAGCGTCCGCCTTCATGTTCTCGCATCTTGGCACCTGTTTGATGGAAAACTTGCTGAAAGCCGTGATTAGTGACTTGACTTTTTCCAAGTATCTGACCATGTTGTCCTCCTTAGCCACATATCCACCTAGAATATGGTTCGCAACCAGCCGTGAGTCCACGTAGGCCTCAAGGTTGCGGACTCCCATTCTAGCGCCGATTTTTAAACCCGCAATTAAAGCTTCATACTCCGCTTCATTGTTGGTGGCCGTGAACTCAAAACGGAGGGCGTACGTGAACTCCATTCCTTCCGGATTCATGAGGATGAGACCAGCCCCGGACCCATCCGTACACGAAGATCCGTCCGTAAATAACACCCATGGTTCTGTTGGAGTCTCGTCTTTTTTAACGATTGGCCCTTCCTCATCCGGCTTCTCAATCAGGAAATCTGCCAAGATCTAGCCTTTCACAGTCGTTCTTGGCCTATAGGATATATTGTGCTCTCCCAATAAGATGCTCCATTTTTGTAGTCTCCCTACCACATCCGGTCTAGAAATGACCTGTTTGATTGGTTGGTCCGTAATAACTACAATTGGGTGCGCCTGAAAGTATCGGCGCAACCGCTTTGTAGCGAACACTAGTGCCAACACCAATTTTTCCATAGAGGAGTAATTCAGCTCCGGCCCTTGTAATGTTCTACTTATGAAGTAGACCGGAGTTTGCACTGTATCTCTATCTGTCATGAGTACCGCGCTTATTGCGCCATGAGTGGCTGAGAGATACATAATGAGTTCCTCCTTTGGCCGGGGAGCTACTAGCATAGGGAGAGATGCAAGGTGCTGCTTGAGTTGGCCAAAAGCTTCCTCGGCTTCTTTTGTCCACCGGAAGTATCCCTTCCTAATGCACTTCTTGAGTGTCTTAAATAGGGGTAACGACTTCTCTGCGGATTTGGATAGGAACCTATTTAGCCCGACCAGTTTCCCATTTAAGGATTCACCTCCTTCCGTGTCTGAGGGGATGGCAGCTGTATCACTGCGTCCATTTTCTCTGGGCAAGGTTTGATACCATTTGGATCAATCATGTACCCAAGGAACATTCCGTCTGTTGCCCCAAAAGTGCATTTCTTTGGATTTAGCTTCATGTTAATCCTCCTTAGTGTGTCGAATGTCTCTTGGACATCCCGGAGAAGTGCATCCTCCGTATGACTTTTTATGACTAAGTCATCCACATAGACTTCCAAGTTGCGGCCTATCTGTGATTCAAAAGCTTTGTCCACAAGCCGCTGGTATGTAGCACCGGCGTTTTTTAGTCTAAACGGCATTTTCGTATAGCAATATACGCCCTGACTCGTATGGAACGCCGTTTTTTCTGCATCCTCCTCCGCCATCTGGATCTGGTGGTATCCTTTATATGCGTCTAAGAAGCACTTAAAGGGATATCCACATAGGGATTCCACCTTCCAGTCAATCTCCGGTAACGGGTAACAATCTTGTGGACAGGCTTTGTTCAGATCCGTGAAATCCACACACATGCGCCAACTTCCGTCATGTTTTTTGACCATGACCGGATTGGATAACCACTCGTGGTAGTATACCTCGCGCATGATACCTGCGTCCACTAGTTTCCGTACTTCCTCTAATATCACTTGGGTGCGCTCAGGCGCCTGGCCGCGCTTCTTTTGCTTGATGGGTTGGTACCCCTGGCGGATCTGGAGCTTATGTTCTACTATCGCGCGTGGCACGCTTGTCATATGCTTTGGCTCCCATGTGAATATATCTAGGTTTGCACTTAAAAGAGAGCACATGGCCCTTTTGCCGCTATCCGAGAGCGCCCCCTATGGATATCTCCTGTTCCGGGTAGTCAGGATGAATTGCCACCTTCCAATTGGGAGGTGGTGATCCATCCTTGGGTGGAACAGGTGGGGCCGGTGTTGTCACGGTATGACACTCGGATGCTGGTACGATTGTGTTGTAAATGGTGACGATTCCTCCCTCAACAGGGAATTTGATCATTCCGTGTGCTGTAAATGGTACCGCCCGTATAACCAGAATACCTGGTCTGCCTATGATCCCATTGTACGGAGAATGTGAGTGTATCACCATGAAGTTCATCCACGCCGTAGTGGAGTGTTCCTCATTCCCAATGGTTACAAGCAGACGCAGTTGCCCTATCGGCCAGATAGTGTCTCCACTAAAGCCAGTGAGCGGCGCCGTGGCCGGTACTAATTGGCTTCTTATTTCTGGGCGTAACTGCACAAAACAGTGTTCATACAGTACCTCTGCTGACGACCCTACATCCACATACATGCGACGAACATTGTGTGTTCCAATTCTTATCTCAATAGTGAGAGGCGCATCAATCACATCTCTTGCTGTGATGGGAGGGAATGAGATTTCCCTGTCGCGTGAAAACTTTGGGCAACTTTCTGCCTCGTGCGGTGTTGTCTGGATTGGATCATGTATATGGTCGAAGGTTTGTCCTTTTGGGGATCCTTCTTATCATACTTCTTGTTGTCTTTTCCATCCTTCCAATCCTTAACTAAGTGCTTGAGTTTACCTGATTTGATCAGTGACTCAATGTGATTCTTGAGCTGGATACACTCCTCCGTACCATGGCCCTTGTCATTATGGAACTCGTAGAAGCGATTTCCTTGCCGACGGTCCGGCGGAGTTGTCATTGGGGGAGGCCTTGGAAAATTTGCCCTTTCTGTCAGCAAGATCTCCCGATAGGACATCTTTAGGGGGTAAACTTATCGTCCGGCCGTCCTCCTTTGTTCTGGCTCTTATAGTCTGAGCCCTTGCTATTGTTCTGGTTGCCTTGACCGCCCGACTGTCTCCGAGACTGGTCGTTTGACCGATACCCATTTCCTCTGGATGGGTAAGCCGCGGCAACAGCTGTTTCTCCCTCTATGAAATTTTTGACCCTTTCCATGAGGTCATCATATCTTTCTGGACGCTTGTCATTGAGACGCCTGATCAATTCCCTGTCTGTTATGGCGTGCATGTAGTCAGAGATTTTCAGGAGTTCCGGCATTGTTTTTGTGCGTGTGCACTCATCATTGAAGCGTTCAGTGAAGGCTTCTGTGGACTCCCCCGGCCGTTGTTTGACAGTTGCCAATGAGACCGGATCCCTATTATACTTCTTCCTTTGAGTATAATTATTCTTGAACGTAGTGCGTTGTTCCGTGAAACTATCAATGCTTCATGGAGGGAGTCCCTCAAACCAGTCACGGGCATTGCCGATCAGAGTTGAATTGAACATTTGGCACCATATAGGCATGGGCCATCGCTTAATTTTAGCCTGCGTGTCGAATATTTTGAGGTGATCATCCGGATCAACAGTTACATCATAGGTCTTGACACACGCCGGTATGCGACGTTTGGTGTCCTCGGAGTAGTTCCGTATGCGGAGGGTGAATGGGTCTTCCCTGGGATCCGCCCATGGCCGGGTAAGCCTAGAGTCATCCCATGGTTCACACCACGGGCGGGAAAGATCCTCCGCTTCTGCATCTCGATAATAAGGGCCACCATAATACTCATCATTGTTTGGTGGTGGTAGAGGGGTACGCCTAGGTCGGCGACACTTAGGCGGATGGTCATCTGAGTCCTCCCCTGATGGGTCTGGAGACGGGGGTGGTGCCCCATCTCTTGGGTTTGGACCACTTTTTTGAGACGAGCCGGGATCCTTTTTCCTAGCGTCCATCCTATCCCACACGCTTGTGTGACGGGTGGCTTTGGCCAGCTCTCGATCTGGTCGCTCGGGTGAACCGTCGGGCCTATCTCCCCCTTCTCGAGACTGCGTTAGTTCCTGCATGAGGCGATCTCCTATGCGCTCGAACAAATTCCTTGGTTGAGGAGTTTCCTCAAAGATGCTCCACTCCTGAGGCTGGCCTTTCCTTTTCCTCTGATTTTGCGAAGAGGTGATCGGTCCGGTGATGCCAAAGTTGAGTCTAGATTGGAGGTTCCTCCCTAGATTCAACCTTGATGCAATCCCTGTGACGATCCTATCGAAGTTCTGCGAGAGAACTCGAGTAAGATCCTCCTCGCTGAGTGGTTGGACTTCTACTTCCTCCTCCACTGATGGTCTGCGCGGCTCCTTGTTAGGAGGATTGGGCGCACTCCCTGGATCAGGGTTATCCAGGGTTGAAGTAGGTGGGGGTGTTATGGAGATCGTACTCGTCACCCCAAAGGCTGAAAACCACCACGGTTACCAGGTCCGCCTATAGGGCGGCTAGGGGATTGATTGGGGATGAGTATCCCTTCCCCTTGGGACTTCCGATTTCCAGGATTCGTGTTCCTGGGGTTAGCCTGCGGATGCCCCTTCGTCATTGGAAATTCACGATGAGGTTTTGCTCTAGCTTAGTGTAATGGGTCCCACGGATGGCGCCAACTTGTTGATGCAAAAGTTGGGTGATCCTTGCTAGACCTGAATTAGGCTTAATTTGGGTTGGCTGGGCTCCGGCTCCTGCACCAAGTGAACTGTTTGGTTGGGATCCTGCACACTAAACAATACGCGTTAGGCTTACCGTGGGAGTGTTTCCCACGATTAGACTCCGGCGTGAGAGTAAGTAATCGGTTAGGGTTTTATGCGAGTTGAGAGTTTAGAACGTAATACCTTTGTGGAACCCTTGGGGGTTCCTTTTATAGGCAGTGGAACCCTAGTGAGCTGCCACTGATACTTCGGCCCCAAGGAAAGGATAAGTACCAGAATTAGAATGATTGTTATCTTCTAATTATAGTGAGTGAATATCCTCTTCTTTGGGGTAAATCCTATCCCTAGACAGAATATGATCCTGTCTAACCCTGTACCGGCCGCGCCGGGCCATGGGCCGCACACGTGTGTGCGGTTTACTGTTCATCCAAGCCCATAAGCTCAAATGACATTATTCCCACCCATCTGTGATGGGTCGGATACAGGTAGTACCCGTGGGCCGGGCTCCTGACCCGGCTGGGGACTATACGTCATCAGTGATGATGTCGGTTTGTCGATGTTACTTGTGGATTTTAAAAATGCTTTCAATTTGGTAGATCGAGAGGTTATGTTGCGAAAGGTTCGTCTTCGTTTTCCCTCTATGTCGTCTTGGGTAGAGTTTTGTTATTCTAGTCCGGCAAGGTTTTATTACGGGGAACATGTATTAAGGTCATGTCAGGGGGTACAGCAGGGTGACCCTCTTGGTCCGTTACTCGTTTCTCTTGTACTTCAACCATTGATATGTAAGATTCGGGACTCCTTCTCTCTTTCTTTACAGGCCTGGTATTTGAATGATGGTACTATTATTGGGGATACTTTGGTTATGGGGAAAGTTTTGGAGTGCATCATGGAGGATGGCCCAGTGTTTGGACTGCATCTGAATATTCATAAGACTGAAGTTTTTTGGCCGACCGAGGATCCTCGCAGCAAGTTTATTGGTGTGTTCCCAAATAATATTTCTCGACCTACGCGCGGTGTTAAGTTACTTAGGGGGCCTGCGAGTGTAGATCTTGATTTTTGTAGTCAGCTTGTGTTGAAGCGTGCGGCTAAGACTATTGAGCTTATGGATGCCGTGGCCAAAATTAATGACCCTCAATGTGAGTTGCTGCTTCTTCGTTCATGTGCCGGTATTGCCAAGTTATATTTTGATATGCGTACTTGTTCACCTTGTGCTTTCATGTCTGCCCAAAGTTCTTTTGATTTAGCACTCCGTTCTTCTTTGGAGCATATTGTTGTTGCTTCTGGACCGGGATTTGGTGATTGGCAGTGGAGACTTGCTACGTTGCCCTTTTCCTTTGGAGGGGTGGGTGTTTATTCTGCGGGTGATGTATTTCATTATGCTTTTCTTGCTTCTCGGTTACAGTCAGCTGATTTACAGTCTAAGTTACTTCAACACACTAATATTGGATCTTATGGACTCTAGTTTGATGATGCCTTACGTGTGTTTAACTCAGTTATGGAGATTTATTTTCTAAGTAATCCGAGTGAGGTCGCTGCCCCCAAACTCATAAAGAAAATGGCAGATATATATTTTGCTCGGGTTATTAAGAATGCAGAATCCACTTTTGCTTTATCTGCTCATCAGTTGGCTTTATGGGCATCTCAGAGGGAGGATCATACGTCTGACTGGCTTAGGACGGTTCCTATCCCCGGATTAGTTCAGACTATGAATGGGAGGTCTTATCGATGTGTTTTGTGTTATCGCTTAGGTATTCACTTGTTCTCTGTTTCGAAGCCCTGTTCAGCTTGTTCGAGAGTATTTGATGGGGATATATTTGGGGATCATGCGGTATCGTGTGCTGGTATCGTTGGGATTAAGCATTGTCACAATTTGGTACGTGATACTCTTGCTGATATATGTTAACGTTCAGGGATATCTGTCGGAAAGGAAGTTAATATTAGATTAGATGGAGGACATGATAAGGCCTTACGTCCGACAGATATTTTGTTTTATTCTTGGGAGGGAGGTAAAGATGTGTGCGTTGATCTGACTGATTCTTCTCCTTTGACTCGTACGGGGATGAATGACTGTGTTCCTGGACGAGCTGTGATCGATGCTGCACAACGTAAACGATGCAAGTATTTGGCTAAGTGTGCCACTCTCGGATATAGGTTTATTCCTTTCTCTTTTCTTCTCTAGGTGAGTTACAGGAAGATGCAGTTGCGTTGCTGAAGCGGATCCAGAGATTTTCTAAGGCTCAAGATATTGGAGCGTGTGCTGCAGTACATATTTTCCATAGAATAGGTTTTGCTATTGCTAAAGGGGTGGGAATGCAGATAGTATCTCGACTCTCATCCAATCTGTTGTAAATCCCTTTTTGTTTCTAATAAAGTGATGGTTTATAAAAATTAAAAAAAAATAAAAAAAATATAATAATAATAATAATAATAATAATTAATATTAAAAAAACACAACTAAATCACTCACTCACTCACCCACGGTCAAACACACACACACCTAATACCGATCATTTCACACACATAAAACACACACTAAAACTGATCATTTCAATCAAACACACATCAACCTAAGCTAATTCGATCTTCCACAAATTGTCAATAATGTTTGGTAAGTTTTACCCCATTTTACGACTTATTTTGTGATTTATGATTATATTTTTGCTTATCAAATACACATCAACTAGTTATCTTTCATTGTTTTTATTGGATTTTAAGTATCTGTATGTGATTCTGACTCACGGGTATGTGGATGTTTGACACCTCGTTTGTATTTCAAATATTTGGTCAACTAGATTTTTTGTAAATTCATTAAGCAATAAGGTGTACCTTAAGAGGTATTCCCCTTTTGCAATTGATGATCGTCTTAGCTAGGATGTAGCATCAATATTAGGGGTTGACGGCTTTTACTTAGCTTGTGAGTTAGGATTAGTCTTATAGGTGTTGTAAGGGGTTGGGGGTCATATACGTGTGGGTTATTTCTTATCGTCCTGTGTAACTTGTGGAAGGATAGTTGATTCTGTTTACAAGTTTCTAACTCCTCATAGTCTGCTTTCAGTTTGTTGATAGACAAGTCCAATATATAAGTATTTTCCTAAAAATTTCAACACGAGTTTTTCAGATAATGTGGAAACAGTGTAGTATGATTAGCATATCGAGTTTTTCATATTTTGACCTTAACCCGAACTTATAACATATCGGATTATCAGGTTTCAGATTGAAATGGGTTGGGTCAAGTTGTGTTGTCCGGTTGCTATCGGGTTGCGGTGAATCTGACTTACTGAACAAGTGGTGAATCGGGTTGCTATCGTGTTGGGTTGTCAGGTGGCTATCTGGCCGGGTTGCTATCGGGTTAAACTTAGGAGTTTTTTTGTAGAAATACGTTTTAACGTATATTAGAAGTATCGGTCACTCCACAATATTATTTATGTTGTAATAGCTCGTAGTTAATGTTACTTATTAAGTTAAGTAAGAAACCGACCCATGGGCTTGTCATGGGTCGGCCCAAGCCCAAATAAAGGCCTTGGATATAAATACCCCTTTCCACCATGGAAAGGGGTTGGTTGTTGATGTTCACATTTTTCTCATTTGAATAAAATACACATAGTTTCTCTCTCACTTTCTCTCACTAATTTCTCTCTCTAGGAATCTTCAACCGACTTCATAGATTCATAGGTTATCAAGATTCTACATTTGGTATCAGAGCTATGGGGTGATTTAAGGTAATGATTTGTGTTGTTTTTTAGTTTTTGATTGTATTAGTGTTCTTTAAGAAGATCCATCTTGATTCTTGGAGTTTTTGATGATTTTGTGATTGGGATTAGTAGATAAGTATTAGTTTTTACTTATTTTAGTAGAAATCACAAAACGTTTTGGGTAACTTGGTAAAAATCTGGGTTTTTTTCATCATATTGTTGATCGACTGTTACTCGAACAAGGTTTCTGTTTCCCAGACAAAGTTCCGAACCAAAAATTTCCGGATCAAAAAGTTCCGGATCAACAAAAGTTCCGGATCAAAAAGTTCCGAACCAAAAGTTCCGGATCAAGGAAAGTTCCGGATCAAAAAGTTCCGAACCAAAAGTTCCGGATCAAGGAAAGTTCCGGATCAAGACAAAGTTCCGGATCAAAAAGTTTCGAACCAAAAGTTCCGGATCAAGGAAAGTTCCGGATCAAGGAAAGTTCCGGATCAAGACAAAGTTCCGAATCAAAAGTTCCGAACCAAATGTTCCGGATCAAGGAAAGTTCCGGATCAAATCTTCCGAACCAAAAGTTCCGGATCAAGGAATGTTCCGGATCAAGGAAAGTTCCGGATCAAGACAAAGTTCCGAATAAAAAGTTCCGAACCAAAAGTACCGGATCAAGGAAAGTTCCGGATCATATCTTCCGAACCAAAAGTTCCGGATCAAGGAGTTCCGAGCCAAAATCTTCTGAATCAACACTTCCGAATCAACAAAAGTTCCGGATCAAGGGATATTTCACTTGTTTTTTCGACGATTTTTTAGAGGATTTAATCTTGGTTTCTTACAACAAAAACTCAACACAATTCACAAGCTTTACTTCACTGCTCGATCAACCGATAATCTTTGTCTCTTTGAAGTGATCAAAATGAATCCGAATTCATTAATGCCTCAGATGACATCACTTACGGACATTTCCGTCATTATGGGAACGGATAATCGCCCTCCAATGCTCATTAAAGAAGTCTTTGAAGCATGGCAAGGCCGTATGATGTCATACCTTAAGGGAAAACCGACATATGGGAGGCTTATGGTTAAGTCAATTCTAAATGGTCCACTTGACTATGGTACCATCGTGGTTAACAATGTGACTCGACCAAGGGAGTTTGAAGAACTTACACCAGCTCAACAACTTGTTGTTGATGCAGACGAAAAGGCTCTTCAAACCATTCTCCAAGCTCTTCCACATGACATTTATCGCATGGTAAGTCAATATACGGTTGCGAAGGATTTATGGGAACGTCTAAAGGTGTTGCTACAAGGTACGTCTCTTACCAAACAGGAAAGGGAATGTCAGTTGTATGATCTGTTTGATAGATTCACGTACAGCCCAGGGGAAACGCTTCACGATTATTACTTCAGATTCACCACTTTCATGAATGATCTGAATGTATACAATCTCGTGATTGCTCCATTCCAGGTTAACACCAAATTTTTGAATACTTTACCTCAAGCTGAATGGGGTGAGTATATTACCGATGATAAGTTAACCAGGGATTTGCATAAGTGCAATTTGGATCAACTCTATGCTTTTCTTCAGCAGCATGAGAAACATGTGATCATGCACCGTTCTCCTCGAGGTATGTACCCTGATTCTTTAGCATTGATGGCGAATCAACCAAGCTTGTCACACAACAACACTCCTTATATCTTGGGACACCAAGCCTATCATCCATCACCTTACATGACACCAAGCTTCCCCCAATATTCGATTCTACCGCAACTACCCACCTCACATCAACAACAATATCGGTTTAATGCACCTTCATCACAATATGCTTCACAATCTCACCCAGCAAGTATTGCACCTTATGCTCAGTCTTCATATTCTTCTTATCAAGAGAATGCAGCATATCCATCAAGCTACTCTGACCACATGAGTATTCCTTCTAGTGCTTACGCAGCTCAACAAGACCAAGCAATGTATTGTGATGATGCTGAAGTCCCCATTCCTGAATTCAAACAAGGAACTGACCCAGTTTAAGTGTTAGCCACTATGTCTGCTTATCTCACAAGGACATTAAGTAAACGAGGATTTAGAGGATCAGCTCCTACTAACAATCAGCTGAGGAATTCATCCAATTCTCGCCAACAAGCTACTATTGAGAATGGCAGGGTAATGGTTCAACCTATTCAACCTTATCAGGGGAGACCTACTATGTAACACTCTCATTTTTCGTATCGGTACAGCGTAAGGGTCTTTCAGAGTGTTACGGGATAGCACAATAACTCCAATCATAGACAACACATAAAAATGGTTGTACAAGGTTTAACAAACATTCATTCGATAAAAAGTTTAAAAGTGTACAACAGGTCCCAAATTATACAGGTCATTAAGTTTACAAAACACAGATCGAATGAACATTTTTAATATTAAGTGTGGGCCATCAGAGTCGATCTCCATCCGGATTACCTTCAAGCACCTGAGATAGAAAACATGCAAAAATCATATCAGCGAATGCCGAGTGAATTCATAGAGTTTAATGAAAACCGTTATATAAAAACAATCATTTACAATCATTAAAATCAGAACACAAGTATAATATCGGAAGTAAGTCCACATATTGCTAGTCAGGCAATATATAAATCAAGCATACATCTGAAACCGTCCATGAGACCGTAGTCTCTATATTACCATGATAGGTAATATATTCATCGTAATAGCGTCGTCATCGTTTATTATTTATGTCTTATATTGTATTAGTTGTATATTGTATAGGATTATTATTAGCCGCATGACATTGTTACCTTACTGTGAAAACAGCGGGCCGCGAACCCGACAAACAATTTGCCCATCTAAGTTAGCGTGTCGTCACAAAAATCACGCTATGGAATCTTCTCATACATAAATTCGCTTACCAATCAATGTGGTAGGACGGGGATCAACCGTCAAGGCGCGAACTGGGGTGATCGTCCCCAAATAGTACTATCAAATGCATAAGCGTCTACCAAAACCCGGTAGTTCACAATTCATGCTAATGGGACTTTAAGTGACATAACCTAACTACTAATAATCCTTTTAGTCTCGAATATAGGGTCATAGCATCATTCGGGTCCATCTCATTTAGCATACAATCGGGACTACTTGTGTTCTATTTTTATAAAAATCTAGCATGTTATCTCCCTCGCGGGTTTACAAATCATTTTATAAAAACATTTAAAAGAGTGCGAGGCTATGAACTCACGTTGTTAATGAAAGGCGGATTATCGGCTACGGGCGTGCTTCGGTCACGGAAACCTATATAAATAATAATCGGTCTTAGACTCGGTCCAATGACTTTTATCAAAATAACAATATACATATATATGATTTTGTACATATGATGATGATCAAGTGGGTTTATAAATCCTCATTTACTCATTTTAGCGTTTACGTTTTAGTATTGTCTTACTAGTTCACTAGTTTTACCGATTTTACCTATTTTAAGTTCATTAAGTCTTTTATAAGTTCTTTTACTTGTTTTTACCCATTATATACTTATATGATCAGTATATATACTTTTCATGTTGGGCCCTATTGGGTTAAGCCCAAATAATTCTTTTTACAAGTATTTATCTTATTAAGTCCAATTATTAGTCTAATAGGTTTAGTTAGCTCGTAATTCTCCGTAATTCTTATAGTTCGGGTTTTATCGGTTTTTACTTGTCTTAGTTACTTATACATCAGTATATAACTTTTATAAACTTTACATTAGACGGGTTTGGTCGTCTAAGTTTTATTTGATGAAAAACGTTAATTTCACGGCGATAGCCGAAAAAGTCGTAAAAATCAAGTTTATAGTTTTTATTACTTATAAATATTACTTTTACCACCATTTATATATTTTACCCATTTAATTAACCTTTTATACATTTATATAAATAAGTTTTATAAGTTAGTGGGTTTATACTTTACATTTTATAAATTATAAAGTGAGTGCTTATATAATAATAATAAACATTATTTCCAAAATCTGATTTTTAACTTCACATTCACCATTTTTATCATATCTAGAGTTCTACAATGACTTAGAAGCTCATTTTTGGATGACAACTTCTTCATAATATGTGCTAAATATAACTTAGTTATAGCTACTGCCCATTTTGAGTTTAAGTTGCCTTAACAGTCCCTATAAAACTGCTTATTCAGATTGTACCACCTAACTTGTTTTGATCATATCTCACTCATTATTTTGATTCCATTGCATGGCCAACTCTCACATGTGTATAACATCATCTACTTTACTGTAAATAGATCAAACCATGCATTTTTATCAGTTCTTCATTTAGTTATCTACTGTTTTTATACAGCCAACTAATTAGACATGATTTTAGCTTCATTTCTTATGGTTATCATCATTTTTAAGCATGTTTATCAACACTTGATCCCCACACAACATTTTTATCATCATATATACATCATATACATATTCAAAATGAAAGAAAATACATTTGTTCTTTACAAAATAATAAGAGAAAAATGTAGAGGATGATCTTCTTTACCAATCCAAGTGGATTTCTTGTTTTAGGAAGGCAAGAACTTGATGAACACAACAAGTATCTCCAAGACTATCAAATAGCAAGATCATATGTTGGAAAATCAGCCCTAGGACACAAGCAAATCACCTCCAAAGTTGGTTATATGGCCACCAAATGATCAAGGTTTCAAGGAAACACCTTAATAGGACTAGTAAACATGTGGTTTGTAGTTAGAAGAGATCAAAGATGGTGTTTGTGGCTTGATGTGGGACGGCACAAATGGTGGAGTAGAGAGAGTTTTGGGGTGGATTGCATGGGTGAAATGGTTAAGTGAAAACCATTTGTTGGTTTTGTTAAGTTTGGTGGAAGGCTTAGCTTAAAGTGTAAGCATGAGCTTACACTTGTATAAACAAGTTAAGTTTTGTGCCACCTATGTGTGGTGAGGTGTTCTTGCCGTCCCATGTAAGCTAGTGGGATGGGGCAAAGTGTTTTGTCCCATCTCACTAGTTTACGGGTATTTCTCGATTCTAGTTTTCTCGATTTGCGTGCCCTCGGGTCATTTTACGAAAAACGTTTTTATAAATTATGAATCACCGTCACAAAACGAATCCAATAAAAATTGTCTCATCAAAAACGGAGTTCAAAAACGTAAATACGTAATCCTAAGGTTTCCGGTTTAGTCGTAAAAGACGCCAAATTATGCACGTAAGCCCAAATTTAAATCCGTAAATTGTGAGTTCGTCAACCAACACAAAAATAAGTTTCAAAATATTATACGAGAAAATATTTAACTACCTGAAAATGTTAGATTTGTCACAGCTTTTCCTCCTAAAAGGGATCAACGTCCTCGTGATCCATTTCATTTGGATGTCCGTTTCTTATTGAAATCGAAGAGGTGCGGATATTTCTTCCACATTTCATCCTCTCGTTCCCAAGTATACTCCGGTCCATGCTTTGAATTCCATCGGATCTTGACAATAGGTATCCGACTTTGTTTCAGTTGCTTTACATCACGGTCCATAACTTCTACGGGCTCTTCGATAAAATGCAACTTCCCATCTATTCGAACCTTACCTAACGGAATTTTCACATCACTCACTGCTAGACATTTCTTCAGATTAGATACATGGAATGTGTTGTGAACACCATGAAGTTCTGGGGGTAACTCTAGTTTGTAAGCCACCGGACCTACTCTAGATAGAATCTTAAAGGGTCCAATATAACGGGGATTCAATTTTCCTCGTTTTCCAAATCTTATAACGCCTTTCCATGGCGATACTTTCAACATTACTCGGTCACCCACTTCAAACTCCATTGGCTTCCGCCGCACATCCGCGTAACTTTTCTGTCTACCACGGGCAGTCAACAACCTCTTCTTAATCTGAACTATCATCTCCGTAGTCTCCCGGATCAATTCCGGTCCCGTGAGCTGGGTATCCCCAACTTCACTCCAACATACAGGAGATCTACACTTCCTACCATACAAAGCTTCAAACGGTGCAGCCTTAATACTAGAATGGTAACTATTGTTATATGAAAACTCTGCTAACGACAAATGTTTATCCCAATTCTTACCAAAGTCTAACACACAAGCTCTCAACATATCTTCCAGTGTTTGTATCGTCCTTTCACTCTGCCCATCAATCTGGGGGTGATAAGCAGTGCTCATGTCGAGATTCGTTCCCAAAGATCTTTGGAGAGATTTCCAAAAATTCGATGCGAATCTAGGATCTCGATCTGAAATGATCGATACAGGCACTCCATGCTTGCATACAACATTATCAAGGTATATTCGAGTCAGCTTCTCCAGTGAGAACTGCTCCTTAACCGGAATGAAGTGTGCTGATTTGGTCAGTCTATCGACAATAACCCAAATCGAATTGTTTCCAGATGATGTTCTAGGAAGCTTGGTGATAAAGTCCATTGTAATTCGCTCCCACTTCCATTCAGGAATCTTTGGTTGTTGAAGTAGTCCTGATGGCTTTTGATGTTCAGCTTTAACTCTAGCACAAGTCAAGCATTGAAGAACATACATAGCTATGTCAGCTTTCATATTCGGCCACCAGTACAACTTCTTCAAATCATGGTACATCTTATCAGATCCTGGATGAATGGAATACTTAGATTTATGGGATTCTAACATAATCAAATCTCTTAAGCCTCCAAACTTAGGTATCCACATATGACCTCTTAAACATTTCACTCCATCAGCTCTAACCTCTAAAGGATCTCCTTCTCCTCGGAACCCTTCATTAACAAAATTCTCCTTCTTACAAGCTTCTATTTGTGCATTTCTAATTTGCTCAGGCAAATTATTGTGCACGGTCAAGACTAGAGAACGCACCCTGATAGGCTCTCTATCTTTCCTACTCAACGCATCAGCAACAACGTTGGATTTTCCTGGGTGATACTTTATATCACAATCATAATCACTTAACAACTCTATCCATCTTCGTTGCCTCATGTTCAACTCTTTCTGGTCGAGAATATACTGTAGGCTTTTGTGATCGGTGAATACCGTACACTTGGTGCCATACAGATAATGTCTCCACAACCTAAGAGCAAAGACCACAACTCCTAACTCAAGAGATGCATCACAATACACTACAAAATCTTCACTCCCTTCGGGTAATGATAAGATTGGCGCACTACATAATTTTTGCTTCAATGTCTGAAATGCTCCATCTTCATCACTTCCCCAAACGAAAGGTTTATTCTTCTGAGTAAGCTTAGTCAAGGGTTTAGCTATCAAAGAAAATTCTTTAATGAATCGCCTATAATAGCCAGCCAATCCTAAGAACTGTCGCACTTCCGTTGGCGTTGTCGGTGCAGACCAATTCTTAATAGCTTCAACCTTTGCAGGATCAACATGAATTCCATCTCTGTTAATCACATGACCAAGAAATTGCACAGAATCCAACCAGAAATCACACTTCGAAAACTTAGCATACAACCTTTCATCCTTCAACAACTTCAAAACAATCCTCAAATGTTCTCTATGCTCATCTTCATTCTTAGAATAGATTAGAATATCGTCAATAAACACAATCACAAATTTATCCAAGTAGGGCTTGCACACTCGATTCATTAAATCCATGAAACCGCAGGTGCGTTAGTTAACCCAAATGGCATTACTTGAAATTCATAGTGTCCATAACGAGTTCTAAATGCAGTTATAGGAATATCTTCTTCACGGACGCGAAGTTGGTGATATCCTGACCGCAAATCTATCTTAGAATACACACTAGATCCTTGCAGTTGATCAAACAAATCATCAATCCTAGGTAAAGGATATCGATTCTTAATTGTCAACTTATTCAGTTCCCTATAATCAATGCACATACGAAAAGATCCATCCTTCTTCTTAACGAACAAGACTGGAGCTCCCCAAGGCGACGAGCTCGGTCGAATAAAACCTTTATCAGACAACTCCTTAAGTTGCTCAGATAACTCCTTTAATTCAGAAGGGGCTAATCGGTAAGGCGCACGTGCCACCGGTGCAGCACCAGGAATTAAATCGATTCGAAACTCTACTTGCCTTATTGGTGGAAGTCCTGGTAAATCTTTAGGAAATACCTCAGGAAATTCACAAATAATAGGTACATCTTCCAATCGTTTCTCCCTAGACTCATTCCCGGTCACTTGAGCTAAAAATAACTCACAACCGTTCCTGATGTACTTTTGGACTTTAATACATGAAACGATTTTCAAACGGGATTCACCTCGACTACCATCAATTACTAACGTTCTATTCCTAAGAGGAATCTTAACCTTCTTCTCTCCACATAAAATAGTAGCATTATTCAACGACAACCAATCCATACCAATAATAACATCGAAACTACCTAATTCTATCAACATCAAATCAATCGGAAAGGAATGGTTCAAGAGATTTAGAGAGCATCATTCTAATAGCTTATTAGTTTTCACTAATTTACCATCAGCCAATTCCACCTCGTAACTGGTACTTATCTCAACAGGTTCAATATCAATAAGGGCACTAAATTTAGTGGATACAAAGCTCCTATCGGCACCCGAATCGAATAAAGCAACAGCATAATGATTGTTGAGTAAAAACGTACCGGTAACGACATTCGGATCCTCTTTCTTCACCTCAATTGTTCCAAGTTGGTAGATACCACCCTGGGGGTTTCTTCCAGGTACAATCGCTTTCAACTTGGGGCATTCCGATTTCCTATGACCTTCTTCATTACAGTTGAAGCAAATCGTTCCCTTCTTACACCTTTCAATCTTGTGTCCAAGCTTTCCGCAATTTCGGCACTTCCAGCAGTCGCAAGGATGCCTCTTGTTGCCACACTTAGGACATCTATCATCGTTGCGCGGTGCATTGTTGGTAATAGTATTTGCATTCCCCTTTCTCTGGTTCTGACGGCGATTGAAATTCTTCCTATAATCACCTCTATCTACACGATCACCGTCTCCCTTTCTTTTCTCACCTACACGGGCTTCATCTTCCTTATCCTGAATTATCTGTCCAATGAGTTGGTAAGCCATTCGAACAGCATCATCAATGGTCAGTGGTTTCGATGATGTCACGTCCCCCCGGATATTCCTGGTCAACCCTTTCACATATTGCTCAATTCGGATCTCTTCGGGTTCAACCAATCGAGGACATAGCAAGGCCAACTCACGGAATCGATTCGTGTAACTATCAATGTCCACACCTTTCATTCTCAAATGAATCAACTCCTGTTCTAACCTAATAATCACACTACGAGGACAAAACTCCAAAGTCATCCACTTCTTGATTTCAGCCCAAGGAGTAGCATTAGCAGCATCAAGACCCATGAAAGCAATTCTCCCGTTCCACCAAGTCAACGCACGACCTTTAAGAGTAGCCATAGCAAAAGTCACCTTATCTTCCTCCTTACACTTACTAATCCTAAACACCGATTCAATCTTCTCAATCCACTGGCTTAGTCCTACAGCACCTTCAGTTCCATTAAAAGGTAGAGGTTCACACTTCATGAACGTCACATAAGTACAGCCACCAACTTTAGGTGCATTCGTTCCAAGTCCTCCTACATTTCCTCCAGCATTAGCATTCACATTATTAGCATTCACATTCACATTAGTACCGCCAATTCCACTACCGCCAGCTCCACTACCGCCAGCTCCACTACCGCCAGCTCCACTACCGCCAGCTCTACTACCGCCAGCTTCATTTCTAGCATTTGCCATAAATTCAGTCATAGATGCAGTAACTTGCTCCGTAATAATCCTATGTACATCATCCTCAGTCACAGCCTTCTTGGGCGGCATAGTTCTATAATTCCACAATTTCAAAGCATTAAGCATTCACCCAACAAAGGATTCATATAATATGGATCGAATTCATAATCAAGATACAAATAAGGCACAATATGGAATTCAAGACAAGATACATATTTCATTCGATCTGAAACAAAAGTATTGTCTAGTACATCCATATAAAAGTTCTAGCACTATATATACTCAAAATTCGTGCCAAATCTACTACTAACAAGTTGGTTCAGTCAAAGCTACAAAAGCACAAAAGATATAAAGGTCACTACTAAACACAGACTGGTCTACTGAGAACCGCCAGATGGTCCATCATCCATCGTCTTCTGGATCTTTGCCGGACGATCACTAGACACATCTTCAGCTGGGCGCTTACGGATTACTCCTCTTTCAACCATGTCAGCATAAAATCTACTGTTCCAACCCACTGATATATTCAATTCCTTTTCAGCTTTCTCACGCATCGCACGAGCCACACTCAACTGAATTTCCATAGAATTCACCTTTTTCTTCATCTCAGCAAACTCACGACTTTCCAATACCGATAATCTCCTAAAAGCCTCATTCAAACCACGTTCTACATCACTCAAATCCAAACTAAGCAATTCCCGCTCTTTCTCGCCAACCTTAGCCTTCGACTCCAAATAAGCAACCTGAGTCTGAACAATACCTAATCCAACCTCTGTCACACAACTCTTAACACGGGAAGCATCTAGATCACGTCTCAAGGCCCATGGTGCAAGACCATCAATATGAGTAGCCTCTCGAGCACTAGACGACTCTCCTATCTCACGTCTACGAGCAGCAATACCATCAGTACCGTCAGGTGCATCGTCATCCTCATCCTCCTCTGATTCAGAATCAGATTCAGACGATTCAGACATTTCATCCCTAGGTAACTCATCCTCAGAATCAGACAAACAAACTGGTGGGGGCAAAGGCTCGCCCTCTGGAACATCATACGGATATATAAGCTCAGCTTCCTCATCGTCATCGACCTCAAAATCTATACCTACATCCTCCTCGACATCCTCGTCGTCAATCTCATCATCTAACTCATCTAACCCAATCCCATTCTCATTCTCAATATCAGCATTCTCAATATCCACGTCCTCATTACCCACATTCTCAATCTCATTCTCTACTAAGTCTAAATAAGGATCATCTTCTATATTAGGTTCGGGAATAGCATGGTTTTCTACAGGAATATTAGGGTCAGCCATGACAATCTGCATTTATATATATTTATCTCGTATTAGGATAACATACTAGTTAAACAATTACATAATGAAATCACGATATATACATATATATAAATTAAATTATATATATCAAAATATATATCTTCTCAATAGGGCTTGTTGGTAACGTCGGAGATCTCTGGTACCGTTATAGTCAAAAGATTTTTCAAATATTTTCTCAAATGTTCATTGTCAAAAGATTTTGAAAAGTTTTGTTCAAAACCTTGGTTTTTAAAATCTTTTGTTCTCTACAACGAGAGCTCTGGTACCAAACTGTAACACTCTCATTTTTCGTATCGGTACAGCGGAAGGGTCTTTCAGAGTGTTACGGGATAGCACAATAACTCCAATCATAGACAACACATAAAAATGGTTGTACAAGGTTTAACAAACATTCATTCGATAAAAAGTTTAAAAGTGTACAACAGGTCCCAAATTATACAGGTCATTAAGTTTACAAAACACAGATCGAATGAACATTTTTAATATTAAGTGTGGGCCATCAGAGTCGATCTCCATCCGGATTACCTTCAAGCACCTGAGATAGAAAACATGCAAAAATCATATCAGCGAATGCCGAGTGAATTCATAGAGTTTAATGAAAACCGTTATATAAAAACAATCATTTACAATCATTAAAATCAGAACACAAGTATAATATCGGAAGTAAGTCCACATATTGCTAGTCAGGCAATATATAAATCAAGCATACATCTGAAACCGTCCATGAGACCGTAGTCTCTATATTACCATGATAGGTAATATATTCATCGTAATAGCATCGTCATCGTTTATTATTTATGTCTTATATTGTATTAGTTGTATATTGTATAGGATTATTATTAGCCGCATGACATTGTTACCTTACTGTGAAAACAGCGGGCCGCGAACCCGACAAACAATTTGCCCATCTAAGTTAGCGTGTCGTCACTAAAATCACGCTATGGAATCTTCTCATACATAAATTCGCTTACCAATCAATGTGGTACGACGGGGATCAACCGTCAAGGCGCGAACTGGGGTGATCATCCCCAAATAGTACTATCAAATGCATAAGCGTCTACCAAAACCCGGTAGTTCACAATTCATGCTAATGGGACTTTAAGTGACATAACCTAACTACTAATAATCCTTTTAGTCTCGAATATAGGGTCATAGCATCATTCGGGTCCATCTCATTTAGCATACAATCGGGACTACTTGTGTTCTATTTTTATAAAAATCTAGCATGTTATCTCCCTCGCGGGTTTACAAATGATTTTATAAAAACATTTAAAAGAGTGCGAGGCTATGAACTCACGTTGTTAATGAAAGGCGGATTATCGGCTACGGGCGTGCTTCGGTCACGGAAACCTATATAAATAATAATCGGTCTTAGACTCGGTCCAATGACTTTTATCAAAATAACAATATACATATATATGATTTTGTACATATGATGATGATCAAGTGGGTTTATAAATCCTCATTTACTCATTTTAGCGTTTACGTTTTAGTATTGTCTTACTAGTTCACTAGTTTTACCGATTTTACCTATTTTAAGTTCATTAAGTCTTTTATAAGTTCTTTTACTTGTTTTTACCCATTATATACTTATATGATCAGTATATATACTTTTCATGTTGGGCCCTATTGGGTTAAGCCCAAATAATTCTTTTTACAAGTATTTATCTTATTAAGTCCAATTATTAGTCTAATAGGTTTAGTTAGCTCGTAATTGTCCGTAATTCTTATAGTTCGGGTTTTATCGGTTTTTACTTGTCTTAGTTACTTATACATCAGTATATAACTTTTATAAACTTTAAATTAGACGGGTTTGGTCGTCTAAGTTTTATTTGATGAAAAACGTTAATTTCACGGCGATAGCCGAAAAAGTCGTAAAAATCAAGTTTATAGTTTTTATTACTTATAAATATTACTTTTACCACCATTTATATATTTTACCCATTTAATTAACCTTTTATACATTTATATAAATAAGTTTTATAAGTTAGTGGGTTTATACTTTACATTTTATAAATTATAAAGTGAGTGCTTATATAATAATAATAAACATTATTTCCAAAATCTGATTTTTAACTTCACATTCACCATTTTTATCATATCTAGAGTTCTACAATGACTTGAAAGCTCATTTTTGGATGACAACTTCTTCATAATATGTGCTAAATATAACTTAGTTATAGCTACTGCCCATTTTGAGTCTAAGTTGCCTTAACAGTCCCTACAAAACTGCTTATTCAGATTGTACCACCTAACTTGTTTTGATCATATCTCACTCATTATTTTGATTCCATTGCATGGCCAACTCTCACATGTGTATAACATCATCTACTTTACTGTAAATAGATCAAACCATGCATTTTTATCAGTTATTCATTTAGTTATCTACTGTTTTTATACATCCAACTAATTAGACATGATTTTAGCTTCATTTCTTATGGTTATCATCATTTTTAAGCATGTTTATCAACACTTGATCCCCACACAACATTTTTATCATCATATATACATCATATACATATACAAAATGAAAGAAAATACATTTGTTCTTTACAAAATAATAAGAGAAAAATGTAGAGGATGATCTTCTTTACCAATCCAAGTGGATTTCTTGTTTTAGGAAGGCAAGAACTTGATGAACACAACAAGTATCTCCAAGACTATCAAATAGCAAGATCATATGTTGGAAAATCAGCCCTAGGACACAAGCAAATCACCTCCAAAGTTGGTTATATGGCCACCAAATGATCAAGGTTTCAAGGAAACACCTTAATAGGACTAGTAAACATGTGGTTTGTAGTTAGAAGAGATCAAAGATGGTGTTTGTGGCTTGATGTGGGACGGCACAAATGGTGGAGTAGAGAGAGTTTTGGGGTGGATTGCATGGGTGAAATGGTTAAGTGAAAACCATATGTTGGTTTTGTTAAGTTTGGTGGAAGGCTTAGCTTAAAGTGTAAGCATGAGCTTACACTTGTATAAACAAGTTAAGTTTTGTGCCACCTATGTGTGGTGAGGTGTTCTTGCTGTCCCATGTAAGCTAGTGGGATGGGGCAAAGTGTTTTGTCCCATCTCACTAGTTTACGGGTATTTCTCGATTCTAGTTTTCTCGATTTGCGTGCCCTCGGGTCGTTTTACGAAAAACGTTTTTATAAATTATGAATCACCGTCACAAAACGAATCCAATAAAATTTGTCTCATCAAAAACGGAGTTCAAAAACGTAAATACGTAATCCTAAGGTTTCCGGTTTAGTCGTAAAAGACGCCAAATTATGCACGTAAGCCCAAATTTAAATCCGTAAATTGTGAGTTCGTCAACCAACACAAAAAATAAGTTTCAAAATATTATACGAGAAAATATTTAACTACCTGAAAATGTTAGATTTGTCACATACTACATCAACCACCAATGCACGCACGGTCAATCCTGCTCCAATGGTCAACACTCCTCCACGGGCTAATTCCACAGGCAAGTTGAGATTTATTACATGCTACAATTGTAAGGAAGAGGGTCACATGTCCAGGGATTGCAAAGAACCCAAGAGGAGAAGGGATGGTCAGTGGTTTGTAGAGAAGATTTATCTGGTGAATGCTCAGGCACAAGGAAGGGAACTTGATGAAGAAGAGCTTGCATTTCTTGCTGATCCAGGGATTGCTGAACAAGACATTGTCACCACACAGAATGCAGCATACCAAGCAGATGATCTTGATGCTTATGATTCAGACTGTGATGAACTTCAATCAGCACAAGCAGCTCTTATGGCAACTATCTCTAGCTTAGTGCCAGAAAAAAGATCTGAGGTACTTTTTAATACCACTGATTATACCACTGATACTAGTATTCAACCACATCAAGTTGTGCAAGAGCGTGCTGATTCAAATGAGTCTTCGGTGGTGAGTCTTTCAAATGAGGAGACAATCAATGATAGTAATATCAATGTGAGTCCCCACACTTTGAGTGAATCACAACCGGGAGCCATTTCGCATACGGATACTCCTACTCAACAAGATTTGGTCATGGTTCCTGCTACATTACTTAGCCAAATGAATGCTGCACTCTTAGAAACCCTAGCTAAGAATAAGAATTTGTCTGATGAGCTTGCCTTATGCAACGAGAAAGTTCAAACTTTGGAATTAGTTCCTTCGTCTAGTGTTCTAACAAATCCCGAGTATGATCATTTTCGAAACAAACAAATGGGTCATTTGCAAGAAATTGAAACCTTAAGAGCAGATCTTTCTAACGAACTTAAAGAAAAGGAGTTAGTGGTCACTAACTTTCAAAAACTTCAAACGGATTTTGAATTACTCGAGTCTAAGAAGAATGAAATGGAAATTAATGCGGATAATAAGATTAGAAGTCTAGATTATTTGCTTTTAAGACAATACGCTGCCTCTCAACTAGTGCACTTATTTGATGCTTCGTTTAGAGAATCTAACTTATCACGTCAAAAAGGCCTTCCCCCTAACCCACGGTATGCAAAACAAGCTTTTATCCATAGTCCTATACTTTATAATGCAACCCAATTAGGATTGGTCTTAGACCCGATTGTTATTTTCGATGATCGCACAAATAAGGATCTAGTTGATGAGAATCGGTCATATAACTTTGCAAAATATCCCGATTGTGATTATTTTAAAATGAATCAGGAGCTTGCTAAAACAGATTTTAGAATTCGCTTCCATATGGACAAAGATCTCATTACAGCACCAACCTACATGTTAA
This sequence comes from Glebionis coronaria, assembly GCA_025667525.1. NCBI lineage: Eukaryota > Viridiplantae > Streptophyta > Magnoliopsida > Asterales > Asteraceae > Glebionis > Glebionis coronaria. Next base: position 128,004 of record JANFOE010000277.1, on the reverse strand, counting down.
ATGAAGAAAACCCTAGTACACTTCCTACACTTGTCAAAATGGAAGGACCTAAGGAAATTCCAAAGGATCTTCCACCTGTTAGCACTGTATGGTTAAACTTGCAAGAGATTAATCAATACTTTGCTAGTTTTGACAAGGTCATTTTGGAATGTACGACTTCAAATGGCCTAAACGCCGGAGAATGGGCTTTCGAACACATGAACGAGGTGTTTAAGAATGAGATCAATCCGTTTGTCGAAAGTCTAAAAGGAAGTTTTGCATATCTTAAGGAAAATCTTGAGTTTGAAATTGCAGAAGTTCAAAAAGTGTTTATGAAATGGACACCGCTTACGAACTACAATTAATTGAAAAGGAAAATATTTTATCCGAATATGACCGATTCTTGTCCAAAGTAATTTCGTGTGATGTGCTTACTACTGTGAATGTTAGTTATTCGAATGATCTTACATCCGCTATGATTAAATGTGATGCTGTGAATATATGTGATGATGTGTGTGATCTCTCTGTAAATGTTGCTGATACTGTAAATGAGGTAGATAATCATTCCTGTCACGAATCTAACGCTGAATTTTTAAAGCTACAAGATTCTTACAATTTACTTTCAAAACGCTTTAATCAACTAGAACAACATTGTATATCTTTAGAATTAAAACAACAAACTCAAAATGAGGATCTTTTGATAACAAATGATTGTGAAAACAGTGTTGAGACGAGTGACAAGATGATTGCAATAGTTAAGGCATTAGAGGAAGAGATTATGAGATTGAAGAGAGATGTGTCATCAAATGAAACACTAAAATTGGAACTAGAGGCTGCAGAGTCTAAAACCAGGTCTTAGAAATTATACTTTCGTCTATTCTAGGAGAGATGGATCGGGCAAGACAGGGACTATCCGCTCTTTATGGTTCAATAGAAGAACGCTTAGCTTTTAATGCAGCACAGCAACAATCTTATGTTGAACAACTGAACCAAAAGTGTGAGGAAATCTCTGACTTAAACATCCTGCTCATTGACAAAAACATGGTTTTGGCCGAGTTAAAGGAGACACTTCTTCTCACCCGACAAGAAGCTGTTAATAACTTAGCTACCAACTCTGCACCGTCCTCTAGTGCTCCAACAACCAAGTCAGTAGTGCTTTATAAGAACCCGCTCCACAAGAAAAACCCGGTTACCTACGATGATTATATGAGGAATGCAATTAAGCATGTAGATCTTGTTAGGGATATTTTAGACGATCTTTATGCCTTAGATCCCTCAAGTAGCTACTATTACTCAGCTCATGAATATACTAAGCGAGTTCAATATTGCTTAGCATATTTGCAATACATAGGTAAACCAGGTTCTGCACTACTCACTAATAGACCTATTGCTGTAACTCCATTCAATAAGACCCTAGGAGAAAAACCGTCATTGGCACCATCAAGTAAGGCACCTTTAAAATCTGTTGCTAATATTCCCACTTTGCCTTCTACAGGAGTAAAAGAGTCTACTAAGGCTAAAGGATCGCCACTCAAGAAAGATAAGATCAGGCCCTTCACTAGTAGTACCAACAAGAAGAAAGTAGAAGCTCACCATAGGAATGTTAGTTCAGATTTAAATAAAAAGAATCATGTTAAGAATCATGTTAAGACTAAACCATTTGTGAATTCTGATTTGAAATGTTGGAATTGTAATGAATGTATGTTTTCCCAACGTCATGATTTGTGTCTTATTGATCATGTGAATGAAATGAATGCCATTAGGAATGATCTTGAATGGAAGCCAACTGGTAGAACTCGTGCCCAAGTTGGCTGGAAATGGCGTCCCACTGGTAGGACCTTTACATTTGATGGAAAAATGTGCCCTTTAACTAGGAATGCATCCATTGAGGTTAGGTCTGAGCGTCCTTTAGTTAGGAACACTAGCACTATAGTATGGAAACCGCGCCCTTTAATTAGGTCAGCCCCCACTATAGTGCCTATCAGTGAAGAAATACCTCAGGATTTAAGCCAACTAGAATCTACACCACCAACTAGGAAGAAGGCTAGGAAATCTAAGAAACCTAAAGTTAGCAAATCTAAGATTATTAAATCTGTACCTGCTAATAACAAGGAACATTCAGATTTCGATACCTCTACATTGTCCTCGTCTGGTGATATTTTCAGGTGGTCCAAATCATCCTCTGGTATTTGGACTCCGGTTGTTCAAAGCATATGACCGGAGATTGCTCGATGCTCCGAAATTTCGTCAGCAAGTTTCTTGGAACGGTTAAATTCGGTAATGATCATATTGCAAAGATAATGGGTTATGGTGAATATCAGATTGGAAACGTTACGATTTCAAGGGTATACTATGTAGAAGGTCTTGGTCATAATTTATTTTCGGTAGGACAGTTTTGTGATTCCAACCTAGAGGTTGCTTTTCGACAACATACTTGTTTCATCCGCAACATGGAAGGAAAAGACTTGTTGAAGGGATCTCGTGGTGCAAATCTTTATACGTTGTCCCTACAAGACATGATGGCCGCCTCTCCAGTATGTCTTCTCTCTAAAGCATCTAAGACCAAGTCATGGTTATGGCATCGCAGATTATCTCATCTCAACTTTGATGCTATTAATCATCTGGCTAAAAACGAATTAGTTCGTGGTCTTCCAAAGCTCAAATTTCACAAGGACCATTTATGTTCCGCGTGTTCAAGGGGGAAAAGTACCAAGAAATCATACAAGCCCAAAGCTGAAGACACCAATCAAGAAAAACTTCATCTTTTGCATATGGATCTTTGTGGGCCAATGAGAACTGAAAGTGTGAGTGGTAAGAAATTCATTCTTGTTATTGTGGATGATTTCTCCAGGTTTACATGGGTTAGATTTCTACGTACAAAGGATGAAGCACCGAAGGCTATCATCACTTTTCTGAAATTCATTCAGGTACGTTTAAATACTACTGTCCGCCGTATTCGTACAGACAATGGAACAGAGTTCGTCAACCAGACTCTTCGTGATTACTATGAAGAATTTGGTATCTCACATGAAACATCCGCTGCACGTACTCCACAACAAAACGGTGTCGTTGAAAGACGGAATCGTACGCTTATGGAAGCTGCTAGGACTATGCTGATTTATGCGAACGCTCTATTGTTCTTGTGGGCAGAAGCTATAGCTACTGCATGTTTCACCCAAAACCGTTCTATCATTCGGAAACGCCATGGAAAAACACCTTACGAGCTTCTACATGACCGTAAACCCGATGTTTCATTTTTTCATGTTTTTGGTGCTCTTTGTTATCTAAACATTAATAGTGAGAACTTGGGCAAACTTCAACCGAAAGCCGATATAGGTATTTTCATTGGTTACTCACCCTCCAAGAAAGCATACCGAATTTACAACCGTCGTCTTGGTAAGATTGTAGAAACTATGGACGCAGATTCTGATGAGCTGACAGCGATGGCTTCTGAGCAACGCAGCTCTGAACTCGCACTTCATGAGATAGGAACCGGTGCTATTAGTTCCGGATTAGTTCCCAATAATCCTACTTCTACATCATTTTTACCACCTACAAGGCCCGAGTGGGATAAACTGTTTCAACCGTTGTTTGATGAATTCTTTGATCCCCCAAATGATGAAGTTCCAGCACCTGTAGTGATAGCTCCAATCCCTGAAGTTGTTGCTCAAGCTAATGAAGCTTTATCTAATGCATCTTCAATTAACATTAAACCGGATGCACCTTTACCAAGTGATTCTCAAACTACACCTGAATCATCACCCTTACTTGTGCCTAATGATGTTGAAGAGGATTCTATTGATCACGATTTGGAATATGCTCACCTACAAGAGCTTCCTTTCTTTGGTGTATCGATACCTGAAAACCCTTCAGCCGCGTCTACCTTAGAAGAAGCTCCTTCTATTGTTCACTCGTGACCACCACGGATTGAAAAACATAGCACCAAATGGACAAAAGATCACCCAATTAGGAATGTCATTGGTAATCTCAATCGACCAGTCTCTACACGCCACCAATTACAAGAGAGTGCACTCTATTGCTACTTTGATGCATTTCTCTCCGAAGTTGAACCTAAAAATTGGCAACAGGCTATGACTCAATCATCTTGGATTGAAGCCATGCAGGAGGAACTAAATGAATTCCAAAGACTTGAAGTATGGGAATTAGTTCCTCTCCCTGACAAGGTTAACATCCTTACTTTGTTATGGGTTTATAAGGTTAAACTCGATGAGATGGGTGCAGTATTGAAGAATAAGGCTAGATTGGTTGCTAGAGGATATAAACAAGCCTTGGGTATAGACTTTGAAGAATCTTTTGCTCTTGTTGCAAGATTGGAGGCTATTAGACTATTCCTTGCGTATACTGCTCATATGAACATGATCGTCTATCAAATGGATGTGAAGACGACATTTTTGAACGGTTAACTAAGGGAAGAAGTCTATGTGAGTCAGCCGGATGGGTTCGTTAGCACGGAGTTTCCTAATTATGTGTACAAGCTTAAGAAGGCTCTCTATGGGTTGAAACAAGCTCCACGCGCGTGGTATGATCTCCTTTCAACATATCTCATCTCGGAAGGCTTCTCTAAAGGCAAAGTGGACCCCACTCAATTCACTCTCAAGGAGGACAACGACATGATTCTGGTACAAATTTATGTTGATGATATAATATTTGCTGCCTCTAACATAGAATTGTCCAAACGCTTTGAGAAGATAATGTCCACACGCTTTAAGATGTCAATGATGGGAAAAATTTCATTTTTCTTAGGATTACAAATTTCTCAGAATCCCAGAGGCATCTTTATTAATCAATCCAAATATGCTCTAGAATCTTTAAAGAAATATAACTTTGAAAATTGTGACCCCGTGGACACTCCAATGGTGGAGAAATCCAAGTTAGATGAAGATAGGAATGGGACTATTGTCGATCCAAAACATTACCGTGGGATGATCGGCACCCTTCTCTATCTGACTGCTAGCAGGCCTGATTTGCAATTTGCCGTATGCATGTGTGCCCGGTATCAGGCTCGGCCTACCGAAAAGCACCTACATGTTGTTAAAAGAATCTTTCGGTATCTCAAAGGAAAACTTCATCGTGGTCTATGGTATCCGAAAGATTCCTCTATTGCTTTAATATCATACGCAGATGCCGATCATGCTGGGTGTCAAGACACGAGGCGTAGCACTTCTGGATCTGTGCAACTCCTTGGAGACAGATTGATCAGTTGGTCTTCAAAAAGGTAGAAAAGCGCTGCAATTTCTAGCACGGAGGCTGAATACATCGCCATGTTCGGTTGTTGTGCTCAAGTCCTTTGGATGAGATCACAATTAACTGACTACGGTTTGGGATTCAACAAAATCCCGATGTATTGTGACAACAAGAGCGCCATTGCTCTTTGCTGCAACTATGTTCAACACTCCCGGGCCAAGCACATAGACATTCGCTACCATTTCATTAAAGAGCAAGTGGAGAACGGAGTGATCGAGCTGTATTTTGTCACCACTGAGTATCAGCTGGCAGATATGTTCACCAAAGCCTTAGATCGAGGGCGAATCGAGTTTTTGATCGACAAGCTTGGCATGAAATCATTCACTCCAGCGACTCTCAAAGAATTGGCAGAAGAATCAGCTGAATAGTGGTGGTAAACTATTCAGGCGTATCCTTTGTTCGTGATCATGTATATTATCGTAAATATATAAACCACAAAAAGAAAAATACAAAAATATAAAACCAAGAAAAACCATAAAAAATATAAAACCTACAAAAACCATAAAAATTATAAAATCAAGAAAAACCAAAAATATTTTTCGTTTTTTAAATCGGGCATGTCTTTTAGTACGGTAATATTTACGGCTTTAGAAATGTCGATCAATATTGACACGACGCCATAAATAGAGTCCGTATAAAAGTTGTACATTTTTAAAACATGCCAATTATGGCTTGTAGTAATTTCAGACTGCAACCCGGTTTTCATATTAAAGTCATGTATTTCCTTGGAAAACGTTGGCTCACAACGGGAATTAATTTTCTCGGGAATGATTTACAAGCCAAATCATGCAAAGGGATCAAGTTTACTTTATAACTTGGTCTAACACGAGTTAGTGTACGTCTCAGTGCATTAATTTGTCAAAATAAGAGAAATCTTATTGCCACCACGAATCTATCTTTTCAAGACATTAATTGGAAATGTTTTCATCAATATTTGACTCTTTAAACAATGACTACAGCTCTTTAAATAGAAAACGGGTCATCGTTTAAGGGGGAGAAAATATTAAATCATCTTCATCATCAAAACGATTTTCAATCCGTCTCGCTCAACTCTAAGGGTGCGTTAAGTACTTCTGGATGAACAAGGCTATCAAACTTCCGAATGAATTTCTGAACATACTTCCGAATGAAGGAAGTTCTGAACAAACTTCCGAATGAAGGAAGTTCTGAACAAACTTCCGAATGAAGGAAGTTCTGAACAAACTTCCGAATGAAGGAAGTTCCGGATGAACTTCTGAATGAAGAAGTTCCGGACGAACTTCCGAATGAGGAGTTCCGGATGAAGAGTTCCGAATGAAGAAGTTCCGGATGAACTTCCGAATGAAGAAGTTCCGAATGAACTTCCGAGTGAAGGAGTTCCGAATGAACTTCCGAATGAAGGAGTTCCGAATGAACTTCCGAGTGAAGAGTTCCGAACGAACTTCCGAATGAAGGAGTTCCGAATGAACTTCCGAATGAAGAGTTCTGAACGAACTTCCGAATGAAGGAGTTCCGAATGGACTTCCGAGTGAAGAGTTCCGAACGAACTTCCGAATGAAGATTTTCGAATGAACTTCCGAGTGAAGAGTTCCGAACGAACTTCCGAATGAAGAGTTCCGAATGAACTTCCGAGTGAAGAGTTCCGAACGAACTTCCGAATGAAGAGTTCCGAATGAAGAAGTTCCGGATGAAGAGTTCCGAATGAAGAAGTTCCGGATGAAGAGTTCCGAATGAAGAAGTTCCGGATGAAGATTTCCGAGTGAAGAGTTCAAGAAGATTGATCAAAAGCTCCAGAAACGTAGTTTGATGAGGAGCTTAGAAAGGTTCGTTGGTGGTAGACCATATGGAGTGCACCACAAGTTACTGCAACGATCCATCTAATGGATCGTACATTTCAGGTCCACTTTATATTGGTTTTTAATTGTGAATATGTAAATTTGTGAATATTGTGCTTTTACGGCTTGATGTAGTGTTAAGGTATGATAATTTTTCTAGAATTTCTCACGAGATTCTAAATCTTTCAAAATATATCATACTAAAGCACTACAACTATCCCTTATTAATTTGAGGGGGAGCATTAACATGTTCTATGGCCAAACATCGATTTCATTTTTTACCCAAAGACCGGTTAATCCATTCAATATCCCAAATATTAATGGTTAACAATTTGGATAAGGGGAGAAAATGGGATTAAGGAGAGACTTAAATGATACTTGGCTAAAAGATGAAAAAGACTTAACGATATTCCAACTTAATATGTGTAAAGCACGTATTAAGGGGGAGCGTTTTTGATGAACAAAACACCTAAGGTACAAAACTTTTGATTTCAATATCACAAGTACCTTAAGTGATTTTCAAGGATTTTTCATGGTGGCTATTCCTTCCCAAAACACGCTTAATTCACGACGAATGTGGTGACAAAAGGGTGGTAGGAATAGGTTTAGTCCAATTATTCATCAGAGCCGATGGAATCTTCCCAAGGACAATTCCCTAGATAGAATTAGAAGTCCTAGGAAAGATGGAGAAAGATTGTGAACGTAGCTGAGTACCGACTAATTACTGATGCTAGCACTGGAACAATCACAACAAGGTGCTAGTGATGATGTATTGGTAAGTACTGAAGGGGTTGAAGAATGAAAAAGAAATGTAAATATAAAGGGTGTAAAGAAAGAAGCCCTCCTTACAACTTTAGGCAGAAACCGGGTCAATACATATGCTATTGAGATCATTTTTTTTAATGATTCTCGATATTGAAGAAAGACATCATGGACCTAGTGATGCAATGCACAACCCTTCCCAGCTAACTCAAAATATCTCTCAAAAGGTATTTGTTTTAATCACACGGAGACAACACGTTATCTATTGGTTTATTCACTCCGAATAGACTGATATTGAAAAGGTGGCACTCCTCTCCAGCCATCGCTCACTAAAACAAAACGCACTATCGAGTCTAGAGCGACGAGATCATCAAAAGTCTAATTAGGACACTTTCCATTTATTCCTTGATTTCTCACACACTGTGAAAAGTAAGAGATTTTCATGAGTCCTACGCAGTATTCCTGTAATATTACCAGAACATCCGAGTAATACGCAAGTATTACAATGAAGATGGAAATCCTGCTTGAGCCAACATCAAACAAGCTCATGGTAGGTTACACGTGCGGTTCTTTAAGAACCAATCTTGTGAAAAACTGGAAAGAAACAGTGGTTTAATTCTTAATTGAACTTAAACTCGTTCCAGGCCTCTACGCATTATCATATGATCTTGCCAGAACACTCAGAGTGATTCTTTATTGATCATAGTGACGAGTGGAAATCCTTCTAGTGTTAACATCAAACAGCACTTGGTAGGTGACGTGCAAGATTCTTTATGAATTAAGCTCGTGATAACTGGAAAGCAACGATGGTGAAAATCTTAATTGAAATTCACTTGTTCCAGGTTTCATGAATTGACGGCTTCAATCACAAGGATAACTTATCCAAGTGATTCACTCTTTATGTTCGCAGTCAGCTTTGGACGGTCGAATAAAGAGAACGGGTTTACCCGCGAAATCCTGTCAGGAAGTTACTTAATTGAAACTATCCGTCACGGGTACGATATCTAATATCGTCTAACAGTTTTCACCGACCGGAGGTAAAATGCTACCGAATTAGAATAAAATGTCAAAGCCATTTTATTCGTGTCGTTTCTGTGCACCTGTTAAATACGGTGGCGTTGCTGTGTACCTGTTGAAGACGGTGGCGTTGCTGTGTACCAGTTGAAGACGGTGGCGTTGCGGTGTACCTGTTGAAGTCGTTCCCACATGCTTATGTTCTTCTGCATCAAAGTTTAGCAAAATTCAAGAAAGTGCAAAATGAAGTCTTCCACTGTACCAAACTCTGAAGCTTTCGAGAATTCAACAAAAAGACATAAGTGTGTGGAACATGGAGTCACGATGAGGCAAGATTCACAAGAAGGCAAAGATCGCACGTGATTGGTCAAAAGAACAATGCTCTCAAGCCAAAGCCTAAAAGATCAAATCAACATATTCACAACAAAAAGAAAGAAGAAAAGACTACGAGCTGAAGAACGAAGACTTAGTATAGTAAGCTAGGTTTAGAACTTTGTAACGTGGAGTGACCTCCCTTAGGGGGAGATTGTTAGAAATACGTTTTAACGTATATTAGAAGTATCGGTCACTCCACAATATTATTTATGTTGTAATAGCTCGTAGTTAATGTTACTTATTAAGTTAAGTAAGAAACCGACCCATGGGCTTGTCATGGGTCGGCCCAAGCCCAAATAAAGGCCTTGGATATAAATACCCCTTTCCACCATGGAAAGGGGTTGGTTGTTGATGTTCACATTTTTCTCATTTGAATAAAATACACATAGTTTCTCTCTCACTTTCTCTCACTAGTTTCTCTCTCTAGGAATCTTCAACCCACTTCATAGATTCATAGGTTATCAAGATTCTACAGTTTTGCAGCCTTTATTATTGGTTTTTTGGCGTTTCGTGTTCACGAAACAAAATGTCTTCCTCTGATGTCGTCTTTATATTAAGGCATCTTAGATGTTTAAGCTTGCAAAAATTAGGTTGATGTGTGTTTGGTAACTAGGTTGATGTGTGTTTGGTAAGCTCACTTTCACTTAATTTGTTACTAACTGGATTTTGTGGTTGAAATTGTAGAAAAAGACGAACAAATTCGGGATTACATTTTAACAACTTACCAGCAACTGGATTACAGTCCACAAACTTGGAGAGTTATCGATGCTGAAGTTTCAAATACATTTTCTTTTCCACGATTCTATAAGGAAGGTATGTAATCATCAAATTATATTTTAATTCATAGCGTTTTTTTGTAGTTTACATATTTTAGTTCCTTTATTAAGCGAGTGTTTTTGTGTAGGAACCACACAATATGATAAAAAAAAGTGAGACTAGTGACTGATCAAATGTGGAAGTGGGGTGTCGCCAAGTATGGTAAACAAAATAAGGATTGGAGTCAAAAGATGTTGGATGAATTTATTGATGCTATGTTCGCTACATTTGGAGACGATGGCCTTGAGTCTTCAACAAAAACCTTTTCTCGTCCACTAATCTATATCCAAGGTAGCTTATTTGATAGCTTTTACTTAATATGTTTTAGCTTGTTTAGCCTATTCTAGCTTATTAGTTCACTTTTAGTGTAATCTATTAGTGTAAAGTACATTATTAGGAGTGTTTGTTTCATATAGTTTGACTCATTAAAGTCAACTCTTAGATGCTAGTTTCGTAACTCATAGAATACTGAAATCTCAAAATAAGCAAAAATTAGCTTATCGTTGACTAACTTTGACCAAATTTTGAGAAAAGCTGAAATTTTCAAGAATGCATTAAAACATGTTTGTAAACAAGAATCAACAAGAAAGTTGATGGTTTTATAAAGTGGATTAGCTGGAATTGAAGTAGTACTCAATGAAAAAGCTATAATTATCACAAGGAGTTTTAAATGCTTATTCTATAAGCTATATTGAAAACAGGAAAAAGAACTTTAGTAAACTGAAAACATGGTGTTCTAAGGATTCCAAAACACTAAAATTCTAGCCTTAACACTTAGAAACAAAGATTTAAGAGCTGACTGAAAATTCCAGTAACTTGACTTTAGCACTGACCCAAACTTTTTGATGGCAAATTGTCTGTTTGACTTGACTGTAAAAACTTAATACTTGACTAAACTTTGACTAATGAAAAGGTGTACACTGGATTTGGTCAAAAACTCTTGCACAAATACACAATGACTCTAGTCCCAAACACTAGTTTAGAAAGTTTATGAAAAAATTATCAAAGCTAGACTTGTTTAAAATTGATGAATTGGGCTAACAACTATCAGACTGTATCAGCATAGCTAAATTCACTAGAAATGAACCAAAATCATACACCAAAACACTAGAACGAAACGGATTAGGTACTAGGACAGATAATGAAGTAATAGCTAAAAATCAGTAAGTCTAAGCAGGACTAAAGCTGTGCAAACAACCTAGCAACTACAAGAACATAACAAGTTCATCAATTACACCACAAATCAAGCAAGATCAAGCTGGTTACCACTATGAAAAACTAACTGGACTACAAATGACTGTTAATGCAGTAAAAACTCAAATCAACAAGTTTCAAACTGACAACAAGCTAGTCAATCAACTAACTTCTATCAGATTATATCTGATATCTAAAATGAACACTAAATCAGTCAAGAACAAACAATAAAATTTAGTAAGTCTAAAAGTCAGCAGGAGTTAATTTCTGGAAGTTGGGTGGTTTTGTGTCTTAAAGTTTAGTAATTTCTGCTATTGCCATCTACGTCAGACAACCAAAAAATAATCACCTTCTACTCTGATCATTATACCTTCTCTAGTGGCAGTTTACTGCACCACAAGTACTTGAGTGTAGCAATAATTTTAGTGCTTTCATTAGTCCCACTATTGATGGTACCACTAACACATGTACCCATTGTGAACACAATATGTACCCATTTTGAACAAGAAGATGATAATAGATGTATGTGTGCCATCCATATTGGATAGTTATTTTGCTATTTAAAGGTTTGTAGTTTGCGTCCAATTATCACTCATATCAGTTTTCCAAAACTAAAAAAAAACAATAATGGCCTGGTTAGGAAGGTTATAAAGAATTAAAAGAAGTTGCTGGTTCAGATAATTGGACAGATCGAATGGTAGCATATTTTGAAGAATCTGTCGAAGAGGACAAAAGTTTTGGTCAGAAACTTGAACGTTTACATGGGGTTTTAGATGATGCTGTTGAATAAAGACAACAGTTTATCCAAGAATTAGAACGTGATGGAGATATATATCTCTTAAAGTAATGCACTAAAGTATTGAAAGATACTCAAAAGAAGGATAAGAAAACCTTAAGTCGGATGGAAACTTTAATTAAAGATAAATAAGCAAGAATAACTGAGAAGGAGGATATCGTTAAGAAAATGAAGGATCCAAAATAATCCTTATAAATACTTAGAAGGAGCCTTATGATTGCAGTCTATATGATATATTTATGTTAGAGTGTCTCTTTTAATCTAATTAATAATTGTTGTTCAGATAGAATAAGAACCATACTCACACATGTTGTTGTGTATAATGATGCTTCTACATCTTTTATGGTTTTTTGTGTTTGTAATGTACTTGTATGTTTGTATGAATAAAAAAGGCTCCTTTATTTATGAGTTTGACAAACATCAAAGTTAAAATAACTTTGCATTGACATGAAAAACAGTTTAGTATACAGTTAATTATGCTTATAGATTTTTTACTTGTTATGATTTTATTTTGTTGTTATTGTTAGGAGCATATTTATTTTGTTTTTATTTTTTACTTGTTATGACTAACTATTATTTTTTGGTTTTGTAGAACTTGTTCCTGGATCGGAAAAACTCAGGGATGAAGTTTAGGATTACATTAAGGACAAGTACGGGTGGTCAAAACAACTTTTTTGGCCACTTTAAAAGTGGATACAAATAGATGATGATGTTTCAAAAAAGTTCAATATTCCAAAAAGATTCAATTCTAAACCATGTATGTAATCATCAACTTTTTCCAAACCTAGCTTATTTGACTTTTGTTGACTAAAAATGGAAAAAGCTGAAAAATTCCAGAAATGCTTAACTAATGTACCTAAACAGAATTGTGAAAGAAAATTGCATGATTTGTGAAATGGAATTGGCTAAAATAGAAATGGTTTAGTACTAGTTCTATGTGCACATCAGAGAATCACATTTGCTCATTTTGATAAGCAATAAGCTGAAATGGAAAAAGTGCTTATGCAGTATTGAAAGCTGATTATCTAGGGATTCCAAAAAGCCAAGAAACAAGAGTTTTCATACAGGAATGAAGATTTTAGAACAACTAGAAAATCACAGAGACTTGTGTGTAGGTCTGAGCAAAATTTCATTGAAGTAAAATGCTTTTGACTGCAAAACATAACACAACAGACTTAAACTAAATTTTGTGACTCAAACAAACTAAATTCTCACAATGATTCAAGCTAGAATACTAATTACTCACATAACCAAACACTACTTTATCTGATGTTTTGAAAGCTTAACAAATGAAATATGACTCTACTGACAAGTTACGGTATACTAAAAGAAATCGTCATTTTTTCACTAAAATAAAGCTACTTGAAAATGCTTTAGGTATCAAATGCACCAGTAAACAACAAGAAACTACATGTTTATAACAGATATGAAGACTTGGACTAATGACACTTTTATGCAAAATAGAGGACGATGGATTTCAGATGGAAACACATGATGACCAAGATGATGATTAACCCGATGAGGACGATGATTCTGATGATCAGGCATGGACTCCCAAAAAACAAGAAGAACAGGCAGTTCAAGTCGATCAAAAAAGAAAATCGTTGGCAACAGACCTCCACCAGTCAGGCATTGCGTTCTTGGGTTACCATGTATCAAACCCAACGTTGTCAACAAAATTGTTTAATTAATCTTATCTGGTATCCTAGACACGATGTACTCTATATATTAGAAAGCTGCAACATATGTAGTTGCAAGGTACTCTATTTTGACACCCTTTATAAAGGGTTTAGACTAAACACTATTATGTATATGTACATAAATTATGAATGAATATCTTGGTAAAAGATATTCAATTTTGAGAATGAAGTACAGTAACATAGAAGAACAAAGACTTATAGGAACAAAATTCTTGCAGGTTTTTGAGCCGATATTGTTATTATTTTCATAGGTATTTTTTTTATGAAAGTGATTCATAGGTATTATATCGTATAATATGTTTTACAAAAAATAAACAATCTAGGTACATATTATATAACAAATAAGTTTTACACAAGTTATGATTCTTAATTTTTTTATTTATTTAATGGTCCTTATAATTTAATCACATATAAACTTTATAAAGACTAAAAACATAATATGTTATAAAACCAAGTATATACCGTTGAATCCTTATGATTATAAGTTAAAAACAATTAAGCACAAAATTTATTCACATAAAAAAGACTTGTTGTTAAAAAAAACCAGTGTTTTTAAATGTCTAAAAACACTAGTTTTTTGATATAAAATGGTGTCTTTTAGATTAACACATAAAACTGGTTTTTACAAAACAACTAGTGTCTTTAAATGTATAAAAGGAGTGGTTGCAGCCTACAAAGCTAGTCTCTTTAGAATTCACCTTATAAAGACTGTAGAACAATGATAATCTTTATGAATCAAGAGGGTTGATGTTTTCTAGAGAGAGAAACTTAGAGAGAGAAACGAAAGAAACTATTTGTTATAACTTTGAGAAATGAAACAACCAACACCTCTTTCCATAGTCGAAAGAGGCTTATATACCCAAGTCCTTAATGGACTTGGGCATCCGGCCCATGAACATGCTCATGGGTCGGGCTATTTAATAAAATTAACTTAAACACTACTACGAGCCTATAACTATATTGTTGGAGTGACCGAGACTTTCTATATACGTAAAACGTATTTCCAACAATCTCCCCCAAAGAGAGGTCACTCCAAATTTACAAAGTCCTAATCTAGCATGTTGGATCTTGTTCTTGAGCTCCTAGTCCACTTTCTCTTTTCTTTCTTTCTTTTTCTTCCTTTTGTGAATATGTGTTGAATAATATCAGCCTTTTGCTTGGAACACGTTCTTTTGGCCTTTCACGTGCAGTCTTTATCTTCTTGTGATGTTCGCCTCTTCGTGACTTCATGTCCCACACACTTATCCTTTGTTGAATTCTTGAAAGTTTCAGAGTCGATACAGCGGAAGACTTTTAGGTCAAACTTTCTTGAATTTGCAGAAGTATTTGATGCAGAAGGATTAAGCATGTGAGGACGTCTTCAACAAGTACACCGAAACGCCACCGTCTTCGAATGCAGCAACATAATAAGACACGAATAAAATGGCTTTGACATTTTATTCTAGTTCGGTAGCATTGTACCTCCGACCGGTGAAGACCGTTGGACGATATTAGATATCGTACCCGTGACGGATAGTTTCAGTTAAGTAACTTCCTGACAGGATTTCGCGGGTAAACCCGTTCTCTTTATTCGACCGTCCAAAGCTGACTGCGAACAAAAAGAGTGAATCATTTGGATTAAAAATCCTTATGATTGAAGCCGTCAATTAATGAAACCTGGAACAAGTGAATATCAATTAAGATATTCACCATCGTTGCTTTCCAGTTGTCACAAACTTAATTCAAATAGAATCTTGCTTGTCACCTACCAAGTGTTGTTTGATGTTAACACTAGAAGGATTTCCACTCGTCACTGTGAACACTAAAGAGTGTCACTCTGAGTGTTCTGGCAAGATCATACGAAAATGCGTAGAGGCCTGGAACGAGTTTAATTTCAATTAAGAATTAAACGACTGTTTCTTTCCAGTTGTCACAAGATTGGTTCTTAAAGAACGCATGTGTCACCTACCTTGAGCTTGTTTGATGTTGGCTCAAGCAAGATTTCCATCTTCATTGTAATACTTGCGTATCACTCGGATGTTCTAGCAATATTACAAGAATACTGTGTAGGACTCATAAAGATCTCTTACTTTCCATAGTGTGTGAAGAAGCAAGGAATAAATGGAAAGTGTCCTAATGAGACTTTTGATGATCTCGTGGCTCTAGACTCGATAGTGCGTTTTGATTTAGTGAGCGATGGCTGGAGAGGAGTGACACCTATTAAATATCAGTCTATTCGGAGTGAATAAACCAATAGATAACGTGTTGATCTCCGTGTGATTAAAACAAATACCTTTTTAGAGATATTTGAGTTAGATGGGGAGGGTTATGCATTGCATCACTGGGTCCATGATGTCTTTCTTCAATATCGAGAATCATTAACAAATGATCTCAATAGCATATGTATTGACCTGGTTTTTGCCTTAAGTTGTAAGGAGGGCTTCTTTCTTTACACCCTTTATCTTTACAATTCTTTTTCATTCTTCAACCCCTTCAATGCTTACCAATACGTCATCACTAGCACCTTGTTGTGATTGTTCCAGTGCTAGCTTAAGTACTTGGTCTGCATTTAGCTACGTTCACAACCATTCTCCATCTTTCCTAGGACTTCTAATTCTATCTAGGGAATTGTCCTTGGGAAGATTCCATCGGTTCTGATGAATCATTGGACTAATACCTATACCTACCACCCTTTTGTCACCACATCCGTCGTAAATTAAGTGTGTTTTGGGTAAGTATTGTCACCATGAAAAATCCTTGAAAAAATCACTTAAAGCACTTGTGATATTGTAATCAAAGTTTTTGTACCTTAAGTGTTTTGATCATCAAAAACGCTCCCCTTAACATGTGCATTACACATATTATGTTGGTTTATCTTTTAAGCCTTTTTCATTGTTTAGCCAAATATCATTAAGTCTCCTTAATCCCATTTTCTCCCCATTCAAAAATGTTAACCATCAATATTTTGGATATTAATGGATTAACCGGTCTTTGGGTAATAAAATGAAATTAGATGTTGGCCAAAGAACATATTAATGCTCCCCCTCAAATTAATGAGGGTTAGTTCTAGTTCTTGAGTATAAGAGATTTTGAAAGATTTAGAATCTCGTAAGAAATTCTTGAAACATTTTCATACTTTCACACTACAACAAGCCACAAAAGCACAATATTTACAATATTAACATATTCACAAATTAACCAATATGGAATAGACCTGAGATAATACGACCCATTAGATGGATCGGTCCACAAGCCTGTGATGTGCTCCATATGGTCTGCCCCCCACGAATCGTTCGATACTGCTGATCAACCGTCGATGCCTTAACTTCGCCTCAATCATCTGGATGGTGTGGTTGGCACTCTTCTTAAATCGTCCTACCCATCTGTACTTTACCTTTGGAATACCTTGTCCTGAGTTGAGAATCAATAGCTTGTCACGTACATGCTTGAGAGTACCATCGCTGAACTTGTGCAGTTCTGAGAGTCGCATGTATTGCATGACCTCTGCTTCATTCAAGTAAAATATGCCCATCTCTGGTTGGAGTGTACCCATGTATGGTTCCTTAGCTTGGTGAAAACGACTCATTGGTGTTGTGTGTGATCGTTCTAGATTTAGCATGGATTGATAACTCTACTCCAAGTTGTAAGTCTTTAACCCTTTGCTTGATCACAATTCTACGAGTGAATTGGCGAATGTTGGAGCTTAGGGCAATGACTTCATCGGGGTCTAAGTGAGGGACCTTGCCTTGAGCCAAAAGGAGTAGAAAATCTTCAATATCTTCAAGTCGTAAAAATTGAAGATCCCCTTCATGGACACTATAAGTCTTACCGTTTTCTCGCTTGAATCTGATATCTTTCAAATACAAATATCCGAATATATGGTGAAAGCTAACTCCCTGTATGCTTGAGATTCGACGGGTTGCAATTATAGGTGTACCTTTCTTGGTGTGATTATAGAAGTAGTCAGCTGACTTATTATTGCCCCGCCAATGTGAGATGCCTAATTCCGCATACTGATCATATTCCTTGACAAGCTCTTTGCTCCATAGGTCTGAAACTTTATCTTCAATCTAAGGGATATCCTCCAAATTTACTGCTTTGCCCATTGTTAATGATGTAGCATACTTGTCTGCGCCATTTTCTAAGAAGTCCAAATCACGGTTGATAAAGTATTGCATTGGCAGGTGCTTGGATGCTGCAATAATTGAGGGTGTTAGTGGAAGAAGGATTGGAGCTTGTTCACCTGATGCTGTTGACTTGATTGCTTTCATGAGCTCATTGAAATGATATTCTCCCTTAGTTTCAACAATCTTCATGGAAGCCCAAAACTTCTTGTCTTTGATCGTTTTTTGAAGAGTATTTGTATCAATGCTAGGCACTCCATATTTATCCATCAAGAATCCAGAGAAGTCGATAGGATTATTGAGGAATTGTGTGAGATCCGCCTTTTCCCTGTTAGAAATTGTACGTGCGATTGCTGCCTGTGTAAGCCATGGCTGTACTAGAACAGTCTCATCAATAGTGAACGTATCAGCAAACTCAGGATCTGGTTGATTTAAGTCGTCAATATCCATATCGATGTAGTGCTGAGGTAGAGAGTTATGTATCACAGATGGTATCGGTTCGTCTTCTTGCATAGGTTCGTGTTCTATAGGTGTTGTTGAAGAAACATTTGTATGAACGGTGCAGTAAACATACCTGTGTCTGTTTCTGTGTGATGTTGTGTGTGATGTTGAACAGGAGTAGGCGGTGGAGAGTGATGTTCCACATACGGTGATGGTTCGTCTTCAATCATTGGTTCGTCTTGTACAAGTGGCACTATAGGATCTTCTTGTGATACACTAGTAAGAACTAGTTCAGATGACTTACCTGTGGTGTTGTCAGTGGTTTCACCATGCTCGTCAGTGGTGATGTTTTCACTCTTGGGTTGTTTATCGCCAACTTTTTCTTTTGAACGTGCATCACTTTCTTCCTCTTCCTCATCATCGTCCTTGGATTCTTCAGATTCTTCACCATTGGTACCATTACCTTCATCCTTATCACCATCCCCTTTCTCCTTATCCTTACCATTCCCATTACCGTCATCCGCATCACTATCGTCATCCTCGTCTTCCCCTTCATCCTCATCCTCATCCTCCTCTTAGTCCTCATCTTCATCATCATCATCATCCTCGTCCTCGTCATCATCCTCATCCTCATCCTCGTCCTCGTCCTCTTCTTCTTCATTCTTATTAACATGTTCTTTCTCATCCTCATTCTCTTTCTCTGCTTCCTCATTTTCTGCCTCATCGTCATTTTCAGACTCCTGACGTTTCCTTTTCTTGGAAGATTGGGGAACTTCAGTGTCTTCTACTGGTGATGTGTTGGAAGCGTCTAGTATGACTTTAACAAGAGTGTTTTGCAAGTCGTGTTGAGCTTTTGTTTTTGGTAACTCAATGTTGGCTAATCGAGTGACCAAAGTTTGCATTAATTACAAGTCAGTAAGGCCTTTGGTGAACAATACTGGAAGCTCCTAATTGACACATGACCTAACTTCACGCTGAATGATGTCAGTCATGGTATCATTGATGGAGTTGAGGAAAACACTGTTTTCTTTATCACGTGCTTACTTTTCGGCAATAAACTTCTGATGTTGGTCTTTAAGTTTTAAAACTCCGATATGAACATCATCAAGTTTGGCTTTGTCACATTTCTGTTCTCTTACGGCTTTTGAACTAGTAACACGCGATTGTAGCTCTTGAATCTTTTTAGCCTGTTCTTCCAACTGTTTTTGGAAGTGCTGAATGAGAGGGTCACTGGTCGTGAGGAATGAAGTGGAAGTGGATGGTAGTTGTATTGTTGTTGTTGGTGGAGGAGTTACCACAAGTGCTAAAGAGGTTGTGGATTTGATGGTGGTTTGTACAGGTTGTTCAAGGATAGATGGCGATGTTGGTACAATGGGCAGTGGTTGGTACATGAGGATCGACAATCGGTGGAGGCGTTGGTGTAATTACTTAAGTGGTGGTTAGTACAGGTTGATGGGTGACCGGTGGCGGCGTAGGTGTAATTACTTGGATGGTGGTTGATACAAGTTGAATGGTTTCGATTGTAGGTTCAATCAGGGGGACGATTGTCACAACAGTGCTGAAGACTGGTGGTGGAGGAGGTATTTGTTGTTGGATAGGAAACAACGTCAGATGAGCATCGTCTGCTGCTATCATTTTTGAAGGAGTTGGAAGTGGTTTGCTAAGGTTGACGTCCTTGTACATGATTCTTTCTATATCTTCTCCACCTTCTAAATTTTGGTCTTCAAAATCATAGTTGAAATAATCATCTACGTTGTCATCATCTTGGTTTGTTGGGTCTGCGATTTCTTCCTCTAGTTTGAGATCTTGTTCTTCTTCATCGTTTGAGTCGTCTGGATCTCCAAAAGCTTCCAGTGCTAACTCTGCCGGAGTTTTTGATCTAGAACCAGTACCGGTTTTCTGTGCCTGCATCCTACTTAACTTTCGTGCTATTCGCATCTGTTTTTCTTCCGACATTATTACTGAAGGATCTTGTTCATCTACATCTTCGTCATGTAGTTTCTATTTCCCATTAGCTTTACCTTTTGGTGAGGAGGTCTTTTGGCGTTTGACAACAGTCTTTTTCCTTTTACCTTTTTGCTTTTCGGATGGATCTTCATTTGCTCTTTTAAACTGTGCTTCAATATCTAGGAGTATTTGTTTATAAGGTCCACTGTCCTTGATCCCATCATTGAGCATTGTGTCTGGCACTAAAGCTGGACGCAGTTTGTACTTGGTGTAATAACCGTCTTCAGTCATTTGATCCAACACATAATCATCGTCTGATGTATGGTAGAAGAAATTCCCACGCTTGTTTATGGTTGGAATACTGTCCATGAAGTGTTTGATGATGACTTTGGTAAACCGTGGAAATGGAAGATGCAACGACTTTTTCTTGGTGCATGTAAATTGATTGTAGAATTCTTCCCAAAGATGTAGGGCGTAGTCCACTTTAGATGCAGTGTAGAGACCCTAAAATGTATGAGCATGAGGGGGTCTCATTGTATCAGCTCCACGAGCCTTTGAAGTGCAACACTTTTTGATAATAGTGAATATCGCTTTCCATGTTTGCCCGATTTTGGAAGTATGAAACTGAGATAAGGTATTAATTTGTCCTTCATAGTTCAAGTCGCGAATAACTTGAAGCATTGCTGCTGCATTTGGATTAGGAACATACTTTTCACCGGTTGCTAACCTAGGGAATTTGAACAGATGCCTGAACAGAGATAAGTTAAGGGTTAATTCCTGCTTATTGATTTGGAATGTAATCACCCTCTTAGATAGTTGTGATCTCGGGGATAATGATGCGGTGGCCCAAAATTCTTGCATATAAATTTCAGGAACCGATGCAGTGATTCTAAGGACATACTTTAGTGGTGACATGTCGAGGATATCTGTGGCTACTTTGAAAGCAGCATAGTTAGGATCAAAATCCTCTCTTAGAAGGAAATTGGTCTCTGCATTTGGAAGCCTATCAGTAAGAGGAACTAGTTGGATGTCTTGTTGTTGTTGTTGTGTTTCTGTGCGTCCCATGTTTCATGTTTAATAACATATAAGCACAATTTGATATATACAAGCGTATTCATCGAATTATCCATGAAAGAAAACCAAAGCATGGGATTTAGTACCACAAAAGTCATCACATAAAACATATTAAGATAAGACAGACAATGTCCAGATGAAGCATAGTCAATACATTAAGACTAGAAACCTAACTGCATGGAAGCATGACATAGACATGTTATTCAAGGGACCCAATTAACCTAGTTATAGCAACTTGAAGATTTAGGTTTCCTGGTTGTCATGACCAATACTTCAGTGGGAGAACTAGTATAACGCTGACTACGAGGTTCCACCACCACTTCACTAGGCCTAGGGAATACTACAACCTCAGTAGGTGTAGGCAAAGCCTTATCCTCAGTAGATTTTGGTACAACCTCAACCTCAGTTGGTGTTTGTAAAACCTCAACCATAGTTGGTGTTCGTACAACCTCAATCTCAGTAGGTTTTGGTAAAACGTCGATCTTAGTAGGTGTTCGTAAAACCTCAATCTCAGTAGGATTGAACTTAGCAGCAGATTTTATAGCCTGAGAACAAAACATAATATATGGAATAAAGAATTTTATCTCTTTAGTTTACAGAAAATTTTAACTTATAAGATAAGAAGAATTTTTGTAATAAGAAACCTTTGAAGTATTCTTATGTGAAAAAATTAATTTAATTCCAATAGAAATTGTGTTCGTGTGAAAGTCCTTAATTCTAACGACCTCGACAAAGTCTATGTCAAAAATCGAATGAATAAGGAATGAACAAGCTATCTTAATAAATAGTGACACATAGTACTTAACAACACCCAACAATACGCAAAAAACCTATAGCTATCTTTATATCCAACTAGAGGTTCCATCGCAATGTCTAAGAGGGTTCCATCTTACTATTGAGTGCCATCGTAAAAGCTTACTAGGGGTTCCATCGCAAAGTCTACTATTGAGTTCCATCGTAAAAACCAACTAGGGGTTCCATCGCAATGTCTACCATTGAATTCCATCGTAAAAACTAACTAGAGGTTCCATCGCAATGTCTAAACAATCATCGTAATGTCTGTCGCAATCTAGCATCGCAATACGCATCGCAATGACCATCGTAATGTTGCATCGCAATACACATCGTAACATGTCATCGGAATGACCGTCGCAATGTAGAATCGCAATACCCATCGCAATGAGGCGTCGCAATACTCATCGCAACATGTCATCGTAAATGACCTTCGCAATGTAGCATCGCAATACCCATCGCAATGACCATCGCAATGATGCATCGCAACACTCATCGCAACATTTCATCGGAATGACCGTCGCAATGTAGCATCGCAATACCCCATCACAATGATCATCGCAATATGGGCGACAAAACCAATGTAAATCTGGGGATTCGATTCTTTGGGCACGAGACTGAACCTTAAGCCTATGCATGCAAAAGCTAAGTAATTCTAGATCAAATAAACAACGATCCCTTACTTTCTTACAACATTCGAGCATAAATCCACCAAAAACCCTAATTAGGAGATTAGCATAATAGGACTAGATCCAGGATTAGGCACAGTTTAAACAGTATAGACAAGTTATATATAGTACCTAGATAAGTAAACTCAGTAGATACACGCAGCAAAAAGAAAGGTATGAGAGATCTTGTTTATGAAGGCAAGTAGTATGAGTGTGTGTGCAATCAGACGGGAGAGAAAAGAAACAAAATGGGGGAAAGGGTTTGACTAAGGTCAATCTATCTAACCAAGTTTTGCCAAAGTTGCAAAATGGTCCCCCCAATTTTGAAACATGTAATAAAACTAGTGATAAGGCTAGTTAACAACACACTATCCCGATTTCTTGTGAGTTGCAAGCACAAACACGCCAATAAAACCTAAGGCCAAATCAAAAATCCATACAAGGCGCGCATTGCACATAATGCACATAAGGTAAGATGACAGACAAATTATGTGAAGACCAAATCATGTTCAAGATGATTTGATATTTGCTCCCCCTCAAATGCTGACCAGTTTTCTATTTAAAGAGTTGTAGTCATTGCATTTAATGAGACAAATATCTATGAAGACCTTTTCTGTTTAATGATTTTGTGAAACTATTCTAGGGGCAATAAGATTTCTCTTATTTTAACAAAATAAGTGCACTGAAACGTACACAAACTTTTGTTAGACCAAGTTATAAAGTAAACTTGATCCCTTACAAGGTTTTTAAGTAAACCTTGCCCGAGAAAATAAATTCCCATTGTGAGCCAACATTTTTCAAAAGAAAAACGTGACTTTAATGCGAAAAGCGGGTTGCAGTCTGAAATAACTACAAGCCATAATGGGCATGTTTTAAAACATGTACAACTTTTATACGGACTCTATTTATGGCTCCGTGTCAATTTTAATCGACATTTCTAAGGCTGTAAATATTACCGTACTAAAAGACATGCCCGATTTAAAAAAATAAAAAATATTTCTGGATTTTCTTGATTTTATATTTTTATGGATTTAGTATGTTTTATATTTTTATGGTTTTTCTATGTTTTATATTTTTGTATTTTTCTTTTACTGGTTTAAATATATATTCGATAATATACAAGATCACGATCAAAGGATACTCGAGAATAGTTTACCCTCACTATTCTTTAGATTCTTCAGCCAACTCCTTAAGTGTCGCTGGGGAGAATGATTTCATGCCTAGTTTTTCGATCAAAAACTCGATACGTCCTCGATCTAAGGCCTTTGTGAATATATCTACCATCTGATACTTAGTGTTGACGAAGTAAATTTCGATCACTCCATTTTCCACTTGCTCTTTGATGAAGTGGTAGCGTATGTTAATGTGCTTCGCCCGGGAATGTTGAAAATAGTTGCAGCACAGAGCAATTGCACTTTTGTTATCACAGTACATCGGGATTTTGTTGAATCCAATACCGTAGTCAGTTAATTGTGATCTCATCCAAAGTACTTGAGCACAACAACCGGACATAGCAATGTATTCAGCCTCTGTACTTGATATCACAGCGCTTTTCTGCCTTTTAGATGCCCAACTAATAAGTCTATCTCCAAGAAGTTGCACACTGCCAGAGGTGCTACGTCTAGTATCTTGACACCCAGCATAATCCGCATCTGCATATGAGATTAGTGCAATAGAGGAATCCTTCGGATACCACAGACCACGATTAAGTGTTCCTTTAAGATAACGAAAGATCCTTTTCACAACATGTAAGTGCTTTTCGGTAGGCCGAGCCTGATACCGGGCACACATGCATATAGCAAATTGCAAATCAGGCCTGCTAGCAGTCAGATAGAGAAGGGTGTCGATCATTCCACGGTAAAGTTTAGGATCGACAGCTATCCCTTCCTTATCTTCATCTAACTTGGATCTCTCCACCATTGGAGTATCCACGGGGTCACAATTTTCAAAATGATATTTCTTTAATGATTCAAGAGAAAATTTGGATTGATTAATGAAGATGCCTC
The DNA here is from genome assembly GCA_025667525.1 of Glebionis coronaria. Lineage (NCBI taxonomy): Eukaryota > Viridiplantae > Streptophyta > Magnoliopsida > Asterales > Asteraceae > Glebionis > Glebionis coronaria. The sequence goes on along the minus strand of JANFOE010000277.1, from coordinate 103,258 downwards.
TGGGATTCTGAGAAATTTGTAACCCTAAGAAAAATGAAATTTTTCCCATCATTGACATCTTAAAACGTGTGGACATAATTTTCTCAAAATGGTCAGACAATCTTTGATTAGTAGCAGCAAATATTATATCATCAACATAAATTTGTACCAAAATCATGTCGTTGTCCTCCTTGAGAATGAATAATGTTGGGTCCACTTTGCCTTTGGAGAAGCCTTTCGAGATGAGATACGACGATAGGAGATCGTACCACGCGCGTGGAGCTTGTTTCAACCCATAAAGAGCCTTCTTGAGCTTGTACACGTGATTAGGATACTCCAAGTTGACGAATCCATTCGGCTGGCTTAGGTAGACTGATAAGACTGCTTTTATACATGGTCTCATCGTCCAAAACGGGCTTAAATTGCATAAAAAATCATTAAATATGCCAAATATATGCTCGTGTTTGTTACTTGTGTATTTTAAGGTACGGATATTGAGGAAAAGGCAAAAGATCACAAGAATCATTCAAAAACGAACACGGGAAACGAAGCCGTACAATGAACCGGGCCCAAGTTTTGAATTTCCAAAAATACCCTTGAAGAATTAAAGATTGGCAGCTTTGGTCCCTCAACTTTTGAAGATTTACACTTTATACCCCTCAAATATTCAAAACTATGAATAGGGTCCCTAAAGTTTGAATACTATACAAGATCAGCCCTTAGAAAATAAAGAAAATACAAAAGGAGCCCTTGTTAAAAGTTTTGAAACATTTTGTGCCATTTATGACAAGTCCTCCAAAGTTGATAAAGGGAAATTGGGCGTTGTTGCTGTTTATTACAAATTGAACAAAGAATGAAACTTGGGGGGTTATATGGGCCAGACACTGAAACTTAAACCTCCCACTCACCACACAACACGTCACCCCACTCAACCATCCCACCAATCACATGCCACCCTCACTCCATGTCACCTTCCACTAATCTTTTTAAATAACTTATTTAATTTAATCAGTTAAGTTTTGGTGGCAAACATTTCATTTGAAAAACTTAATCCCTTTTCAGATTAAAACTCCCATAAACACCCCATAAACCCTATTTTTCCCAGATCATAATTAACCTAAAACAAAGGGGTTTTACCCCAAATGCTCCAGATGGGTAATTCACTCTTCTCTCATCCTATCCCAACCAAAACCCCCCTCACTAGACAACCCCATGTGTCTTGTGGACCTCCACTGCAACGTCTTATTCACCCCAAAACCCTAGAAGAGACAAGATGAACGCCTAGGATGCAACTCCTTGACCCCCAAGGACAAATGGACGTCCCAAGATCATTCATCACAGCTGGACATCACCAAGACAGTACAAGATCACATGTTCACCTCTTTGACTGATTTTTGAAGAAATATTCCAAGGGCATTATAGGACTTTCATATACTAGGGTTTTGTAGTTCTAGAATTTTCTTTTCAGTAGTATATATAGGAGACGTATGTGTCCCTATAAGCTTGTTCCAGATTTTCTAGCAAATTGTGTAATGCCTTTTTAATTTAATATAAAGTTTGGTGTTTTGTTATAAAAGTAATTCCTTTTATCATTATTTAAAAGTTGGTAATTGTTTGGCTAGAATCTCTGAGTTCCATATCATATTTGTGAAACACTTTGTGTTTTTGAGTTTCAAAAAGGTTTTTCAAAAGTTTTCAATATTCAGAAATCCAAGAATTTGTGAAGTGAAAGTGGAATGAATTCTTGGATGATCTGATATTGTTCTTGTTTTGAAAGAGTACATTGGGAAAGAATTTAACAAGGTTAAAAAAGTTTCAGAAAGGAAAACATAAAAAATCAGTTATATTGCATTGTTGTGTATTTTTCTTCTTAAGTCTTAGCAGGTTTTTGTTGATTGTTGTTGATCAAGGATCAGCTCAAACCCCAGCCTGATTGAAGGTGGTTTTTCAACCACTGTGGGACTTGGATGTAAGTCCCACAAGGTAATCCCTTGTTTCATGTTTCCATTTTCAAAAAAATATTGATGATTATGAGATTTTGCATGAAAGTTGTTTAAGAGTGTATTTTTCTGCTTGATATTGCTTTATTTTGTGTTAGTATGCATGTTAGATTAATCTTGATTCAGTTTGTTTAGGATTTGAGTCCATTTTGTTTGAAAAAATTGCATTTCAGTTTATTAAGGGGTGTTTGGATTTGTGTTTTAAACAGGTTTTGTGACAAGTTCTTGAGTTAAATCTTGTTTAAATACACTTGTAAGGTGATATTAAGGTTGTGTGTTAGTTTGTTTAACAGTTTGGAGTTGATTGAAACACTTTTGCCGGCCAAAATTTGGCCATACACCTAAAATTCAGTAACTGCTCTTTTTGCTTGAATTTGTGTGAAATTTGCCTCCAAATCTTGCTAATTGTTAGATCCCAGGGTGTTTAAGGATTGTTGATTGGTTTTATGCTGATTGGGTGACTATTGAGCTAGGTTTTGGCCTTGAAATTTCATAAATGTGCATGTAAATTACCCTATCATTCATCAGTCAACATATTAGCTTATCAGATACATTTGGTGTATTTTTGGTGCTATTTTGCTTGATTTGGTGTGAAGTGCTTCTTGAATTTGTGTTTGCTTGACTCCTTGTACTCCAAAGAGTACAAGGGTGCCCCTTGTATCCATCAATCAACACCAAAATCATCAGACAAGCTCCTCTTGTCTTTACTTCACAAGTGAATACATCACTTGTGTTCATCAGTCAAGAAGCAGAACCAGGGCACGTTTTTGGTTCTCTTTTGTTTAATTCTTGGTCATTTTGGATTTAAGTTGTGTTTTAGTGATTAACAAGGTACTGGATTTGAGTTAAAAAGTAAAAAAAAAATTTTTTACAAAAAGGACGTGGCCAGGACTCGAACCTGCGCCACTCCTCTCACACGCAAACGTCCTAACCAATGCGCCCTTGGGTCTTTTACTGACCAAGGTTGCATTCCATAAATACTTAAGGTGTGTTTGATTGTACTTATTTAATATAAGCCGTAGCCTTTTAGCTTATTTTTGGCTTATTCATTAAGCAATTTTGCTCCCATTTATTTTTCCTAGGTTCTTATATTCACTTAGGACTTTTCTGGCCAAAAAGTAGATTTTTCCCTTTATTTATATATTTATTAGGATATTTTTAGTTTAATTTTCAGAAAGTAATTTAAAAATAGTAAAAATTCTTTTTAATTTTTAGAAAAATAGTTTTTAGGTTTTATTTAAATTATTTGAGGTTTACATATCAAAAAGTTTTCAAAAAGTCTTATTTTTAATTTTATTTGATTTTAGGGTTTTTAGACAACTTTAAAAATTAATATAAAAATAATAAAAAGGTTTTAGGAACTTTAACTTTGCATTTTTGTTTTAGTTAGAATATTTAGGATTTTTGGTAATTTTTTAGAATTTATTTATAAACTTTTAATTTTTTTGAATATTTTAATATTATTTTATTCCCAAAAATAGAAAGTTTAATTTTTAACTTTTTTTCATTTTTCCTAGATTTTAGACATATAATTAGGAACTTTGTCACTTTCCAAATATTTTTTAGGCTTTTCATTTAATTTTTAGAATTAATTTAAGATTTAATAGATTTTAATAGTTTTTAGGAGTTTAAAAATAGTTTAATTTGGTTTTAAAATTTTTAAAAATAGTTTTTAGCTTAATTAGGTCATTTTTGAGGTTTACAAACTATAAAATCTTGTTTGGGGCTTTTTAATAATTAATTGTGATTTTTAGGGCTTTAATTAGCATTAAAAAGTCATTATTTAATAAAATGTTTTAGCAAGTTTTGATTTTTTGTAAACTCTTAGAATTTTATTGTGGATTTTTAGTAATTTTTAGTAATTTTTAGGAATTTTTAGGTTAAAATTTTAATTTTGGTAGTTTTTTAAGGTTCTACGTCTTAACTTTCTAGTAGTGATTTTTTTTTTTTTTTTTTGTTAATTTTTATTTTTACGTTTTCGTCATTTTCTCTTCTCTTTTCTTCTTAATAAAATCATCAATCAAATCAATTCATTACACAACACACGTGCCTCCTCGAGAGAACGATCCCCATTTGGGTCATAACTTGTGGTTTTCCTAAATCACTCGTTAACGCTTACCACTTTTACCTTGTTTTCCTAAACAAGTGTAATTTTACCACAATCATTTTTGGCGCCGCTGCCGGGGAGGCGTGTTGTGTTTTGATTGACCATTGTTGTTTTTTATTAGCCATAATAGTATTTGTATTAGTAGCACTCTACTAATACGTATTATCGTTTTTCGGTTTTTGTGTGAATATTATTAATATATTGTATACGTAGAACAATAAATTCACAAGTACTCCAAATACGTGAGCAATCACAACCTTGACTCGGGATTTCATCACTCGATCATTGTATTCGAATCTCAAACCAAAGAAAAAAGGCAAAAATAGATAAATACTTTCGTGAAGCTTAATCTTGATAATACAAACTATAAGGTGGGTATAAGGCGGTTGTATTTCACAACCTAAAGGAAAAAGGCTCTTAAGTGCTTCGCGCCACCTCGTTTCCTCCGCTTGCTTGTGCGTATTTGATTTTGAGAGTGAATCGAGGGTTTTGCCGCCCAAAGTATTATTACATATCATATATATTTTCTTGGTTTCTATTGATTAAACCCTCTTGAACGATTTGGTGTTCCACCATCGTTCTAAAGTCATCGAAGGCGTTCACTCCACGTGATCGTTTTCATTCCTTGAGGCTTCTTTAATCAAGAGATTTGATTAAGGAGGAGATTTGTGGACTTTTTGTCTACTTAATACATTTCACCAATTTCCAAAAAAGGTTAATACCATCAAAAACCACAAAAAAATTTGAAAAAATACAAAATACCAAAAAGAATCTTCTTTGCTCGTCTCCACGTTGTACGTGACGTTTATGCTCACTCGTAATCAAGCAAAACGTGCACGTAGACGAAAGAACAAAACTCCCACTCCAACTCATTCTAGTGAGGAGTCTCCTATTGACAAACCCATTGTACGAGAAGCACCTACCATGGCGAATCGAACTATGATTGAGTTACTTCAAGCACCCACCGAGGGTTATGGAGAAGCTATTGTGATTCTCGCAATCCTTGCGGAGAATTTTGATGTGAAAACGGGTTTGTTGTCGATGATCCAAAACAACAAATTCCGTGGTGATGAGAAGGACAATCATCACAACCATATCCGCCAATTTAATCGTCTTACCGCCACGTGCAAATTTAAGGATGTCTCGAATGACTCGATTAAGATGATGCTTTTTCCGTATTCCTTAGCGGGGCCCGCTAAAATTTGGTTAGAGAAAGAGCCACCCAATTCTATATTGACGTGGAAGGATCTCGTTTCAAAGTTTGTGAACCAATTTTTTCCGCCCTCTAAGACTACGCATTTGAAAAATGAGATTTCTAAATTTTCACAAGAATCAAATGAAAGTTTTTCTACGGCTTGGAATAGGTTTAAGGAGATGTTACATGAATGTCCTCATCACGGTTTTTCCGACTTGCACCAAATCGACACGTTTTACAATGGACTTAATGATCATGAAAGAGATTATTTGAATGCCGCCGCGGGTGGTAATTTTTTGTGTAAAACGGTTGAAGAAGATTTGGTCATAACTGAGAATAGGTCTAAGGTTTATAGCCCTCGTCACACACCGAGTGTTGCCAAAATGGGCTCATCATCGTCTCGTAGTATCAATGCTTTACATGATGAGGCAAATGAAGAAAATCGATTTTTTGATAGATTTGCTAGCCTTATGTCCCATTGGAAAGCTCAAGAAGCTTCCAATTCCGCTTCGGTTAAAGCGGTTTCTAAGAGTTGTTTGTCGTGTGGGGGAGCTCATGATCTTTCCGAGTTCATTACCGCGGATGGTAACACTTCGAATGCTTTTATAGCCACGGGAACTTATAACCAAATCGGTCAAGGTTCCCGCCAAAATCAAGCTCCACCAAATCAAAATGCTAATAACTATCGCAACAACAACCAAGGTGGAAATTACCAAGGAAATCAAAGGAATTACAACAAGGGTAATTATCAAAGTGGTAATGGGCAAATTTCTTACAAAAACCAAAACCGTGATTTTCAAAACAATGCCCAAGGTTTTCAAAATGATCACACCAAAAATCTTCAAGGAGAATTTTTGAATTATGCTAAGGCTAATGATGCTAAGTTTGATAATATGCAACGTGAAATGGTTAGCTTAAGATCCTAGTTGAAAAACGAGCTAAAAAACGAACTTGCTAATGAACTTAAAACTGATGCTAATAAAATGGAAGGAAATGTCACACGACTCCAACAAAATCAACAAAAAATGGAGCAAGGACAACATGAGATTAAGCAAGAGTTGTTAAAAGCGGATGCTAGGCAATCTAAGTTTGAAGACCGTATGGCTAAAATGTTTGAAGCTATCATGTGTAAGCCCTCTTCTTCGGGTGGTCTTCCTAGTGATACCATCGTGAACCCGAAAGGAGAATTGAAGGTTATTACTACTCGGAGTGGTAAAACTTTCAAAGAACCCATTTCTCGTCCAAGTACTTCTATGGAGAAGGAAAAAGAGAAAGAACCCGAGGTTGTGGTAGAAAAGGAGCACATTACAAGCCCACGAAGTACCGCTCAAACCACACCTACGGTTGAACCCACACCAATCATGGAACCCGAGATTCCAAGGCCGATGCCTATGCCTACTTTGCCCCAACCCACACCACCTTTACCCTACCCTTCAAGACGAGACAAGGAAAAGGCACAAGAACGAAATAATTATCAATTTGAACTCTTTATGAAAATGTTTCGTGACTTGCATTTCAATATAAGTTTTGCCGACGCCTTAGTCATGATGCCTCGATTTGCCGCGAACTTCAAAAGTATGTTGAATAACAAAGAAAAATTGCAAAAATCGTCTAGTTGTTCATCGGTTTTTCTAAGCCGCACACCTCAAAAAGTCGGTGATCCTGGAAAGTTTTTAATCCCATGTGCTATCCAAGACATGGAAGAATGCTACGCCTTGGCCGATCTTGGTGCTAGTATTAATTTGATGCCTCTTGAGATTTTTAAATCGCTCAATCTTCCCAATCTCACTCCTTCAAGAATGTCAATCGAAATGGCCGATCATTCTACGATTCTAGCTTGTGGACTTGCCGAGGACGTCTTCGTGAAAGTTGGAAAGTTCTACTATCCTGTAGACTTTATTGTTGTTGATATTCCTATCGATCCTAAAGTTCCGTTAATTTTAGGTCGATCATTTTTGGATACCTCGAGAGCACTTATCGATGTGCATGCAAGAAAAATCACTCTTCGTTTTAATGAGGAAGAACTCGTCATTAATGCAACCCAAAACTCCACTCTTTCTCATGTGTATTCCATCACATCTTTGTACAATGTCAATCCCATCAAAAACATTTGCAAAAAGATTTCCAATAGAGTTTTAGGAGTTGTTGAGAAAAATGAAGTTCCGTCCCCTCCGCCGGTGGAGGTTAAGAGTGTTAAGCCTACGATTCCAATCTCGAGTGATTCTTCGGATGATGAATACGTTGATCCCGATGGGGAGGTTTTCTTTGTTGACAAAAGATTTGAAAACTTGCCACCACCTACACCAAAAAGATTTCAAAATGTGAGAATTTTTAGTGTGACTAACATTACTTTAGAAACGCCAAATATTTTCTACATAATCAAATCGGGTTTTCACAAAGAGAGTGTAAAAGATGAAAAAGGAAAAGATTTTGATTTTAATTTAAAATATTTTTCTACCACTCTAACTCCGTCATCACCGCGTTTATTGAGTACTACAAGCTCGTCTTCTCCTTTTGACGATGCTTTGTGTGGACTTAGTGTGGGGGAATCCCCTTATGTTCCCTCCCCTTTTTCCACCGAGGACGAGATATTTGATCCTGGAATTTCTTATATAGGGAAATCTCGGTCTTCCACCGATGCAATAAATGGAAAATCTTTTCATTTGATTGGTGCGAGTCTACCTCAAGTAGCTCAATGTTTTCATGACTTACCCATTGTCCCACCCTTCTATTTCTTCTCTCCTATTTTCTTCTACCCCATTGGGGTTTGTGTTGGAGTGGCGTTGTTTCGTCTTTCATCCGAAACCGAGGACGCTATCTTTGACCCCGGTATACGTTTATCGGGTTTTTAAAGTACTCCACGTACTTTTGGGCCTTGTTTATCATGTAAGCCCCACCAAAAATGACTGAACCATGATAATCCCTAAATGATCACATTTTTGGGGATTCGAGTCGAGCTTTTGACTCGGTTATCAAAAACAAGGTGCCTCGTGGGGGAGACCCATGCTTATCCATGTACATATTATTGCTTTCTAATGTAGTTTAATGTGAGGGAATTGTGCCCTTCCAACCTTTGTTCCGTGGTTGTTTGTGAATTGTGGTTTTTAGATCATGATCTTCACGATTGGAGCCTCTCGTGTTCGTTTATGGGAGCACTCGATCGTTTGCTTTGGAGGCCTTTCCCAATATCCATGATATATCCTTTTATGTTCTAACCTTAGGTTTTTAGCCCACTTCATAAACGGCTATTACTTATTGGTTACACCCTTTCCATGCTAGATTAGGCATTCGACTACGTCTCTAGTATGGGGGTGTTTGCACCCCTAGACTCGAAACATTGAGGACAATGTTTAACTTTAGTATGGGGGGGTGAATAGATACTTGCCTTGCCAAACCTTCACGCTTTCCAAAGTTTATCTTTTTTATCGTTTTGTTGCAAAATAAGGCTAAAAATGGTCAAATTTTAAAAATTTTCTCATGTTTTATAAGTGTTTTAAGACACGAATGTAGATTTTCCGATGGCGAGAATAAGAGTAATTTTGACTCGACCGTGCGTGTTGAGCACTTAGCTTTGATTCCTTAACTACACATTAGGCTAAGTCTCTTAAATGAGGACGAGAAATGATAGGGTTAATTATAAGTTACTATGCTAAACGTAGAATACTCGTATTCTTTCAAAAACTCATGTGTTCTCGTTGTTTGCTTATTCTCCCTTCGCTTGTAAATATTTTTTGCTTAATAAATATTGACTTAGCGGTTTAGTTAGGATTGTTGGGTTTCTAGTCTTTTCTAGTAGCTTCCGTGTAATTAAATTGGGAAGACATTAAGGTATCGCCAGCGTCACGGTTTTGAAGTATTGGCACCCCAATAATCGAAAGCTTCACCCAATAATAAGATTTCAAGTGCTCACCTAAATCTAGCAAACAATTTGAAGCCCCACAAGGCCGAAAAATCTATGCAAAAAATGAAAGTGAATCAAGCCTTAATCTTCGAAGCTTTAAAGATCCAAAATTCGCTTTAGCGTGAGGATATACGTCTTTGGCTAATAAAACCACCGATGAGGCGGATAATAAAAGGCAAGGCAAGACCGAAGTCATAATAAAAGCTTCATGGCGAAGTTGAATAAAAGATGGAGGTAAACCAAAGATAATAAGGTCCTTCCGTTAGGGGGCGTATAAAAGTCTTGGTAATAAGTCTCATGTTCAAAACCGTTATAAAACTGTGTTTATCGATTCTTCTTGTCAACTTAATTTTTTAACATCGTTGTCTATTAGGAGGGGTTATTGATTTGGTGTTCTTAGTTACACCGTTAGGACTCTATTTTTAGACCTAAATCTCTATTATCGCATAAGTCAATGATGTATCCTCGTGAACATTCAAGACAAAATAAAATATAAGAGATACAACTTAGGAATAATGGCAGAATAAGTACGTGATTAGGGCATATGAGTAGTGTTAGCATTACTAACTTATAATGACAATGATCTCGTTGCACGCTTGGCATGGAATTAGAGTGAAAATCGAGGACGACGAAATTATTTCTAACGAAGCATTCACGTGTTCTTATTCTATGAACCTAAACGTCCCATTTTGCGATGAAAATCATACATTATGTCTAAAACACGAGTAGTAGTAATAGTAGTAGTGTAGCTAGTTTATCTTTCAATAAAGTGAATAAAAATGAATTTTGGAGATGCTATGATACTTTATTCTAGCATTGCGTGAGGGCACGACAATGGTTTAGTATGGGGGAGTGATGAGACTGCTTTTATACATGGTCTCATCGTCCAAAACGGGCTTAAATTGCATAAAAAATCATTAAATATGCCAAATATATGCTCGTGTTTGTTACTTGTGTATTTTTAGGTACGGATATTGAGGAAAAGGCAAAATATCACAAGAATCATTCAAAAACGAACACAGGAAACGAATCCGCACAATGATCCGGGCCCAAGTTTTGAATTTCCAAAAATACCCTTGAAGAATTGAAGATTGACAGCTTTGGTCCCTCAACTTTTGAAGATTTACATTTATACCCCTCAAATATTCAAAAATATGAATAGGGTCCCTAAAGTTTGAAGACTATACAAGATCAGCCCTTGGAAAATTAAGAAAATACAAAAGGAGCCCTTGTTAAAAGTTTTGAAACATTTTGTGCCATTTATGACAAGTCCTCCAAAGTTGATAAAGGGAAATTGGGCGTTGTTGCTGTTTATTACAAATTAAACAAAGAATGAAACTTGGGGGGTTATATGGGCCAGACACTAAAACTTAAACCTCCCACTCACCACACAACACGTCACCCTACTCAACCATCCCACCAATCACATGCCACCCTCACTCCATGTCACCTTCCACTAATCTTTTTAAATAACTGATTTAATTTAATCAGTTAAGTTTTGGTGGCAAACATTTCATTTGAAAAACTTAATCCCTTTTCAGATTAAATCTCCCATAAACACCCCATAAACCCTATTTTTCCTAGATCATAATTAACCTAAAACAAAGGGGTTTTACCCAAAATGCTCCAGATGGGTAATTCACTCTTCTCTCATCCTATCCCAACCAAAACCCCCCTCACTAGACAACCCCATGTGTCTTGTGGACCTCCCCTACAACGTCTTATTCACCCCAAAACCCTAGAAGAGACAAGATGAACGCCTAGGATGCAACTCCATGACCCCCAAGGACAAATGGACGTCCCAAGATCATTCATCACAGCTGGACATCACCAAGACAGTACAAGATCACATGTTTACCTCTTTGACTGATTTTTGAAGAAAGATTCCAAGGGCATTATAGGACTTTCATATACTAGGGTTTTGTAGTTCTAGAATTTTCTTTTCAGTAGTATATATAGGAGACGTATGTGTCCCTATAAGCTTGTTCCAGATTTTCTAGCAAATTGTGTAATGCCTTTTTAATTTAATATAAAGTTTGGTGTTTTGTTATAAAAGTAATTCCTTTTATCATTATTTAAAAGTTGGTAATTGTTTGGCTAGAATCTCTGAGTTCCATATCATATTTGTGAAACACTTTTGTTTTTGAGTTTCAAAAAGGTTTTTCAAAAGTTTTCAATATTCAGAAATCCAAGAATTTGTGAAGTGAAAGTGGAATGAATTCTTGGATGATCTGATATTGTTCTTGTTTTGAAAGAGTACATTGGGAAAGAATTTAACAAGGTTAAAAAAGTTTCAGAAAGGAAAAGATAAAAAATCAGTTATATTGCATTGTTGTGTATTTTTCTTCTTAAGTCTTAGCAGGTTTTTGTTGATTGTTGTTGATCAAGGATCAGCTCAGGCCCCAGCCTGATTGGAGGTGGTTTTTCAACCACTGTGGGACTTGGATGTAAGTCCCACAAGGTAATCCCTTGTTTCATGTTTCCATTTTCAGAAAAATATTGATGATTATGAGATTTTGCATGAAAGCTGTTTAAGAATGTATTTTTCTGCTTGATATTGCTTTATTTTGTGTTAGTATGCATGTTAGATTAATCTTGATTCAGTTTGTTTAGGATTTGAGTCCATTTTGTTTGAAAAAATTGCATTTCAGTTTATTAAGGGGTGTTTGGATTTGTGTTTTAAACACGTTTTGTGACAAGTTCTTGAGTTAAATCTTGTTTAAATACACTTGTTAGGTGATATTAAGGTTGTGTGTTAGTTTGTTTAACAGTTTGGAGTTGATTGAAACACTTTTGCCTGCCAAAATTTGGCCATACACCTAAAATCCAGTAACTGCTCTTTTTGCTTGAATTTGTGTGAGATTTGCCTCCAAATCTTGCTAATTGTTAGATCCCAGGGTGTTTAAGGATTGTTGATTGGTTTTATGCTGATTGGGTGACTATTGAGCTAGGTTTTGGCCTTGAAATTTCATAAATGTGCATGTAAATTACCCTATCATTCATCAGTCAACATATTAGCTTATCAGATACATTTGGTGTATTTTTGGTGCTATTTTGCTTGATTTGGTGTGAAGTGCTTCTTGAATTTGTGTTTGCTTGACTCCTTGTACTCCAAAGAGTACAAGGGTGCCCCTTGTATCCATCAAATCAACACCAAAATCATCAGACAATCTCCTCTTGTCTTTACTTCACAAGTGAATACATCACTTGTGTTCATCAGTCAAGAAGCAAAACCAGGGCACGTTTTTGGTTCTCTTTTGTTTAATTCTTGGTCATTTTGGATTTAAGTTGTGTTTTAGTGATTAACAAGCTACTGGATTTGAGTTAAAAAGTTAAAAAAAAAGATTTTACAAAAAGGACGTGGCCAGGACTCGAACCTGCGCCACTCCTCTCACACACAAACGTCCTAACCAATGCGCCCTTGGGTCTTTTACTGACCAAGGTTGCATTCCATAAATACTTAAGGTGTGTTTGATTGTACTTATTTAATATAAGCCGTAGCCTTTTAGCTTATTTTTGGCTTATTCATTAAGCAATTTTGCTCCCATTTATTTTTCCTAGGTTCTTATATTCACTTAGGACTTTTCTGGCCAAAAAGTAGATTTTTCCCTTTATTTAATTATTTATTAGGATATTTTTAGTTTAATTTTTAGAAAGTAATTTAAAAATAGTAAAAAGTGTTTTTAATTTTTAGAAAAATAGTTTTTAGGTTTTATTTAAGTTATTTGAGGTTTACATATCAAAAAGTTTTCAAAAAGTCTTATTTTTAATTTTATTTGATTTTAGGGTTTTTAGACAACTTTAAAATTAATATAAAATTAATAAAAAGGTTTTAGGAACTTTAACTTGTATTTTTGTTTTAGTTAGAATATTTAGGATTTTTGGAAATTTTTTAGAATTTATTTATAAACTTTTAATTTTTTTGAATATTTTAATATTATTTTATTCCCAAAAATAGAAAGTTTAATTTTTAACTTTTTTTCATTTTTCCTAGATTGTAGACATATATTTAGGAACTTTGTCACTTTCCAAATATTTTTAGGCTTTTCATTTAATTTTTAGAATTAATTTAAGATTTAATAGATTTTAATAGTTTTTAGGAGTTTAAAAATAGTTTAATTTGGTTTTAAAATTTTAAAAATAGTTTTTAGCTTAATTAGGTCATTTTTGAGGTTTACAAACTATAAAATCTTGTTTGGGGCTTTTTAATAATTAATTGTGATTTTTAGGGCTTTAATTAGCATTAAAAAGTCATTATTTAATTAATTAAAAGGTTTTAGCAAGTTTTGATTTTTTGTAAACTCTTAGAATTTTATTGTGGATTTTTAGTAATGTTTAGGAATTTTTAGGTTAAAATTTTAATTTTGGTAGTTTTTTAAGGTTCTACGTCTTAACTTTCTAGTAATGAGTTTTTTTTTTTTTTGTTAATTTTTATTTTTACGTCTTCGTCATTTTCTCTTCTCTTTTCTTCTTAATAAAATCATCAATCAAATCAATTCATTACACAACACACGTGCCTCCTCGAGAGAACGATCCCCATTTGGGTCATAACTTGTGGTTTTCCTAAATCACTCGTTAACGCTTACCACTTTTACCTTGTTTTCCTAAACAAGTTTAATTTTACCACAATCATAGACGTCTTCCCTTAATTCACCATTAAGAAATGCCGTCTTAACATCCATTTGGTAGACGATCATGTTCATGTGAGAAGCATAAGCAAGGATAGTCTAATTGCCTCCAATCGTGCAACAGGAGCAAAGGATTCTTCAAAGTCAATACCAAAAGCTTGTTTGTAACCTCTAGCAACCAATCTAGCTTTGTTCTTTAGCACTCCACCTAACTCATCGAGTTTAACCTTATATACCCACAACAATGTAAGGATTTCAACGTTGCTGGGTAAAGGAACTAATTCCCACACTTCAAGATGTTGAAATTCATTAAGTTCCTCTTGCATGGCTTCAATCCAAGATGATTTGGTCATGGCTTGTTGCCAGTTTTTAGGTTCAGTTTCGAAAAGAAATGCATCAAAATAGCAATATAATGCATGTTTTTAGAGTTGGTGGTGTGTTAAGACTGGTCGATCGATGTCACCAATAATATTGCAGATTGGGTGATCCTTTGTCCATTTTGTGTTGTGAGTTTCAATCCGTGGTGGTCGGGAGTGAACGATTGCAGAGAATCCTCTGAGGTAGACGCACCGTTAGGGTTTTCGGGTATTTGTGAACCAAACAACGGAAGCTCTTGTTAATGAGCAATTTCCAAATCGTGATCATAGTGATCCTCTTCAACATCATTAGGAATGAGTGGAGGTGAAGATTCAGGTGTGGTTTGTGAATTGGTGGGGGATGGGACATCTTTTTCAAGAGTGACAGTAGATGCCTCTGACTGATTTCCATTATCTTGAGCCATAACTTCAGGAACTGGAGCTACTGCTACAGGTGCCGGAGAATCATCACTAGGTGGATCAAAAAATTCATCAAACATAGGTTGAAATAACTCATCCCACTCGGGCCTTGTAGGTGGTATAAATGATGGAGAAGTAGGATTGTTGGGAGTTAATCCAGAACTGATTGTACAGGTTCCCATCTCATGTAATGCGGGTTCAGAGCTGTGTTGCTCAGAAGCCATCGTTGTCAGCTCATCAAAATCGGCATCCAAAGTTTCTACTATCTTGCCAAGACGTCGGTTATAAATTCAGTAAGCTTTCTTTGCAGGCGAGTAACCAATGAAAATTCCAATATCAGCCTTCGGTTGAAATTTACCCAAATTCTCACTATTTGTATTTGGATAACAAAGTGCACCAAACACATGAAGAAATGAAATATCAGGTTTGTGTCCATGAAGTAGCTCATATGGATTTTTACCATGACTTTTACGAATGATGGAGCGGTTTTGGGTATAACATGCGGTTGCCACTGCTTCAGCCCATAAGAATAAAGGAGCATTCACATAAATCAACATAGTTCTAGCAGCTTCCAAAAGTGTACGGTTACGTCTTTCAACGACACCATTTTGTTGTGGAGTGCGAGCCACAGATGTTTCATGAGAAATACCAACCTTTTCATAATAATTTCGAAGAGTCTGATTAACGAACTCAGTGCCGTTATCAGTCCGAATGCGGCGAACAGTAACATTAAGACATACTTGGATCATCTTTAAGAAAGTAATAATATACTCTGGTGCTTGATCCTTAGATGCTAAAAATTTAACCCATGTAAACCTTGAGAAATCATCCACCATGACGAGGATGTATTTTCTTCCACTCACACTAGCCGTACGCATTGGCCCACAAAGATCCATGTGCAAGAGATACAGTGGTTCTTGGTTGGTGTCTTCAGCTTTAGGTTTATATGATTTCTTGGTGCTTTTCCCCAAAGTACACGCGGAACATAAATGATCCTTGTTGAACTTATGTTTTGGAAGACCACGAACAAGTTCATTTTTAGCCAAATGGTTTATAGCATCAAAGTTAAGATGAGATAACCGGCGATGCCACAACCATGACTTGGTCTTAGATGCTTTGGAGAGAAGGCAAACAGGAGAGGCGGACATCATGTTTTGAATGGACAGTGTGTAGAGATTATCCCCTCGAGAACCCTTTAACAAATCATTTCCTGCAAGATCGCGAATAAAGCAAGTATGTTGTCGAAAAGCCACCTCAAGGTTTGAATCGCAAAAATGTCCCACTGAAAATAGATTGTGACCAAGTCCCTCCACATAATATACCCTTGAAATCGTAACATTTCCAATTTGATATTCACCATAACCCATGATCTTCGCAATATGGTCGTTGTCGAATTTAACCGTTCCTAGAAACTCGCTTACGAAATTTCTGAGCATCGTGCGATCTCCGGTCATATGCTTTGAGCATCCAGAGTCCAAGTACCAGAGGATGATTTGGACCACCTGAAAATATCACCAGACAAAGACGATGTATCGGAATCTAGTAGTTCCTTTGTGTTAGCATGTACATATATATTTATCTTAGATTTGCTAACCAAAGAATTTTTAGGCTTCCAAACTTGATTTTTAAATGCCGGCTTAGATTCTAGTTATCTAAGATCCTGAGGTACTTCTTCACTGGTACGCACAATAGTGGGGGCTGACCTAGTTAAAGGGCGCTTTTTCCATTTCTTAGTGCTAGTGTTCCAATTTAAAGGACGCTGAGACCTAACTTCTTTAGATGTGATCCTTGTTAAAGGGCACTTAGTTCCATTAGCAGTGAAGGTCCTACCAGTGGGTTTCTATTGCCAACCAACTTGGGTGAATTTCTTCCCCGTTGGAATCCATTCAAGATTGTTCCTAATTACATACATTTCATTCACGTGATCAACAAGGCATAAATCATGACGCTAAGAAAACATGCATTCATTACAATTCCAACATCGCAAATTCGAATTCACATTTTTCTTAGTGTTCTGCACAGAAGCAGTTCCTTTTGTCTTAGATACATGATTCTTTTTATTTGAAACTGAAATAACATTCCTAGGGTGAACTTCTACTTTCTTCTTGGCAGTCCTACTAGTGGAAGGCTTGATCCTATCTTTCTTGTCTTGAGATCATTTAGCCTTAGTAGACATAATTACTCATGTATAAGCCATGGGAACATTAGTGACAGATTTTGATTTCTCCTTTATGGGTGTGTTTAAAATAGGATTAGATCCTGGATTCTTATTAAATGGAGTAATGGCAATGGTGGGGGTTTGTTGTTTAGGTGGTGTAGAACCCGGTTGTCCTATGTACTTCAAGTGCTCTAAGCATTGTTGTACTCTCTCAATGTAAGCATGAGCAGAGTAATAGTGACTATTCATAGGATCAATTTCATAGTAATCATCTACCACATCCCTAGCAAGTTCCGCGTGCTTAACTGCATCTTCCATATACCACTTATATGATAGTGAGTTGTTCTTATTGTACGGGTTCTTATTGATCACCACCTTGTTGGTTTTTGGAGCACTAGAGGTTGGGGCAGAGATTGTAGCTGGATTATCAACAACCTCTTGTCCTTTGAGTTGAAGTGTCTCCTTTAATTCAGCCAAAACCATGTTTTTGTCTATGAGTTGAATGTTTAAGTCAGAGATTTCCTCGCACTTACGGTTCAATTGTTCAACGAGTGACTTTTGCTCTGCCGCATTAAAAGCGAAGCGTTCTTCTAATGAACCATAAATATCTGAGAAACCCTGCATTACTTTATCAAGCTCCCCTATCATAGAAGTAATTCTATCTTCAAGGGCATGGTTCTTAATCTCTGCAGTATCTAGTTCCAATTTCTCTGCTACTAATTCTCTCTTAAGTCTCATAATTTCTTCCTCTAATGCCTGAACAACCTGAATCATCTTGTCATTTGTCTCAACGGATTTTTCACAATCATTTGTTTTTGAAAGAGTTTCATTTTTAGATTGATTCTCAATTTCAAGAGATATACAATGTTGTTGAAGCTCATTAAAACGTTTTGAAAGTGTGTCATAAGAATCTTGAAGCTTTAAAAATTCAGCGTTGGATTCATGACAAGAATGATTATCTACATTAATCACAGGCTCAACAATATTCACAGACATATCATACACATTATCACATTTATTCACAGGAGTAGATGAAATCTCATGAGCATATTTAAGAGTAACAACTTGCATCACTTCGAGAGACACTATATGTTCTAAGAATCGATCATATTCGGATAAAATCCTTTATTTTTCAATTAAATGTTGTTCATAAGCATCATCCATTTCATAGAAAACTTTTTGAACTTCACCAATTTCAAAATTTAGATTTCCCGATAGATTATAGACTACATTTTTAATATGGTTCACAAACGGAATGATCTCTTTCTCAAACACCGTTTTCATGTGTTTGAAAGTCCATTCTCGAACGGTTAGAGCCGTTGAAGTCGTACATTCCAGGATGACCTTGTCAAACTCGGTAAGGTATCGCTCAATCTCTTCCAAGCTGAGTTTTACCGTACTTACCGGGGGAAGATTCTTAGGAATTTCCTTCGGTTCGTCCGAGTTAACGAGTGTAGGAATTATACTAAGGCATTCTCTAGTAGGCCTGAAAGTGGATGTTTGGATAGTTTTCTTTTGCATATTAAATCGAGTTCTAAGATCTATTTTAGCATTTGTTGCATTCATTTGAGCATAGTCATATTCAGGATATGTAGTAAGTAATTTTAACCGATTCTCGTCATATGGTGTCATGCTCTCAGATTCATTCACAAACACAATCGGATATAATACCAATCCTAACTTAGTTGCATCATAAATTCGTGGGTTGTGGTGAAACGCTTGCTTTGCATACCCCGGGTTAGGTGGTAGGTCTATTAGACGCGATAGATTGAACTCTTGAAATGAAGAATGAACAAGTGTACTAAATGAGAAGCAGAGTATAATTTAAAAGCAAAATTTTAGTCTTTTAACTCTCTCAGACGCCTTAATTTCCGTTTCAACTCTTTTAGACTCGAGTATTTCGAAATCCGTTTGTAGTTTTTGAAAATTATTAACGACTGACTCTTTTTCTTTAAGTTCTTTTGAAAGATTTGCTCTTCAACTCTCAATTTCTAGCATATTTTCCATTTGGATTGCCTAAACCTATCAAATTCAGGATTGATTAAGGTAGTGGACACAACAGTTAATTCCAAGGTTTTAACCTTTTTCTTATGCAAAGTAAGCTCGGCAGATAAAGTCTGATTAACACTGAGGGTTTCAAGGACCGCATTATTCATTTGGCTAAGCATAGATGCTGAGACCATAACCAAATCAGGTTGAGCAGATGAATTGGTAGTTCTAATAGCTTCCGGTTGTAGTTTACTCAAAGTCTGGGGACTTTCATTGATATTGCTATCATTGTTTGTCTCCTCGATTGAGTTACTAACCACCGGAGGCTGTTCCGAATACTCAGACACTTGCTCAATTTGATAAGGTACAATACTAGTATCTGTAGCAGTATGTGGTACCTCAGAAATTGTATCAGGTCCATAAAGTGAAAGATTTGCCATAAGAGCTGCTTTGGCTGTATTGAGATCATCACAGTCAGAGTCGTATGCATCCAAATCATCACATTAATATGCGGCATTGTTTGTGATGACTGCTGTGAGACCGTCAGTTTTCGCGACTCCCGGATATGCAAGAAATGCCAACTCATCTTCATCGATCTCACGTCCTTGGGTTTGAGCATTCACCAAGTAGATCTTCTCCTGAAACCATGTGTCGTCCCTTTTCCTCTTGGGCTGCTTACATTCTTGGGCCATGTGCCCTTCCCCTTTGCAGTTGTAGCATATAATCACCTTCGTTTTGCCAATGCTATTACCTCTTGTAGCAATAGTGTTAGATGAACGTGCACCCGCAGTAGATGAATTGGGTCTCCCCTGAAGTGGTTGCACCATGACTCTACCATCTTTAATTGTAGCCTATTGTCGAGAGTTAGAAGAGTTCCTTAACTGATTGTTAGTTGTTGTTGGACCTCTGTAACCTCGTTTGTTCAATGTTTGAGTAAGTTAAGAAGACATTTGAGCAAGTATATCAGTAGGACTATCCCCTTGTCTAAACTCACGGACAGGGATCTCATCATCACAGTAGAATGCTGGTGCTGATTGAGCTACAACTTGATTTTATGGAGCACTAACTTGTTGTGAGTAATAGGGTTGAGGAGCCTCATGTTGTTGATAGGTAACAACAGGGTTTGTTGGAGGTTGATAAGGTGAATACTGGTGTGAAACATAAGGTAACGGATGTGAATCTCCTTGTGATGATGTTGCTGGTTGCTTGTATTGTTGGTGATAAGATGTAGGCGATTGTGGAAAGATCGAGTACTGTGGGAAGCTTGGTGTTTGATACAATGGTTGATATGAAGATTGGTTTCCCAAAGCAAACGGAGAGTTGTGAAATGACAATGTAGGATTGTTTGCCATTAGTGCCAATGGTTCTTGATAAGATCCCTGAGAGATGCATTTTTGGATCACGTGCTTCTCGTGTTGTTGCAAGAAGGAATAGAGTTGATCTAAATTTGACTTGTGCAAATCTCGAATCATCTTAACATCGGTGACATACTAACTCTATTCTTGGGGAAACATGTTCAATAACTTTGTGTTTAGTTGAAACTGTTCAATCCTTAGATTATACACGTTCATGTCATTCATCAAAGTGGTGAAACGCCAGTAGTAATCGTGAAGAGTCTCCCCTGGAATGTATGTAAACCTATCAAACAAGTCATACAATTGACACTCTCATTCTTGCTTAGTGAGAGAGGTCCCTTGTAACAAAACAGCTAATCGATCCCAAAGATTCTTTGCCACTTTGTGTTCACTTACCATTCTAAAGATATCGGGTGGAAGAGCTTGAAGAATTGTCTGAACGGCCCTTTCATCTGCATCGGCAATGATTTTGTTAGCATCGGTTAACTCATGATACTCCCTTGCCCTTGTCACATTGTTGACGGTAACTTCTCCCCAATCTAATGGACCTTTTTCAATTGATTGAAGCATAAGTCGACCATTGGGTTTGCCCATGATGTACGTTTTCATGTGGCCTTGCCATGCTTCAAATAAATCTTTGATGAGAAAAGGTGGGCGAGTGTCGGTACCCGAGATGATTGAGATATCGGTAAGCGAAGTCATAGTTGGCATATATAAATGTGAATTCATTTTATGATCGCTTGAAAAAATATTATCAAACAATGATCGAGCAATGAAATAAGGTTAAGTGTATTAATGTTGTTGAAACAAATATGTTGTTATCTTGATGTTTTGTGTTTTTGTGAAAATTACAAACTTGAAAAAAAAATCCTCTAAATGACTCCAATCGCAATATCCAATCGCAATATCCAATTGCAATCTATCTCAATCGCAATAATGAATCGCAATCTCTATCGGAATATCCAATCGCAATCTCTAAATGACTCCAATCGCAATATCCAATCGCAATATACAAGCGCAATATTCAATCGCAATAACAGCCAATCGCAATCTCAATCTGAATATCCAATCAGAATCACCAATCGCAATAACATCCAATCGCAATGTCAATCTGAATATGTATCGCAATCTCCAATCGCAATAACATCCAATCGCAAACTCAATCTGAATATGGATCGCAAAGAGAAACCCTTTTCCTTTGCGATGGTTCCAATCGCAATAACGGGCTGTTCCGAGATTTTTGCTAAAAAAATTAGATTTTTGACAAGAAATCCGTGATTTTAACCAATCCAAAGTACCCAAATCTCTACCACAACTATGTAGAAGATATATGGAACACTTGGACTCACAAAAAACACAAAAAAAAACTGAATCTTTGGTAAAGATCAATTAAAAACACCAGAACACACTAAAATAAGTATGAACAACACAAACCAACCTCTATTTTATCCCATAGCTCTTGATACCAATTGTAGAACAATGACAATCTTTATGAATCAAGAGGGTTGATGTTTTCTAGAGAGAGAAATGAAAGAAACTATTTGTTATAACTTTGAGAAATGAAACAACCAACACCTCTTTCCATGGTGGAAAGAGGCTTATATACCCAAGTCCTTAATGGACTTGGGCCACGGGCCCATGAACATGCTCATGGGTCGAGCTATTTGATAAAAGTAACTTAAACACTACTACGAGCCTATAACTATATTGTCGGAGTGACCGAGACTTTCTATATACGTAAAACGTATTTCCAACGGAGACTGGTTTTTTTAAGAAAACAAGTTTCTATTCATTCCCTTCCCACCATTTTTGGGTCATAGACACTTGTTTTCATGAAACCAGTCTCTTTAGGGGGGGGTCTCTAAGGGTTTTTTTGTAGTAGTGTTAAATGAAGTTTTTATAACAAAATATAACTTATAAAAACTTTGATGATCCCTATAACCGTTCGACTCAATGGTTAAGAACCATTATATCTAGGTTGATCATCGTTCATATTATAACATAGCGGAAAAGAACAATGATTATGACAAGGTGTTTAGGCACAAAGACAAGAATTAAAACAAATGGGATGTTCATTATATTAATAACAAACATCCACTAGACGTGTATACATTGAATCCCACGTCTAGTGCGACACACACTTTAGGTTTACATTGTGAATGATAGATATTATATTAAAACCTACGTCCTATGTTTTCTTTATATACTAGAAAACATAGCTTACAAAGAAAGCTAAAACAATAAAAAGACTCCAACGGCTTGTTCTTTTGCAACTTGTACTTTTTAGCCCTTGTCTTCTTATTTTGTTGTGTTTTGACTTATCAACTCAATAATTAGACCCAACAATCTTCCCCTAGTTGATGATGTCAAAACACTCCTCTTAAGCATGAATCCTTTGTATGTAGTACATGATCTCCAAGAAGCTTCCCCTTAAGTATAGCACATATTCTTCCCCTTTTTGACACATCAATAGGGAATATGTGAAAGTATGCAATCTTGAAAATTCTCCAAAAGTAGCTCTATATAATGATCCTGAAGAAAAATAAATAAAGTAGTCTTGATGCAGAAGTAGAATACCACAAACCTATGTTCCATGTCTTGTTTATCCATGTGATGAAGAACTTATACCAGAGTGAGAAATATAAGTAGACCTCGATCCCTTGTCAATATTCTCATCCTTTGTGAGACACTGAGCACGATAATGTAACTCCTTCAAGTGTTTATGACAAGTCTTCATCACCAACTATGTAAGCACGAACAAGTTACCTTTAAAGTCAGTGGCTGGAAGTCCATGACTTTAAGATATGATAGAACACAAACTTACGAAAATCTTCTTCAATCATCAAACTTCCCATAAGAATTCTGAGTGCTTGGTGTTAAGCAAAGATTATAAGCTCCCTGAGGAGAAATACATAGATTTTAGAACACCAAGGCATAAAGACATATATAATGTGAATCTTAATGGAATTAAGGTAAATAATAAAATGTCATGTCTGTATGCTAAAGCCTCAGTAGATGAAAGTAATCTTTGGCACAGGAGACTAGGGCACATAAACTTTAAGAATATCAATAGACTTGTGAGGCTTGGTTTAGTTGATGGTTTTCCTGAAAAGGCTTTCCACAATGACCACTCTTGTGTTGCATGTCTTAAGGGCAAGCAGCACAAGGTCTCATTCAGGTCTAAACAGGTGCACTCTAGTTCTAAACCTCTTCACTTATTGCATATGGACCTCTTTGGTCCAACTAATATAGAAAGTTTGAAGGGTAAATCATATTGTTTTGTTATTACTGATGATTACTCCAGGTTTACATGGACTTTCTTTTTAGCCAAGAAAAGTGAAACTGCCCTAAGTCTGATTAATTTCATTACCCAAATAGAGAAGAAGAATGGTAATGAGGTCAAAATTATTAGAAGTGACAATGGGGGTGAGTTTAGAAATCAGTTGTTAGATGATTTTTGTGCCAAGAAAGGGATTACTAGGCAGTTTAGCATAGCTAGAACCCCACAGCAAAATGGGGTTACTGAAAGGAAGAATAGGACACTTATTGAAGCAGCCAGAACCATGTTGGCTGATGCCCACATTCCTATAGCCTTTTGGGCTGAAGCTGTTAACACAGCTTGTTATGTTCAAAATAGGGCATTGGTCAACAAGATACATAATAAGACACCTTATGAATTACTTTGGGGAAGGAAGCCCAATATTGGCTTTCTCAAGCCTTTTGGATGTCATGTAGTGGTTCTAGAAACTAGTGAGGCCCTAGGTAAATTTGATTCAAAAGGTGATGAAGGCTACTTCATGGGTTATTCAGTGCAGAGTAAAGGATATAGGGTTTACATTAAAAAGGAAAAACGTATACTTGAAAAAGTACATGTTAGGTTTTTAGAGAGTAAACCTAGTGATCCTGAGAGTGGTCCAAATTGGTTGTTTGACTTAGAACCTTTATCTAGAGCTTTAAATTATATGCCTGTTACTGATCCAGACATTGTGAAGGTAACTTCAAGTGTTTTGGAAAAGAGAATTGGTAATGTTTCAGGTATTCAGGTTGCTAAGGAGGATGGACCACCAGCAGTTGAATCATCTCCCACACAAGAATATGTTACACTTCCTATATGGACAGATGAGTATTATGCTGCTGCTGCTGCTGCTAGAAAAGATAATGGTGGATTTCAACTACCACCAAATACAAACGTGCATACTTCTTCAGGCGCTGACAAAGGGAAATCAAGCGCTGACAAGAGCAATTCAGACGATGATGGATCAGACGCTGACACAAGCAGTTCAAGCGTTGTTAGCCCTAACGCTGACAAACAAGGTTCAGAGTTTGATGACACCTTTGCACATCTTTTCTCTTCCCATTTTGAACAGGGTGGACCTTCTAATGTCCATGAAGAGATTTCTGTTGATCAAGAAGAATCTGAAGAAGATATTGGCAACATGGAGCAAGAAGTTGAGGACACCAGACTTTTTGAAGGAGGAGTTCTCACTTCCACAGCAAAGGATCACCCCACATCTCAGATCATTGGTGATGTTATGGCTCCAGTTCAGACAAGAAGATCCCATCAAGGTCTTGGTGGATTTATTGACAATATACACAAGAAGGTTGATACCCCTCTTGTACAAGCATGTTTGTTTGCCTGTTTTCTGTCACAGGAAGAACCCAAGAAAATTTTTGATGCTCTCAAGGAACCAAGTTGGGTGGAAGCAATGCAGGATGAGCTTCACCAATTTGCTATACAGGATGTTTGGGAGCTGGTTGATTGTCCTAGATATGTGAGACCAATTGGGACAAGATGGGTTCTAAGGAACAAGAAAGATGAAAGAGGCATTGTGGTCAGAAACAAGGCACGTTTGGTAGCTCAGGGTTATACACAAGAGGAAGGAATTGATTATGAAGAAGTTTTTGCACCAGTTGCAAGAATTGAAGCTATAAGAATTTTTCTAGCTTATGCCTCTTGTATGAACTTCACTGTTTATCAAATGGATGTGAAGAGTGCTTTCCTCTATGGGACAATTGTTGAGGAAGTATATGTCATGCAACCTCCTGGTTTTGAAGATCCTGAAAATCCAGACAAGGTTTATAGAGTGAAGAAAGCAATGTATGGACTTCATCAAGCCCCAAGAGCATGGTATGGTACATTGTCCACCTACTTGGTGGAAAATGGTTTCAAAAGGGGCACCATAGATCAGACACTATTTACAAAGAAGAAAGGAAAACATGTGTTGCTTGTGCAGGTCTATGTTGATGACATCATTTTTGGGTCTACTGATCCAAAAATGAGTGAGGAATTTTCCAAGCTCATGACAGATAAATTCAAGATGAGTGCAATGGGTGAGATGAACTTCTTTCTAGGTTTACAAGTTCAGCAGAAAGAAGATGGTATCTTCATCTCCCAAGATAAGTATGTAGCTGAAATCTTGAAGAAATATGGTTTTTCTCCACATGAAAAGGAGGCTTCCACTCCTATGGATAGACAACACCCTTGGGGAAAAATTGGAGCTGGAAAGGATGTGGATGTTAGGCACTATAGATCAATGATTGGATCATTGATGTATCTTACAGCCTCAAGACCTGACATTATGTTTGCTGTGTGTGCCTGTGCACGCCATCAAGTGACTCCCAAAGAATGTCACCTTTTTGCTGTGAAGAGAATTTTTAGGTACCTAAGGTGTTATCCAGATCTTGGATTATGGTATCCAAAAGATTCTCCATTGGACCTTATTGCATATTCAGACAGTGACTATGGTGGTGACAAGTTTGATAGGAAATCCACAACTGGTGGATGCCAATTTCTTGGGAGCAGATTAATATCTTGGCAATGCAAGAAACAAACAGTGGTGGCAAACTCTAGAACTGAAGCAGAATATGTGGCTGCAGCTGCTTGTTGTGGACAAGTCTTATGGATTCAGAACCAGCTGTTGGATTATGGGTATAATTTTATGCATACCAAGATTTTTGTAGACAATAACAGTACTTTATGCATTATTAAAAATCCTGTACATCATTCTAAAACCAAACACATAGAAATTAGACATCATTTTATAAGAGATTGCTTTGAGAAAGGTTTAATACAACCAGATAGGGTAGATACAGAAGATAATGTGGCTGATTTATTAACTAAACCTTTTGATGCTGGAAGATTTCAATATTTGGTAACAAATATTGGAATGGTTAATCTCTCTTAATATGTGTTTTGGAACACTTTTTGTAAAAGTATGTACAGGATAATGTATTGTTATTGGTCTTTGTGATGATTTAGATTTTCCACTTTATTTTGCTAACACTGACAAAGGTAAATGCAACGCTGTCAAGTGTTATTTTTGTCTAACGCTGACAAGAGTTCCTTCAACGCTGATAAGTGTTGTCGGGACGCTGTCAGCAACAAATGTTAGTTTTGTGGTTTTCATCTAAATGTGCAGGTAGGTGGTAGCTTTATACCATTGGATACAGAGTTGCTTATGGATCTTTGAAGAGCTATTTGGACATGTTTTGTTTATGGATGATGGTTGGAATATTTACATTCCTATCTTGACATAAACTTTTAATGTTCATATATATTATTGAGAACTCATGTATCATAGTTTAAGGGGAGGATTAAGGAACCTTTAGGACTCTTGGGTATTCTTAGAATACTCTCATCACAATTCTAGATTGTGTCCACAGGTGAGTATGGGTTAGTTTTACTAAACCATGAGGCACTGTAGCATGCATAGTATATCAACTTTGCATGCTGCCAAGACATTTTTGACCTAGAATTGGTTGTGGTCTGTTGGGAGGCTTGGGAATCCTTTTGATATGGGTTTTACCTGGGAGTAACAAGGATTTTATGAGGTAACTTGGTTGTTAAGAATTTTGGTTAGCAAGGGACACTAGAGGACTGTTATGTCTATCTTGCTTATGCAAGTGTGCATAACTGGACAGTGCTTGCCGCCCTATGATAATTATCAGCTTTTGGTTATCTTATCTAGGATAAATTACTTGTTAAGGTCATTTTTCACTTTTTAAAACAATTTTATTTTTGGACGCTGACAAGATTTTTCCAAGCGTTGTTGTGACCAAAATGGACGCTGACATGGCTTTAGGCGAACGTTGACAAGATTATTGCCGTTGGGCGTTGATGGGTTATATTTGACCGTTGACAAACAATGGGACCTACCCAGTTGTTACTTTTTGACATATTTTCAAGCCGTAATTTTAGGAGTTGTTACTTTCATTAAATGCATGGGATAACTTATACACTTTTTCAATATTTTCATGATTGATTTTTGAAAATCTTTGCCTATTTTTGGGCCAATCACGTGCATTCATCCACTCCTATAAATTTGGCTCCTATTTTAAACAGGGTATCTATAATTCTTGTCTAACAACTTTTCTCTTATCAACCTTCATCTTTTATACTTCAAATTAACAGCTTTCATCCATGGCACCAATATTTAACTCAGCAGAATTGGATTTGGGGTTCAAGTCTCAACACAACATGATTGCTTATCTTGTTGCTGATAATACTTTGTTCCCTCAATACACTCAGATGGTGGAGTATTTGAATGCATCCCCATTAAGGTATGCTCTTTCTCATGCACCACTCATTCCAGTCACACACATTAAACAGTTTTGGAACACTGTTAGTTCCTCAACAGTTAATGGAGTGACAACATTGACTTCTATTGTACATGGGAGACCTTGGGTGGTTACTGAGGCCTTGGTACGCCAGGCCTTGCATCTTAATGATGCTGATGGTATAACCATTCTTCCCATATCTGAAATAGAACAAGGGCTTAGGGCTTTGGGATACCCTATTCCTGATGAAGGTACTCTTAATAAGTACCATAAGCAGGAATTTCCCCCAGCCTGGAAGTACCTAATTCACATTCTCCTTCAATGTTTGAGTCCCAAATGTACTGCACACAATGAGATCAATAGATCCATTGCATCTGCTATTGTGTGTATTACAACAGGGCAAAATTATAACTGGTCTAAAATGATTTTTGAAGGAATGTGTAAAAACAAGGGGACAAAAATGACTTTAGCTTATCCCCGTTTTCTGCAAATGGTTTTTGATGCTCAAAGATATTGTTCAAGGGATCACAATGATTTTTATAAGATCCCTGAACAAAAGAAGGCTATTTTTACCAAGATGAATTCACCACCTCATAGAGACCTACCTTTAACCCCAGCCATGCTTTCTGTTATTGCAGCAGCACAACCCCAACCAGACCCCCAACCTCATATTGACCCTCACCCACAACTTGAGCCTATCCCTGAACCTTTACCCTCACCTGACCAAATGCAAATAGACCAAAATCCCTTCGACGCTGACACATCTAATGTGGGCGTTGATATGCCTATTTCCAACACTGACACCCAACCATCACAATCCCAAACACCCCTTAACCAACCCACATCTACACCTTCTTCTACACCCTCTTCCACACCACCTGAATATAGGTTGATTAAACGCCAAAGGACTGCTGGAGTGTTCTCCTCTGGTGGTCCTAGCCATGTAGCAGAGAGAACCACCACCACAAGTGTGACTGGTGACCTGGATGAGGCTGGGACTATTGGTTCTGGCTTAGAAGCTGGCCAAGGCAGTCCCACCATAATTAAGTCCTCATCCATGCCCAATGAACCTGACTTGGGAGGTCAAATTCCCATTTTGGAAGAGGGCAGACTGGAACCAATGACGCTTTTAGAATTGACGGCTGTCTGCATTAGCTTGCAAAAGCAAAATGCAGACTTAGTACAAATTGTCAGTAACCAAGGCCTTGAACTCAAAGACTTGAGGGAGAGGATTGTTGTTTTGGAGAGTGCTCATTCAAGGGGAGGTATGGAGGAGTCTTCCAAAGGGGAGGAAGATCAAAGAAATCTGAGTGATAAGAGCAGTCAAGATGGACGATCATTGGATGTTGCTGAAGCTCTTACTACTTTGAAGGAACAAACAGGTTTTGATACGTCCTTGATCTCTCCAACCAATTTAAATTTATCATTTACAGATATGTTGAGAGAGGTTACACAAGGCGCTGAGGGAAAATATTTGAGCGTTGACAAGGCAAGTTTGGACGCTGACAGAAGTATTTTGGGCGCTGATAGAGGAAAGTTGGGCGTTGACAGATCTGCATATGGAGGTGATGTATTCCAGTCATCATCTATCATCAAAGATGTTCCTACTCAGGTATTATCATCTACCCTACCAACAATTGAACCAACAGATAAGGGTAAGGGTAAGTTGGTAGAAGAAATTGTTCCAAAGAATGCAGCTCAGGTTGAATTTGATAGAAGATTGGCTGAGCAAATGATGGAACAAGGTGAAAAGGAAAAGTCACCATTTGTTGTGACTTCTGAAGAAGAAAGTGATGGAGCTAGCTCAGACTCAAGTGTGATGATTGTTGAACCAGAAAGGCTTGAGTATGGTGATGAGCTTGCTAGGGAAAAGCTGAGAGATTTAAAGTTGCAGATTGATTTTGATATGCCAGAGGTAGTTCAGATGTACAATTCTTGGGAAGAAAGCTGTATGGATAATCCAGACTTGACCATTTCAGATCAGATATGGGGTTTGGAAATTCTTCTTAGAGTTCAGAAGGATTGTAAGGTGATGTTGAAGTACAAGGCAAGCAACATTCTCTCTGAGTTGAAAAGGGATAGAAGGAAGCTCTACTTTATGTTGCTCAAATGTCATGGAGTTGGATGGACACATCAGAAGCTGAAGGCTTTGACATTTGATGAGTTGGAACATAGGGCTTATCCTATTTGGGTGAAAGTGCAAGAAGAAAACACTTTCAGACTTCTTTCAGATGAAAGAAAGGAGCAACTTGCAGAAGAGATGGCAATCAAGAAAGCTATGGTAGTTCCTAGACCAGTAAAGAAGGGATTTATTCTTGAGTTTCCAAAAGATATGAATCAACTATATCCAAGTGAAGCAATCATTAGAAAGAGCCTCAAGCTCTCCCCATTAGAAGCTTCAGATATGGTGCATGTATTACCACTAGATTCCAGGAATCCAATTGTAAGTTATGAGGAAGATGAATGTGGATTCTGGAAAATTGGAAGATTTGGCAAGGAGGTACACACTTTTACCACTCTCATATCTTTATTTGCAAGTTGTGACAGAGAAGACTTGGTAGACCTTTGGAGGTTGCTAGAGACCAAGTATGAGGCTGAAGCACCAACTTCAGCCAATGGAATAAAACTTTGGACCACATTCAAAAGAATGTGTGGGACAAAAGAAGAAGATCCTGAAATATGGAAGGATCTTGAAGATGACCTCAGTGGTCTTCAATGGAGGTTATATTCAGCTGCAGGTGTATACCATTTGAGTTCTACAAAGTTTGCTGAGTATTTACTTGTAGATGCTCAGTATTTCATATCCAAGGCTGTTTTGGAGAAGATGAAGGACACCCAGTTGGAGATAGACTATACAAGTGACGTGGCAAAGAATTTGATCAGATTTATTTATCATCAATATGACAAGGTTTGTCAGACTCCTCCAAGTTCTTAGTGTTTATTCAGAAACTTGATCATAAGAGTGGATATCAAGTTTAGGGGAGGATTGTTGGGAATAAATCTAGGCCAGAACACTTGAACGCTGACAAGAACAACTTAAGCGTTGACAAGAGCAAAGTGAGCGCTGACAGCATAAGCGTTGACAAGTTAAAGTCAAGCGTTGACAGATTGAAGACAAGCACTGATGGAAGATGTGAGCTACACGTTTATTATATTCTAGAATACTTCTAGTAAGGATAGAAACGACAATGTATTTTCTATGTTTATCTTTACCTAGAATAGTTGATTCGTAGCTTATTGTACAAGACTTCTTGTTCTACAAAAGAAGATCTTTTAGGTTAATGTTTAATATCAGTTTTCATAAGTATTCGTAAGTTAAGCTCTTTCATTGTAATCAACAAGAATCATTCTAATACAAGTGAAAGTTTGTTTAACATCATTGTGTTTTAGATCAAGTGTTAATTCCGCATAACACTTTGTTACTTTATTCATAAGCAAAGGTTTCTCTACGTGTAGTACTTGATTTAATCTCGTATACACAAAGCTTAATCGATCTAAGTTTGGGATCAACAAGTGGTATCAGAGCTTGTTGAGAAACTTTTTATCTTTAAGTAACGCAAGAACCCTAAAACACCAAAAACCCTAAAAACCCTAAAATTCTCAAAACCCTAAAAACATCATGTCTGGCACAAATCAACCTCCTGCTTTGCTACAAAACAACTTCTCAAACCCTAGTATCAAAATTCCCATGTTTGATGCCAGGAACTTTGAGCTTTGGAAGTCCAATTTTGAGCAGTATATAGCTATTCATGACTACACTCTTTGGGAGATTATCGAATATGGGAACACATTCGATAAAGCAGCAAAGATTACTGCTGCAATTGCCACAAGGACAGCTGTTCCTAATTGTCCTGAATCTGATAAGGTGGAAAAGCCTGAAGATGGGAGAGCTGTAGCTGTTGAAGACATAGCCAAGAAGAGGGTGGACATGAAAATCTTGAACATCTTGAAACATGCCCTAGGTCATGAGAATCAGCACAAGTACAAACGCTTTGAGTCTGCAAAAGAGCTTTGGGAAGCTCTTGAAGTAGCACATGGTGGCAATGCTGACACAAAAGAAGAAAAGAAGAAGCAACTATTGCATGAGTATGCTGTCTTTAAAGCTCAACCTAATGAGAATCTCAGCAGTGTGAGAAGTAGACTTCTTGACATCACAAGTCAACTTTCCTTCATGGGAAAACAGATTGATGACCCTGAATTGAATGCTACTTTTCTCAAAAGCCTTGGTGATGTATGGAAGATTGAGACAAGATCTATTCTTGTCAATAATACCCACAAGACTTCCAGGTTTGATGACATCTTCAACAAGTTAAGACTGTTGGAGAATGAATGGCAATTGGAGAGTGATAACAAATCTTCCAGTAGCAACATGGCCTTCTTTTCACAAAGTGAAGGTCAATTTGATTCCATGAACTTCTATGGACATTCAGCCCCTGGGTCTCAAGGTGTCAGTGCTGGATGTCAGTCTGTCAGCGCTGGATCATATCCTGTCAACGCTTTGTACTCAAGCGCTGACACACACAATCATGGCGCTGATAGAATTAAACCTGCTGGTTTTGATCTTGATACTGTGTGTGCATTCATTGCTTCTTTGCCCAGTGATTCAAGGATTACATATGAAGATCTTGAGCAGATAAGTGATGAACAATTGGAAGAGATGGACATCAAGTGGACTATGGCTCTTGTGAGTTTAAGAGCAAACAGGTTTAATAAAAGGTTCAAGAAGAAGATGACCTTTAATGCTAAGGATGTTGCTGGATTTGACAAGTCCAAGGTTGAGTGCTACAACTGTCATAGGATGGGGCACTTTATGAGGGAATGTAGATCTCCAAGAAGATCTGATGCTGGGAAGCCTTCAAGCCAAATGATTAAGAGCCCAGATCCTAAGGCCATGGTTGCTGTTCAACAAATTGATGGTGTTGGAGAATGGGATTGGAGCTGGATGGCTAAGAATGAGGAAGAGGACAGAGCTTTGGTTGCTGAAGTTAAAGAAGAGCATGTTGAATATGCTCTCATGGCACACTCCTCCTCTTCATCAGATAATGAGGTATATGATGATGCTTTCTGTTCTAAGGGTTGTCGTTTAAATACTGAAAAATTAAAACAAGAGATAGTTAAATTATTAGATGAGGCAAGTACTGAAAGATGCAAAGTATCTAATTATCAAATTGCTCTTACCCAAACAGAAAAGACAGTAGCTGAGTATAAGAAAATGGAGTTTGATTTAAAGGATCAAATAAACATCTTAAAACATGAGTTATTTCAGAGTAAAGATGTTCAAGATATAGTAAATAGGGTTAATCTTGATTTGATAGCTCAGTTAGAGGAGGCTAACAAAAATAAAGATAATGTGAGTCTTAAAATCCAGAGATTTGATAAGGCCACACAATCCCTAGGAGAGTGTGTTAGCAAACAAAGAGACTCTAAAGATATGAGTGGGATTGGGATGAATAATTATACTGTTGTTCCACCACCAGCTGGGGATTTCTATGGTGTCCAATCAAAGGACTTATCTTGGACTGGCTTGCCAGAATGCCAAGAGGAGGAATTCATTCCTCCACCTAGAGTGATTTCCCCAGTTGAGGAATACAAGCAAAAACTGACTGACCTAGATGAGTGGAAGAAAGCTAACCACACCTTGTTTGTTAAGGGAGGGTTGTTGTGTGAAAGTCCAAATGAGCCCACACCAAACATGATACCAATTGATGAGTCTATTGATCGTAAACCCATTAAGATCACACACCCTACCACTGGCAAAGCTGTTGACCTTGGCCCACAATCTGTTAGAAAACCTAGTGTTAAGTATGCTGAGATGTATAGAAATACTAGGTCACCAAAAAGCCAAGTTAATAACCATGGAACAGGCTTCTTTGCTTCTAGACCTAAGACTATGTCTAGAAAAGCTTGTTACACATGTGGTAGCTTCTCACATTTGGCCTACAAATGTGTCAACGCTTCCAATGTCAACGCTGACAAGAACCATTTCAGCGCTGACAAAAGTCAACATAGGTCAAACACTGACAGACCCAATACCTTTGTGAACAAAAGTTCACAAGTTGTTAGACCAGCCCCATTCTTTTCTAGAGGGTCTAACACACAAGGCCTAAGACCTTTTCAAAAGTCAAATACTTGGTCAAATAGGCAATGGGTTCCTGTAGCAAACCCTAGGTTCAACGCTGATAGGAGCAATCGGGGCGCTGACAAGAGAAATTTCAGCGCTGACAGACACACTGCTAAACCTAGGTATTTGCAACCACAGGGAAATAGGTCTAAAGCTTCTACTAGCTTAACATGGAGACCAAAACAAGACCAAAACCCTAATTCTACTGGTATTTCTATGACATGCAACAGGTTTCATTATATTTCAAAGGCATTGTCAACACCAATTGGGGTTAACTGGGAATTTCATTCAAACAGGGATGAAAATGGGGTTGTTATGAGAACCAAGTCTGTTCTTGTTGAACAACCAAATGAATCCAAGTCTTCCAAGGCTTGGGTTCCCAAAGAAAACTAATATGTTTTCTTTATGTGCAGGGCATTCAGAAGAAGATCAATGATTATGGATACTGGGATAGTGGATGCTCAAGGCACATGACAGGAAAGGAAGACTATCTGACCAATTTCTCTCCTATTCAAGATGGTGATAAGGTATACTTTGGAGGGGGCTACGGCACCATTACAGGAAAAGGAACCCTTGTCACCAACAATCTACGGTTTGAGAATGTCTTCTTGGTAAAAGAACTGGATTATAATTTGTTTAGTGTATCACAAGTGTGTGATAACAAAAATAAGGTTCTTTTCACAGATACTGAGTGCTTGGTGTTAAGCAAAGATTATAAGCTCCCTGAGGAGAAATACATAGATTTTAGAACACCAAGGCATAAAGACATATATAATGTGAATCTTAATGGAATTAAGGTAAATAATAAAATGTCATGTCTGTATGCTAAAGCCTCAGTAGATGAAAGTAATCTTTGGCACAGGAGACTAGGGCACATAAACTTTAAGAATATCAATAGACTTGTGAGGCTTGGTTTAGTTGATAGTTTGCCTGAAAAGGCTTTCCACAATGACCACTCTTGTGTTGCATGTCTTAAGGGCAAGCAGCACAAGGTCTCATTCAGGTCTAAACAGGTGCACTCTAGTTCTAAACCTCTTCACTTATTGCATATGGACCTCTTTGGTCCAACTAATATAGAAAGTTTGAAGGGTAAATCATATTGTTTTGTTATTACTGATGATTACTCCAGGTTTACATGGACTTTCTTTTTAGCCAAGAAAAGTGAAACTGCCCTAAGTCTGATTAATTTCATTACCCAAATAGAGAAGAAGAATGGTAATGAGGTCAAAATTATTAGAAGTGACAATGGGGGTGAGTTTAGAAATCAGTTGTTAGATGATTTTTGTGCCAAGAAAGGGATTACTAGGCAGTTTAGCATAGCTAGAACCCCACAGCAAAATGGGGTTGCTGAAAGGAAGAATAGGACACTTATTGAAGCAGCCAGAACCATGTTGGCTGATGCCCACTTTCCTATAGCCTTTTGGGCTGAAGCTGTTAACACAGCTTGTTATGTTCAAAATAGGGCATTGGTCAACAAGATACATAATAAGACACCTTATGAATTACTTTGGGGAAGGAAGCCCAATATTGGCTTTCTCAAGCCTTTTGGATGTCATGTAGTGGTTCTAGAAACTAGTGAGGCCCTAGGTAAATTTGATTCAAAAGGTGATGAAGGCTACTTCATGGGTTATTCAGTGCAGAGTAAAGGATATAGGGTTTACATTAAAAAGGAAAAACGTATACTTGAAAAAGTACATGTTAGGTTTTTAGAGAGTAAACCTAGTGATCCTGAGAGTGGTCCAAATTGGTTGTTTGACTTAGAACCTTTATCTAGAGCTTTAAATTATATGCCTGTTACTGATCCAGACATTGTGAAGGTAACTTCAAGTGTTTTGGAAAAGAGAATTGGCAATGTTTCAGGTATTCAGGTTGCTAAGGAGGATGGACCACCAGCAGTTGAATCATCTCCCACACAAGAATATGTTACACTTCCTATATGGACAGATGAGTATTATGCTGCTGCTGCTGCTAGAAAAGATAATGGTGGATTTCAACTACCACCAAATACAAACGTGCATACTTCTTCAGGCGCTGACAAAGGGAAATCAAGCGCTGACAAGAGCAATTCAGACGATGATGGATCAGACGCTGACACAAGCAGTTCAAGCGTTGTTAGCCCTAACGCTGACAAACAAGGTTCAGAGTTGGATGACACCTTTGCACATCTTTTCTCTTCCCATTTTGAACAGGGTGGACCTTCTAATGTCCATGAAGAGATTTCTGTTGATCAAGAAGAATCTGAAGAAGATATTGGCAACATGGAGCGAGAAGTTGAGGACACCAGACTTTTTGAAGGAGGAGTTCTCACTTCCACAGCAAAGGATCACCCCACATCTCAGATCATTGGTGATGTTATGGCTCCAGTTCAGACAAGAAGATCCCATCAAGGTCTTGGTGGATTTATTGACAATATACACAAGAAGGTTGATACCCCTCTTGTACAAGCATGTTTGTTTGCCTGTTTTCTGTCACAGGAAGAACCCAAGAAAATTTTTGATGCTCTCAAGGAACCAAGTT
Source organism: Glebionis coronaria (assembly GCA_025667525.1). Taxonomy (NCBI): domain Eukaryota; kingdom Viridiplantae; phylum Streptophyta; class Magnoliopsida; order Asterales; family Asteraceae; genus Glebionis; species Glebionis coronaria. The sequence continues at coordinate 66,975 of JANFOE010000277.1, read as the reverse complement.
GGGTGGAAGCAATGCAGGATGAGCTTCACCAATTTGCTATACAGGATGTTTGGGAGCTGGTTGATTGTCCTAGATATGTGAGACCAATTGGGACAAGATGGGTTCTAAGGAACAAGAAAGATGAAAGAGGCATTGTGGTCAGAAACAAGGCACGTTTGGTAGCTCAGGGTTATACACAAGAGGAAGGAATTGATTATGAAGAAGTTTTTGCACCAGTTGCAAGAATTGAAGCTATAAGAATTTTTCTAGCTTATGCCTCTTGTATGAACTTCACTGTTTATCAAATGGATGTGAAGAGTGCTTTCCTCTATGGGACAATTGTTGAGGAAGTATATGTCATGCAACCTCCTGGTTTTGAAGATCCTGAAAATCCAGACAAGGTTTATAGAGTGAAGAAAGCAATGTATGGACTTCATCAAGCCCCAAGAGCATGGTATGGTACATTGTCCACCTACTTGGTGGAAAATGGTTTCAAAAGGGGCACCATAGATCAGACACTATTTACAAAGAAGAAAGGAAAACATGTGTTGCTTGTGCAGGTCTATGTTGATGACATCATTTTTGGGTCTACTGATCCAAAAATGAGTGAGGAATTTTCCAAGCTCATGACAGATAAATTCAAGATGAGTGCAATGGGTGAGATGAACTTCTTTCTAGGTTTACAAGTTCAGCAGAAAGAAGATGGTATCTTCATCTCCCAAGATAAGTATGTAGCTGAAATCTTGAAGAAATATGGTTTTTCTCCACATGAAAAGGAGGCTTCCACTCCTATGGATAGACAACACCCTTGGGGAAAAATTGGAGCTGGAAAGGATGTGGATGTTAGGCACTATAGATCAATGATTGGATCATTGATGTATCTTACAGCCTCAAGACCTGACATTATGTTTGCTGTGTATGCCTGTGCACGCCATCAAGTGACTCCCAAAGAATGTCACCTTTTTGCTGTGAAGAGAATTTTTAGGTACCTAAGGTGTTATCCAGATCTTGGATTATGGTATCCAAAAGATTCTCCATTGGACCTTATTGCATATTCAGACAGTGACTATGGTGGTGACAAGTTTGATAGGAAATCCACAACTGGTGGATGCCAATTTCTTAGGAGCAGATTAATATCTTGGCAATGCAAGAAACAAACAGTGGTGGCAAACTCTACAACTGAAGCAGAATATGTGGCTGCAGCTGCTTGTTGTGGACAAGTCTTATGGATTCAGAACCAGCTGTTGGATTATGGGTATAATTTTATGCATACCAAGATTTTTGTAGACAATAACAGTACTTTATGCATTATTAAAAATCCTGTACATCATTCTAAAACCAAACACATAGAAATTAGACATCATTTTATAAGATATTGCTTTGAGAAAGGTTTAATACAACCAGATAGGGTAGATACAGAAGATAATGTGGCTGATTTATTAACTAAACCTTTTGATGCTGGAAGATTTCAATATTTGGTAACAAATATTGGAATGGTTAATCTCTCTTAATATGTGTTTTGGAACACTTTTTGTAAAAGTATGTACAGGATAATGTATTGTTATTGGTCTTTGTGATGATTTAGATTTTCCACTTTATTTTGCTAACACTGACAAAGGTAAATGCAACGCTGTCAAGTGTTATTTTTGTCTAACGCTGACAAGAGTTCCTTCAACGCTGATAAGTGTTGTCGGGACGCTGTCAGCAACAAATGTTAGTTTTGTGGTTTTCATCTAAATGTGCAGGTAGGTGGTAGCTTTATACCATTGGATACAGAGTTGCTTATGGATCTTTGAAGAGCTATTTGGACATGTTTTGTTTATGGATGATGGTTGGAATATTTACATTCCTATCTTGACATAAATTTTTAATGTTCATATATATTATTGAGAACTCATGTATCATAGTTTAAGGGGAGGATTAAGGAACCTTTAGGACTCTTGGGTATTCTTAGAATACTCTCATCACAATTCTAGATTGTGTCCACAGGTGAGTATGGGTTAGTTTTACTAAACCATGAGGCACTGTAGCATGCATAGTATATCAACTTTGCATGCTGCCAAGACATTTTTGACCTAGAATTGGTTGTGGTCTGTTGGGAGGCTTGGGAATCCTTTTGATATGGGTTTTACCTGGGAGTAACAAGGATTTTATGAGGTAACTTGGTTGTTAAGAATTTTGGTTAGCAAGGGACACTAGAGGACTGTTATGTCTATCTTGCTTATGCAATTGTGCATAACTGGACAGTGCTTACCGCCCTATGATAATTATCAGCTTTTGGTTATCTTCTCTAGGATAAATTACTTGTTAAGGTCATTTTTCACTTTTTAAAACAATTTTATTTTTGGACGCTGACAAGATTTTTCCAAGCGTTGTTGTGACCAAAATGGACGCTGACATGGCTTTAGGCGAACGTTGACAAGATTATAGCCGTTGGGCGTTGATGGGTTATATTTGACCGTTGACAAACAATGGGACCTACCCAGTTGTTACTTTTTGACATATTTTCAAGCCGTAATTTTAGGAGTTGTTACTTTAATTAAATGCATGGGATAACTTATACACTTTTTCAATATTTTCATGATTGATTTTTGAAAATCTTTGCCTATTTTTGGGCCAATCACGTGCATTCATCCACTCCTATAAATTTGGCTCCTATTTTAAACAGGGTATCTATAATTCTTGTCTAACAACTTTTCTCTTATCAACCTTCATCTTTTATACTTCAAATTAACAGCTTTCATCCATGGCACCAAGATTTAACTCAGCAGAATTGGATTTGGGGTTCAAGTCTCAACACAACATGATTGCTTATCTTGTTGCTGATAATACTTTGTTCCCTCAATACACTCAGATGGTGGAGTATTTGAATGCATCCCCATTAAGGTATGCTCTTTCTCATGCACCACTCATTCCAGTCACACACATTAAACAGTTTTGGAACACTGTTAGTTCCTCAACAGTTAATGGGTGACAACATTGACTTCTATTGTACATGGGAGACCTTGGGTGGTTACTGAGGCCTTGGTACGCCAGGCCTTGCATCTTAATGATGCTGATGGTATAACCATTCTTCCCATATCTGAAATAGAACAAGGGCTTAGGGCTTTGGGATACCCTATTCCTGATGAAGGTACTCTTAATAAGTACCATAAGCAGGAATTTCTCCCAGCCTGGAAGTACCTAATTCACATTCTCCTTCAATGTTTGAGTCCCAAATGTACTGCACACAATGAGATCAATAGATCCATTGCATCTGCTATTGTGTGTATTACAACAGGGCAAAATTATAACTGGTCTAAAATGATTTTTGAAGGAATGTGTAAAAACAAGGGGACAAAAATGACTTTAGCTTATCCCCGTTTTCTGCAAATGGTTTTTGATGCTCAAAGATATTGTTCAAGGGATCACAATGATTTTTATAAGATCCCTGAACAAAAGAAGGCTATTTTTACCAAGATGAATTCACCACCTCATAGAGACCTACCTTTAACCCCAGCCATGCTTGCTGTTATTGTAGCAGCACAACCCCAACCAGACCCCCAACCTCATATTGACCCTCACCCACAACTTGAGCCTATCCCTGAACCTTTACCCTCACCTGACCAAATGCAAATAGACCAAAATCCCTTCGACGCTGACACATCTAATGTGGGCGTTGATATGCCTATTTCCAACACTGACACCCAACCATCACAATCCCAAACACCCCTTAACCAACCCACATCTACACCTTCTTCTACACCATCTTCCACACCACCTGAATATAGGTTGATTAAACGCCAAAGGACTGCTGGAGTGTTCTCCTCTGGTGGTCCTAGCCATGTAGCAGAGAGAACCACCACCACAAGTGTGACTGGTGACCTGGATGAGGCTGGGACTATTGGTTCTGGCTTAGAAGCTGGCCAAGGCAGTCCCACCATAATTAAGTCCTCATCCATGCCCAATGAACCTGACTTGGGAGGTCAAATTCCCATTTTGGAAGAGGGCAGACTGGAACCAATGACGCTTTTAGAATTGACGGCTGTCTGCATTAGCTTGCAAAAGCAAAATGCAGACTTAGTACAAATTTTCAGTAACCAAGGCCTTGAACTCAAAGACTTGAGGGAGAGGATTGTTGTTTTGGAGAGTGCTCATTCAAGGGGAGGTATGGAGGAGTCTTCCAAAGGGGAGGAAGATCAAAGAAATCTGAGTGATAAGAGCAGTCAAGATGGACGATCATTGGATGTTGCTGAAGCTCTTACTACTTTGAAGGAACAAACAGGTTTTGATACGTCCTTGATCTCTCCAACCAATTTAAATTTATCATTTACAGATATGTTGAGAGAGGTTACACAAGGCGCTGAGGGAAAATATTTGAGCGTTGACAAGGCAAGTTTGGACGCTGACAGAAGTATTTTGGGCGCTGATAGAGGAAAGTTGGGCGTTGACAGATCTGCATATGGAGGTGATGTATTCCAGTCATCATCTATCATCAAAGATGTTCCTACTCAGGTATTATCATCTACCCTACCAACAATTGAACCAACAGATAAGGGTAAGGGTAAGTTGGTAGAAGAAATTGTTCCAAAGAATGCAGCTCAGGTTGAATTTGATAGAAGATTGGCTGAGCAAATGATGGAACAAGGTGAAAAGGAAAAGTCACCATTTGTTGTGACTTCTGAAGAAGAAAGTGATGGAGCTAGCTCAGACTCAAGTGTGATGATTGTTGAACCAGAAAGGCTTGAGTATGGTGATGAGCTTGCTAGGGAAAAGCTGAGAGATTTAAAGTTGCAGATTGATTTTGATATGCCAGAGGTAGTTCAGATGTACAATTCTTGGGAAGAAAGCTGTATGGATAATCCAGACTTGACCATTTCAGATCAGATATGGGGTTTGGAAATTCTTCTTAGAGTTCAGAAGGATTGTAAGGTGATGTTGAAGTACAAGGCAAGCAACATTCTCTCTGAGTTGAAAAGGGATAGAAGGAAGCTCTACTTTATGTTGCTCAAATGTCATGGAGTTGGATGGACACATCAGAAGCTGAAGGCTTTGACATTTGATGAGTTGGAACATAGGGCTTATCCTATTTGGGTGAAAGTGCAAGAAGAAAACACTTTCAGACTTCTTTCAGATGAAAGAAAGGAGCAACTTGCAGAAGAGATGGCAATCAAGAAAGCTATGGTAGTTCCTAGACCAGTAAAGAAGGGATTTATTCTTGAGTTTCCAAAAGATATGAATCAACTATATCCAAGTGAAGCAATCATTAGAAAGAGCCTCAAGCTCTCCCCATTAGAAGCTTCAGATATGGTGCATGTGTTACCACTAGATTCCAGGAATCCAATTTTAAGTTATGAGGAAGATGAATGTGGATTCTGGAAAATTGGAAGATTTGGCAAGGAGGTACACACTTTTACCACTCTCATATCTTTATTTGCAAGTTGTGACAGAGAAGACTTGGTAGACCTTTGGAGGTTGCTAGAGACCAAGTATGAGGCTGAAGCACCAACTTCAGCCAATGGAATAAAACTTTGGACCACATTCAAAAGAATGTGTGGGACAAAAGAAGAAGATCCTGAAATATGGAAGGATCTTGAAGATGACCTCAGTGGTCTTCAATGGAGGTTATATTCAGCTGCAGGTGTATACCATTTGAGTTCTACAAAGTTTGCTGAGTATTTACTTGTAGATGCTCAGTATTTCATATCCAAGGCTGTTTTGGAGAAGATGAAGGACACCCAGTTGGAGATAGACTATACAAGTGACGTGGCAAAGAATTTGATCAGATTTATTTATCATCAATATGACAAGGTTTGTCAGAATCCTCCAAGTTCTTAGTGTTTATTCAGAAACTTGATCATAAGAGTGGATATCAAGTTTAGGGGAGGATTGTTGGGAATAAATCTAGGCCAGAACACTTGAACGCTGACAAGAACAACTTAAGCGTTGACAAGAGCAAAGTGAGCGCTGACAGCATAAGCGTTGACAAGTTAAAGTCAAGCGTTGACAGATTGAAGACAAGTACTGATGGAAGATGTGAGCTACACGTTTATTATATTCTAGAATACTTCTAGTAAGGATAGAAACGACAATGTATTTTCTATGTTTATCTTTACCTAGAATAGTTGATTCGTAGCTTCTTGTACAAGACTTCTTGTTCTATAAAAGAAGATCTTTTAGGTTAATGTTTAATATCAGTTTTCATAAGTATTCGTAAGTTAAGCTCTTTCATTGTAATCAACAAGAATCATTCTAATACAAGTGAAAGTTTGTTTAACATCATTGTGTTTTAGATCAAGTGTTAATTCCGCATAACACTTTGTTACTTTATTCATAAGCAAAGGTTTCTCTACGTGTAGTACTTGATTTAATCTCGTATACACAAAGCTTAATCGATCTAAGTTTGGGATCAACAAACTTTTGGACTAAAAATGACAATTTGTGAAACTTAGGGACTAAAACTGTGACACTCAAAACTTGTTTTGATAAACTATTAAACACAAGGACTAATATTGTACAAAACCAAAAGTCTAGGGCTTAATAAATGTCATTCGTGACATATTAAACCCTAAGGACCATTTTTGAAAGTTTCTAGAAGTTGTTTTGTCATTTTATAAACCTAAGGACCATTTGTGTAATAATCCAAAACATATAGAAGCCCTAAGGACTGTTTTTGACATTTTATAAAAGTTATAAAACCTAATTAATACTAGAGGGACTAATTCTGCCATAACCCGAAAGTATAACAAGCCCTAGGTACTAAAAATGTAAAAATCCGAAAGTTTTACTTTACTTAAAACATGGAGGGACTAGTTTTGCAATATTCTGAAACTTAATCTAGCCCTAACCCTAATTCTATTTTTATTTAGTAAAACTTAAATAAATCCTAAACCATAAGGATTTAAATTATAAATTCTTAAACTTGTAACTTATAAATCATTTTATAAATGTTTGGAAAACTTTTTTGGAACTTTTAAACTAAACAAAATATTTATATTTTATTTTACAAAATAAATTATTTAAATTTTACTTTATAAGATAAAATATATAACTATATGTATATGGGTAAACTAAATACATATACGTATATACTTTTATGAAATAAATGAATATAAATGTTAAATAAATTGAATATAAGTACGTATACAAAAATTATAATTAAAATATTTTATTTTACTTAAACGGGAAACTTAATTATAAGTTCAAATGAATATTATTAATACTTGTACTACAGTCATTTAAGTAAATAGTGTAGCATTAATAAACTGATTAAAATTTGTATAAGCATATGCATACGTTTTCTTGTTTTATTTATTAAGACTAACTATTTAATTAGGCAGTAGACCATGACGTAGCATTATTTGGATTTCCTTTATATTTGCACAGCCTTTACAAAACTCGAAGGTGAGTTTACAGCCCCTTATAAATTATTGATAAACAATTTACTCTACGGGGGAGAAAACATGCAACTTATTTTACTGGACATAAACTGTATTGTATAAACTTTGATTATGATTGCCTATTGCAAAAACTGTTAAATCATTGTAATTGCCCGAATGTTATAAATAAATCTATTTGGGATTGAAAATCCCCATCTGGGTGAATAGCTCTCACTGTGCCTTGGCCGAGACAACAGATGTATACCATGTTGGAACTAGATTTGGCGCCTTTTTGTAAGGCCCCGGGTCCTCATCTGTTGAGGACTATGGAAAGTTAAGCTTCAGTATTGAGCAATAGGGAATGTAATTACCTTTTAGTATGGATGCTATGTGCATTACTACTATCATGATTCATTTATGTCCAAACTTATTTTATTAAACCTGTAAATTCACCAACTTTATGTTGACCCTCTAAGCATGTTTTTCTCAGGAAAATGAAGCTAATACGTAGTGTTTGCATGGACTCATGCATCATAGTAGTCTGCATTGTAAGACTCATCCGGGGTTTCTACTGGGGAAAATGAACAATTTACTTTTGTCATGTTTAAACAATTTTTATTCAATTTGTACATTGTTCATATAATTTATATGATGGATAATCCATTATCCTGTGCTCTATGTGCTATTTGCTATCGATCCACCCCTGTGACATTCCAAACTTTATTTCCGCTACAATTGACCCAACCCGGGGTGTCACAGAGAATGGTATCAGAGCAATATTTATAGAGAACCAGATAAACTTTTAAATAAAATTTAAAAGATAAAATTTATATATATATTTTTTATTTTATTTGAAACTGGACTTTAACTTAATAAAAATCTTTTGGGGATTTTTTTATTGGGACTATAATAGTTAAGCATATAGAACGAGGGCATATATATATATCCTTTGTGAACTAAGTGTGCATTGGTTATTAACATTTCGGTTAATTAAACTTATAAGTATTAACGTAACCTTAAAGACATTACGATGTTGATTAAAAAGGGATATACATTACTAAACTTGTAACAATATGTTTTTCTTTGTCTGTAAGCTTATACAAACTCCAAATTTAAAATATTACTATTTTCAGAGCTTTATGACTCCACCAGTTGTATCACCGACTACTTTGCCCGAGGTAGACCCCGTTCTAGCTATCTCTCCGTCACCGCGATCCGTACAATGTGGATGGCTGTCGGCCTCAGATTCGGAGGACAGCCAGACCATTGGACCTGCACTCCTTGCTGATTCTCCTACTGCTTCACCCTCAACCATATTGGTCCCCACCACTGTGGAGGGAGACCAGGTGACTTCTAATCTACTGTCTCTAGCACCACAGTCTTCACCACAAGGCCATTCTCCCGCGTCTCTACCGTCTCGTAAGAGAAGGTATGAGGATGCTCCCGACTCCATTTTGGAGGTCGGTGAGGGTTCCGTGACAGGACGTACTGATACAGTCCAGGCTCAGATAGCCGCTCTGGCCGCACGCCAAGAGCAGGATATGACGGAGATCCGCAGCCTGTTGACAGCAGGTCAGCTGGGCTGCATTGCCGCACATGAGAGTATAGACTCTCTTTCTCAGACTATGTGGGTAGGAGCCCAGGCAGATAAGGGTGTTCGGGCCATGACTGATGAGGCATTATAGTGGCTACTGGAGGAGAACTACCGTCTCCATCAGCGCATTCATACTTTGGAGAGTCTTCATTACCAGACCCATGGTGCTCTCACTGCTTAGTAGCAGTCTTTGTATGTCTTCTTTGACCTTGCAGCCATACGATATGAGGGAGTGACTACTGAGGCTGCCTATCTACAAGGAGCTCTTGACAGACTCCGATCTCATCTGCTGACTGAACTCCGCCTGCTCAAGGAGACCCGTTTGACAGTTCAGGCATTGCGGAGTACCAGGAGAGCATCTGCAGGTTCACCAGCCCCACCAGCACCAGCCTCATCCAGTAGACCAGCTAGGCAGGAGTAGAGTAGATGTACTAGACTTCTTGTACATCATGATAAGCTTATGGGTTGTACCCTAGCTATCATGGTATAGGAATTTTTGTACATTTATTTTTCTAGCTGTTGTGCTCCATCCTTGTACTGTACTTTTCTTTTCGAACATATGTTTTTGGATATGATGTACTTAAGATAATTTGTATCACTACCCAGGACAAGGCCAGTTTAGCCTTTGTCTCGGATTTGCTATGCTCGATGAATGTTTAATTCCTTGTGGAAATTTGCATGTAATCATTTTCTTATGTTATATCTGTTATGCAATGTATTATATTATGAAGTCTTGACAGGTTATCCAATTAGTTATGAAGTCTATGCATGAAATTTCTTCGTGCAATTAATATAAAGACTGTACTAACCCTTAAACTAATGATCTCAGTTTTTGTATGACTATAGACAAATGGCGATTACTCGATCAAATCCCAATGATACCACCACCTCAAATGCTACTAACACCAACCCTGCAGAGGCTACTCAAAATGTCACCAATACCCAACTTAGGGAGATGATAAATGAGGGCATCACAACCGCCATGGTAGCCAAAGAAGCCGACCAAAATATGAATGATGGTCAAAACCTCAATGCACGTAGAAACCATGCCAATAGGGGTTACTCTTACCCTGACTTCCTAAAATGCAAGCCCTCATACTACCGAGGAAAGGAAGGAGTGGTGAAAATAATGCAATTGTTCGAAAGGTTGGAAACAGTATTCTGTATCAGTGACTGTACCGATGAGAATAAGGTCAAATTCGCCACCTGCGCGTTACTTGAGAGTTCTCTTACCTGGTGGAACTCTGTAGTTGCTACTCTTGGACACGATTCTGCTTATACTCTCACCTAGGCCAACCTTAAGGAACGGATGACTGAAAAGTATTACCCAAGAGGAGAAATGAAGAAGTTGGAAATTGAACTGTGGGATCTAATGTGCAGGAACAACGACATCATGTGGTACAACCAAAGATTCCAAGAGCTAATCCTGATGTGCACTAGAATGTTCCCTAAAAAGGAAGAGAAGATTGAGAAGTATGTCAGTGGACTTCCTGACGTTATTCATGATAGCGTGCTTGCATCACGACCTACTACTGTGGAAGGTGCTATGGAGGTTGCCACTGAACTGATCAATAAACAAGCCCGTAACCTATCGGAAAGGCAAACGGAGAACAAGAGGAAGTCGGATGAAAGCTCTCGTAGCCAGCATCAGCAGCCTCCCAAAAGACAGGATGTTGGGCAAGTTTTTGGTACTACTCCCACAGCCAGCACCAAGAACTACTCAGGCTCCAAGCCAAAATGTCCAAAGTGCAAATATCACCATGTTGTTGGAGGCCAGTGTCTTGGATGCTACAAATGTGGTCAACAAGGCCACTTTGCTCGTGATTGTCAAGCCAGTGTTGTTACCCCGGCTCAACTCAACAGCAACCCTGGGAACAACAACAAAGGCAGATCCAATGTCAGTGGGAGCAGGAGTAGACAACAGGGAAACCGAAACCCCATAGGTGGAAGCAACAGTTGTCCAATGAGAACTGTAGTGTGTTACGAATGTGGAGCCCGACCAGATTGTCCCAAGTTGGCCAACCAGAAAAAGGACAACAAGGGAACTTCATCACGAGTGTACATGGTTGGCAATGCCCAAGCCAACCCGGATTCCAACATCGTCACCGGTACGTTTCTACTAAACCAAAGATACGCATCTGTCTTATTTGATACTGGGGCAGATCGAAGTTTTATATCTAATGAATTTAGTGATATATTAGAAGTCACCCCATCAGTTTTAGACCCCCACTATGTTGTAAAATTAGCCGACTGAAAAGTTGTGACTGTTAACACCATCACTCGAGGTTGTACCTTAAATCTTTCCAATCACCCGTTCAACCTTGTTCTCATCCCGGTAAATCTTGGTAGCTTCGATGTCATTATCGACATGGATTGGCAAGCAAAATACCATGCGGTTATAGTGTGTGATGAAAAATTGGTTCGCATACCTTGGGGAAATGAAACCTTGATTATACGAGGAGATGGTAACCTAGACATAATCAACACTAGGCTTAGTGTCATCTCTTGCACCAAAGTACAGAAATACTTGGTAAAAGGATGCCCCATCTTCTTAGCCCGCTTTTCCCAAATTGATGGGATAGGTAAACCTAGAAGACATGTCGAACTCCCCATGGGTGTATCTTGTAGGGTTGTGTTCAACATCCCCCAAAAAGATATGTTGGATGTCCCCTACTTTTGAACAAGTTTATTTTCTTTTCTCGGGTCCAATTAGTTCGACAACACCATCATCCAACAAGCCTTGAATTGAATGATTTTTTTGTCAAAATTTGTGCAAATGTTGAACCTCTAACAAAGGATGCACGACCCTTTTCAGCATCCCACCAGAGGTGCACTTCTCTATTCTTGGTATCTTCTTATATTTCCAAGATTTGAGGTACTTATTTCCTGTGCCTCCTTCGCCCAGTCCCGCTACAATGAAGCAAATTCTTTGCAATTTCCTACCCAACCACCATCACCAATAATCTTAAACATTCCACTGAGTGGAATTTTAGTAGCATTAACTAATGGTTGTATCCCACAAGAGGGGTACTAGTTAAAAATTTTCCTCCCTTTACCTTCAACCCCCTCATACCTGAAACCAGTTGCCGTGGGTTTGCCCTACTAACAAAAACCACAACACTATTGGTCTTCTCCCAGCCTTTGAAGGATGTGACTATAACCCCGTTGAAAAAGCCCTCATCATTTCATCCGTTGTAGCAGCAGCATCCATTACTGCTCAATCGAATGTATACTACGATCTTGATAAAGATCTCTCTGCATTGCATCTATCCATCCGTTGAAGCAGCACCATCCATTACTGCTCAATCGGATGTATAGTGCGATTCGGATAAAGATCACTCTACATTGAATTTGTCCATCCGTTGAAGCAGCAACATCTATTACTGCTCAATCGGATGTATAGTGCGATTCAGATAAAGATCTCTTTGCATTGCATCTGTCTATCCGTAGTAGCAGCAGCATCCATTACTGCTCAATCGGATGTATAGTGCAATCCGGATAAAGATCTCTCTACACTGCATCTTTCCATCCGTTGAAGCAGTATCATCCATTACTGCTCAACCAGATGTATAGTGTGATTCGGATCAAGATCTCTTTGCATTGCATCTGTCCATCCATAGTAGCAGCAGCATCCATTACCGCTCAATCGGATGTATAGTGCGATCCGGATAAAGATCTCTCTGCATTGCATTTGTCCATCCGTTGAAGCAGCAACATCCATTACTACTCAATCGGATGTATAGTATGATTCAGATAAAGATCTCTCTGCATTGCATTTTTTCATCCGTTGAAGCAGCAGCATCCATTACTGCTCAATCGGATGTATAGTGCGACTCGAATAAAGATCTCTTTGCATTGCATCTGTCCATCCGTAGTAGCAGCAACATGCATTACTTCTCAATCGGATGTATAGTGCGATCCGGATAAAGATCTCTTGGCATTGCATCTTTTCATCCGTTGTAGCAGCAGCATCCATTACTGCTCAATCAGATGTATAGTGCGATCCGGATAAATATCTCTCTGCATTGCATATGTCCATCCGTTGAAGCAGCAGCATCATTTACTGCTCAATCGGATGTATAGTGCGATTCGGATAAAGATCTCTCTGCATTGCATCTGTCCATCCGTTGAATCAGCAGCATCCAATACTGCTCAATCGGATGTATAGTGCGATTCGGATAAAGATCTCTCTGCATTGCATTTGTCCATCCGTAGTAGCAGCAACATCCACTACTGCTCAATCGGATGTATAGAGCCACCCGGATAAAGATCTCTGCATTGCATTTGTCCATCCGTTGTAGCAGCAGCATCTATTACTGCTCAATCGGATGTATAGTACGATCCAGATAAAGATCTCTTGGTATTGCATCTTTTCATCAATTGTAGCAGCAGCATCCATTATTACTGAATCGGATGTATAGTGCGACCCGGATAAAGATCTCTATACATTACATATGTCCATCCATTGTAGCAGCAGCATCCATTACTGCTCAATCAGATGTATAGTGCGATCCGGATAAATATCTCTTGGCATTGAATCTGTTCATCTGTTGTAGCAGCAACATCCATTACTTCTCAATCGGATGTATAGTGCGATCCGGATAAAGATCTCTTGGCATTGCATCGTTTCATCCGTTGTAGCAGCAGCATCCATTACTGCTCAATCGGATGTATAGTGCGATCCGGATAAAGATCTCTATGCATTGCATCTGTCCATCCGTTGAAGCATCAGCATCATTTACTGCTCAATCGGATGTATAGTGCGATTCGGATAAAGATCTCTCTACATTGCATCTGTCCATCCGTTGAATCAGCAGCATCCATTATTGCTCAATCGGATGTATAGTGCGATTCGGATGAAGATCTCTCTGCATTGCATCTGTCCATCCGTAGTAGCAGCAACATCCACTACTGCTCAATCGGATGTATAGTGTGACCCGAATAAAGATCTCTGCATTGCATTTGTCCATCCGTTGTAGCAGCAGCATCTATTACTGATCAATCGGATGTATAGTACGATCCGGATAAAGATCTCTTGGTATTGCATCTTTTCATCAATTGTAGCAGCAGCATCCATTATTACTGAATTGGATGTATAGTGCGACCCGAATAAAGATCTTTCTGCATTACATCTGTCCATCCATTGTAGCAGCAGCATCCATTACTGCTCAATCAGATGTATAGTGCGATACGGATAAATATCTCTTGGCATTGAATCTGTTCATCCGTTGTAGCAGCAACATCCATTACTGCTCAATCAGATGTATAGTGTGATCCGGATAAAGATCTCTATGCATTGCATTTGTCTATCCGTTGTAGCAGCAGCATCCATTACTGCTCAATCGGATGTATAGTGCGATCCGAATAAAGATCTCTTGGCATTGCATATGTTCATCCGTTGTAGCAGCAGCATCGATTACTGCTCAATCGGATGTATAATGCAATCCGAATAAAGATCTCTTGGCATTGCATCTGTTCATCCGTTATGTGAGACCCCCAAAATTTGGTATGGAACAACTAGGCAGCAAGGGGGCGCCACGTCATGGTACAAGAAATAATGAAATATTATTGACATAAAGTTGACGTAATAAAAATTTATACATTGAATCATAAAGAATCTGAGTTTTTAAACAAAGGTCCCAGACTTTTATAAGCAGAAATCTATAATTTAATTTTGTTTTTGTAACTTATAGTTACAAAGAATACATGATAAACTTCTGACAGTTTTTAGATAAACCAAAATTTAAGTACACACAGAAATCTCCAAGCTGCGATAATATCTTGCGGGCTCCCATCCAAGCAAAGCTAAGTATTAATATCTGAGATTAAACATGTAAAATCGTCCACATAAAGTTGTGTGATATTCATAGGTTTAGTAGTAAAGGTGTAGAACACAAGCATTAATTTTTAAAACAAGTAAATAGAGAAAATGGTTATGATCATTAACTATAATCCGAAACAAATATTATTGTTGTTTAGTTCATGAACCGAAGCTTAACTCAAAGTAAGTTCCTCTAGGGAGTATTCAGCCTAATTACTCAAGTATAAACAAATGTAAGTGCATCAAGGTAATCGGGATGGGGATTGTCAATCCCGATGGATCCACCCACAACATTCGCGCTTAACGCAAAGCATACGGGACAATTAACGGTTCATGATCAAGAGAGGAAACTTAAGGCTATTAACTATAAGAAATAATATTAATGAAAACTGTTGGAAAGCATACAAGTCTGAATAGCATACAAGTTCTGGATAGCATACAGTTTTTTAAATGGATGTGTTCGACCATGTAAAATCTCACCCCGCGTTTAGAAACAATGTACAAGTAGTAAAAGGGGCTATGAACTCACCTTAGCTACGAGGTGAATCAATATGGAACTTGAGGGCTGAGTAGTAACAACAAGAAATCAAGAAACTTTAAGTCATCCAAGACCTACGATAACGGGGCGCGGAAACTTATAAGATACAAAAATAACGTTTAGAAAATGTTTTGGTTACTATTAGTACACAAACCATCTTATAACTCACAAGGCATTGAAACCTATTGACTCGAACCAATTTTGACTTAAAAACACTACTTACCCACTATATGATCATGTTTATAAACATTAACAATGCTCATCAAACCCATAAGTAGCAAACACTTGTACACTTTGAGTCGAAAATTAACGTTAACAAATTGGCTGCACTAAATTTTCAGAAACATGCTATAAAGATTGTATCATATCTAGAGTTCTATAATAGCTATAAACTCAAAAATTATTCCCCTGGAAAGATAAAATTATTACCTATTCAAATCTTTAAGAAACACTATCAAAGCTATTACCAATCAACAGGAAATGGAATTTTAGTCCAGACTACTCAGATTTGACTTTTTCGACAAAAAACTGCATAAAACCATTTTGACCATCAATTACATTCCGTAAAAGATTTTAACTTGAAACCAATTGGAAATGTTCACATTTCACCTATTTTACTGTAATAAGTCATAAAAATACCCACTTTGGCCTTTTATGCTTTGACCGCAAACACAAATTTGGCGCACATGTCGGTATTGACTAGTTTTGATAAAAAAGATCATATTTTACTCATCCGGACACTTCCAAAAACCACCCAACTCACCAATTGTACTACAAAACCAAGCTATCCAAAAATCAAGAAAGTTTTAGGTCTTATTTGAAGAAAACTTTCATGAATGGATGTAGCAATATGCTATCATTCTTAACCTCATTTTTGACACTAAAATTTACTTCTAACATCATCTAAACACTTCCACACCCTAAGCAATGCCTCTACAAGTACACAAGATCTATCATGATCAGAATACCACCTTGAGACAAAATATCTCAAGGTATCAAATCAAGTAACCCAAGTGATTTGCACCTAAAAACGCCAACAACTTATTTAACCGTAGGCGTAAAGTCACATTTTTTTTGGTATAGCTGTTTGTAAAGGGCGTAGCTCCCAATCTACAAGTCCAACAACTATGGGATTTTAGCCACTGGAACGGGTCTCTCATGAGGTTTCTATAATGTCCAACCATTTGATCTAAGAGTTTATGGAACTGTTTAAAAGTCCAAAACACTAACAGCCACCACGTAAGCACTTAATGGTCAAACTGCACTAGTCAAACTTGAGACAAAATAACCCGTTAACCTATAAGGTTTAAGGGCCTTAGATTCCCACCATTATAAATCTTCAAGACTCTAATTTCGGCCCATACCCACCACGAGTAAATAGATACTACCAATTAACGAGAAAATTACATTCTTTGAAGGTTACAAAATCAGAATTTAGGTTTTCAAACTCGAGTTTACCGTTTTAGCTATAAAAACCATTTGGTGATAGCTATCGACGCGAGGTCAGCGGCATTTGTTAGAATATAATGTATACTAACTCACCGGGTCTTAAAATGTCAAATATATGGTCTATGACCTGTAGCAAATAGCTATACAAGTCTGTTGGGTCAGATTGGGTTCACAATCGTAAATCAACCATAACTCACTCATCCGGAGGAGTTGATCGCCCATCCAACTCGCTACTAACATGTAAAAGGGTCAATAAATCCATATAAGCTATAAAAAGTGTAGGTTACAGTGGAAAATATCTGAGTTTTGGGCCGGCTAACCTGCTGTCCGAAATTTGACTAAAAATCTACCCATCAATCCAATGTTTTTAACACTCAATTCAACTAATCAAACACATAATTCCACACAACACACAATCAAAACCTCTAACAATAATAAAATTCATGTTCTTGTATAATTAAAGAATGAATAATAACATTTAGGACACTTACACTTATTCAATACAAAAACAATCAACAATCTTATTAATCCTTAATTCTTGAAAAAAAATTAAACAATCTTTCCAAAAATCAATGCATGAGAGGTTTTTCTAGTGGGTTTTGATAATGATGGATGTAAGATGGTTTTTAGGTGGTTTTATTATGGGTTAATAGAGCTTTTGATATGAAGATGGTGGTGGATGTTGGTTGTGTTCTTCGGCCAGAAGAAAAACAAGGGGAAGGAGTAATAATTTTTGGTAACAATTTTTTTTTTTTTTGAGTTTGTGTTTGTGTGTCTACGGGAGAAAAAGAAAGGGAGGATGGGCCTTTGGCCCAAATTTTTGGTTATGCTTAAGTTAATTAACACAAGTCTAAATTTAGTCCTAGCCTGACTCGATTTCTTAAAACGCTAATCGTTCCAACTCGGTGCAAGTTATAATACGTAAATAAAATATTTATAGAAAAATAGTATTTTGACTTCATAAAGTCGAATTACATAGCCATCGGTTCTCGTTCCATCAAATCGGGTAAACATAATATAAAACGCGCACAGGTGCTCTTAAATCAATAATTTTGATTTAAACAAACACGGAAAAATAAAATAAATTTTTAATAATTCTGAATAAATTATTTTCGATGATCAGAAAAATAATTAAAAATATAATTTAATTAAAATTCTCGAGATCTCAGGATTTACGTATGAAGAATACAAGAAAAAGTAACATATTGGAAAATTCAAGAAGTATGAATAAAAGAATAAAATAATACTGGAAAAATACGAGTTCTCACAGTCGACACCCCTAAAGGAACTCTGGTCCCTCAAAGTTCAATTGGAGACGGAAGAAGACGCGAATAGGGATACCTAGTTTAGAACTGATTCTTCACTTTCCCAGGTGATTTCTACACCACGGCTGTCGACGTATAGTCGGTAATGGGCTCGGCCCGCCAGGCCCACGACCCATACACACCTTACTTATCCTACAAGAAACCCTAAGCCTATATAAACAGGGGTAGGGGTCTCATTCTACATCAGGTTATCCTTCATACTTACACCTCTTATACAATATATCATCCCGATACTGACTTGACCGTCGGAGGTGGACCCCGGGGATCCGGCCTAAGGTCTACGTCTAACCGGTTTACCTTTGTTTGTAGCATTACTCAGGACCGGGGAAGACGATTAACGGCCCAGGAGAGTCGTCGAACCGGCCCAACCAAACTATGCTCCAACAAGTTGGCACCATCCCTGGGACCCTGACTAAACTATGTACGTGGTCTCATACTACCGAAAAGCAAACAATCATGTCGAAGTTTGGTAACACTAAAACTTTGGTATTTTTGTTTTTCGCTTTATCATGTTTTTGCCATGCGTAAAAAATTGATTTATAAACTCAACGAGAATCAGACCATAACATCGAATAAAAACCGATTAATAGTGTTAACTAAAATACTATGGCGTTTACGATTTATAAATTGGTCCACCAATTAATTATGTCGCAATAGCGGCTGACTGTATTCCACTCATGTCACAATTGGGTTTTGAAAAGAAAAAAACATGCATTCGTTACATCATATATTTGTGATCAATATATGATTTTTTGATAAATAAAGCATATTACTGATATGTTGCAACGGTCGTGCTTACTATTATTTACATCTATTGATTAAAGAGGTGATAGAAAAATATTAGTTATTATTAATATCTTTTTAATTTGATAGAATATTTTAAGAAATATTCTCAAATATTTTCCGCATATATCATAGCTCGGTCGAATAATATCACGTCACGGCCCGACTTCTTTTATCCGCACTCGTCCGCAAGTGTCGGGATATTTTATTTTTTCACTGCGATCATGAGTCGCGTCCTTTTGTGTTATTACGCAAGTCTAGATATATTGTTTATATTGATAAAATCTTACGAGATCTTTTAAATTTATACGAACATATTTTTAAATATCTTATTTTTTTAAAATTTTGATTAAATATATTTTTCATGTATGTCGCGACCCGACGTAGTAATATCGTGATTCGCGGTCATGACTCATCCATCCGCACTCGTCTGCACGTTCAACAGGTATTTTATTCGCGATCATGGTATGTTCAGCCGTGCTCGTCTATATGTTCGGTCATATATTATTGCAATCATGGGTCGTGTCTTTCATATTAATCTGCATGTTCAGATAAATTGTTTATATTAATAAAGGATATTACACATATCATTTAAATTAATACAAGATATTATTAAGGATATATTCCGATATAATTAAATTATAAAAGATATTAAATCTATCTTTTAAATCAGTAAGATATATTTCATATATTTTCTTTAAATAATATATTTTATTTGTCATCCGCGGTCATGGTTCGTCCATCCGTGCTAATCCGTACACTCGGATATCTTCTGCCTACGGGCGTACATGTACACATCGTTCCTAGGTGGAATAAGAGGATTGAGTGAACCTAATAATTCAACTTGTCGTGTAAGAGGGATGCAACCCCAACGACCATGGATCATGTATCCTTGTTATACACCTTGCTATCAAGACGTTGTAGTAAGTTACGCAAACCACATGACTCATGATGGACTTAGAAAAGACACACTGTGCACGTCTAACAAAATTTTGTCAAAACTTTGACCGTCCTTATTGTAGTAGCGGTACGCCGCACGTAATGGCATAGCTCATCCAATAAGTTAATTAAGATACATCTTATACTATGTGAGAATTCGCGGTTATGGCAAGACCCATCCGCGTTGGTTCGCACGTTCGAACCCAATTTCTATCTTTCGTACGCGGCTATGGTACGTCCATTCGTGCTGGTCTACGTGATCGTAATTTTTTGAATACTTGATTATGTTTAATACTACTAATCGAGTGTAGCACCATTAAACTTGGGGGGCTACTAGGGTATAATAATACCACTATTTATGTGCACGTCACACAAATATCTTTGGATATACTTCTTTGTCGCAGAAGTATGCCTTCTACCGGGTTATTCCTTTGCATTGAAGTATCTCTTCCATTGGCTTTTTCATTCGCCGCGGAAGTACTCCTTCCGCGCTTTTTTCTGCGCCATGGAAGTATCTCTTCCATTGGCTTCTTCCTTCCACGCGGAAGTACTCCTTCCGCGCGCTTGTTTCTGTGCCATGGAAGTATCTCTTCCATTGGCTTATTCCCTCGCCGCGAAAGTACTCCTTCCGCGCGCTTATTCCTTTGCCATGGAAGTATCTTTTCCATTGGCTTATTCCTTCGCCGCGGAAGTACTCCTTTCGCTAGCTTGTTTATGCGCCATGAAGTATCTCTTCCACGTGCTTATTATCTTCGCCGTGGAAGTATCTCTTCCACGTGCTCATTATGTTCGTCGTGGAAGTATTCTTCCACGTGCTCATCATCTTCGCCGTGGAAGTATCTCTTCCACGTGCTTATTATCTTCTCCGTGGAAGTGTCTCTTCCACGTGCTTATTATCTTCACCATGGAAGTTTTTCTTCCACGTGCTCGTTATCCTCGTCGTGGAAGTATTTTTCCACGTGCTTCTTATCTTCGCCGTGGAAGTATTCTTCCACGTGCTTATTATCTTCGCCTTGGAAGTATCTCTTCCACGTGCTTGTTATCTTCGCCGTGGAAGTAGTCTTCCATGTGCTTGTTATCTTCGCCGTGGAAGTATCTCTTCCACGTGCTTATTGTCTTCGCCGTGGAAGTATTCTTCCACTGGCTTATTATCTTTCTCGTGGAAGTGCCTCTTCCACGTGCTTCTTATCTTCGCCGTGGAAGTATTCTTCCACGTGCTTATTATCTTCGCCGTGGAAGTGCCTCTTCCACGTGCTTATTATCTTCGCCGTGGAAGTATTCTTCCACGTGCTCGTTATCCTCGCCGTGAGAGTATCTCTTCCACGTGCTTCTTATCTTCGTCGTGGAAGTATTCTTCAACGTGCTTATTATCTTCGCCGTGGAAATGCCTCTTCCACGTGCTTCTTATCTTCTCCGTGGAAGTATTCTTCCACGTGCTCGTTATCCTCGCCGTGGAAGTATTCTTCCATGTGCTTCTTATCTTCGCCGTGGAAGTATTCTTCCACGTGCTCATCATCTTCGCCGTGGAAGTATCTCATTCACGTGCTTATTATCTTCGCCGTGGAAGTGTCTCTTCCACGTGCTTACTATCTTCGCCGTGGAAGTTTCTCTTCCACGTGCTCGTTATCTTCGCCGTGGAAGTATCTCTTCCATGTGCTTCTTATCTTCGCCGTGGAAGTATTCTTCCACGTGCTTATTATCTTCGCCGTGGAAGTGCCTCTTCCACGTACTTCTTATCTTCGCCGTGGAAGTATTCTTCCACGTGCTTATTATCTTCACCGTGGAAGTGCCTCTTGCACGTGCTTTTTATCTTCGCCGTGGAAGTATTCTTCCACGTGCTCGTTATCCTCGTCGTGGAAGTATTCTTCCACGTGCTTCTTATCTTCGCCGTGGAAGTATTCTTCCACGTGCTTCTTATCTTCGCTGTGGAAGTATCTCTTCCACGTGCTTATTATCTTCGCCGTGGAAGTATCTATTCCACGTGTTTTTTATCTTCGCCGTGGAAGTATCTCTTCCACGTGCTTTTTATCTTCGCCGTGGAAGTGCCTCTTCCACGTTCTTATTATCTTCGCCGTGGAAGTTTCTCTTCCACGTTCTCGTTATCTTCGCCGTGGAAGTATTCTTCCGGGTGCTTCTTATCTTCGCCGTGGAAGTATCTCTTCCACGTGCTTATTATCTTCGCCGTGGAAGTATCTCTTCCACGTGCTTTTTATCTTCGCCGTGGAAGTGTATCTTCCACGTGCTTATTAACTTCGTCGTGGTAGTTTCTCTTCCACGTTCTCGTTATCTTCACCGTGGAAGTATTCTTCCACGTGCTTCTTATCTTCCCCGTGGAAGTATCTCTTCCACGTACTTATTATCTTCGCCGTGGAAGTGTCTCTTCCACGTGCTCATTATTTTCGCCGAGGTAGTATTCTTCCACGGCGCATTGTTATCTTTTGTCGTGGAAGTACGCCTTCCACTGGCTCATTCTCCCACAGAAGCACGTCTTCTGTTGGGTCATATCTTTGCTACGGAAGTACGTCTTCCGTGATGAATTACTTGGCCCGGCTAAGAGTGAATTTCTAAAATTTACATCGTTTATACTTAATTAGATGGAGCCTGATCAACTATGCTTAATCCAGGAAAAACTGTGACAAATTTTGGAAGTAGTTATCAAATGCCGTGGCCATAAGAGGGATGTAATATCCGCATCATTTGCCACAGATGTTGAATTCTGCTGGCCTTAAGACGAATGCAATATTCGCACTATGCTGCATCATTAGTGGGTATAAGAAGTACGCCTTCAAATGTTCACGATGCAGCATACGGGTTCCACCTCCACCTTCACAAAAACCTTCTTATCGTCCTCACGTTAGAGATGAATAAGAATGATACCTTGCCAATGCCAGTGTTACCCCGGCTATAGAACACGTTTTCTTCGTACGGGGTCCTTACCGTCTAATCACGGGAAACCAAGCATTCGAGCACACCCACCCGTCTTACGTACACGGGTTCCCCATTTCTTTCGACGTGGATACGCTTACAGGTAGCGGATATGGAGTTAAGTCTAGTAACCTTGGTGACAACCACGCATACTAGACTTGGGGGACATGATGACGTGTAGTGGCTTCGCTCACTATTGGCAACCCCAACCCATCATGTTTTTGCTAAAGGTAGCCCATTTACGAGTGGAGCCATTTGTTACGGATGACCCACGAGGATGTCCTAAGAAACAAGCCGCACGCGGTTGTTAGTGAGCGTGATACATGAATGAGTCTAGCATAACATGATCATGGACCATATCATACTAGACTGGGGGACATGTCGACGTATAGTCGGTAATGGGCTCGGCCCGCCAGGCCCACGGACCATACACACCTTACTTATCCTACAAGAAACCCTAAGCCTATATAAACAGGGGTAGGGGTCTCATTCTACATCAAGTTATCCTTCATACTTACACCTCATATACAATATATCATCCTGATACTGACCTGACCGTCGGAGGTAGACCCCGGGGCTCCGGCCTCGGGTCCACGTCTAACCGGTTTACCTTTGTTTGCAGCATTACTCAGGACCGGGGAAGACGATTAACGGCCCAGGAGAGTCGTCGAACCGGCCCAGCCAAACTATGCTCCAACAACGGCGAACCTTAACGATTGGAATCCAACTACGCTTCAGTTTCTTAACTCCTTTTCGAATTTATTTCAAACTAGTATTAAAATAATAACCGTTCGGTATGAAGAAATATAAAGAGATAGAATGAACACGAGAATTGCTTAAACGGACAAGGTGCGCTAAAACGAGTTAAGATTGTTAATCAACAGGAAATCGCAAACCGCGCAAACTATAAAACACGACAGTCTACTTTACTAGAGAAATTAAGGAGAAATATGAATTACATGTGGATGTTTAAAATGCGGGTTGTCACAAGTATCTGAATCAGATTTGGTATTACTTTAAAACTCGATTGAGGTAATTTCCTTATAAAGATTTCGAAGTAAAAGTAAAACAGTTCAAAATAATTATTAAAACTTGGGTTCATTGTCACGATTGGAGAAAATCAAATTTCCAAATTATTTGGAGTCATTGATAGAAATACAAATTAAACCGATAATTTCATTAACATGAGTGTAAAGTATGATATATCAAATAGTTTAAAAGATAAAGCATGCCGTATTTTTAAACACTAGTTATAAATCTACCAAAGAGGATGTATAGATCCGACATTAAACTTGAAACGGTATTTAGTAGTTTAACCACTTGATAAAATGTGTAAAACGTTCTTATGAATTTATAATAATTTTAGAAATCCAAGAAGGTGTTTAATGCATCAAATGGTGAACATGGAACATACCCGAGTTTTCAAAATGCGACTAGATAGCAAATAATAGTTAACAATTAGTATACAAGCAATGACAAAAGGGCATAAAACGAAATCCATACAAATTCTTAACGAACATGATAGAATAGATGCATCGATGAAGGACAATAAGAAACGGAGGATCTAGAAAATGATTAATTCACGAGCGTGGTTGGTGTTACCATCAACGGCTTATTCAGTTGTCGGTGGTCGATACACGATCGAAAGAGAAAAGCCACACAATAAATTTTCGAATCAAAGAATTTTATTTTTAAAAGTCACTTGTGAATAATTCCAGTAAAATGAGCAACATTAGCAATGAGAGAGCGAAGTAATCACATGGTTCACACGAATGAATTTCAAGATGATAGAGTCTAACACATATCATGACAAATACACGAAATTATCGTTCACGTTCAGTCATAAATCATTATCCGCGTCCAGATACGTTTCGAAGGTCTACCAAAATAGATAGAGAAGGTTGGTCGATGAAGAAGCACAAAACGTTGACACTTTCAAGTCTGGTATCAATGGTCAGTAATTAGAAGAGTGGTAAAGGGAATTATATCATAATAGAAAATGAGGTAATAAGTAGAACATATATCATTGAATAAAGAAACATGTACTCGCAGACTCGTAATTTGTTCAAGAAAAGACAAGAAAATATATGCTTATATCATGAAAGGGTGCTACTCGCATAATATGTAAAAGTTTCAAAACTTTATTTCATCTAACTTTTTTTTAGAAACACATGTAAAATGTTGGTTCTGGTTAAAATATTTAAGGTGACTACTGATTTAGCCTCACATTGCTCCTTCTAAATTACGCATAGGTGATCAGGCCATGCATAATTTAGGACTAGCAATGCGATGGTCAGTTTCTTTAAACTAGTATTACATGTCATATATTTAAAATATGAATATAATGCCATTTGTAAAATAGATTTTAATATGATTTATGAAAATTTTCGCAAGTAGATAATTGGCTAGATATTTAAATCAACAATTTTGATGTTACATGAATTCTTTACAAGACCAACGTTGAACAATTTGTGAAAATAATTCGCAAACAATATCAGTTTAAGTTTATATGGTGACATTATGATATCTTATAAAATAGCGAGTGGTTAACATGAGAGTAACAAAGAGTAATTGATAAGAAAATCTGCAAAATGGTTACCAGGTGATAAGTTTTCAAAAGGTTTAATTGGTATCGTTAGGAGACACGTGTAAAAAATGATAACGAAAGATATGAAATGGAGAACTTCAAATCTTGAACCAAATCAGTGGTGCGATAAGAAGAAGAGAAAGATAAAATGAAATGACAATGAGTCATGTATAAGAGAAAGTATAAAGAATCCATATGCGTGCACATAGTAAAATATACGGCATAAATATGCTTTTAAGAAAGTAGAATATAAGTTTTCGAATAATACAACTAACCAGAAAAGTTTATATATTTGGAAAGTTTCTATATAAGGAAAGTTTTCGATCAAAAGTTTAGGAATTTAACAGGTTAATAGTGACGCGTAAAAATGCACAACTTTTTCAACAAAACTCGTTCATTAAATGTGTTATCCAAACACTCCATATCAAAGTTCACGATATATATACGTATATCCCGCACTCAAAGTTACTATTTTTAAACGTCTTCAAAGGCAATCAATGTTTGCTAGTTGTAAAATATCATTTGTTAAAGTTTTACAAGCTCAAACGAACTCAAAAGCACCTAAAACCATATTTCAAAATTTTATCAGCTTTGACTTTTTAGTAAACTTTGACTTTTAGGTCTGACCCGATCAATTAACCTGTTAAATGAGATTTTCAAGACTCGGAGTCTAAAGCAATTTAGTATAAATAATGTTTCGAACAACTTTCTATTTCTGCTCAAGATCTGAAACCGAACGTAAAATGACCAAAATGCCCCTACACGTTATGCGCAGGTTTGACTATATTATCTTAAAACACTGGTTTTTATTTTTAAGATTTGACCCGTTTATACTATTTTTCGGACTTGGTTACCTACAAGGTTAATGTAAAACGGCATTTTAAACAAATTTTTAGTTTTACTCGAGACTCTAAACGGACCAGAAATAGGCGAAAACGTATTCGCATCAGATCTGTCAACAAAATGATATTTTTAGAAAACGCAGACTTTATTAGATAAAAGACCCATAAATATTCAGTTTCAAAACTAGTTCCTTCGCAGTAGACATAAAACGACATTTCAGACAACTTTCGTGTTTCGGCCGAAAGCCGAAACGTACCAGAAATGACGATTCTACCCCCCTGCAGTTCTGCATCAGCAATAATTTCCATATACGCAGAAAATAAGTTCTTAAATTTTACAAATTTCAAATGAGCGTAACTTGCTCGTTTTTAAGAGTTACGGTTCGAATTTTATGTCTAAACGAATGTCTCAACAAGTATAAACATTTTTTAAGTCTGAACTTTATAAAAATATTTTTTCGACGCCGTTAAATTACCTGTAGATTTTCTGCAGAAAGTATATTTTTCGACACCTTGAAATTTAATCAAACTTCATAACGACCCGGAATTTATATACACACATGACTTGTGGATTCCATAAAGATGAAAGATATTAGATTATATAATTAAGCGTATAAAAATACATAGTATAAAATTTGTTTATGAATACCAACGATAATCTAAGAAATCAAAACGGCGCATGACATCCGTGTCTTCGATTTCAAGATGCAAGGTAGGAAGGTCCCTTGGCGGCGCGATTTTCCAAAAACACAAAGCATACTAAGAAAGAAATGGAACATTAAGGAGTCGCACTCCCGGGCATGGAGGTTAAATAAAAGGGAAGGATACAAGTTTATAGAAGTAAAATCGTGTTCCAAACAAGAACCACGTTATATCATATGATATGAATTACAAGATGACGATGGTGTTTCCAAGGTACAAACGAACGTTCTAATTCGAAGTCGAAACGTAGAATGGTCAACGAAATAATAGTTAATCGATATACGAGTGCTGTGTAAGATGATGACGTAAAAGTCACTCAAGGTTACGAAAACTCACGATATTATTCATCACGGATTTTAAGGAATGCTTTGAGATGTTCGACTCACACGATGTCCTTTAGTATTTTTTGGAGACACGTTGAGCTTCATAATGGTCTACAGACTAATTTTCAAGGCATCCAATCACAGATGGTCGGAAAATAATTTGGATATCTAAATAGATATCTTAAAGAGGTTTAATAGTGGAACTAACGCACAAGGTAGTAAAATGAAAATCAGAAGTTTCATTGAAAGCAACACTTCTTAATCCCAAACAATGGTATTACAAGAATACGCACAACATGTAACAGTGAGTCGAGAAAAACAGACGGTTCAAAATGAACGCGTATGTGAGGTCAGTCGTATCACGCATAGACGAAATAAAAATAGTACTCAGAAAAGTGAGTATGAAAAGTCGGCAGCATACGCGCTCCGAATACAAGTATGTAACGTCATAACAATATGAAATTATTGTAACAAGATGAAGTTTACATGAACAAGAATTCAGGAAATATGGTAAGGGCAGATGTAATCACAAAATATCCAACGATAATTCATTGAGCACAAAGGCTTTGAAAGGAGATAGTAATTATCTTCATGAGGGTAATGTAATATCTCAAATTGTAATCAAGAGGTGAAATACTACAATGATAATTAAAAATAAATAATAAGGATTAGAGATTCACCCGCGCAGATATCGAACTGCAATGGCAGATTCTGTGTTTGACAGTTCAAAACATGAAATATTTGAACTTTTCGGTTATAAACTAAGTTTTAAAAAAAGACTCAGTTCCCTATAACCATGGCTCTGATACCAATCTGTGAGACCCCCAAAATCAGGTATGGAACAACTAGGCAGCAAGGGGGTGCCACGTCATGGTACAAGAAATAATGAAATATTATTGACATAAAGTTGACGTAATAAAAATTTATACATTAAATCATAAAGAATCATAGTTTTTAAACAAAGGTCCCATATTTTTATAAGCAGAAATCTATAATTTAATTTTGTTTTTGTAACTTATAGTTACAAAGAATACATGATAAACTTCTGACAATTTTTAGATAAACCAAAATTTAAGTACACACAGATATCTCCAAGCTGCGATAATATCCTGCGGGCTCCCATCTAAGCAAAGCTAAGTATTAATACCTGAGATTAAACATGTAAAATCGTCAACATAAAGTTGAGTGATATTCATAGGTTTAGTAGTAAAGGTGTGTAACACAAGCATTCATTTGTAAAACAAGTAAATAGAGAAAATGGTTATGATCATTAACCATAGTCCGAAACCAATATTATTTCTGTTTAGTTCATGAACCGAAGCTTAACTCAAAGTAAGTTCCTCTAGGGAGTATTCAGCCTAAATACTCAAGTATAAAAAAATGTAAGTGTGTCAAGGTAATCGGGATGGGGATTGTCAATCCCGATGGATCCACCCACAATATTCGCGCTTAGCGCAAAGCATACGGGACAATTAACGGTTCATGATCAAGAGAGGAAAATTAAGGCTATTAACTATAAGCAATAATATCAATGAAAACTGTTGGAAAGCATACAAGTCTGAATAGCATACAAATTCTGGATAACATACAGTTTTTTAAATGGATGTGTTCCACCATGTAAAATCTGACCCCGCATTTAGAAACAATGTACAAGTAGTAAAAGGGGCTATGAACTCACCTTAGCTACGAGGTGAATCAATATGGAACTTGAGGGCTGAGTAGTAGCAACAAGAAATCAAGAAACTATATGTCATCCATGACCTACGATAACGGGGCGCGAAAACTTATAAGATACAAAAATAACGTTTAGAAAATGTTTTGGTTACTATTAGTACATAAACCATCTTATAACTCGCAAGGCATTGAAACCTATTGACTCGAACCAATTTTGACTTAAAAACACTACTTACCCACTGTATGATCATGTTTATAAACATTAACAATGCTCATCAAACCCATAAGTAGCAAACACTTGTACACTTTGAGTCGAAAATTAACGTTAACAAATTGGCTGCACTAAATTTTCAGAAACATGCTGTAAAGATTGTATCATATCTAGAATTATATAAAGCTATAAACTCAAACTTTATGCCCCTGGAAAGATAAAATTATTACCTTTTCAAATCTTTAAGAAACACTATCAAAGCTATTACCAATCAACGGGAAATGCAGTTTTAGTGCAAACTACTCAGATTTGACTTTTTCGACAAAAAACTGCATAAAAGCATTTTGACCATCATTTACATTCCGTAAAAGATTTTAACTTGAAACCAATTGGAAATATTCGCATTTGACCTATTTTACTGTAATAAGTAATAAAAATACCCACTTTGGCCTTTTATGCTTTGAACCCAAACACAAATTTGGCGCACATGTCGGTATTGACTAGTTTTGATAAAAAGATCATATTTGACTCATCCGGACACTTCCAAAACCACCCAACTCACCAATTGTACTACACAACCAAGACTATCCAAAAATCAAGAGAGTTGCAGGTCTTATTTGAAGAAAAATTTCATGAATGGCTGTAGCAATCTGCTATCATTCTTAACCTCATTTTTGACACTAAAATTTACTTCTAACATCACCTAAATACTTGCACACCCTAAGCAATGCCTCTACAAGTACACAAGACCTATCATGATCATAATACCACCTTGACATCAATAGAATATGGTCGAAATACAAAAACCCCAATTTCATAATCAAAGTATTTAATCAAATAGAAATCAAAGCAATACAATGGTGGCAAGAGTACCTTAGTACAAGTGTGACGGATATGAGAACCGGGCTGTAGATGGCAATGAGAAATACTCCAAGGGCTACCCGCGACCTAAAAGAGTGATCACTACCCTTAAGTATGCGTTTTATAAAAATATAATCATGACCTTCATGACACACAACCTATATAAAAATGCATAACATAATAGCCCAAGGTATCAAATCAAGTAACCCAAGTGATTTGCACCTAAAAACGCCAAAAATTTATTTAACCGTAGGCGTAAATTCACATTCTTTTTTGGTATAGCTGTTTTGTAAAGGGCGTAGATCCCAATACACAAGTCCAACAACTATGAGATTTTCGCCACTAGAACAAGTCACTCATGAGGTTTCTATAATGTCCAACCATTTGATCTAATAGTTTATGGAACTTTTTAAAGTCCAAAACACTAACAGCCACCCCGTAAGCACTTAATGGTCAAACTGCACTAGTCAAACTTGGGACAAAATAACCCGTTAACCTATAAGGTTTAAGGGCCTTAGATTCCCACCATTGGAAAGCTTCAAGACTCTACTTTCGGCCCATACCAACCACGAGTAAATAGATACTACCAATTAACAAGAATATTACATTCTATGAAGGTTACAAAATCAGAATTTAGGTTTTCAAACTCGAGTTTACCGTTTTAGCTATAAAAACCATTTGGTGATAGCTATCGACGCGAGGTCAGCGGCGTTTGTTAGACTATAATGTATACTAACTCACCAGGTCTTAAAATGTGAAATATATGGTCTATGACCTGTAGCAAATAGCTATACAAGTCTGTGGGTCAGATTGTGTTCACAATCGTAAATCAACCATAACTCACTCATCCGGAGGAGTTGATCGCCCATCCAACTTGCTACTAACATGTAAAATGGTCAATGAATCCATCTAAGCTATAAAAAGTTCAGGTTACAGTGAAAAATATCTGAGTTTTGGGCGGGCTAACCTGCTCTCCGAAATTTGACTAAAAATCTACCCATCAATCCAATGTTTTTAACACTCAATTCAACTAATCAAACACATAATTCCACACAACACACAATCAAAACCTCTCACAATAATAAATTTCATGTTCTTGTATAATTAAAGAATGAATAATAACAATGAAGACACTTACACTTATTCACTACAAAAACAATCAACAATCTTAATAATCCTTAATTCTTGAAAAAAAATAACAATCTTTCCGAAAATCAATGCATGAGAGGTTTTTCTAGTGGGTTTTGATAATGATGGATGTAAGATGGTTTTTAGGTGGTTTAATTATGGGTTAATGGAGCTTTTGATATGAAGATGGTGGTGGATGTTGGTTGTGTTCGTCGGCCAGAAGAAAGACAAGGGGAAGGAGTAATAATTTTTTATAACAACTTTTTTTTTGAGTTTGTGTTTGGTTATGCTTAAGTTAATTAACCCAAGTCTAAATTTAGTCCTCGCCTTACTCGATTTCTTAAAACGCTAATCGTTCCGATCGGTGCAAGTTATAATACATAAATAAAATATTTATAGAAAAATAGTATTTTGACTTCATAAAGTCGAATTATATAGCCGTCGGTTCTCGTTCCATCGAATCGGGTAAACTTTATATAAAACGTGCGCAGGTGCTTTTAAATTAAAATTTTTGATTTAAACAAACACAAAAAAATAAGATAAATTTTTTATAATTCTGAATAAATTATTTTCGATGATCAGAAAAATAATTAAAAATATAATTTAATTAAAATTCTCGAGATCTTAGGATTTACGTATGAAGAATACAAGAAAAAGTAACATATTGGAAAATTCAAGAAGCATGAATAAAAGAATAAAATAATATTGGGGAAATACGAGTTCTCACACGTTATAGCAGCAGCATCCATTACTGCTCAATCGGATGTTTAGTGCGATCCGGATAAAGATCTCTCTGCATTGCATCTGTCCATCCATTGTAGAAGCAACATCCATTACTGCTCAATCGGATGTATAGTACGATCCGGATAAAGATCTCTTGGCATTGCATTTGTTCATCCGTTGTAGCAGCAGCATCCATTACTGCTCAATCGGATGTATAGTGCGATCCGAATAAATATCTCTTGGCATTGCATCTGTTCATCCGTTATAGCAGCAGCATCCATTACTGCTCAATCGGATGTATAGTGCGACCCGGATAAAGATCTCTCTGCATTGCATTTGTCCTTCCGTTGAAGCAACAGCATCCGTTACTGCTCAAACGGATGTAGAGTGCGATTCGGATAAAGATCTCTCTGCATTGCATCTGTCCATCCGTTGAAGCAGAAGCATACACTACTGCTCAATCGGATGTATAGTGCGATTCGGATAAAGATCTCTTTGCATTCCATATGTCCATCTGTAGTAACAGCAACATCCATTACTGCTCAATCGGATGTATAGTGCGATCCGGATAAAGATCTCTTGGCATTGCATCTGTTCAGACGTTGTAGCAGCAGCATCCATTACTGCTCAATCGAATGTATAGTGTGATCCATATAAAGATCTCTCTGCATTGCATCTGTCCATCCGTTGAAACAGCAACATCCATTACTGCTCAATCGGATGTAGTACGATTCAGATAAAGATCTCTCTGCATTACATCTGTCCATCCGTTGAAGCAACAGCATCCATTACTACCCAATCGGATGTATAGTGCGATTCGGATAAAGATCTATCTGCATTGCATCTGTCTATCCGTAGTAGGAGCAGCATCCACTACTGCTCAATCGGATGTATAGTGCGACCCGGATAAAGATCTCTGCATTGCATCTGTCCATCTTTTGTATCTGCAGCATCCATTACTACTCAATCGGATGTATAGTGTGATCCGGATAAAGATATCTTGGCATTGCATATGTTCATCCGTTAGAGCAGTAGCATCCATTACTGCTCAATCGGATGTATAGTGCGATCCGGATAAAGATCTATCTGCATTGCATTTGTCCATCCGTTGTAGCAGCAGCATCCGTTACTACTCAATCGGATGTATAGTGCGATCCGAATAAAGATCTCTTGGCATTGGATCTGTTCATCCGTTGTAGCAGCAGCATCCATTACTACTCAATCGGATGTATTGTGCGATCCAGATAAAGATCTCTCTAAGTTGCATTTGTCCATCCGTTGTAGCAGCAGCATCCATTACTGCTCAATCGGATGTATAGTGCGATCCGGATAAAGATCTCATGGCATTGCATCTATTCATCCGTTGTAGCAGTAACATCCATTACTACTCAATCGGATGTATAGTGCCATTCGGATAAAGATCTCTTGGCATTGCATCTGTTCATCCATTATAGCAGCATCATCCATTACTGCTCAATAGGATGTATAGTGTATAGTGCGATCTGGAAAAATATTTCTCTACATTGCATCTGTCCATCCGTTGTAGCAGCAGCATCCATTACTACTCAATCGGATGTATAGTGCGATCCGGATAAAGATCTCATGGCATTGTATCTGTTCATCCGTTCTAGCAGCATCATCCATTATTGATCAATCGGATGTATAGTGCGATCTGGATAAAGATCTCTTGGAATAGCATATGTTCATCCGTTATAGCAGCAGCATCCATTACTGCTCAACCGGATGTATAGTGCGATCCGGATAAAGAACTCTCTACATTCCATATGTCCATCCGTTGAAGAAGCAACATCTATTACTGATCAATCAGATGTATAATGCGATTCGGATAAAGATCTCTCTGAATTGCATATGTCCATCTGTTGAAGCAGCAGCATCCATTACTGCTCAATCGGATGTATAGTACGATTCAGATAAAGATCTCTTTGCATTGCATCTGTCCATCCGTAGTAGCAGTAGCATCCATTACTTCTCAATCGGATATATAGTGCGACCCAGATAAAGATCTCTTTGTATTGCTTAGTGCAATCCGGATATAGATCTCTTTCCATTGGTGTCATCACCCCTTTCTGCGCATATCCAATCTAACTCGTATACCTAGGACATCTTTTTACTTAAAAGATAACAATGTTTTTAGTAGCTTTTAGGACAAAGCTAAAATAACGAGGTGGTGCTGTAAAATTCATGATTTTACCATGAGAAAAATGTAATAAAGTTTTACTCAATGATCCTAGAACATTCACTCATGTGTTACATTCCTATAAAAATGTGTGAACATGTCCATTGTGTACTTATACTTTTACATTACATCCTTGTTGTAAATAACTACATAACTTAAACCACGTGCTTAAGACTAGAAGAACAAGTAATAAAATGTATAACCATCATGTGAGTATACAACACTTAATAAATTTGGAAAACTTGTTACACAATGTATTATGTAGCCGTGTATGTATGTATGCATACTATATGCATGCTTACACATCTTGGACTAGCCCAAGATCACTTTCCCTTTTGTGTTATACCTAACACAAGCCCAAGCTCATGCCCACTTCTTCTCTTGGTTAGCCTCACACAACATACATACAAGGTGGAAGGAGAAGAGGTGTCTTGATAGTGACAAAGCCTACACTTGCCAAAGACACTCTTACCAAGGAAAATCATGCCCTTTGCCTTGTCTTTCTCTCTCTCTCTCCTTTAAGCCGAAACACACACACCTTTTCATTCCCACATGCAATCAAATATCACTTTCTCTCAACTCTCCTTTCACCCTCAATCATACGGATACCACCAAGAACACATTAACTTCACTAGTTATTGTCTTCTTCTTCATTACTACTAATCATTGGAAGTGTCTCTACCAACTTGATCTTCATATCCACCCACATAAACCTATCCGAATCCATATAGGTCACGGCTTGGTTTATTATTAGGGTTTCATCATCATCTAGTCTTGTTCACGAATCTCCTTTGTTCCATAGATCTTCCTTGGTAACTGTAGCAAGAAGGTATTACCCCTTTATACTTTCTTCATTTTTACTTGCATGCATTAACATCCACCTAGTAAACCCATTTAACAAACTTGTTAAAATCAAGATTTGATAAAACCATAACCATATAGGTCACGACATATTTTGGGAATACCATAAGTCATGTTTGAAAACTTTTGATAAGAAGTCTATGATTTTATTCTAGGTTTAAACTTGATAAAAATCATGTAAATCATTTCACGGATTTAAATGTAGCCGTGGGTTATAAATCTTACTTTTGGGATTATTATTAACTAATAATCACAAATATCATAAGTAAACTTGTTGTAACTCAAAACCATGAAGAACCATGACCTTAAAGGTCACGGCTTAATTTCATGTACATCTATGATTTATATAACAAGTTTTAAATAATGGGATATGTGTTTATCTACATACAATGAACTACTAAAAATCACCAAAACACTATATGTGTAAAAATATAGCCGTGGGCTATGGATGTCCTTGGATGGATTTCTAATGAACATGCATGTCCATGTTAAACCTAGATCTTGTATTAAGAACTTAACCTAACTTAATAATAATGTAACAAGCACACAAAAGCTTATAAGAACATATGGGGAAAAACAATATAGCCGTGGGTTGTATGTTATATTTTGGGAATTATGATAACCTTGGGAACATAGAATAAATCTAGATAATATTGTTTGGACTTTTTAAATATATATAAACACATAACTATCTCAAGTCTCATCTTGGAAATACCAAGATCTAATTTATATCCGTGAGCTATATATGTATGTATATGGACTATGATTGATTTCTAGGTTTGTACAAAGCTTAGAACTCATTTTGAGACTCATATAATTACATGCAACCATAAAACAAGTCTTCACTTATCTTAATAAGCTATAACTTAATATAGCCGTGAGTCATAAGCTCATATTAGGGCTTATAACTTACATGCAACCTTGTAACAAATCTAGATCTCATTTGATACATCAAAATAAAACAAACCGTGAGTTTTACCCTTTTTGAATTATGGTTTATAACTTCATTTTGATAAGCTAATGATAAGTTTGTAAGAGAACCTATATTATTACCTACATAAATAATAAAGAAATGATAATGGACTAATCAAGCCCATGCAACACTAGCCCAAGACCTAATGGACTCTATAAGCCCAATACCTTGTAGTCGTATGCTTTCAATGGCCCATTAGGACCATTTAATTAATGAGTGGATATAAAAATATATTTAAGCCCAATAAATGTTTTAAAGGCCCATTTAACAAATTAGTGGACTTAAAAATGTGTTTAGGCCCACTAGATGGCCCATTAGATCTCTTAGCCCATTTAATCATTTAATATTTTAAATATTTAAATGAAATTTTTATAACAAAATATAACTTATAAAAACTTTTGGACTAAAAATAACAATTTGTGAAACTTATGGACTAAAACCGGGACACTCAAAACTTGTTTTGAAAAACTATTAAACACAAGGACTAAAATTTTAAATAGCCAAAAATCTAGGGCTTAATAAATGTCATTCGTGACATATTAAACCCTAAGGACCATTATTGAAAGTTTCTAGAAGTTTTTTTGTCATTTTATAAATCTATGGACCATTTGTGTAATAATCTGAAACATATAGAAGCCCTAGGGACTGTTTTTGACATTTTATAAAAGTTATAAAACCTAATTAATACTATAGGGACTAACTCTGCCATAACCTGAAAGTATAACAAGCCCTAGGTACTAAAAGGTAAAAATCTGAAAGTTTTACTTTACTTAAAACATGGAGGGACTAGTTTTGCAATATTCCAAAACTTAAACTAGCCCTAAACCTAATTCTATTTGTTGATGCAAAAGTTAGTGATCCTTGCTAGACCCGAATTAGGCTTAATTCGGGTTGGCTGGGCTCCGGCTCCTGCACCAAGTGAATCGTTTGGTTGGGATCCTGCACACTAAACAACACGCGTTAGGCTTACCGTGAGAATGTTTCCCACGATTAGACTCCGAAGTGTGAGAGTAAGTAATCGGTTAGGGTTTTATGTGAGTTGAGAGTATAGAACCTAATACTTTTGTGGAACCCTTGGGGGTTCCTTTTATAGGCAGTGGAACCCTAGTGGGCTGCCACTAATACTTCAGCCCCAAGGAAAGGATAACTATCTGAATTAGAATGATTGTTATCTTCTAATTATAGTAGTGAATATCCTCCCATTTTGGGGTAGACCTATTCCTAGACAGAATATGATTCTGTCTAACCCTATGTCGGCCGCACCGGGCCGTGGGTCGCACACATGTGTGCGGTCACTGTTCATCCAAGCCCATAAGCCTAAATGACATTATCCCACCCATCTGTGATGGGCCGGATACGGGTAGTACCCGTGGGCCGGGTTCCTGACCTGGCTGGGGACTATACGTCATCATGTCCCCCCAGTCTAGTTGTTACAGCCGTAGGCGTAACCTCTAGACTATCAAGGTGCTCTCCGGACATACCAAGAAAGACCTAGGAAATGAGAAATATTGAAAATTTTGTTCAGGCCGCACGTAGCAGCCCGCCTTAGGAATATATTTTGAATAGCACCTCAGCCGCACGTAACGGCCGAGACAAATTAAATGTAACATTAAATACGGTCTTACGTAAGAGCCGCATATTCCGACACAAGAATAAAAAACATTAATGGTAGTCAACTTTCCAGTCGCACGTCTGCAAAAGTGCACCATTAATGCCCACCCTTGAGCCACGTAAAACTGCCAAGAAGTGACCCGTGGGTCCCCCTCTGATTTTACAGAAGTGTCAGAAACCCTATCCGTTGGATAGGCGAGGTGTCCTACACGTGTCGAACATCCACGTTACCTCGGAAACCGAGGCAACCCTATATAAGAGTTGGTATGCGTGTTTGTTACACACACAACTCACCCCTTCTTCCGCCATTGTTATTCTTAAACTTCTACCTCCAAAAATTTGCCTTCTTTTCCACGGACTCCCTTCGCCGCATGTTAGATCATCACGCCCTTAAAAACCTTTTTATAAAACATAGTAAAGGACAATCCACTTATCACGGACATCCTTAACGTGATGTCGGCGGAAAAATACATCGACTTTCTGTCGAAGTATTATATTCACGAAAGCGTACACCCCACCTATCCAGGTGAAGGTGAAGCGATTACGGATGCACCGGCGGGGAAAATAGGCATATACACGCGCCTGTTTGACTCGGCCAACTACCGTATCCCCCTATCGAAATTCTTGGTAGACCTCCTATTATATTATGACTTCCATATAACCCAGCTTCACTGCATAGGGGCGTGTAAAATCAACCAGTTTGAAATTACATGTCATACCTGCGGAGTAACCCCAACCGTGAACCTTTTTAGGGCCTTTTATTTCCCTTAGCTAGTGAATGGGTGGCTGTCGTTTAAAAAACGACCCGGGAATGCCCCTATGACGTATAAGAAGCCTCTAGACTCCCTTAAGAACTGGTACGACCATTACTTCTTTGTAGATGAGAAGGTATTCCCCACTCCTTTCGTACTCAAAACCAAAGCCCCCAAGGACTATCCGCCCAAAGCCAAAGATTATAGCAGCAAGGACTTAAAAATAATAGATACCCACCGCACAGAATTCCATAGAGGGTTGCCGGAACACTTTCTGTGCTTAGTAGGGATAAGCCGCCGCTACTTTGGGAGGGATGACTTATACCCGTGCTTCCTGACAGAACAGGGAGAGGGTAGGTCTATTTATATGTTGTAGATTTGAACTGTCATGCATATTTGTAGAACTTTACTAACCCATATACTTGTAAATGTCCGTAGAAATGAATCTACACTGACTAATTCGCCAGGGCGACCCAATGAAGGTGGCCGAAGGGTTCCGGCCTCTGAAGGAGAATGAGCTCCCCCTGCTGGAGGCGACCGCTGACCGCACCATGCCGCTGGAAGAGACGTCCGAGCCCAGATCGGATGAAGAAGAGCCCGCCATTGAGAAATCCCCATTGGATTTGCTTAATGAAGATGGCGAAGAACCACTGTTGGAGGGGGGCACCACCAACCAGGAAGAAGAGAATGACCCCAATAAAGACACTACTCAGGCATCCGGGTCTGCCCCACTCACTTCTAGGAAGAGAAAGACCACCAGAAGGGTGGCAAAGAAGATAGGGGACGAGGCCGGAGCCGCGAATGAACCCCCAAAGAAACTTAGGAAGGATCATCCGCAGTACCAAGAGGGAAGTGGTACTGCGACCGCTCAGGCCGACCCCACCCCGAACATGGGAGGGCCAATCTTGCGAGTCACACCCGTGAGTGCCGTAGCTCCTACCTGCCCAGACCCTGCCATTGATACCTCGTAAGTACCCTTCAAACATGATTCGTGTCACTATATAATGCGTAGACTAATATTGCCATGTCAAATAACAGGGCTAATCCGGCGGCCGTAGCGTAGGAGGAAGAAGTGGGTAGGAATCCATCCCCCGCACCAACTAACAAACCCCCATCCCCCGCTGCAACACACGCCAAGGAGCCACACCCCGAGGGGCCAGAAGAAAGCCTGCGCCTAGCATGGAACCTGTCAAGTTTGACAAGGCTGGAAGCAGAATCTGAGTGCTCAGAATTTTTTGAGCACATCACCCCGCCCGTCCTCGCACAAGATCTAGACGAGTTGGATCATGAGGCCCTCCTTGAGCAATTTGACGTGTCGTCCGCACTCCAAGTGACGGTGGGAGCCGCGTTGAGACGCCGTTTAATCAAGGCCCTCACAAATGTGAATCGGGCAGATAAGAAGATAGCCCGTCGTGAGGCGATGGTCGTGAAGAACGAGAAGACCATCGCATCCTTGCAGGCATCGCTGGTGACAGCCGAGGCGACGGTAAAAGAGCAAGCTCATCACGCCGACACCCGAGAGAAGCGCATTGTCGAGCTCGAAGCCCTTCTAGCCGCATCAAATGAGAAGGTATACTTTCGAAATTTTTGTACATATACTCAAACTTTGGGTGCTCATTTGAACCAAGAAAAGTATATATCCTTGTAATAACTCAAAATTTTACATGCAGGTGTCTGCGGCCGAAGCTGCTACCAAGGCCGTGACCGTGCAATCCTTCAACATCGCCCAGGAGCATGATGCGCTGAAGGATGAGTTGACACGGGCACAGACCAACCTGGAAGAGCAGGCGGCCTCAGCGGATGAGAAGATAAGCAAGATGGCCGTAAGTTGTGTTGAGAGACTATGTCCTCCCCTGCTATCCGCTATAGCTGGACGTAGGTGGATAATCGGGCAAGGGCTGCGACTTGCTGTGAGCAGGGCACTGGAAGCTCCACGCCTATTGCAGGCATTCGCCGGGGTCGTATCTGATGGAATCGACCGTGGTAGACATGAGGGCTTGGTCAAAGCTGCAGAACTGATAGGAAAAAATGAAAACATCATGCAACATCCCTACCACAACCCCTCAGCCGCGGATAATATGACCACGTCCATGAATGCCTTAGCGGAAATCCAACACCCTCTCCTGGATGAGCTTGAGACACTTAGGGACGCTCCAAACGAGGCAATAATGTCCCGGCTGACTACTGATCCCATTCCTTTGACATTGGCCACTTATGATTCCGCATCCAAAACAATGAAAGGCGAGAAACTGCTTGTAGAAGCATTGGATGCTATTGCGGTCAAAGCCCAGGATGGGAAGAATGCTCGTGGGGAGGTCCTCTGTGCTCTAATTGAAGAAGGGAAGAAGGACATAGGGGAATTCCTACCCCCTTGTAATTTATCAGTTGTAAACACTTGTATTTTTATTCGTCTGTGTATGTACACGGCTAGACATATGTGAAATGACTGTCTTTTATATAGAAGTCCGTGATGACCACGGCCATTTTGTTATTTATTTCTGAAACTTGTGTATTTTCATTTTGTGTGAACATTGTATGCCAATACCGCATGACATGGCACGTCTTATACAAAAAAGGAAAATACCTACAAGCCTATAATTTACTAGACATGCGACGTGCGTCTTTACTATGCGGAGTACTGTGTGAGTACGGCATACGAAACTTACCACAACGTCTTGTGAGTAAGGTGTCTAGTAAGGATACATGATCCGTGCGGCTGGGGTTGCATCCCTCTTATGCGACAAGTTGAATTAGTAGGTTCACTTAATCCTCTTACCCCTCCTGGAGGCGTATAGTACATGTACAGTAGTTTGAATGAATGCATATGAATGAAACATGGCATATTATAATACAAGTAAAATTCATACGACTGACAAAAAATCTAAAAAAAATGATTTGCACGAAACAAGCTGTGGAGTTAGCTAGGCACCACGGCATTTTATTAGAACGTTTACATTTTTTGTTTGAACAATAATGACAAGTCCTAGAAAACAATAAAGGAAACTAAACAAACAAAAGAAGAAAAACAGATAGGCCGCATGGTTCTTCATTAAAGCCACATATAGCGAAGCACCCATGCGGAAGCCGTAGCTTTCAAAGATAGCACCTTTTGAGATTGGAAATGTTCCACATGCGTTCGAGGTCACGACCATCCATGTCACGTAACTTGTACGTGCCTCGCCCTAAGGCTTCCGTGACTTCATACGGTCCTTCCCACTTAGGACCCAACTTTCCTGTACTTTCTGCTCGACTTGCTTCGTTAGCACGATAGACATAATCTCCCGGCCGAAAAGAAACACCTTTGACCTTGGCATCATAATAAGCCTTCATTTTAGCCTTGGATTTGCCTCATTGATGGCTGCTATCTCCCTTTTTTCTTCCAACAGATCCAGGTTGATTCGCAGATGCTCGTCGTTCGTGACGACGTTAACCTCCGCCGTGCGGATGGTAGGCATTCCTATTTCTGCTGGTATAACAGCTTCAGTGCCGTAGGCCAATGCAAATGGAGTGTCTCCGTTGGCTGTTTTGATCATAGTTCTATGCGCCCATAGCACATGTGGTAACTCATTGACCCATTTGGCACTTCGTTCATCCAAACGCGCCTTGATTCCATTTCCCAAGCTTCTATTTGCTCGTTCGACGAGGCCATTTGTCTGCGGATGGTTAACAGATGCGAAGCGCCGCTTGATGTTCAATGATGCACACCAGTCTTTGAATGGATTGTCCGTGAACTGTTCACCGTTATCCGAGATGATTTCTCCTGGTAGGCCAAAACGGCACACAATATGTTCCCAAACAAACTTTTTAACTTGTTTGCCTGTGATAGACTTGAGTGCCTTGGCCTCTATCCATCGTGTGAAGTAGTCCATCGCGACAATCAAGAATTTAACTCCCCCCGCAGCTACAGGAAATGGTCCTGCAATGTCGATTCCCCACTTATAGAATGGCCATGGGGACGTGATAGGTGTAAGCTCCTGCTGCGGGTGCCGCGACACTGGCATATGCACTTGGCAATCACTACACTTGCGAATCATGTCGCGCGCGTCTCTGTGCATGGTAGGCCAATAATATCATGTCCATAAGGCTCTAGCTACCACGGATCGTGGACCTGCATGCATGACGCACAACCCTTCATGTATGTCACTGATTACGTAAGCGACATGACGTGGTCCAACACACCGCAGCCACGGCTGCAAGAAAGAGCGCTTGTAAAGGATGCCTTCTCGAAGTTCGAAGTGTTGCGACTTCCTCCTGATGCGCCGTGCTGCTTTTTCCTCGTCTGGAAGGGTCTCACTAGTCAAATAGTTGA
This sequence comes from Glebionis coronaria, assembly GCA_025667525.1. NCBI lineage: Eukaryota > Viridiplantae > Streptophyta > Magnoliopsida > Asterales > Asteraceae > Glebionis > Glebionis coronaria. The sequence continues at coordinate 24,510 of JANFOE010000277.1, read as the reverse complement.
TAATCGTGGTCATCCATGTAGGTCCATCCTCCTCGACTATAGTAGTGACCTCCCCTTCCGTTATAGATTTCTCCTTGAGTATTTCCACCAAGACTTGTTTAGACAAGTGAGCGAAGCTTGTGGATGCGATCTTGCTAAGAGCGATTAGTGACTTGACTTTTTCCAAGTACCTGACCATGTTGTCCTCCTTAGCCATATATCCACCTAGAATATGGTTCACGACAAGCCGTGAGTCCACGCAGGCCTCGAGGTTGCGGACTCCCATTCTAGCGGCGATTTTTAAACCCGCAATTAATGCTTCATATTCCGCTTCGTTGTTGGTGGCTGTGAACTCAAAACGGAGGGCGTACGTGAATTCCATTCCTTCCGGATTTGTGAGGATGAGACCAGCTCCGGACCCGTCCGTACACGAAGATCCGTCTGTGAATAACACCCATGGTTCTGTTGGAGTCTCGTCTTGTTTAACGATTGGCCCTTCCTCATCCGGCTTCTCAATCAGGAAATCTGCCAAGATCTGGCCTTTCACAGCCGTCCTTGGCCTATAAGATATGTTGTGCTCCCCCAATAAGATGTTCCATTTTTGTAGCCTCCCTGCCACATCCGGTCTAGAAATGACCTGCTTGATTGGCTGATCCGTAATAACTACAATTGGGTGCGCCTGAAAGTACCGGCGCAACCGCTTTGTAGCAAACACTAGTGCTTAAACCAATTTTTCCATAGAGGAGTAATTCAGCTCCGGCCCTTGTAATGTTCTACTTATAAAGTAGACCGGAGTTTGCACTGTATCTCTATCTGTCATGAGTACCGCGCTTATTGCGCCATGAGTGGCTGAGAGATACATAATGAGTTCCTCCTTTGGCCGGGGAGCTACTAGCATAGGGAGAGATGCAAGATGCTCCTTGAGTTGGCCAAAAGCTTCCTCGGCTTCCTTCGTCCACCGGAAGTCTCCCTTCCGAATGCACTTCTTGAGTGTCTTAAATAGGGGTAATGACTTCTCTGCAGATTTGGATAGGAACCTATTCAGCCCGGCTAGTTTCCCATTTAGGGATTGCACCTCCTTCCGCGTCTGAGGGGATGGCAGCTGTATCAGTGCGTCCGTTTTCTCTTGGCAAGGTTTGATTCCGTTTGGATCGATCAAATATCCAAGGAACATTCCCTCCGTTGCCCCAAACGTGCATTTCTTTGGGTTTAGCTTCATGTTAATCCTCCTCAGTGTGTGGAATGTCTCTTGGACATCCCGGAGAAGTGCATCCTCCGTATGACTTTTTATAAACAAGTCATCCACATAGACTTCCAAGTTGCGGCCTATCTGTGATTCAAAAGCTTTGTCCACCAGCCGCTGGTATGTAGCACCGGTGTTCTTTAGTCCAAACGGCATTTTCGTATAGCAATATACGCCCTGGCTTGTATGGAACACCATTTTTTCTGCATCTTGCTCTGCCATCTGGATCTGGTGATACCCTTTATATGCGTCTAAGAAGCATTTAAAATATATTCACATAGGGATTCTACCTTCTAGTCTATTTCCGGTAACGCGTAACAATCCTGTGGACAGGCTTTGTTCAGATCCGTAAAATCCACACACATGCGCCAACTTCCGTCATGTTTTTTAACCATGACCGGATTGGATAACCACACGTGGTAGTATACCTCGCGCATGATACTTGCGTCCACTAGTTTCCGTACTTCCTCCAATATCACTTGGCTGCGCTCAGGCGCCTGGCCGCGCTTCTTTTGCTTGACGGGTTGGTATCCTTGGCGGATCTGGAGCTTATGCTCTGCTATCGCACGTGGCACGCCTGTCATATGCTTTGGCTCCCATGCGAATATATCTAAGTTTGCACTTAAAAGAGAGCACATGGCCCTTTTGCCGCTATCCGAGGGTACCCCTCCTATGGATATCTCCTGTTCCGGGTAGTCAGGATGAATTGCCACCATCCAATTAGGGGGCGGTGATCCATCCTTGGGTGGAACCGGTGGAGCCGGTGTTGTCACGGTGTGACACTCGGATGCTGGTACGATTGTGTTGTAAATGGTGACAATTCCTCCATCAACGAGGAATTTGATCATTCCGTGTGTCGTGGAGGGTACCGCCCGTATAGCCAGAATACCTGGTCTGCCTATGATCCCATTGTACGGAGAATGTGAGCGTATCACCATGAAGTTCATCCACGCCGTAGTGGAGTGTTCTTCGTTCCCAATGGTTACAAGCAGACGCAGTTGCCCTATCGGCCATATAGTGTCTCCACTAAAGCCGGTGAGCAGCGCCGTGGCCGGTACTAATTGGCTTCTGATTTCTGGGCGTAACTGCACAAAACAATGTTCATACAGTACCTCTGCTGACGACCCTCCGTCCACATACATGCGACGAACATTGTGTGTTCCAATGCTTATCTCGATAGTGAGAGGATCATCGATCACATCGCTTGCTGTGATGGGAGGGAATGAGATTTCCCTGCCGCGTGAAAATTTTTGGCCAACTTTCTGCCTCGTGCGGCGTTGTCTGGATTGGATCATGTATATAGTCGAAGGTTTGTCCTTTTGGGGATCCTTCTTATCATACTTTTTGTTGTCTTTTCCATCCTTCCAATCCTTAACTAAGTGCTTGAGTTTACCTGATTTGATCAGTGACTCAATGTGCTTCTTGAGCTGGATGCACTCCTCCGTACCATGACCCTTGTCGTTATGGAATTCGCAGAAGCGATTTCCTTGCCGACGTTCCGGCGGAGTTGTCATTGGGGGCGGCCTTGGAAAGTTTGCCCCTTCCGTCAGCAAGATCTCCCGGTAGGACATCTTTAGGGGGTAAACTTATCGTCCGGCCGTCCTCCTTTGTTTTGGCTCTTATAGTCTGAGCCCTTGCTATTGTTCTGGTTGCCTTGACCCCTCGACTGTCTTCGAGACTGGTCGTTTGACCGGTACCCATTTCCTCTGGATGGGTAAGCCACGACCACAGCTGTTTCTCATTCTATGAAATTTCTGACCCTTTCCATGAGGTCATCATATCTCTCTGGACGCTTGTCATTGAGGTGCCTGATCAATTCCCTGTCTGTTATGGCATGCATGTAGTCAAAGATTTTCAGGAGTTCCGGCATTGTTTTTGTGCGCGTGCACTCATCATTGAAGCGTTCAGTGAAGGCTTCTGCGGACTCCCCCGGCCGTTGTTTGACAGTCGCCAATGAGACCGGATCCCTATTATACTTCTTCCTCTGAGTATAATTGTTCTTGAACACAGTGCGTAGTTCCGTGAAACTATCAATGCTCCGTGGAGGGAGTCCCTCAAACCAGTCACGGGCATTTCCGATCAGAGTTGAATTGAACATTTGGCACCATATAGGCATGGGCCATCGTTCAATTTTAGCCTGCGTATCAAATATTTTAAGGTGATCATCCGGATCACCAGTTCCATCATAGGTTTTGACACACGTCGGCATGCAGCGTTCGGTGTCTTCAGAATAGTTCCATATGCGGAGGGTGAATGGATCTTCCCGGGGATCCGCCCATGGCCGGGTGAGCCTAGGGTCATCCCACGGTTCACACCACGGGCGGGAAAGATCCTCCGCCTCTGTATCTCGATAATAAGGGCCACCATAAAACTCATCATTGTTTGGTGGTGGTGGAGGAGTACGCCTATGTCGGCGACGCTTAGGCGGATGGTCATCTGAGTCCTCTCCTGACGGGTCTGGAGACGGCGGTGGTGCCCCATCCTTTGGGTAGGGACCACTTTTTTGGGATGAACCAGGAGCCTTTTTCCCAGTGTTCATCCTGTCCCACACGCTCGTGCGGCGAGCGGTTCTGGCCAGCTCTCGATCTGGTCGCTCGGGTGAACCATCAGACTTATCTCCTCCTTCTCGAGACTGCATTAGTTCCTGTATGAGGCGATCTCCTATGCGCTCAAACACATTCCTGGGTTGAGGGGTTTCCTCAAAGATGCTCTGCTCCTGAGGCCGAGCTCTCATTTTCCTCTGATTTTGGGAAGAGGTGATTGGTCCGGTGTCACCAAAGTTGAGTCTGGATTGGAGGTTCCTCCCCAGATTCAACCTTGATGCGATCCCCGGGACGATCCTATCAAACTTCTACGTGAGAACTCGAGTGAGATCCTCCTCGCTGAGTGGTAGGACTTCTACTTCCTCCTCCACTGACGGAGGGTTGGGCGCACTCCCTGGGTCAGGTTGTCCAGGGTTGAAGTAGGTGGGGGTGTTATGGAGATCGTGCTCGTCACCCCCAAGGGCTGAAAACCGCCACGGTTACCAGGTCCGCCTGCAAGGCGGCTAGGTGATTGATTGGGGATGAGTATCCCTTCCCCTTGGGACTTCCGATTTCCAGGATTCGTGTTCCTGGGATTGGCCTGCGGATGCCCCTTCGTCATTGGAAATTCAAAATGAGGTTTTGTTCTAGCTTAGTGTAATGGGTCCGACGGATGGCGCCAACTTGTTGATGCAAAAGTTGGGTGATCCTTGCTAGACCCGAATTTGGCTTAATTCGGGTTGGCTGGGCTCCGACTCCGGCACCAAGTGAATCGTTTGGTTGGGATCCTGCACACTAAACAACACGCGTTAGGCTTACCGTGGGAATGTTTCCCACGATTAGACTCCGGCGTGAGAGTAAGTAATCGGTTAGGGTTTTATGTGAGTTGAGAGTATAGAACGTAATACCTTTGTGGAACCCTTGGGGGTTCCTTTTATAGGCAGTGGAACCCTAGTGGGCTGCCACTGATACTTCGGCCCCAAGGAAAGGATAACTATCAGAATTAGAATGATTGTTATCTTCTAATTATAGTAGTGAATATCCTCCCCTTTTGGGGTAGACCTATTCCTAGACAGAATATGATTCTGTCTAACCCTATGTCGGCCGCACAGGGCCGTGGCCCGCACACATGTGTGCGGTCACTGTTCATCCAAGCCCATAAGCCTGAATGACATTATCCCACCCATCTGTGATGAGCCAGATATGGGTAGTACCCGTGGGCCGGGTTCCTGACCCGGCTGGGGACTATATGTCATCACTATTTTAATTTAGTAATACTTAAATAAACCTTAAACCATAGGATTTAAATTATAAATTCTTAAACTTGTAACTTATAAATCGTTTTATAAATGTTTGGAAAACTTTTTGGAACTTTTAAACTAAACAAAATATTTATATTTTATTTTGAAAAATAAAATATTTAAATTTTACTTTATAAGATAAATTATATAACTATATGTATATGGGTAAACCAAATACATATACGTATATACTTTTATGAAACGAATTAATATAAATGTTAAACAAATTGAATACAAGTACGTATACAAAAATTATAAGTAAAATATTTTATTTTACATAAACGGGAAACTTAATTACAAGTTCAAATGAATATTATTAATACTTGTACTACAGTCATTTAAGTAAATATTGTAGCATTAATAAACTGATTAAAATTTGTATAAGCATATGCATACGTTTTCTTGTTTTATTTATTAAGACTGTACTATTTAATTAGGCAGTAAACCGTGACGTAGCATTATTCGGATTTCCTTTATATTTGCACAGACTTTACAATACTCCAAGGTGAGTTTACATCCCCTTATAAATTATTGATAAACAATTTCCTCTACGGGAGAGAAAACATGCAACTTATTTTACTGGACATAAACTGCTTTGTATAAACTTTGATTATGATTACCTATTGCAAAAACTGTTAAATCATTGTAATTGCCCGAATATTATAAATAGATCTATTTAGGATTGACGATCCCCATCTAGGTGAGTAGCTCTCACTATGTCTTGGCCGGGACAACATATGTATACCATGTTGGAACTGGATTTGGCGCCTTTTTGTAAGGCCCCGGGTCCTCATCTGTTGAGGACTATGGAAAGTTAAGCTTCAGTATTGAGCAATAGGGAATGTAATTACCTTTTAGTATGGATTCTATTTGCATTACTACTATCATGATTCATTTATGTCCAAAATTATTTTATTAAACTTGTAAATTCACCAACTTTATGTTGACCCTCTAAGCATGTTTTTCTCAGGAAAATGAAGCTAATACGTGGTGTGTGCATGGACTCAAGCATCATAGTAGTCTGCATTGTAAGACTCATCCGGGGTTTCTACTAGGGAAAAATGAACAATTTACTTTTGTCATGTTTAAACAATTTTTATTAAATTTGTACACTGTTTATGTAATTTATATGATGGATAATCCTTTATCCTGTGCTCTATGTGCAATTTGCTATCGATCCACCCCTTGACATTCCAAACTTTATTTCCGCTGCAATTGACCCAACCCGGGCTGTCACACTAGACGCACTAGTGTTATGACTTCACCACGGCAGAGTGATAGCTCGTGGCGTCCCTTTCAGTTTATTTAGCCGTTATTATTATATTATCATGTGGGGCGTATGGGTGCATCCTAGTTACAGTGTCAGTCAGGATTTAATGGTGAATGTGGTGTGTACCTTGCATCCTTCACAAGTAGCTGATCCCTCATACCCATTACCATTTTATTAGAGGTATCCCCTCTAATTGCATGACGAGGTCACCCCTCCAAGTATTCATTCACGTTGTTGACCTCAGACCTATATTGGCTTTTGGTATATTAAACTAATACAGATTTACATAAGTAACATAAGCTATGTTTTCAGAACTAAAACCAGTAAACATGTCATACATCTAGGTTTCCCAGTACTTATTCATTTCTACTGCTTTTCATGCTTTATATGCTCTTTTATGATTTTATTACTCTATGATTCTATGCTTTATCGTACATCCGTGCACTAGCGTTATGCTCAGCCGTTTTCCATTTTCCATGTTCCCAAACGGTAGGTACCCAAGGTCGGAAGTAGGATTCAAGAGTATGTGCATTTGAATGGAATCTATCCAGCCTCTTTTACCTTATGCATTTATTCCTACTTTCTCACACATTACTTCATTTGGACATTGTTTAGTCCTTTCATTTACAGTACTTATATTTGCTTGTGTGTGAGTTACTTAGACTACAGATGTTTGATTCCGGTATTTCTATTTATGGTCATGAATGTTTAAACATTTACCTTGCATGCTTTGATGACACGCCATATTTTACTTTAGCATTCCATCTGAACAAATGGGGTGTTATACTTTTCAACTAGATACTGTTTAATATGGTTTTGTTTCTCATTTATAGTGAGAAAAAGGATTGTGATCATTCTCACAATTCACCATTTTAATCTAGCATATTCTTAACTATCACAATTTAACGTTCTACGAAGCTCTATTCTAATATAATCTTTTCCAACAGTCTCATGAATTATCTTAGGTCTCATAAGTTGAAAATCTCCAACTTGATCCTAGGAGATACGTAAATGGCATTTATTTCCATAGAGTGCTAAAAATAGTACTGCTTTAATTCTAGAATGAGAACTATCGCTTTATACGGGAAACTTTACCAATGTTAAGTGTCCTTCCAAAATTTATAACTAATAACGCCTCATTTATTCATGTTTATAATGATGCATATGTCCTTGTTTGCTATGTAAATAAATAAGTTATGTGTTGAAATGTTACTAATAATGTGTATTGTTTGATTGTAGTGAAGGAATAAAAATACGAAGCAAAGATGTAGAGAAATAAGAAGAAAAGGACTACAAAATAAATTGTGTTGAAAAAGAGCCAAAGCGCGGCGCACAAAAGGAAAAGTGTGGCGCACATTCAATAAACTACGAATTTGGAGAAATACCAAAAGTGTGGCGTACAACATGAAAAGTGCGGCGCACATTTACAAAAGGGAAGTGCGGCGAACAATTGACAAAGTGTGGCGCACATTTTGCTGCAGTTACATGTATTTAGTGCCATTATGCATGGCAATTATTGACACAACTCTTGGCTTGCTCCAGGTTTTACTAGTTACGAATACTGGGTTATATAATCAACCCTAGGACATGCTAAAGAGATAGATTCCATACTCTATTTTCATTTGTTACAAGGTTTTGATATAAATCAAGGGTTCTTTCAATCCTTGATGATTGTTATTAGAACAAGGGTGAACCTTAGTGGTTCATATCATTGTTGTTATAACAAGAGACTAGGAACTTGTTGTTGATTATGATAAGTTGGAATAAAATATTATAATCATTTTGGAGAAAGTATCGATTTGACACTTTTGTTGGTATAATTATCATTTCCATTATGTTATTCATTTCTTTTGATTTCAATATTGTTGAAATGATTATTTTTACCGTTATGATGGAGTAGTGTGTTGGGCAAATGGTTAAGGACTAATGATTGCGATATTTTTGTACACTTTATTTTAGGAAAAACAAAGCGACAAAAGCGGGTAAGTATTAAGTATCACTTTTTGTGAAAAACGTGAATACTCGTCGTCGAGTTCGTTCTCGGTGGAGGTATGGTGTTTAGCCAACAATATTATATATTATTTAATCGAGTGATTACGATTTTGGAAAGACGAAAAGAAAAGAAAAAAGGAGACGAGTTACGCTCAAAACGGACGAAAACGCGCAAACGTACGAACGTAAAAACGCGACCCAACGAAAAATTTCACCTAAAAAATAATTAAAAATTACTAAAAAGTTCTAAAAAACCTAATTAAGAAAAATATGCAAACCAAAAATTTTGAAAACTTTTAAATTAATTTATATTAATTTTTAAATTTAAATAAAAATCTAAAAACAAAACTATCTAAGAAAAAGACAATATTTAAACTTTTTAATTCGTAAACCTAAAGTGTGTTATTTAAAAAAATATTTTTTTTTGAAAATAAAAACTTAATTTAACTATTTTTTATGACTTTACAAATTTAAAAAGGAAAATAATTCTAGAAAATGAATTAATAAAAATAAAATTATGAAATTTAAACTATATAAAATAAAATTTATATTTACTACGTACTAAATGACAAAAGAAAATTTTAGAAAAAAGAATTACATTTTTTTTATGAATTAAAAACAATTTAAACTAATTAAATGACTTTTTTTTAAAAGTATTAAATAAATAAAAAAATAAAAATCTAAATTTTTTTTTATTGCATACTAATTCTCCTCCCTCCCAAAGCTTATGTGACACTTTTTTGTGTCACAAAACTGTCACAAATTAGAGTCCTCCTCCCTCCCAAGACTATAAGCGACACTTTTTTTGTTAAAAAGTGTCGCGAAAGGCAGTTTTCACTCTCTGTAACAGGGGGCATTTTTTTGCTCGGATTTGCTTGGTTTTGAGCTTATTTCTTGGCGTTTTGGGGCACAAACGGCACCCCCATAAGCATGGGCTTGTGGGGAGTCAGTAATAAACACACTAAACACAATACAAACACAAAATCACACACAAAACCAAACAAAATCAAATAAGTTACAAAAAACGAAGGCTGCAAGTATTTTTGATAGACAGTGAGTGTAGGCTTAGTAAAACTTGCAAATAGGCACACCAATCACAAGATAAACACACACACACCCCCTGTTATCTGTTGTGTTCCTAGTTAAGCACTCAAGCAAACACCTCCCTTTTTGTTTTTTTTTACTGCAACCTCTTTTTGGAAGAATATTTTTTAGACAGCTTTTGCTGTTTGGACAACACAGGCACCCTACAAGCGTGTGTGCTTGTAGGGAGTCACGACAAGCACTCAGCAAACACAAGTAAGCCACGAGTGTGTAAAGTTAAGCACACAACTAGCACAGTTCGAATATGATAACACCGGCAGGTATATTTTTTCTTACTTTGTTAGCTTTGTTGATTACTGTATGGGCCAAGGGGCATAAATGATTAACACCAAAAAGCACTAAATTCTAACAATGAGGTACTCAAATCAAATCAAACATGCAACGAATAATGACAGTTCAAGGCTACGCAATTATAAGAAAACAGTGGGCAATGTACACACAAGAACGTTCCACTTTACTGTTTGATTGTTTGTACTTCAAGTCTTTTGTTTGCACAGTCTTAGACTACTCACGACCGCCAAACACACTTAACCATTAACCATTAACACCACAATTATGCCACACATCACACAGGACAGTCACGAATAAGAAACAACTACACAAGCGACATAATTTGCTTAAATGTGCACAGTAACAGAAACAGTAGGCACTATATGGTTCCTATTTGGGTTTGCGGGTTTATGTTGGTTTGTTGGTTGCGCAGACCACGAACACACTTAAAATTACCACAACATCACAAAATGTATCTTACGTGCCTAGTTTAGCACGGAGAACCAGCAAGTCCCACACTTTTTACCCTGAAACAAACAGACCCTAACACCAACTGGTGCTTATTGGTTACTCATAAGTGACCAGATAAGCTAAAATTTACCCCTAAACTTGTAAACTAATTAAATATAAACTAGCAACTCTCCAATACCTAAGTGATGGCCAAAGGTTTAGTGATGCAGTTCATACGTTGCAATTGCTGAAACCACTTGATTCACTTGGAAGGATTCAGTGTTCAATGGTCACGCAGTTGGTCACCCAACTTGTTGTGCCTTTGAGACCACATCAATCAGTACCAAATACATCATGGATACGGCAAACTTCAACACCAGCAACCTAAAATTGTCTACTTAAGGCAGGTTTTAATAGAAACTGACAGAAATATGAGTAGCTTTTGGTTAGTTTACTTCTAACACTGAGTTAAACAAGCACTCAAATTCTCAAACTAATGAAGTCTAAACCTTATAACAACTTAATCTCACTAACATTAATCTATTATGCCATCTCAAAACACATACAAATTCACAGATCATCAAAAGATCAGCAACACTTGTAATTTAGACAGATTTTTAACCAATAACCAAAAACAAGATTTTCAACTATGAACTCAAATCTTTACGTCAAAATCGAATCTCCTATACCCTAATAAGCCGTGCAGAGTACAGCTTGGCCGATTAATAGTCTACACTATTCAGCAACTAGCATTCCCAGACACCCTTAAAAGTCTAAATAAGACAGATTTTTACAAAAGTTTTTTAAGCGATCTTCATACACAAACTATTTGGCTATAATGACAAATTTCATCAACTCAAAACAAGCATGACCACACACAGAATTCACAAGCACTTTGCATTCAGAATTCAAAAACAGAAAAAGTAAAATCGAAAAGGGACATAAACAAACCTCCAAGGTGTACAATCCACACCTTGGATTGTTCGAGCTTAGGTGCTAACGAAACAAGCACCAGCTTCCTTTTCCTGCTAAGATTAACAAACCTTAAACACAATATGCAAATAATCAACAATCTGATTTTTCCAACTTTTCTTGAAACAAATGATTTCTTTCAAACTTTTTCACAAACTTTCTTCTGAAATCAACAACTTACTGATTAAAAACCATAAATAGAAACACTTTAACAATTTTTGGATCTAACTCACAAAAATAAGTACCAACTTTTCAAAACATGGATGAAAAAGGAATTATCTTTTTTTGAAAACTAGAAAACCGATGATTTAAAAGATGGAACTCAGACCTCTTTCACTCAATTAGCAACTTTCAAATTATGATAAAAAGGAATTAAATTTTCAACAAAGGAAAAACACCAACTTTTATTTAATTCAAAAAGAAATTACATTGACAGTGAAGGAAATCTGGAACAAGAAAAAAATGAAAGCCCTATGGTGCTTTATATAACAGCATACAAGATTCTAGAAACAAAAGCATTAAGCTAAAACCCTACTTCATGAATGCCAAGAATACCCTCGGTCTTGAATCTTGTTCTTGGTCAAAAGCTAGACATGTGATCTCTGGATGTTGTACAGCTGCTCAAATCTCATCAAAACCGTTGGTTTTTGCTTTGGGACCAAGTTTAGCATATCCACCATTAAGCTTGTCCTTGCCTTGGGATTCGATGAAAATGAGAGGTGCAGGGGAGGGTTGGAGGGATCACATGGGTGTGTTGGATGGTTTCTAGAAGGTGGGGTTGGGTTAATTAAATGGTTAATTATTGTTCTGGAAGAGATGGGATTAAAATTTTTGGATTAAGTTATCATGGTGATTAGGGTTCATAGCAAGAAAGAGAGGGTGTTTGATGGTTTAGTGGGTTAACTGTTAATGTTACCCGGGTATATAAAAAGAGATTAGTTTAATATTGTTTAAAAATAAACTAATATTAACTTGGGTGGCTTGTGGGTTGGTTTGTTGGGTATTTAGTTAGATAGGTTTGGTGTGTTGTCACTTTCAGTCCCTCCATTAACAGAATCCTTTCAACAGCTTTTCACAAATGGTCATTGCCCCTTTTCACCGTTAGTCCTTGGGAAAATTGCAAATTTAGTCCTATGTAACATTGGAGGACTTAAATTTTCCTTATTCAAAATTCAAGGGCTATTTTGACAAATCTTCACTTTTTAAGGACCCAAGTTGTCAATATTGATTCTTCAAGGGTATAAACTGACAACATTGTGAAATTTAAGGGACCAAAGTTGTACAATCTTTAAACTTCAAGGGCATTTTTGTAAAATCCAACAATCAGGTCCGGTTCATTATGCGGCTTAATTTCCCGTGTTCGTTTTTGCATGATTCTTGTGATCTTTTGTCATTTCCTCAATATCCATACCTAAAACATACAACAAACGAATACAAGTATATTTTCCGGTATTTTACGATATATTCACGCGTTTTAAGCCCAATTTGGACGATGAGACTATGTATAAAAGCCGTCTCATCACTCCCCCATACTAAACCATTGCCGTGCCCCCACGCAATGCTAGAATAGAGTATCTACGCAACTCCAAAATTCATTTTTATTCACTTTTATTGAAAGATAAACTAGCTACACTACTACTATTACTACTACTTGCGTTTTAGACATAATGTATGATTTTCATCACAAAATGGGACGTTTAGGTTCATAGAATAAGAACACGTGAATGCTTCGTTATAAATAATTTCATCGTCCTCGATTTTCACCCCAATTCCATGCCAAGCGTGCAACGAGATCATTGTTATTATAAGTTAGCAACACGATCATATCTCATGAGTGTTAATTATATACCTAAACTCCCTTATTCCTACTTGGTATCTCTTATATTTTATTTTGTCTTAATGATCACGAGGATACATCATTGACTTATGCGTGAATAGAGATTAAGTCTAAAAATAGAGTTTTAACGGTGTAACCAAAATCATTCAATTAATAATTCACCCCAATAGACAACGATGTCAAAAAATTAAGTCAACAAGAAGGATCGATAAACACGGTTTTATAACGGTTTTGAACATGAGACTTATTACCATGACTTTTATTATCCGCCATCATCGGTGGTTTTATTATCATGGTTTACCTCCATCTTTTATTCAACTTCGCCATGAAGCTTTTATTATGACTTCGGTCTTGCCTTGCCTTTTATTATCCGCCTCATCGGTGGTTTTATTAGCCAAAGACGTATATCCTCACGCTAAAGCGAATTTTGGATCTTTAAAGCTTCAAAGATTAAGGCTTGATTCACTTTCAATTTGGGCATCGATTTTTCGGCCTTGTGAGCTTCAAATTTTTGCTTAATTTAGGTGAGCACTTGAAATCTTATTATTAGGTGAAGCTTTCGATTATTCGGGTGCCAATACTTCAAAACCGTGACGCTGGCGATACCTTAATGTTTTCCCAATTTAATTACATGGAAGCTACCAAAACAAATTAGAAACCAACAATAGTGACTAAACCGCTAAATCAATATTTATTAACAATTTATTATGCAAAAGCGTGGGGAGAATAAGCTAATAATTACTACACATGAGATCGTGACGATTACGAGACTTATAAATAACTCTATCATTTCTCGTCCTCATTTAAGAGACTTAGCCTAAAAAGTTAAGGAATCGAAGCTAAGTGCTCAAAACGCACGGTCGAGTCAAAAATTACTCTTATTCTCACCATCGGAAAAACTACATTCGTGTCTTAAACACATATGAAAAACTAGAAAATTTTTAAAATTTGGCCATATTTTTAGCCTTATTTTGCAACAAAACGAGAGACAAAAACAAAAATTTTGGAGTGCACGAGGGCGTAAGCAAGGAAAGTATCTATTCACCCCCCATACTAAAGTTAAACATTGTCCTCAATGTTTCGAGTCTAGGGGTGAAAACACCCCGATACTAGAGACGTAGTCGAATGCCTAATCTAGCATTGAAAGGGTGTAACCAATAAATTAATAGCCGTTTATGAAGTGTGCTAAAATACTAAGGTTAGAACATTAAAAGGATATATCATTTGGATATTGAGAAAGTCTTCAAAGCAAACGATCGAGTGCTCCCATAAAATGAACACGAGAGGCTCCAATCGTGAAGATCATGATCTAAAAACCACAATGCACAAACAACCACGGAACAAAGGTTGGAAGGGCACAAATCCCCTCACATTAAGATTAATTAAAAACAATAATATTTACAAGGATAAGCATGAGAATTCCCCCACGAGGCACCTTGTTTTTGATAACCGAGTCAAAAGCTCGACTCGAATCCCCATAAATATGATCATTTAGGGATCATCTTGGTTCGGTCATTTTTGGTGGGACTTACATGTAATCAAGGTCCAAAAGCAACCGTGAATAAAGGCAAAGCCTTTATACCGGGATCAAAGATCGTATCCTCACATTTTGTTGAAAATAAAACACGTAAAGCCGAAGGATACATCTTGTAAGGAAGAAAACTCCTTACGACGTAGGTAAACTCATCATATCCGAGGGGGTGGGTTGGTTCACTTTGAAACAAAGGTATAATAGAAAAAGAATTGTCAATAATAGGAGTTTCAAAATTTCCCCCCGGATCGAAGGCAAAAGCCTCATTAAAATATTCACTCTCATCGAGAGGCGGTCCATTGGTGAACCCCTCGAGAATGGAAACGTCATGAGTAGAAAGAGTAGTCTCAACCGTATGAGACTTCGGGTGGGTGACTAGCAAATCCGGCTCATCGAGTTTAGAATCCTTAGAATCCTCACTCTCGGTGTCCTCGAACGTCTCATCAAAGAGAGGATTTACGTCACCAAAAATGAACGCGTTATCAAATTCGAATAAAGGGTTCAAAAAGATTTTAAAATCGGTATTTTGAACGTCCTCGTCGATTAGTGACTCATCATCACTAGCGGAAAAATCATCGTCATTAAAAAGAGGGTTCGAAAAAGTCGTTGATTCTCTCCCCGAAGTGTCAATGGGAGAGACATCATCACAAGATATAGATTCACATTCACTATTGTGATTTGCCTCGCTAGAATCTTCGTGGAAAAATTCATCGAGAGCAAAATCACTTACCTCATCTTCGGAGAAAACCGTAGGCTCACCTTGGATTGGAATAGGGATCTCGACACTAGGATTAGTGCTAAGATTCGTCTCCCCCATGCCTAGAGAGGCATCGGTTCCCGTAGTGGGTATAGGAGTAAAAGGCTCTCCATTTGAAGATTTTGCCTTAGTAGTTTCGACATCGGCGTCGAAAAATGTATCAATGTGAGCAAGGCCATCGGCGGACTTCTCACATGATAAATTCATAAAAGGCTCATCACGAGACGTTGTAGCCTTGATGGTTTCAAATTGGTCCTTCGGAGGGATCGAATGCGGGTTCTCAAAAGACGTAGAAATAGTAGTAACGCGTCCCTCCGGAATTAAATTTTGATACTTTTCAAAAATCGAGGGGTCAATGATTCTCCTTAAAACCTTATCAATTTCTTCTTTTTCAAAATCACTTAACGGACTATCTTCGTCAAAAATTTGTGTATTTTGATTTTGAAAATCTTTGATAATTTTAACTTCATTAGAAAAACTAGGTTCCAAAGGTTTAACATTCATCGTTCCAACACGTGCCACGAGTTTTTCTTGTTGTTTATTTTCGAAAACATTTTCAAAAATCTCGTTAGTTGACACCCTCGTTTCCTCATCCTCGATGCTCTTTTCAACCTCTTCAACAATTAGGGTATCTTTTTTCTCCATAATTAGTTGGAAGAGCATATCAATTCGTTCATTGAAATGATTAGACCTTTCGTCGACACTACTAGAACCTAGATCATCATCGAAAATATGTCGTGGAGATGGTTGGTCAAAGTCGGAATTGTAACATGGATCGGGCTCATGGGAATTTGGAGGATCGAGATTGTATGGTGGGGCCTCAAAATTATCAAAACCGGAATTATCGTATGAATTGGGCTCATCATAATCCATTGGTTGGCAAGAAAAAGTATCGTGAGCCCCCCCCCACAATTGTCGCAACACGGATTTTGAGAAAAATCCGGTTCGTCGTATGGATAACCACCCCCATTGTCGTAATTGTAACCCATGTCATGTGATTCGTCAAAACCGGAAAACTGATTGTCGAAATACGTATTTTGGTTCATCGGTTGACAATCGTACCCATAGTGAGGTTCATCTCCACAATACTCACATGACGGTGAGTATTGCAAAGATTGGTCAACGAAATTTGGATTAGGCTCGTGATTGTGACCATTTGGGTATTGAATTGGACACTCATAGTGCCAATGGGAAGGGCTTCCACAATATAGGCAATGGATGCGACGTTCTTCATTAGAAGTATACAAACAATTGGTCGGTTTACATGAGGGACAAGATCTAAAATCTACATAGTCGATATGATTTCCACACCTTTCGCATATACACCATGGACATGATACGGAACCAAACAGTCGTCTCCCGCAACCTACGCAATGAAAATCCATGAAGAATTAAGATTTAGAGGGGTTGAGAAAAAGAATTATGAAAATAGAGGGAAAAATCGAAGAATCTTTTTGTGTTTTTTGTTTTTTAATTTATTTGGAATTTTGGTGTATTACGTAGAAATTAATCTACAAAAATTTACCACTAATCAAAGGTCTCGATTAATGAATCCAAGAGGAGTGAAGGCAATTACGTGAAGTAAAAACCCTCGTCGACTTTGAAACGTTGGCGGAACGCCAAAACGTTTCGAGGTTCAATAATTAAAACTCACAAAAATAGATTAATAATACTTGATTTGGCAAACCCCTAATTAATCGTCACTTTCAAAATACGCACAAGTGAGCGGGGAAAACGAGGCGGCGGGAAGCACTTAAGAGCCATTTTTCATTAGGTCGTGAAATACTACCGCCTTATACCCACCTTATAGTTTGTATTAATCGAGATTAAACCAATTAAGAGTATTTATCTATTTTGCCTTTGATTTCGTTTGAATTCGATACAACAATAGGACCGGAAAGCTCAACTATTGAGGTGCGATTTCTCGCGTATTTGGATAATTATTGTGTGTTAATTTTTCTACGTAAATACAATATATTATGCACAATAAAACGAGAAAACGATTTTGTGTTAATAGAGTTCTATTTAACACTATTTATTTGTATGGTTAATAGTATAGAAAAATAAAAGAAGTATTTACGATAAAAACGTAAACGCTCAAACAAACACGATAAATAAATATGGCTAAACACACCTCCCCGGCAGCGGCGCCATTTTGATTGCGATATTTTTGTACACTTTATTTTAGGAAAAACAAAGCGAGAAAAGCGGGTAAGTATTAAGTATCATGTTTTGTGAAAAACGTGAATACTCGTCGTCAAGTTCGTTCTCGGTGCAGGTATGGTGTTTAGCCAAAAAATATTATATGTTATTTAATCGAGTGATTACGATTTTGGAAAGATGAAAAGAAAAGAAAAAAGGAGACGAGTTACGCTCAAAACGGACGAAAACGCGCAAACGGACGAAAAAAGGAGACGAGTGATTACGATTTATGAATTAAAAACAATTTAAACTAATTAAATGACTTTTTTTTAAAAGTATTAAATAAATAAAAAAAATAAAAATCTAAATTTTTTTTATTGCATACTAATTCTCCTCCCTCCCAAAGCTTATGTGACACTTTTTAGTGTCACAAAACTGTCACAAATTAGAGTCCTCCTCCCTCCCAAGACTATAAGCGACACTTTTTTTGTTAAAAAGTGTCGCGAAAGGCAGTTTTCACTCTGGGCTTTTTTTTGCTCGGATTTGCTTGGTTTTGAGCTTATTTCTTGGCGTTTTGGGGCTCAAACGGCACCTCCACAAGTATGGGCTTGTGGGGAGTCAGTAATAAACACACTAAACACAATACAAACACAAAATCACACACAAAACCAAACAAAATCAAATAAGTTACAGAAAACGAAGGCTGCAAGTATTTTTGATAGACAGTGAGTGTAGGCTTAGTAAAACTTGCAAATAGGCACACCAATCACAAGATAAACACACACACCCCCCCTGTTATCTGTTGTGTTCCTAGTTAAGCACTCAAGCAAACAACTCCCTTTTTGTTTTTGTTTTTTTTACTGCAACCTCTTTTTGGCAGAATATTTTTTAGACAGCTTTTGCTGTTTGGACAACACAGGCACCCCTACAAGCGTGTGTGCTTGTAGGGAGTCACGACAAGCACTCAGCAAACACAAGTAAGCCACGAGTGTGTAAACTTAAGCACACAACTAGCACAGTTCAAATATGATAACACCGACAGGTATATTTTTTCTTACTATGTTAGCTTTGTTGATTGCTATATGGGCCAAGGGGCATAAATGATTAACACCAAAAAGCACTAAATTCTAACAATGAGGTACTCAAATCAAATCAAACATGCAACGAATAATGACAGTTCAAGGCTACGCAATTATAAGAAAACAGTGGGCAATCTACACACAAGAACGTTCCACTTTACTGTTTGATTGTTTATACTTCGGGTCTTTTGTTTGCACAGTCTTAGACTACTCATGACCGCAAAACACACTTAACCATTAACCATTAACACCACAATTATGCCACACCATCACACAGGACAGTCACGAATAAGAAACAACTACACAAGCGACATAATTTGCTTAAATGTGCACAGTAACAGAAACAGTAGGCACTATATGGTTCCTATTTGGGTTTGCGGGTTTATGCTGGTTTGTTGGTTGCGCAGACCACGAACACACTTAAAATTACCAAAACGTCACAAAATGTATCTTACGTGCCCAGTTTAGCACGGAGAACCAGCAAGTCCCACACTTTTTACCCTGAAACAAACAGACCCTAACACCAACTGGTGCTTATTGGTTACTCATAAGTGACCAGATAAGCTAAAATTTACCTCTTAACTTGTAAACCAATTAAATGTAAACTAGCAACTCTCCAATACCTAAGTGATGGCCAAAGGTTTAGTCATGCAGTTCATACGTTGCAATTGCTGAAACCACTTGATTCACTTGGAAGGATTCAGTGTTCAATGGTCACGCAGTTGGTAACCCAACTTGTTGTGCCTTTGAGACCACATCAATCAGTACCAAATACATCATGGATACGACAAAATTCAACACAAGCAACCTAAAATTGTCTACTTAAGGCAGGTTTTAATAGAAACTGACAGAAATATGAGCAGCTTTTGGTGAGTTTACTTCTAACACTGAGTTAAACAAGCACTCAAATTCTCAAACTAATGAAGTCTAAACCTTATAACAACTTAATCTCACTAACATTAATCTATTATGCCATCTCAAAACACATCCAAATTCACAAATCATCAAAAGATCAGCAACACTTGTAATTTATACAGATTTTTAACCAATAACCAAAAACAAGATTTTCAAACTATGAAATCAAATCTTTACGGCAAAATCGAATCTCCTATACCCTAATAAGCCGTGAAGAGTACAGCTTGTCCGATTAATAGTCTACACTATTCAGCAACTAGCATTCCCAGACACCCTTAAAAGTCTAAATAAGACAGATTTTTACAAAAGTTTTTTAAGCGATCTTCATACACAAAATATTTGGCTATAATGACAAATTTCATCAACTCAAAACAAGCATGACCACACACAGAATTCACAAGCACTTTGCATTCAGAATTCAAAAACAGAAAAAGTAAAATCGAAAAGGGACATAAACAAACCTCCAAGGTGTACAATTGATACAATGATTTTGTTAGGTTCAATTTTACTCTCGATATCCTCTCGAATTGATCTCAGCTCTAAGTGGAAGGTTTGTTCTTGGTGACAAAAAGGAGTTTGGTTATCTATTCTATTAAAAAGGGAAATGAATAAAGAAAGACTTAAACTTAAAACAATTAAAAAAAATCAAACTTGAATTGAAAATTTAAAACAAACAGCAACTGGAAAATACCCTAACACCCTATGCGGAATAAATTGCTAAGCTGAATAAAAGCTCTATTCGGAAAATATAATCCTATGCGGAAAGAAATCCTATTCGGAATAAAATGGCCAATGCGGAATGTTTCCTTATGCGGAAAAACTGAGCTAATCGGAAAACTGATCCTATTCGGAAAAACAGACTATTCGGAAAACATGTTCTATGCGGAATAAATTCTTCTATGCGGAAAATATGCTCAATTCGGAATAACAGGGCCTATGCGGAATAATGGCCCTATTCGGAATATATAAAATATTCCGAATGAAGGTAAAATAAAATGGCTAATCGGAAAGTCTGAACATTCCGAGTAAGAAATCAAGCTGAAGCCTATTCAGAAAGTTCTGGGAATAAAGAACAGTAGCAGAAATAAAAGAAACAGGGAACTCGAATTTTAATCAAAATCAAACCAAATAATAAAAAAGGGTTTACCAAGTTAACCAATAATCATTAAAATATCATAACCAACAAATCCCAACAATAAAAACACAAAATCAACAACTTTTTAAGATCAAACATGAACCAAATGAAAACTTAAGAACTTGCAATAAAAAGATGATGAAGAACAAGATGGATAGAAAGATTGGAATTGAAATATTAATGTAAAAGTTAACAATAGTAATGATCAAAAACTTACAAGATTGAAGGAAAAATGAAAAATCACCAAACACCCTAATGGTGTTGGTGAAGCTACGAACAAAGAAAACCTGGGAAAGAAAAATAAAAAGCTAACTCCCTAATTGTGTGAAGGAAAAATCCTTTTATAGTCCTAGTGGTTGGTTGGTGAGTGGGCTATCTCCCTTTCTTCTTGTCTTCTCGTCTTTTCAGAAAAGTTGACGTTTTTTATTCTGATTCGGGATTTGTCGACGATTAAATTCAACTCGTCTTTTAATTTCTTCGTTTAATAGACTTGAGTTTCTTCGACATATGTAAATTTTCCGTCTTTGGTCCTTTTCTTCGATAAATCTTCAAATAGACCCATTGACTTCAAATCTCTTGCATCTCTTGGACAATAGACTTCAACTTTAGTCTTTTTCCTTGATAAACCCCGTGCAATCCCATGTTTTCTTCAATAATCATCCGGTTGACTCTGAAAACACAATAAACACAAAAACCACGCATAATTCCAAACAAATGATATTAAATACGTGTTTTGCTCTTGTTTTAGCCAGTTTTAAGTGGTAAAAGGATGGGTGTTTACACACCTATCAAATCCCCTACACTTAACCATTGCCATGCCCTCATGCAATGCTTAGTGATAAAGCAAACTTACACTTTTCTCATAATCAATCAACCTTGGCCTTATTAACATACTACTAAACAAAAATTAAAGTACTAAGAGGAATCAAAACTTTAAAGTAAACAAAAGGATGGAAATAACTTGCAAAGAGATCAAGGACTTACATTAGGGATTTGGTGCTGCGAAGATTTATCATCCTCAAGTTTCACGTTCCCCAAACTAAGCTTAAAAACGAGATCATTGTTATTATAAGTTAGCAATCCAAACACTTACACACATGGCTTAATTAAATGCTTAAACTCCCTTATTCCTAGGTGTATCTCTTATATTTTATTTTTCGTCTTAGAATGATCATGAAGATGCATTTTTGGACTTATTTCGATAGTTTATTTAGGCTGAAAGCAAAGTAGGACGATTTGATCAATAGTTAGCTAAAGGACAAAATCTCTTAAAACTGCTTCTCGGGATATCAAAAAGTTCATATCTTGGCATAACTTGGTTCACGATTTGAGACCTTTCTCGGACCGATATTTGGCATGTACTTCATACTTCATATCTTGAGAGACGTTCTTGAGATAATGGTCTTCTCATCGTAATAGAGTTTCTTCACTTGGAGACTTTTGAGGGGTACTCCAACATTGTTGACCACGACTTCATGATTATTTCTTCAATCTCTAATTGGGATTTTGAGATACAACGATCCGCCTACTTTTTGGACTTGGATCTATTTATCCTCATACCTTGTTAGGGTCTTTTCGGATAGACTTCTCCATGATCTTTATGGGAGTTGATTGCTTTTCGTCGTGAGTCTTGATCCTTCATATTGATTTTAGGAATAATGCTTTTCACATCACCTTGGATCTTTAGCAATAAAATGGAATCCTCATGCCTTGTTAGGGCCTTTTCGGACTCGCCAATCTTCGCGCCCCGCTTCATAAGTTATGCCTTGGCTATGAACTCTTATCATTACCGAGCAACTTTTAAACGATCTTGGGCTAGAAGCTAAGTAACCTTTCAAATCGTACGACCTTACTTATTGCAGATAAATTATTAGCAAGTGATGGGAGAATAGGCAAATAATTACACCAAGTGAGCTTGTGCAAGAATACCGACTTATAATTGACTCTATCATTTCTCGTCCTTCACAATTTAAAATCTCAAGTAATGAGACTCGTGGGTACTTAGCCTAATAAACCAATTAAGGTCTACATGGTTAAGGATACTAGCTAGAATAAACTTAGACAAGTCTATTCGGGTTGAGTCAAAATAATCGCAACGGGCCTAATAGATCAAAGACTTCTAAACTAGCTACACCACTTTATTAATATTCATGACTTCATTGTGGAATATATACATATGAAAGCAACGATAAAAATTTAAAAATTACAACTAAATGGCCAAAGTTAATTCAAAATTTGAAAAAGGTTGAAAAAGATGATTTTCTAGTTAAATGAAGGCATTTTCATGGAAAAGTCCACTTAAAACTTCGATAGAAGTCCCCCCTACACTTAAGATAAACATTGTCCTCAATGTTTAAGCATGTGGGAAAAGTCTCCCCTACACTTATGACATTGTGCACGTTGGTTAACTCAAGTTAAGGAAGAGACGACTAAAGTGATCAATTTCAAATGTGAGTATGAAGAAAATTTAATCACGATAGTTGAGAGATAGAACCGGATTTCGGATAACACGGGAACACGGTTCTTCAAAGATTCCAAGAGTGAACTTATCCCTGTAATCACATCACCACACAAATACAAACACCTATGTAGGTCCCCCTACACTTAGGAGGTTAAAACATAAAAGGATAGATACTCGGGCTGCCTCCCGAGGAGCGCTTGTTTTTGATAACCGAGTCACGAGCCTGACTCGACCCAAAATTAGTTAATGGGGAACGTGGTGAGGGATGGAATCACCTCCTGAGAGGTGTCGTCACCAAAGTACAACTTCACTCGTTGGCCATTCACCTTAAAATTTGGTCCATCAGGTTGAACGAGCTCGAGAGTACCATATGGAAAAATTTGGTCGATGGTGAATGGGCCGGACCAACGAGATTTGAGCTTGCCCGAAAAGATTTTCAACCGAGAGTTAAAAAGTAAGACTTTGTCTCCAACATGGAACTCTCGGTTTTTGATCTTGGAGTCGTGAATGAGCTTAGTTCTTTCCTTATAGATTAAAGAATTTTCATAAGCCTCATTTCGAAGTTCATTCAACTCATTGAGTTGGATCTTACGTAGGTCACCGGCTTTGTTGATATCAAAATTAGCCCACTTCAAGGCCCAGTAAGCCTTGTGCTCCAACTCAATGGGGAGGTGGCACGCTTTCCCGTACACAAGACGATAAGGCGTACAGCCGATCGGGGTCTTGTAAGCAGTACGGAAAGCCCACAAAGCATCATCAAGTTTATCAGCCCATGAGGCACGATGCTCTCCCATGATTCTTTCCAGAATTCGCTTAAGTCCTCGGTTGGATATTTCAGCCTGGCCATTAGTTTGTGGGTGGTAGGCTGTGGAAAGATGATGATTTACACCGTACTTAGCCATGACTCTAGCAAATTGGTCATTGCAAAAATGAGTCCCACGATCACTAATAATGGCGCGAGGCACACCGAATCTAGCGAATAGAGCTTTAAAAAAGTTACAAACCACCCTTGCGTCATTAGTAGGTGAAGCTTTCGCTTCAACCCACTTTGAAACGTAGTCAACGGCTACAAGGATGTATTTGTTTCCTTTAGAAGAAGGGAATGGCCCCATAAAGTCGATACCCCAAACATCAAAGATTTCACATTCTTGTATGAAGTTTTGAGGCATCTCGTCTTTATGTGTGATCTTGCCTTGTTTCTGGCAAGCATCACATCGTTTAACCATATCGTGAGCGTCACGATAGATGGTGGGCCAATAAAATCCCGAATCAAACACTTTTTTGGCTGTGTAGTTGGGACCAAAGTGACCACCGGTGGGTCCTTTGTGGCAAGCATCAAGGATTTCAGAAGCTGCCGGTCCGTCAACACATCGACGGATAATCAGGTCGGCACATTGTTTGAATAGGTAAGGGTCGTCCCAAAAGTAAGTCTTAATGTCGGTGAAGAACTTTTTCTTTTGTTGAGACGTCAACCCTTCCTTGAGAATTCCACCCGCCAAGTAGTTTGCAAAGTCCGCAAACCACGGGGTTTCATCAGATTTCGAATTTAT